>CM035840.1:200370120-200970120 GCA_020510985.1 Pholidichthys leucotaenia
GTCAAGGACCACTCTCACCCTCTGCATAAAAACTTTGAACTGCTGCCATCTGGCAAACAATTCCGGAACATCAGAGGCAGAACCACCAGACTGATTAATAGCTTCCTTCCACAAGCTGTTAGGATGCTGAACAGTTGATCCGGAATCTTTCATACATACTACTGCACCTTATGGACATTATGTATATTATTTGTATATTATAGTTCTAGTTAGTTTTCAAGTATGCCTCAGGGATGTGTGAATGGCTGTGTTGGGGTGGGGGGTGAGGGGGCGTGTGAGTGTGTCTTAAATTATGTTCTTAGTTATATGGATGCCGAGAGAAGCGCAATTTCATCTTGCCTGCACTTCAGTTGTATGTACAACAATATGACAATAAAGGTTGATTTGATTTGATTTGAAAAGAAACCTCAAGAAGTTGGATATGGACAGGAGTTCCTGGCAGCGGAAGGCTAAGGACAGAGCTGTGTGGAGGAATCTGAACAGACCTAAATGAAACAGTCATTGTCGCCCATGACAGACTGCTATGATGATGAATCAACATATAAAAAAAATTACAATGGCATAACAACTCATCAGTAAGAAAGTTCATGTAACAAATAGCAGATTATTTATATAATGATAGTTGTTTTTAGTTTTTTCTTGAAGATGGAGATGGAAGGTGACATTTTTAGATTCTCATCAAGCTCATTCCGGTCCTCTGCGCACAATACTAAATCTGGTGGATTTTAGTCTTCGTTTTTTCCCAGTAATTTGGTTTTTATTTCTAGTGGTATAAGTGTGCATGGGAAGGAAGGTTGGAATGAGTTCATATAATTTATAGTTGAGTTTGTGGACAACCTGATACATTATACAGGTATTCTGGAAGTAATTATGCTGAGCAAGTCATAGAAGATTATAACGATGGAAAAGATGACTAGTAGGAGAATTTTATTCAGACCATGATAAGGCACATATGACTTTCTTTTGGAGGTTTTCTAGCTTTGTTAGGTGAGTTGGAAATGTGTTACCCCATATGATATTGCAGTAACATAAGTGAGGCTCAAATAAAGTTTTATATAGAGTGAGAAATGCTGAAAGTGGAAGAAAATGTCTGTCTTTAAAAAAACAGAGAAGCATATTTGGCCAGTTTCTTGGTTCGATCGTCAATGTGACATTTGAAATTGAGAAATTCATCAGTGAGGACCCCCAAGAATTTTATAGAGCTAACTCTTGTAATATTCTGTCTATTAATTTTTGAGCAAAGTTCCTTGGTGTCTGGCTTTTTATTGGAATGGAATACAATATAATTAGTTTTACTGGTATTAACTGAAAGTTTGTTACTCTGAAGCCAGGTGTCTATTTTCATAAGTTCACTATTTACCTGTTCAAGTTCATTTGGATTCTGATGAGCAAAAAATAAATTAGTGTCATCAGCAAACAGTACTTAGTGTTTACTACTAAGTACTTACTTACTACTTATGTAGTAGAGACGAGGAGTTAGCAATGTCATTTATATACAAAATGAATAGAACTGGTCCTAAAATAGAACCCTGGGGAACCCCATGATTGATGGATTTATATGATGACTTGTGGTTATTTATATAAACATACTGAAATCTTCCAGACAGATAATTAATAAACCATTCTAACGTAAGGCCTCTAATACTGTAATGTTGTAATTTATTAATTAGGATGTCATGGTTAATGGTATCAAATGCTTTAGACAGGTTTAAAAAAGTGCCAATACCATAGTTGCCTCTTTCAGTTGCATCATTGATTTTTTTCAGTTAGGTCAAGTATTGCCATATAGGTAGTGTGTTTCTTTCTGAAGCCATACTGAGATGGGATAATAATGTTGAACTTATCAAGGTAACTGGTAAGTCTGTTATAAACTACTCTTTCTAAAACCTTTGAAAGAGTAGGCAGAATGGATATTGGACGATAATTAGTCAAATCATTCTTATCACCTGATTTATACATTGGTATAATTTGTGCAATTTTTGCTATTTGTGGCACTACTCCGGAGATTAGAGACAGATTAATGGAGTAGGTAAGGGGTTCCAGTATTAAATTATTGATACTTTTCAAAATTTTGCTGGAAATTTCATCAGCTCCAGCAGAGTTTGAGTTCTTCATGTCCTTGATGATTTTCCAGACTTCCTCACAATCAGTTGGCTTCAGGAAGAAAGAATTCCTGTAGTTTTCTGATAGATACTGTTTGAAAGAGGCAGCCTGGGGTTGGTTAATTTTATTAGATAAATTTTCTCCAATAGAGACAAAATAATTATTAAATTTATCAGCGAGAGTGGCATTGCTGGTGAGATTACTGACCACATTATTGTTCGGAAGTGTGGGGGCTTTTTGGTCAATTTTTTGATCCTTATTTAGTATTCTCCAGGATTTCTTGGAATCACCCTGTGATGCGTTTATAAGTTCTGCATAATAATTACTTACTCTTTCTAATAATATGTTAATTTATTTTCATAATTAGTATACACATTTTTATTGTTAATATTTGGATTTTTTATGTAGTGTTTATATAATTTATTTTTCTACTTAATAGATTTTAGTATGCCCTTAGAAAGCCATGGATGTTGAATAGTATGATTACATGTGATAGTCTTGATAGGAATTGTCCTCTGGATGGATTCTGTTATTTCCTTGGTCAAGGCGACAAATGCAGCATCAGCATCACTATAATTGTAGATTCTATCTCATGCCTTGACATGCAAGTCCTTACAACGACTGTACCACCAGTCGTTGTAAGGTTTCGTCATTAAGTAATTTTATTTTTAGTTTATGTCGCGAGATTGAGGGCCGAACGGCAAGGCCAAGAAACAGAACAATGGGAAAGTGATCAGAAATCTCGGAGAGCACGACTCCAGATACCAGTGTCGAATTACAAATGTTAGTAATGATATTATCAATAATGGACGTGGTGGAGTGAGTGATTCTAATATAGGTATTAATGGTAGGGAAGAAGGAAGAGGACTGTAGTGTATTCATAAAGTCATTTTTAGCTGCATCATTCCTGGAGAGGTCAATGTTGAAGGCCGAGAAATGTGAGTTTTTTACCACTACTATATCCTTTCTCGGGTTCATCATTGCTGAAGAACAACTAAAACCCAACCCCGCCAAGATCCAGGCAGTAATGGACTGGCCTACCCCCACCACTTGTAAGCAGTTGCAGCGCTTCTTGGGTTTTGCCAATTTTAGCAGAAGATTTATTAAGAACTACAGCTGTGTGACAACCCATCTAACCCAACTTACTTCTCCTAGGATCCCTTTCAGGTGGTCGGGGTCAGCTGAGATGGTGTTTATTGAACTAAAGACCTTGTTTTCTCAGGCCTCATCCAAGTGGACCCAACTCTTCAGTTCATTATGGAGGTAGATGCATCCCATAGCGGTGTTGGGGCCGTCCTATCCCAGTGCTCCTCCTCTGATGGCAAGTTGCATCCCTGTGCCTTCCTCTCCCGTCGCCTAAACCCAGCCGAGTAGAACTACAACATGGGGGATTGGGAGTACCTGGAGGTCAAGCTGGCATTGGAGGAGTGGGCGTCATTGGCTGGACAGTACTACGCAACTGTTCTTGATATGGACTGACCATCGCAACCTTGAATACCGCTAGTCGGCCAAACGCCTGAACCCCCGCCAAGCCCGGTGGGCCTTGTTCTTCAGCAAATTCAATTTTACGTTGTCCTATCGGCCTGAAACTAAGAATGTCAAGCCCAATGCCCTGTCATACCAGTTTTCCCCTGATGCCAGGTCCCCCGTCTTTGAACCCATTCTTCCCCCTTGCTGTGTTGTGGCTGCAGTTTCCTTTGAGGTGGAGAGGAAGGTGCGTGCCGCCCAGAGGATGGAACCTGACCCTGGGGTGGGGGTGGGGGGGGCAGACTGTCCACTGGGTACACATGGCCCATTTTACCTGCCACCTTGGAGTGGGTCATACCATTTACCACCTTCGTCGAGCCATTTGGTGGCCGTCCCTTAGTGCCGATGCCCGTGAGTATGTTTGGGCCTGTACCACCTGCGCTGCTGGGATGTCCTCCAACCTGTCTCCTGCTGGCCTCCTGCAGCCCCTACTCATCCCAAGCCACCCATGGTCGCACATTGCCATGGATTTTGTCACCGGTCTTCCTACTTCTAAGGGTAACATCGTGGTTCTCACGGTTGTTGACAGATTCTCCAAAGCTGTACATTTCCTTGCCCTACCCAAGCTCCCTTCCACCAAGGAGCCCGAAGACATCCTGCTGTGTCAAGTGTTTAGCCTTCATGGAATATCTTCAGACATTGTGTCTGACCGGGGTCCACAATTCACGTCCCGGGTGTGGAAGGCCTTTTGCCAAGCCCTCAGAGCATCCACGAGCCTCACTTCAGGTTATCACCCCCAGAGCAGCGGGTTGTGCGAGCGAGCTAACCAGGAGCAGGAAGCAGCCCTTCGCTGTGTTGCCTCTCAGCACCCTAGTACCTGGAGCACACACTTGCACTGGATTGAATACGCCAATAACAGCATGTCGTCCACCACCACAGGCACTACCCCTTTCGAGGCATCTATAGGGTACAATCCACCGCTGCTTCCTGTTAAAAAAAAGGAGGAGATCTGTCCAGCACCACATATGGCACCGTCACATCTGGCGATCCACCAGAGCTCTCTTACTGCTGACTGCCAGCAAAAACGCTGCCATGGCCAATCAGCAAATGATCCTGGCCCCAAAATGCTCTGTGGGACAGAAGGTATGGCTCTCCATGCACAATATTCCACTAAATACGGATTGTAGAAAGTTGTCACCCAGGTTTATTGGTCCCTTTCCAATAACCCACATGATCAATCCTTCTACTGTTCGCCTCAGATTGCCTCCCACTCTGCATGTCCATCCTTCTTTTTATATTTCCCATATCAAGCCTGTGTCCTCCAGTCCCCTCTGTCCTCCCACCAAGCCCCCTCCTCCTCACAGGTTCATCGATGGAGGTCCAGTGAATAACGTCAGATGAATTCTGGACATTCGCTGCAGGGGTCGGGGCCTTTAGTAGCTGGTTGATTGGGAGGGGTATGGCCCGGAGGAACATTTTTGGATCTCTTGCTCCCTGATCATCAGTTCCATCATGGTCAATGGATTCCATCGTCAACATCTGGACAAGCCTCGTGGAATGCCAGGAGGCATCCCTTGAGAGGGGCACTGTCATAGCATGTGGTGAGCAAGCACACACACACTTGCACATCATTAATCATCTCCTATCTGCTTTAGCCGTGCAGCCATTGGACTCCACCCTATTTAAGGGGTGAGCTGGCATCACTTTTCTGTGGAATTGTCTCAACACCATAACCTGCACTGCCACGAGACCTTCTGCTTTGCCAAGCTACAGCTACAGCTCTTCATTGTGTGTGTGCTTCAGCTCACTCGCAACCATGTCCTAGCCCAAACTCCCCAGCCACCACAGAACCAAGTAAGCCTGCAAAGTTTACCTGTTCATTGTGTGATCTCTAACTTCCACGGCAAAGTCTCTCTCAGCTCTGTTGTGCACTCTGGCTGTTTGCCAGTGTCTCAGGAGGATTAGACGCTTATTCATGCCAGAGGTCCCTGCTCACCTTCACCTTGGAGCCTTCACCACCTTCTTGTAGTCTCAGCCTAATTTCCAAGAGCCTTCACCTGCCTTCACCTGCAAGCAGAACACATGATTATTGTCCCACACTTCAGCCTTTACAGAATTATGTTGCCAGATATTGATTAAACATTAACATCCATTTCTCCTCTCCCCTCTACAGAGCTCCTGTTCTGGCACTACGACCAAAATTATTGTAAATAAATCGCTACCTTGCACCTTACCTATTTACCTGTTGTGGTCTCTGCTCCTTGGGTCCTGTCTTAGCTTGAAATATCTCAAACATTTTCCAAAAAGCTGGGACAGGGTCATTTTTACCACTGTGTTACATCACCTTTCTTTTTAACCACACTCAATAAGCATTTAGGAACTGAGGACCCTAATTGTTGAAGCTTTGTAGGTGGAATTCTTTCCCATTCTTGCTTGATGTATGACTGCAGTTGCTCAGCAGTCTGGGGTCTCCATTGATGTATCCTGTGCTTCATAATGCTCCACACGTTTTTTTTTTTTTCCCCCTTGTCCTGTCAAGCAGCTAAGTAAGAAGAATAGAAATCTGCTCCCCTTATTGTGCCAAACAGATTTACTTTGCCAAAAGGAGCTTTACACAGCACATATATATGTACTGTATATTATTTATAGACTCCTCTTGTAATAGACTCTTGTAATATTATTTGTAATATTATATTACATGTATATATATTATTGTATGTATGTATTATATGTATGTATGTATGTATGTATATATATATACATATATATATATATACATATATATATATATATATATATATATATATATATATATATATATATATATATATATATATATATATATAGTATATATATATATATTATATGTAATATTATTATCCTCTTGTAATATTATTTATAGACTCCTCTTGTAATCTGGTTCCAAGGTTGTCATAGTCAGGAGCGGCACTGGGGTTAAGCTCCCAGTGCTCATAAAATGCTCCTTATGGCGTGCGTCTCGAAAAGCCTCTGACAACTAAGTCCAACTCCTAGCCTGCCCATGTGGTTTAGTCTCTAAGCCCGGCGGAACTGCTTTTACTAATAGGAGAAGGAGCGAGGGCGGATCTCTGGCGCCTTAAAACCAGATGCTTCGGGTAGATGGTGGCTCGTCAACCTGGGAAGGTAGCCCATCTAGGGGAAGGTAAACCCTGATTTCAAACCTCCGCTGCCTTGCGGCATACCCGGTCACGGGAAAGGCTTCGGGAGTCAACCCTGAGGAAAAATCCGGAGTCGGAGCCCCTAAGGCAGTTCTATGTTGTGCTCAACATCGTTCTGGCAGCTCCTGCGACGGCGCTGGTGCCAAACTGTAGCAGCCCTGCTGTTCCTTTGGATTCATCAGTGACGTGGAGATGGGGGACATGCTGCATGGGCAACATCTTATCCTCCATATCTTCCTGCCCAGGCTTGAATCCTACCAACGCCCAACGCTGGAAGGTAGAACACCGGCTCACTGGAGGGGACACTCCAGTTTCGCCTTTGGCGTAGACAAAACACGGGGAATGACAGTTACCGGTTATAAGCCACCGCTCAATTGGCGTAGAGCTCGGCGCCAGGGGTTATTCCCGACGGTGGGAGGGATCATTGGATCTCACTGGACAGCTACCGCCCGCCTCAAGCTGGGCAGCCCCCAGCCAATAAGGTGATGTCCCGCCACAGCTTGCTTTCCTCATTGGGTGCATGGGGATGAGGAGAAATCCGAACAGCAGGCTGAGAACTTTTGCACCAGGCAAGACAATAAAACAAAAGAGACCAACTCTAAAACTGGGAACTTGGAACGTCCGCACTATGATGACAGGACTCGCTACTAACCTCAAGGACATCAACGACACCAGGAAGACTGCCATCATCAATTATGAGCTGAAGAGACTGGGAGTGGATATCGCCACTCTCCAGGAAACACGGTTGGCTGACGCAGGCACACTGAGAGAGAAGA
This sequence comes from Pholidichthys leucotaenia, assembly GCA_020510985.1. Lineage (NCBI taxonomy): Eukaryota > Metazoa > Chordata > Actinopteri > Cichliformes > Pholidichthyidae > Pholidichthys > Pholidichthys leucotaenia. The sequence continues at coordinate 200,377,664 of CM035840.1, forward strand.
ACTACACGTTCTACTGGCAGGGAAAGGGCAGTGACGAACACAGGGAACACGGAGTGGGCTTTGCAGTGAAGAACACCTTGCTGAAGATGGTGGAACCGAGCAGCACTGGCTCTGCTCGACTCCTCACCCTCCGCCTGAACACCACTCAAGGCCCAGTCACCCTCGTCAGTGTGCATGCCCCAACACTGACAGCCACACCAGAGGCAAAAGACGAGTTCTACGAGAATCTCGCAACAACTGTCAGGATCGTCCCCAACTCTGAACAACTCATTCTCCTTGGAGACTTCAATGCCAGAGTGGGTGCTGACCATGACTCCTGGCCCTCCTGTCTTGGACCTTTTGGCGTGGGCAGAATGAATGACAACGGACAGCGGCTGCTCGAGTTCTGCACATATCACGATCTGTGCATCACAAACTCGTTCTTCAAGACCAAGCCCCAACACAAGGTTTCCTGGCAACATCCACGCTCAAAGCACTGGCACCAGCTGGACTTGATCCTGACCAGGCGCACCTCACTGAAGAACGTGCTAATCACCCGTTCGTTCCAGAGTGCAGATTGCGACACAGACCATTCATTGGTGTGTTGCAAGGTCAAGCTGCAGCTGAAGAAATTCCATCGTGCTAGACAACCTGGAAAGGCACGGATTGACACCAGCAAGATGGCTCAACCAGAACTTGTTGAGCAGTTTGCCTCCACCTTTGAGAAGGAACTTGGTGCACCACAAGAAGGAGAATCTGCAAAGCAGAAGTGGGAAGAGCTGCGAAACACCATCCACCGCACAGCCTTGGCTACCTTTGGGAGGAAGACCTCAAAGTCACAGGACTGGTTTGATGCCAAGTTGACCGAGATGACCCCCGTCATTGAAGCCAAGCGCTCAGCACTTGCTGAGTACAAGAAGTACCCAAACGAGAAGAATCTCCAGATTCTCAGAGCTGCAAGAAGCAAAGTTCAGCAGACTGCTCGGCGCTGTGCCAACGAATACTGGACTCAGCTCAGCCAAGACATTCAAACCGCTGCCATAACAGGGAACATCCGTGGTATGTACGATGGCATCAAGAAAGCACTTGGTCCGGCTCAGAGCAAGACGGCCCCCCTCAAATCCTCCACTGGGGAGATGATCACAGAAAAGAACAAGCAGATGGAGAGATGGGTGGAACACTACTCCGACCTCTACTCCAGACAGAACACCGTGACACCGTCAGCCCTTGATGCCATCGACTGCCTGCCATCCATGGACGAACTTGACGCCGAGCCAACCATCGACGAACTCAGCAAGGCCATTGATAGCTTGGCCGCTGGCAAGGCACCCGGCAACGACGGCATACCCCCCGACCTGATCAAGCACTGCAAGACCGCCCTACTGCTGCCATTGCATGACGTCCTCTGCCAGTGTTGGAAGGAAGGCGCCGTACCACAGGACATGAGGGACGCCAAGATCATCACCCTCTACAAAAACAAAGGGGAGAGAAGCGACTGCAACAACTACAGGGGCATCTCCCTCCTCAGCGTTGTTGGCAAAGTCTACGCACGAGTTGTTCTCGTTCGTCTACAGAAGCTTGCCGAACGTGTCTACCCCGAGTCTCAGTGTGGCTTCCGCGCTGAGCGATCGACGGTAGACATGATATTCTCCATCCGCCAACTCCAGGAGAAATGCAGAGAACAGAACATGCCCGTGTACGTCGCCTTCATCGACCTCACCAAAGCGTTCGATCTGGTCAGCAGAGAGGGCCTTTTCAAGATCCTGCCAAAGATAGGATGCCCACCAAAGTTGCAAAGCCTCATTGAATCGTTTCACACCAACATGCAGGGGATAGTGCAGCACGACGGCAACGTCTCAGAGCCTTTCAACATACGCAGCAGAGTGAAACAGGGCTGTGTACTTGCGCCAACCCTCTTTGGGATTTTCTTTGCTATGCTCCTGAGGCATGCCTTCAGCACAGCAACAGAGGGAATCTACCTGCACACAAGATCTGACGGCAGGCTTTTCAACCTCGCCCGCCTGAAAGCCAGAACCAAAGTACGCGAGGCTCTAATCAGAGACATGCTGTTCGCAGACGACGCTGCAGTCGCAACCCACACACAGCAGGAGCTTCAGACCCTTATGGACCGCTTCTCCCAGGCATGCAAGGACTTCGGGCTTACCATCAGCCTGAAGAAGACTAACGTCTTGGCGCAAGGCACGGAAGCACCACCAACCATCACCATTGACGACTACGAGCTGGAGGTCGTGAATCAGTTCACGTACCTGGGGTCCACGATCAGCAACAACCTCTCCCTTGATACAGAGATCAACAAGAGGATTGGAAAATCAGCCTTCACACTCGCTCGCCTCACCACACGAGTGTGGAAGAATCCCAAACTCTCTGTCAAGACGAAGATGGCAGTGTACAACGCCTGCGTCATCAGCACACTGCTCTATGGGAGTGAGACGTGGACAACATACGCCCGGCAGGAAAAGAGACTGAACTCCTTCCACTTGCGCTGCATTCGCCACATCCTGGACATATCCTGGCAGGACAAAGTGCCCAACACAGAAGTTCTGTCCCGCGCCGGCCTTCCCTTCATGTTCACTCTACTCAGACAATGCAGGCTCCGCTGGCTAGGCCACGTTCACCGTATGGAGGATGGCAGAATCCCCAAAGACGTCCTCTATGGAGAACTGGCAACTGGCAAGAGAGACGTTGGCTGCCCACAGCTGCGTTTTAGAGACGTCTGCAAGAGAGACATGAAGGCCCTGGAGATCAACACAGAGCGCTGGGAGGACCTTGCAACGGACCGCTCCAAATGGAGAGGCACCCTGACCAGACAGCTCAAGGCGGGTGAAGAGAGACTGACTGCTGCTGCAGATGAAAAAAGGACCCGCAGGAAGAACCGCCACAGACCCAGCAGCACGGAGACCACCCACAAGTGCGACCTGTGTGACAGGGACTGCCATTCGCGCATCGGCCTGTTCAGCCACAGGCGGTGCTGTTCCAGCAGAGTAGACGTTTAGGATTCTCTTCCATGGTCATCATAGACCGACGGAGGCCGACGACACCTCTTGTAATAACTTTTAATACTTTATTTAAATTTTTTAATACTGTAACGTGCTGCTCGACATGGTGACATCCCACCGGGAGATTCGAACTCACGCCTCCCGCTCCGGAGTCCCGCACCCTACCTGTGTCGCCAATAGGGTCAACCCACTTGGCAAGCCAAGTAGGGTGCTCATATTGAGTTCGCTACACTACTCCCCTCTGGTTCTCGACATCGTCCCGATGTCAGCGCCCCATTACTGCTTTGGACAGGAGATCCCACTCCTGACACCAAATGTAACGTGCTGCTCGACATGGTGACGTCCCACCGGGAGATTCGAACTCACGCCTCCCGCTCCGGAGTCCCGCACCCTACCTGTGTCGCCAATAGGGTCAACCCACTTGGCAAGCCAAGTAGGGTGCTCATATTGAGTTCGCTACAATACTTTATTTAAATTGGGGGCAGCTGTGGCGCAGGTGTAGTGTGACTGACTATTGATCGGAGGGTCATGGGTTTGATTCCCACTCTGCAGTCTGCATGTCGAAGTGTCCTTGAGCAAGACACTGAACCCCCAGTTGCCCCTGGTTGCCAGGTTAGTGCCTGTGTGTATGGAAGCTCTGCCGCCATCAGTGCGTGAATGGGTGGATAGCAGAATCTGTAAAGTGCTTTGGTCATCCAGAGATAAGAAAAAGGGCTATATAAGTGAACGCCATTTACCACTTTACCATTTTTACCCATGATAGACCCGACGGGGGGGATGGGAAAGGGAGCAGACAGAACAGACAGAAAAAAAAAACAAACAAACTGACAACTGAAACAAACAAAAGACAAACTGTTTCTTCTTCTGAAAAGGTCTCATCACGATTCTGGTATTTGCACCTGTAAAAAAAAAATATGTGTGTGTGTGCTCCACACATTTTTATTGGGAGACAGGTCTGGACTGCAGGCAGGCCAGTCTAGTACCCACACCCTCTTACTATGAAGCCACGCTGTTTTAATACGTGCAGAATGTGGCTTGGCATTGTCTTTCTGAAATAAACAGGAATGCCCCTGAAAAAGACGTCGCTTGGATGGCAGCATATGTTGCTCCAAAAGCTATATGTACCGTTCAGCATTGAAGGTGCCTCCACAGAGATGCAAGTTACCCATGCCATGGGCACTAACACACCCCCATACTGTCACAGATGCTGGTTTTTTAACTTAATGCTGATAACAATCTGGATGGTCGTTTTCCTCTTTAGCTCAGAAAACACGACATCCATGATTTCCAAAAGCAATTTTAAATGTGGACTCATCAGACCACAGCACACTTTTCAACTTTGTGTCAGTCCATCTTAGATGAGCTTGGGTCAAAGCAACCCAAAAGCAATATGGCTTTCACTTTGCATGGTAGAACTTTAACTTGTACTTGTCGACGTAGTAATGAACTGTGTTAACTGACAATGGTTTTCCAAAGTGCTCCTGAACACACGCGGTTCAGGAGCACTTTGAACCGCGTGTGGTTTTACATGGATATGCTCATGGAGCATATCCATGTAAATGATGTTGATTTTTAATGCAGTGCTGCCTGAGGGATCAAAGGTCACGGGTATTCAGTGTTGATTTTCAGCCTTGCAAAACGTTGTTCTTAAAGATGCACGCCAGTGGCTTTGAATCCCCTATAAAAACAAATCTCCATTGTCTAAAATGGTATCTTATGCCATTTTTTTTCTACAAACAAAACCTTTCATTGTCTTACAGTTTCATGTCAAAATCTTCTCACTCCCCCCCCCCCTTCAAATGCCAGTATCTGTGATTACTCGGTCCACCCACACCCCACAAGGCTAATAGTGGCTAGCACTACATTATCTGAATCCTGTGATAAAAACAGTTAATGGTTGAAGGACATGCCCAGTTGTTTGCACGGTGTCCCTGGATAATGACTGAAACTGCAGCAGTCCTTAAAAGCAGTTTAATGGTAAAACCCATCTTAATTTGGGTCAGGATTTTAAAGTAGTTTGTAAAAAATGCTACCTAGCCAGGAGGATAACTTCAGTTAGGCCACAGAGCCCTGATTGGCTCAATGCTACCCATGTGCCAGCACATTGCATAGTTACATTACCAAAAATGCTCAGTTTAAACTCAACTTTTTTGAGGGGGTGGGGCTTAGGTGAAACTTTAAGGCAGAAACACAGACATGAGAAATTTGAATGAGTTCGCTCTTGATATGTCTTGTAAATCATAAAAATATATCTTATAGACATGTTATTGAGGAAAAAAATACTTGATTTTTGGCGGAGTGTCACTTTATTAAACTGTTGGACTATTTGCCCACACAGTTTTTCACAAAGCGGTGAGCCTCACCCCATTCTTACTTGTGAACAATTGAGCCTTTTGAGGATGCTCATTTTATACCCAATCATGATGCTCACCTAATAATCCAAAAGGGTCTATGCTGTCTTCTAAAGTAATTATAGAAATAATTTCTTTTCTATGAATAAGGTTGTTTTTACTTAACATATTCTGGCCACTTCTTGCAGCCATCCTCAGAAGAGTCAGGTGATGCTGTTGTGACAATCAGCTGCTTTTAATCAGCTGTTTTATCCAGATTTACCAGACAGCAGAGGATGACTACACCCCCTGCTGTCTGGTATCCTGTGGAGGACAGCATCCCAGGTGTGGGACAGGGTATAAGATCCCTCATCCCTGTTGATGGTTCTTGGGGTCTGTTTTCTAATCTCAATGGCTTCTGGACTACTCCCACTGCAGCAGTGGAGGCAATTGGGAGGATTGTCAGCCGGGTGTCTTGCTGTCCCATCTGCAACCTGGAGTTTGGTGCTGTACCTGTAAGAAACCAAACACAAATAATTATATTACCAGTCATGTGATCATTAACAATACTTGCCCTTTATCTGCTCTCTCCTCCCAGGGTTGCTAGACTCTCCCATGCCTCTTGCAACATAATCATTATTCACAACAAAATCATTGTTAAACATTTACCTTTGTCTTCACTCGTGTCTGCTTCTGGGTCTGGTTACAGTAACCTTGTCACAATTAATTTCAAACTTTTAACACATTTATAAAATGCATGGCAGGCCACTGCGGCTTTCGGTGACAGCAATGTACTTAATGTTGGAAATAAATTTAAATCAAACTCACCACTGCTGCCAAAAATTGTCTCCCTGCTGTTTTAAACTGTAGCTCTTTTGTAGTCTTTTTCTTGTAAATGTGCTTTTTTTCCCCAATGTAAATTTAATATTTTTCCTGCAAATTTACTACTTTTTTCTAGTAAATTTCTGACGTTTTCCACTCATATATTGGACTTTTTTTCAGGTAGAGACTTTTTCTGGTAAATTTGAGACTATTTACTTTAAGGCCATCATGTAACATTGTTTTTTTCTTGCCTTCTGATTGTTGCTCTGAGTGTTGCTATCCCTGTGCTGTTGCAATCCTGGAATTTCCCCATTGTGGGACTAATAAAGGCTTATCTTATCTTATCTTAACGCAGCCCTGAGGGTGTGTCCCATGCTCCTCAACAAATGTACAAAATATCTGTTTCCATACATATTTTCTTGCTGTTCATAAAGAATAAACTATAAACCTTTAGTTAATTTTTAAAATACTAACTAACTAACTAACCTGCACTTATATAGCGCTTTTCTAGTCACAAAGACCACTCAAAGGGCTTTCACTAGTACTAACCCTCTATTCTAAGGGCCTATAGGAAACAGATATCTAGGGACAATTTAGAACAGCCAATTAACCTAACATGCATGTCTTTGGATTGTGGGAGGAAACCGGAGCCCCCGGAGGTAAACCCACGCAGCACAGGGAGAACATGCAAACTCCACACAGAAAGGTTCCAACCCCTGCCAGCCTGGGGATTCGAACCAGGAACCTTCTAGCTGTAAGGCAGCAGTGCTAACCACTGCACCACCGTGCTGCCCAAATACATGCTGTGTGCTCACCTCAGTGACAGCTGCCACCATCCACCCACACACCCTGTGGTGAAAACATACGCCGCTTCACATCTGTGCTCAGCTCATATGCATGACACACACTGTCCATACGTGACAAGAACAGGAAGAACCGTGCTCAACAATATACAATGTGAGTGTGGCTACTGCAGACCCCTCGCTGAGCGCCCCATGTCACCTTAGCATGGAACAAGACAAACAGCACCAGTGAGAGCACGACCTTAAAAAAAGGTCTCCGCCTTGTATCCAAACAAACGCTAGATCTATCACTCACAGCTCCATCATGTTTCACACATCTTGCTGTGAAGGTCTATGAACTACACAAAACTGCATCAAACTAGTAAGAAAATGAGCATCCCTCCAAGGTTTTGCTTTAAGATATTGACGGTGTCACGGTGTCCTTTTAGTCTGATTCTGATAGGCTGGTTACAGAGGTGCTGATGAGTGACACAGTTCACCCACCATATTAATATACATGAGCATAGTTCGCAATCATTTACCAACAGTTATGTATCTATAGCTCTTATTCCCAGACATTATTTTAGATTATTTTACTATAGTTTGTGTGTAGTTAACAGAGCTTTGACATTTATTCCCTAAGGACTGGTCCTATTCTATTGGCCACTCAAACAACACAACCTTGTCCTTAATGATGCTTTTTTGGGGCTTTTATATTCTTACATTATTCAGTTTTAAATCAGCTCAGGCTGCTCCAACCAGAACCAGCTAACATTAGCCCCACTGACCACGCAGCTCATAGCACATCCAAGCAGCTCTGAAATCCAAGTGACATAACGTTCGGCTCAGGAGACGCACACACACAGGCTCAGAGTAGTTCAAACCGTTTATTAACAACAGGGATGTTTGGGTGCGTGTCTGCGGAATGTTAATGTGTTGGTGGTGGCGTCTGCTTCGGACCCAGAGGCAGGAGACCGTTCAGCCGGCAACCCTATGGGAGAAATCAGACACAGGGTGATGAGCACACACCAACACAGGAGGAGAATAGGCGAGGGAGAGAAGCTTACTTGTTGGGACAGATGACTGGCGCTTCAAGGATGGAAGCCCGGGAGACAGCCACCTGCAGGGCTCGGTGCAGCAGCGAGGAGAGACGAGGGACGGGATAGTCCGCCGCCGAGGAATCCACCTGTGCACAGGGGAGCAGACTGGAGAGATGAGGTAAGCGATTTTCTTACCGGAGATAAGGATGCTGAAGAGAATGTGGTAGAAGCCCATGAAAGAGGAATGAAGTCTACGGCTTCAGGCCGACGCTCAGGGCGAGGCGGCTTTTATCCTTCGCCGCTGACGAGTAGCAGGTGCATGAGCAGGTGGCGCCGCTGATGAATGGCGCGGCGTGACAGTACTCCCCCCTCTAGCAGCGCCTCCTGGCGATGGCTTATCCGGGTGCGCTCGGTGGAAGTCCGCGATGAGCGATGGGTCCAACACAAACGACGGGGGCACCCACTGTCGATGCTCGGGCCCATAGCCCTCCCAGTCCACCAAGTATTGCAACCCACGACCCCGGCGCCGGGAGTCCAGGATGGAGGAGGCGGACCAGGCCGGATGGCTACCAATCATCCGGGGCGCGGGTTGCGCTGCAGGAGGAGGGCAAAGGGGGTCAGTAACCGCCAGTTTCACCTTCGATACGTGGAAAGTAGGATGAATGCGGAGGGAGGGGGGAATAGCCACACGCACAGCCACCCGGGTTGATGATCCGGGTGATGGGGTAGGGACCCATGAAGCGCTGTGCCAGCTTTCTCCTCTCGCCTTTTAGAGTGACGTCCTGGGTGGAAATGTAAACAAGCTGCCCAACTCTGTACGCCGGGGCAGGTCTCCTACGCCGGTCCACCACAGTCCTGTTGCGCTCCGCTGTGCGTAATAGCGCATGGCGCGCGGCAGCCCAGGTGGAGCGGAACTGCCTGAGATGGGCCCTAACTGACGGGACAGTTACTTCACTCTCCTGCTCCGGAAACAGCGGGGGGGTCGTAACCCAGGGACGCTTTGAAGGGGGACATCCCTGTAGCAGAAGAGCGAGCGGTGTTGTGGGCATATTCAACCCAGGCAAGATGGTTGCTCCAGGACGTGGGTTTGGATCTGGACACACAGCGGAGCGCAGCCTCCAGCTCCTGGTTGGTCCTCTCACACTGCCCGTTGGATTGGGGGTGATGGCCGGAGGAGAGGCTCACCTTGGCTCCGATGGCGTTGCAGAAAGACCTCCAAACCTCAGATGAAAACTGGGGGCCCCGGTCCGAGACCACGTCCACCGGAATCCCATGCAGCCTGACCACGTGTTGGACGAGGAGGTCCGCCGTCTCCAGGGCAGTAGGGAGGCCTCGCAGGGGGACGAAGTGCACGGCCTTGGAGAAGCGGTCCACGATGGTCAGGATGGTGTCATAGGAGTTGGAGACGGGGAGTCCGGTGACGAAATCCAGTGCGATGTGCGACCAGGGCCTGCCAGGGACGGGCAGGGGCTGGAGCAGACCCGCTGGAGGGGCATTTTCCCGACTTGCAGGTGGCACAGATTGGGCAAGCCCGGGCGTAGTGGGGCTGCATCCCTCCGCAGGCCTGGCCACCAAAAGGACCGTTGGAGGAGATCTATCATCCGGGAGGGTGCCAGGGTGACAGGTGAGCTTGGAGGTGTGGAGCCAGTGGATGACCTCTCCTCGGACCGCGGATGGCACGAACAGCCTCCCCTCCGGTCCGCCGCCAGGGTCAGGTTCCACCTCCTGTGCCTTCCGGATCTTGCTCTCGATGTCCACGAGATGGCTCCCACGACGCACGACCTGGGCAGGATGGAGTGGGGCGCCTCCTCCGACTCCACGGGGGCGAACTGCCTGGAGAGGGCGTCAGGCAGGACGTTCTTAGAGCCAGGCCTGAAGGTGATGGAAAATTGGAACCTGGCGAAGAACAGGGACCAGCGCGCCTGGCGGGCGTTCAGCGCTTGCAGATCGTAAGTATTTCCAAGTTCTTGTGGTCCGTGAGGACCACAAACGGCAGGTTCGCCCCCTCTAACCAGTGGCACCACTCCTGCAGGCGAGCTTGATGGCCAAGAGCTCTCTGTCCCCCACATCGTAGTTTCTCTCCGCCGGGGACAAGCGCCGGGAGAAGAAGGCGCACGGTCGCTTGGCGCCATCGTCCGGCGACTGCTGGGACAGCACTGCTCCCACTCCCGTGTCCGAAGCGTCTACCTCTACAATGCACTGCAGCGCGGGGTCGACCTGGCGAAGGACCCGGGAGGAGAGAATTCCGCCTCAGCGCCTCAAAGGCGGCAGCGACCTCTTCGGTCCACCGGAACGGGACCTTCGGGGACGTGAGGCGGGTCCAGTGGTCCAACGATGGTACTGAAGTTGGGGACAAAGCGGCGGTAGAAATTGGCGAAGCCAACAAATTGCTGCACCTGTTTCCGGGATGGCAGGTGTGGGCCATTCCACACACCGCCTTTACCTTCTCTGGGTCAGGGAGCACCTTATCGTGGGCGATGATGAACCCCAGGAAGGACGTACTCCTGGCGTAAAATTCACACTTTTCTGCCTTAACGTACAGGACGATTCTCCAGCAGCCTTTGGAGGACCCGCCTCACGTGGACCTGGTGCTCATCCCTGGACTTGGAGAAGATGAGAATATCGTCCAGGTAGACGAACACGAAAAGGCCAATGAAGTCCCCGGAGGACGTCATTAATGAGGCGCTGGAAGACTGCAGGAGCGTTGGTCAACCCGAACGGCATCACCAGGTATTCAAGTGGCCGTTCGGGGTACGGAAGGCCGTTTTCCCACTCATCTCCCCTCCCGGATCCGGACGAGGTGGTAAGCGCTGCGTAGGTCCAGCTTGGTGAACCAGGTCGCCCCCTGGAGGGAGTGGAAAGCAGGTGTCCATGAGAGGCCAGGGGTGTAACGGTCCTTCTCCGTGATGTTATTGAGGGCCCGGTAGTCGATACAAGGGCGGAGGGACCCATCCTTCTTTCCCCCGAAGAAGAACCTGCCCCCACGGGTGACGATGATGGGCGGATAATCCCAGCACTTAATGACTCCTTCAGGTAGGCGTTCATCGTCTCCTTCTCCGGCGCAGACAGGCTGTAAAGGCGACCAGAAGGTAAGGGAAGCCCCCTGGCGGAGGTTGATGGCGCAGTCATAGGGCCGATGAGGGGGGGAGAGACATAGCTTTCGCTATGCTGAACACCATACCCATGTCGTGAAATTCTGGGGGCACCAGAGACAGGTCCGGGGGGTGCGAGCGTCCGTCGCAGGGGGAGGAGCGGACGGAGAGCAGGCAGCGGACTGAAGCAGGTGCCCATACAGAACGTACTCCATGCGATATCCCAGCTGATTTCCATCCAGGACTGGATTGTGAAGGCGGAGCCAGGGATACCCCAGGATGACGGGCGACACAGAGTTTGGAAGGGACGTAAAAGGTCATCTCCTCCCGGTGGTTTCCCGAGATGATGACCGGTAGGGGGGACAGTTTGATGTGTCACTCTCCCGAGGGTGGCACGGTAGAGGGGGATTAGGGAGATGGGAGTGTTGAGTGCCTGGCAGCGGATGCCCAATCGGGTTGCCAGCTTTGTGAAATGAAGCTGCCTTCTGCGCCCGAATCCACCAGTGCGTGGGTGAGGTGCCCAGTGGGGTTATGGCAGAAACGGATGGGGCAGCTTCAATTGAGTGAGTGATCCTAACCGATTGACATCCGCGCGGCTTCCAACAGTGACTCGCGGACCCCACCGACTGGCTTTCCCGTGGACAACGCTCCACGGTGTGTTGGTCGCCTCCGCAATACATGCAGAGGCCCAACTCACGGTGGCGTTGTTTCTCCACAGGGGAAAGTTTAGTCCAGCCCGTCACCATCGGCTCCGACTCCTGGGGGCGCGATGCTGGCGGCGCCGCCAGGGGGCGAGCTTGGAACAGGTGCGGCGAGGCTCCACGAAGGCGAGAATGAAGATGACCTCCGCCCCGAGGAGCGCCTCGCGCAGCCTGTTATCCAAACTTATCGCTAAGGACGTCAGCTCCGCTAGCGTCCCCAGGATATCCCGACCAGCCAGTTTCATCCCTCAGATCACTATTGAGGCTGCGGAGGAACAGGCCACAGAGGGAGCGTTCCTCCCAGCCCAATTCCTCCGCCGCTACCCGGAAGTTGACCGAGTGGTCCGCTGCCGACCGGCTTCCCTGCTGGAGAGCGAGAAGCCGATCGACCTGGACCGTTTCGGTTTGAGAATGGCAAAGACCTCCAGAAAGCGCCTCACGATTGGTCATAGGTGAGGGTGGCATAACTGGGCCTCGCCATTACGGCGTAGGTCCAAGTTAACGCACGCCCCTCCAGAAGATTCCCTATGTAACCAATTCGGCTGTGATCCGAGGGGAAAATCTCCGGGCACACAGGTGGAACACGGACTCCACACTGCATAATGAACCCCCGCGCTCCGCCGAGCTTACCGCTAAAGCGGGCGGGGGTCGGAATCGGCGTGAGCCGAACCGGTGCCACTGAGCCGGCTGGACCGGCCGCTGGAACAGCCGGAGCCCGCGCCACCCTGGCGAGTCGGGAGGAACGGCTGTTGGGGGTCCAAGCGGTTCAATCGGTTTAGTTAGTTCTAATAATTGATTAAGAACCACCTGTTGCAGATAAACAATCGATCCACCCGAGCCTCGAGGATGGTAAACCGGTGTGCGAGCCCGCCGTCAGCCGAGCCGCTCTGCTGAAGCCGTACTGACATAACGTTCGGCACAGGAGACGCACACACACAGGCTCAGATAGTTCACAAACCGTTTATTAACAACACGGATGTTTGGGTGCGTGTCTGCGGAATGTTAATGTGTTGGTGGTGGCGTCTGCTTCGGACCCAGAGGCAGGAGACCGTTCAGCCGGCAACCCTATGGGAGAAATCAGACACAGGGTGATGAGCACACACCAACACAGGAGGAGAATAGGCGAGGGAGAGAAGCTTACTTGTTGGGACAGATGATGGCGCTTCAAGGATGGAAGCCCGGGAGACAGCCACCTAGCAGGGCTCGGTGCAGCAGCGAGGAGAGACGAGGGACGGGATAGTCCGCCGCCGAGGAATTCCACCTGTGCACAGGGGAGCAGACTGGAGAGATGAGGTAAGCGATTTTCTTACCGGAGATAAGGATGCTGAAGAGAATGTGGTAGAGCCCATGAAAGAGGAATGAAGTCTACGGCTTCAGGCCGACGCTCAGGGCGAGGCGGCTTTTATCCTTCGCCGCTGACGAGTAGCAGGTGCATGAGCAGGTGGCGCCGCTGATGAATGGCGCGGCGTGACACCAAGTAATGAGGTCAAAATGAATGTCATTTGCATTTTAACTGTATCATGGAAAAACAGTGGGTTATGGCGTCTTATGCACAACTTATAGAATACTGCATTAATTTGGTTCAGCGTTGACATGCTTGTTAGCTACAAGGGTGGGTGTGTGTGTGCATGTGCACAGTATCTATGATGTTAATGTATCTGCATGTGAAGTCTTGTAAACATGTTAAGTGTAAACCCCAGACCAGATGCTGAACCCCATGCTTGCTGCTGCCCACCAAGATGGCCGCTTCCAGCTCAACATTTCTGGAGAAGAGCTTTTTGTAAGTAATCATTCACATTTCATCTTAATGTTGGATTCTTCCCTATCAGATATTTCAAGTTGAATCATTTTTGTCTTGTCTTACATAAGTATTGTTATTTCAGAAACTTTTTGAAGCAAACCTCTCCAGTGCAATTCCTGCCTTTATTAGTGAGGTAAAAATAAAGGCTTCCTCATAACCACCCGTATTTTACTTTTATCACAAGAATCATGTAATTTTGTGTTCATATGTTCAGTGTTTGACAGAGTCAGCTTCTCCAGAGCTATGGGTGTGGAGTTCATCCGTTCCTTATCTTAACATCTCTACCTTGGGTACAAGTGTGTGGGTGCAGGCTTCTGGAGAGCTTCACTGTAGCATCGACAGAACACCAACATTCCTGTTTGTAACGGTGCTTTCCCTCTCTCATTTTCAGCTCCTAAAAGAAAATATTGTATGTTGAGTGCTTGAAACCCAAAGATTAATTGCAAACTGGTGGGTGAAAAGCAGTGAATGAACAGACATTTTGGAGCCATCAATGGAATGAATGAATGGGAGTGTGCATGCGTTCTGGTGTTGATACAATGCACTGAGGCATGGTGGGATGCTGTCAGTCTGAAGATCAAACTACAAACCTCTCTTCTGTGACAAAGTATTCTGTCCACTAATCTATCATGTCTGTCATCATATCACATGTCCAACTCATAAAAAATACCAGTGGCAGACCTTGTACTTTACAATTAGACCTTCAGTGGTGATCTATCCGATTTAAGTGCCATTCATACCAAACACCATAAAAATAACCTATAGGGCCGTCCACACAAAGCATGTAAAAGATAACTTTAACTATAAAATTATAGTTTTAAAAATCTTTACCTTTTTGTTGTGGAGCTCCATTTCCCTGCGCACTTGTTCATTGAGCTGCAGACCCACTCTTGTTTCCCCAAAGGTTTAACAGTACTGTTGCTTGTAAATATTCGGCTGGCATCTCGCTACTGCTATGGTTCAGGCTCCGTCACACCTAGACGATTTAGGCAGCCAAAACATAAGAAAAATTTGGAGAATATGGTGGCGTACGTCAAATTAATTATGACTACGTTTTGTCTAAGTTAATAGCAAGCCAAAGATGCTGAAGCAAGCTACACTGTAGTGCACTGAGCTCCTCTGAAAATTAATTTTCAGCATGCTGAAAATTTTCCAACGTATCCAGCATATGGCTGATATGTCCCACATCCGCGGAGTAAATCGCATATTTGCAGTGTTGGTTCACAGGAAAAAACCTCTACAGAGCTCTGCCTGCAGCGCGTACACACACCCACACCTCTTTGTTCGTATAATGGGACCTGTCGGGGTTTTTCCATTTGACTGCAGTCTGTACCATCAACTGTCCAGCGTTGTTCTGATAGATATGCCAAAATGTCAGAACACCAGAGGAGGCGGATCCAGTCAGCTGAGCACCTGAAGCGTAGCTGTTTTCCATGATAAATCACACTTTCCTGTTGGCTGCACCTTGCAGCAAAAGCAAACTCCATGCATTATCTTGGGGTTTTTTCACGTTATTCAATTCAATTCAATTCAATTCAACTTTATTTATATAGCGCCATTTCACAACAACAGTCATCTCATAGCACTATCAACTGTAGGGGGGACCCCCACAGTTGCAGAAAGACCCCAGCAATCAGACGATCCCCTGTGAGCAAGCACTTGGCGACGGTGGAGAGGAAAAACTCCCTTTTAACAGGAAGAAACCTCCAGCAGAACCAGGCTCAGGGAGGGGCAGTCATCTGCTGCGACTGGCTGGGGGGTGAGGGGATAGAGAAGAAGAAAAGAACAGACATGTAGAGAGCAAACAGCACGATGGGGACTCAATCTATGGGAGAGAACAAACAAATGTTAATGACCAGCAAAAAAAAAAAATATTTCATAGAGAGTGAGGAAAGGAGTGAGGCCCAGTGCATTACTGGAGGTCCCCCGGCTGACTAAACCTATTAGCAGCATAACTAAGGGAGGGTTCAGAAACACATGATCCCTCCCTAATTGTAGGCTATATCAAAAAGGTAGGTTTTAGCCCTATTCTTAAAAACAGAGATCGAGTCTGACTCCCGAATCCAGATTGGCAGCTGATTCCACAGGAGAGGAGCTTGATAACTGAAGGCTCTGCCTCCCATTGTACTTTTGGAGATTCTAGGTATTACAAGTAATCCTGCATTTTGGGAGCGTAGTGCTCTGTTAGGATGATACGGTAGTATCAGATCTTTTAAATAAAAAGGAGCCTGATTGTTTAGAGCTTTGTAAGTAAGAAGAAGGATTTTAAACTTAATTCTAAACTCTATGGGAAGCCAATGAAGGGAGGCCAGAACCGGAGAGATATGATCTCTCTTTCTAGTACCTGTTAAAACTCTTGCTGCAGCATTTTGGATCAGCTGAAGACTTTTTAAAGATGTTTTAGGACAGCCTGATAATAAAGAATTACAATAATCTAATCTCGAGCTAACAAAAGTGTGGATCAGCTTCTCAGCATCACTCTGAGACAAGATGCTCCTAATCTTGGCAATATTACGCAAATGATAGAAGGCAGTCTTAGAAACAAATTTAATATGTGAATTGAAGGACAAATCCTGATCAAAAATTTATTGAAAATAAACTTTTTTTATCGCCATCAGTTCACGTGTATTTGAGCCAGGTTGTGACAATTGTTATCTGACGTTCCTGATGTGTCAAATAAGCCGTTTTAGACGTGACTGACCTGACAGATTTGACAGCTCTGCCAGGTCGGTCACACCCCCACCGTGGTTTCTAGAGCCGAGAATCATCTCGGTTCCAATCCAATCCAACTTTATTTATAAAGCACTTTAAAAACAATGACAGCTGACACAAAGTGCTGTACATCAATGATAAATAAAACAGAAAAAAACGTAAAAAATAAAACAATAAAATACAGCTAAAAAGGTACAAAACAGCACAAACAAAACAGTAGTCATACAATAGAGACAATAAGAAACAAATAAAATCAGTGTTTCAAAACGGGTCAAAGGCCAGAGAATAAAAATGGGTCTTAAGATGAGTTTTACAACTGGACAGTGAAGAGGCCTGTCTGGTGGACAAAGGCAGATTGTTCCACAATTTAGGAGCCGCAACAGAAAAAGCTTTGACCCCTCTGAGCTTCCTCCTCGATTTTGGTATCTCCAGGAGCAGCTGATAAGTTGACCTGAGAGTCCGAGCAGGGGTGTAAGGATGAAGGAGCTCAGAGAGGTAAGGCGGGGCAAGGCCATTTAATAATTTAAAAACAAATAGAAGAATTTTAAAATGAACCCTAAAATGCACAGGCGGCCAGTAAAAGGAAGCTAAAATGGGTGTAATGTGGTCCCTTTTACGTGTTCCAGTTAAAAGACATGCATTTTGAACCAACTGGAGATGTGACAGGGAAGACTAGCTGACTCCAAAATAAAGTCCATTACAGTAATCCAGCTGAGATGTGATGAAGTCAGGGATTACTGTTTCATAGTGCTACTTTGAAAGGATTGCTTTAACCTTTGCCAACTGCCTTTGATGAAAAAAGCTGGACTTCACTACTGCACTGATTTGAGGATCTAATTTAAAATCACTGTCCAACTTAAAACCCAAATTAATAATGATTGGCTTAACAAGCCATGCCAAGGGGCCCAAGTCAACAGGTGGGGACTCACTAGGGCCACTGAGTCCAAACACCATCACTTCAGTCTTATTTTCATTAAAACAAAATAACTATTTTCCCTTGAAAAAGAGGTTTTTAATCTCAACGGGTTTTTCCTGGTTAAATAAAGGTAATAAAAAAAACCATAACATCCAGTCTTTAATGTCATCAAGATATGCAAGGAGTGATTTTAATGAAAAGGCCTCCTTCCGCTTTAATGGTACATATATCTGAGTGTCATCAGTGTAACAGTGGAAGGAGGTACCATGCTTTCTAAGAATGGAACCCAGTGGAAGCAGATAAAGGGAGAAAAGCAGGGGCCCTAAAATTGAGCCATGTGGGACCCCACATGACAGAGAAGCTGAGGAAGATTCAAAACCAGCAAGCCTTACACACATGGTTCTATCTGTCAAGTAGGACCTGAACCATTCCAGAGCAGTACCACAAATACCCACAAGATGCTCTAGACCAGGGGTGGGCAAACTTTTTGGCTCAGGGGCCACATTGACTTTTAAAATTTGACAGACGGGCCGGGCCAGCACCAGATGCATGTCAAAGCATATCATATCATATCAGCATATCAAAGATAAACATAAAAATGGCATTACATTGTTAATACTTACATTCACTTTTAGTGGGAGCAGTGTTGTTGATCACCCTTTTTTGCCAGTGCGTCAAAGTCTGTTGTTAGTTTTGTTGTGGCAATTCTCAAAACAAATCTGAGGTGTTCATCACTCAGCTGGGATCTGTGAGGTGCTTTGTTGGTGTTCATCACACTAAACGTCTGTTCACAGACCTACGTAGATCCAAACAACACTAGCATCCTCTGTGCCATCTTCTGGATGTTTGGAAATTTTGCTGGGCTTAATGAAGCATAAAACTCATCCAGTTTAAGAGAGTGGAACTTCTCCTTCAAGATGGTGTCACATTGGAGATCAGTCAGTTCCAACTGCAACTCCTGTGGCACCATTTCAGGATCTTGTGTGAAGGGACATGACATCAGCTGAAATGACTTGTCAATTTTTCCAAAATCAGAGAACCGACGGCAGAATTCTCCATGCAGGTCATCCAGTGATTTTCTGCATTTTTTCACATGTCAAGGGGCCTCTTTCAGTGTAGCCAGCGTGGGGAAATGAGTGAATGACTTGTTTGACATTTGCTTTGAGAATAAAGCCAGCTTGGTTTTGAAGGCTCTGATGTTTGTGTACATTTCATGCACAAATTGGTCTTTCCCTTGTATCTTCACGTTTGGCTCATTCATGTGTGTCAGTATGTCCACAGCAAAAGCTAAAGCACAAAGCCAATTGGTATCACTCAGCTCAGGAAAATTGTCAGCTTTTTCAAGTTGCTCCAAAAATGAGATAATCTCCTGTTTCAGCTCCCACACTCGTTGACATACTTTCCCCAAACTTAACCAGTGGACATTGGAATGATAAAGCAAGTCCTGGTGATCGGCGTCAGTCTCTTCAAGAAACTTAATAAACTGACGATGCTGAAATCCCCTTGCTCGAATAAAGTTAACGAGCTTTACAGCTGGCTTCACTACGTAGTCAAGCTGCAATATGGATTTGTACAGTGCTTCCTGATGGATTATGCAGTGTAAGAAAATTACCTCTTGTTTGGGGTTGTCCGCTTTCACCCTCTCCTGGATTCTTTTGAGCAACCCAACGTTTTTTCCTGTCAGATTTGGCGATCCATTTGTGGTAACATTGGCGAGCTTACTCCAAGGTAGCTTGTGCCTCATGATGACCCCCGACACACTGTTATACAAGTCCTCTCCTCATGTTGTCCTTTTTAGGGATTCCATGGCCAAAAACTCCTCCGTTATCTCAAAATTGTCATTAATCCCTCCGATGAAAAAAGTATTTAGTTGTCTGTTCCTTATTAAACACTTGGCACTCACTGTCAACTTTTCTTTTCTTTGGCCCACTCATTGTTGCAAATGGGTTCTGTTGTCAGAGCAGTAGCAGAATAATAACAAAGAGTAACCCTGGCGCTGCAAAATCAAGTGTTTTGCTGCGCCTAATGCGCCACCTGGTGGAATTACCAGGCATTACAGGACAAGGTCAAATGAATGCAGTCATAACTATGGTATGATTTGGGCAATTATGTACCAATCTTTGGCGGGCCGGATTAAAAAGACCAACGGGCCGGATGTGGCCCGCGGGCCGTAGTTTGCCCACCCCTGCTCTAGACGATATATTAAAATGTCATGGTCCACTGTATCAAAGGCGGCGCATAGGTCAAGCAGGATGAGAATCACCAGAATCAGATGCCAGGAAGATACCATTAAAAACCTTTATTAAAGCCAATTCTGTGCTATGGAGGGTTTTAAATCCAGACTGGAACACCTCCAGGACACCATTTTCATCCAGAAAGGCCTTTAACTGAGAGTAAGCTATTTTCTCTAATATTTTTGAAAGAAAAGGCAGCTTTAAAATTGGCCTAAAATTAGCCAATACAGTCTGATCAAGACCAGGTTTCTTTATCAAAGGTTTCACTACTGCATGTTTAAAATGTGCAGGAACCACACCAGAAGACGAACTGTTGTTTCAAATGATTAAAACCGACTGACCTATGCTAGATAAAACCTCTTTAAAAAAGCGAGGACGAAGAGCATCACAAGGGGAACTTGAGGGCTTAATATGACCAACCACATCCTCTAATTGCAACAGGGTCACAGGCTCAAACTGACTGAAGACAGCAGAGCAAGGAACAGAGACAGAGGGGTCAGAGGCAGGAGCTGGGATGAGAGCCCTAATGGTGGTGACCATATCAATAAAAAAAAATGCAAAAAGTCATCGCACATTTTAGACATAATGACAGTCAGTGAGGCAGTAAAAACAGAGTCAATGGTCCTAAATAACACACGTGTATTATGACGGCTAGATGCAATAGTATTAGACAAATGTTCCCTTTTAGTCTCTTTAACAGCACTCTGATAACACTGGCAACAGTCCTTTAAAACTTGAGATACCTGCAGCTTGTCCTTCTTCCACCTGGACTCAACCTTTTGGCATTCCCTTCTGAACATCCGAGTTCTGTCATTGAACCATAGCTCGAGCTTGGCTCTGGGCTGCTTAATTTTTAATGGAGCCACAGAGTCCAGGGCGGTTTGGCAGGAGGAATAAAACCAGGAATTTAGCTCCTCTGTATCAGAGAAAATGTCAGGGGAGCACAGAGCTGGGTAAAAGCAGATGAAAACTGACCACTCAGTGAGGGGTTAAAGCCTTTAACCTGGCAGATTTCACGTGCCCCTAGTGACACACAGCAACTGTGCCTGTCAACTGAATCTGACATCCCTTTAACTCCAGCTGTACTGAGGATTTGAACTGCTCATGCCAGTTCAGAAGGTGGCAGACGCGCATTGGAGGAATCATGGCTGACACAGAATACACCAAAGAAGAAATCCTTCTTCTTCTTCTTCCTTCTTTGAGTTTAGAAAACAGATACAGCCGCCATGCATTGTCATATAAAATGGCGTCATACACAAAAAATTGCTGCGGAATACAAACGAAATTGACGTGAGGTAATCATAAGAGTTTCTAGATATAGATCTTTAATTGTCATTGTCACAGGCACAACGAAATTCAGAGTGCTCTCCAGTCAGTGCCCCATTTATAAAAACATTGCCCCATTATAAAAAACATAAAAATCAGATAAAATAATAATTAAAAAGAATAAATAACAAGCCACATTCACACAGACATCAACACAGGACATCATGCACACACAGTCATTGCAAGGAGCATTCAACAACATACAATCATGTCCATTTAGCACATTACTTCCTCATTTTATTCAGAATGGTTATTGCTGTTGGATAGAAGCTGTGTTTGAGTCTATTTGTCCTTGTGTTCATTTGTCTATATCGTTTCCCAGATGGCAGTAGTTCAAACAATGAGTGTCCAGGATGTGAAGTATGGTTTTAAAATATTTTGAGCCTTCTTCTGGCAACAGGAGTGGTGTAGGTCTTCCAACATGAGGAGAGGGCAGCCAATGATCTTCTGGGCGGTGTCAATGACCCTCTGGAGTGCTTTCCTCTGAAGCTACTGTACAACTACTGTACCAGATGCATATACAGTATATTAATACTGCTGAACACTAAGTGACTTTTGACTCTCGTGCACTATGTACAACAGCTCAACCAGACTCATGTCAATCATCACTGTTTTTCTGTTGCATTATTGACTGCACTATGTGGTACTTCACATTATCTGCTACATACTAATTTTTTAAAACTGCCTTGACTAGTACTACTCATTATTACTAGTATTATTATTATTATTACTTATTATTACTTATTTTTCTACACTTATTGCACATTTCTAGTCCTTTAGTTTTTTAGTTTATCCCTTTTTCTCATTATGTTTTTAATGTTGCAGCATGGCACCGAGACAAATTCCTAGTTTGTGTATTACATGAACAATGGCAATAAATCTGATTCTGATTCTGAATATGCTTTCAATAGAAGCTCGATAAAAGGACACCAGCAGTCTCTGTATGATGTTCTCCTTCCCGAGGATCCTCAGGAAGTACAGTCTCTGCTGAGCCTTTTTCACCAGCTCAGAGGTGTTCACACTCCAGGACAGGTTCTCCTCTATGTGGACTCCCAGGAAACGGAAGTCAGCTACCCTCTCTACACAGTCCCCGTTGATGATGAGAAGGGAAATCTCTGTCTTCTTTCTCCTGTAGTCTATTATCAATTCTTTAGTCTTGGAGGTGTTCAGGAGAAGGTTATTCTCTTTACACCATGACGACAGCCGCACCACCTCATCTCTGTAGGCAGACTCGTCCCCCCCCCGAAATGAGACCCACCACTATAGTATCGTCTGCAAACTTCACGATGGTGTTATTGTGATGGGCGGGGGTGCAGTCGTGTGTATACAGACAGTAGAGCAGGGGACTCAGCACACAGCCCTGGGGGGATCCGGTACTGAGGCATAGGGCCGTAGATGTATGATGGCCCACCCTGACTCTCTGTCTGCGACCAGAGAGGAAACTGCTGATCCACATACAAACAGCCTGAGGAAGCCCCAGGTCCCCCAGCTTGACCACCAGTTTGTGTGGAAGAATGGTGTTAAATGCAGAGCTGTAATCCACGAAGAGCATCCGCACATAGCTCCCCTGCCGCTCCAGGTGGGCTAGAGTGGCATGGAGTGCTGTGGCCACCGCATCCTCTGTGGATCAATTCGCTCTGTAGGCAAACTGGTGGGAGTCCATACTGTGAGGCAGGGCTGCTATGATATGACTACGGACCAACCTTTCAAAGCACTTCATCACCACCGGGGTGAGTGCAACTGGTCTGTAGTCATTCAGGCTAGAAATATCAGGTTTCTTGGGTAAGGGGACTATGGTGGAGGACTTCAGGCAAACTGGGACAGTGGACTGTGCCGGGGATCGGTTGAAAATCTTAGTAAAGACTCCAGCCAGCTGATCTGCACAGTCCCTCAGCTCACGTCCTGGGACACCGTCCGGACCCGCTGCCTTTCTTGGGTTGATGGACCGCAGGGTGCGCCTCACCTCATGTTCCTCCAAAGTGAGGAACATACTGCTGTGGGCCTGGTGTAGGTTGGCCGAGACAGGTGCAGCGACCTCAAAGCGGGCAAAGAAGATATTCAGCTCCTCCGCCAGTGTGAGGTCACCTACCGCGGTTCCCGGATTCGTTCGATAGTTGGCCAAGTGCTGGATGCCCCGCCACACCTGCCGGCTATTATTGTTGTCCAGCTGGTCCTCAATGCTCCTCCTATAGTCTGCCTTAGCCTCTCTGATGCCCCTCTTCAGGTTGGCCCGAGCTGTGCTGTAAAGTTCGCTGTTACCAGACCTGAGGCGATGGTTTCTCTCCCTCAGCAGTTGCTGGACCTCCCAGTTCATCCAGGGCTTCTGGTTAGGGAAGATGCAGATCCGTTTGTTCACTGTGATAGTGTCTATGCAATTCTTAATATAGCACAGCACACTATCTGTGAACAGCTCCAGGTCCTGATGTTCAAAGACTTCCCAATTTGTCCTTTCGAAGCAATCCTGCAGCTGCTGGGAAGCATCCTCCGACCATATGGCAACAGTCCTAGAGATGATGGGAGCAGTCTTCCTGAGGGGGGGCGTATGCAGGAATTAATAGCATGGACAGATGGTCAGACTGGCCCAGATGTGGTAATGGTCTAAGCCCTATAGCCCAGTTTGATGTTTGAATAGACCTTATCCAGAGTGTTCATTCCCCTAGTAGCACACTTGACATGCTGATGGAATTTAGGGAGTGCTGCCTGTAAGTCTGCATGATTGAAATCCCCCGCTATAACTTGCACGGCGTCAGGGTAAATACTCTGTGTATGGCTAATGTAAGGCTAATGTTAGTTAATGTTAGCATGTAGCAATCCGATAGCTAAGTTAGCATTAGCATTTGGTGGAATGTATAAGCATCCCAAAGTGATAAAGCAAAATATTGGTAAAACTCAAATTAAACATAAAGCCTCTAAATTGAATGATTTGGCCTCTGTTCCTCCTCATAATTTAAAAATTAAATGTGGTTTATTAAATATTAGGTCTCTAACTCCCAAGTCTCTGTTAGTCCATGATTTGTTAATTGATCATCAGATTGATTTAATTTCACTTACAGAGACTTGGTTAGGACAAGAGGATTATGTTGGTTTAAATGAATCAACTCCCTCTGGTTATTTAAACTGTCAAAATCCCAGAAGTTCTGGTCGTGGAGGAGGAGTAGCAACAATTTACCATTCCAAATTACTAGTTAATGTAAAGCAAAAAACATGTTATAATTCTTTTGAGGGCCTGGTCCTCAGTATTGGGCACTTTAGCAATTTTAGGTTAAACCCAATTTTATTTGCCATAGTTTATCGTCCCCCATCAACCTATTCAGAATTTTTATCCGAATTTGCTGATTTCTTAGCTGATTTAGTGCTGAAATCTGATAGAATAATTATAGTAGGGGACTTTAATATACATGTGGATGTAGATAGTGACTGCCTTAATGTGGCATTCAATTCAATATTAGACTCGATTGGGTTTTCTCAGAAAGTAGGAAATTCTACTCATTACCTCCACCATACATTGGACCTTGTTTTGACATATGGCATAGAAATAGAAAATCTGGTAGTGTCTCCTCATAACCCTGTACTGTCAGACCATTGTCTGTTAACCTTTGATTTGACTATTTCTGACTATTTGGCTCCTAAAGAAAAATATTATTACAGTAGATGCCTCTCAGATGATGCTGTTTCCAAATTTATGCAGATTGTTTCCTCTATGCCATGTGTCAACACAACAGAAATAAGCTATAGACAGCTTGCTCCTTCTGTAATTGATAACATGGTGGATAGTGTTTCAGCTTCTCTGCATCAGACTCTAGACTTGGTGGCCCCCTTAAAAAAGAAAAAGTCTAATCAGAGATTTCTAACTCCTTGGTTCAACACAGAAACTCGTACCTTAGAACAGAAGACTCGTCAATTAGAAAGAAAATGGTGCTCCACTAATTTAGATGAAATCTATTTAGCTTGGAGAAATCATCTTTTAATTTATAAAAAATCTCTTAGAAAAGCTAGAACGAGTTATTACTCTGCATTAATAGAAAAGAACAAGAATAATCCCAGGTTTCTTTTCAGTACTGTAGCCAGGTTGACAAAGAGTCAGGACTCTGTCAATCCTAGCATTCCCCTTAGAGCTTACTAGTCAGGACTTTATGAACTTTTTCAATAATAAAATTTCATCCATCAGAGATAAAATCAATCAGATTCTTCCCACAGTTAACTTAAATACTGTAACTACTACATCTCCTTCTATTGATCTCTGTCTTGATGAGTTTACTCCAATCGACCTTTGTGAGTTAGACAAAATAGTTTCCTCATCCAAACCTTCAACTTGTCTTTTAGACCCTATTCCTACCAGGTTATTTAAAGAAGTCTTCCCACTTATTGGTAGCTTTATTCTTCATATAATCAATTCTTCATTAACTTTAGGCCATGTACCGCAGGCTTTTAAAACGGCTGTAATTAAACCCTTACTCAAAAAGCCAACGCTAGATCCAGGAGCTTTAGCTAACTATAGACCAACCAATCTCTAATCTCCCTTTCATTTCAAAAATCTTAGAAAGAGTTGTTGCTACGAAATTATTTGACCACCTGCAGGGAAATGGTTTACTTGAAGAGTTTCAATCTGGGTTTAGAATCCATCATAGTACTGAAACAGCCTTAGCGAAGGTCACTAACGACCTCCTCATTGCATCTGATAATGGACTAGTTTCTGTACTTGTCCTTTTAGACCTTAGTGCAGCTTTTGATACTATCGATCATAATATTTTACTTGATAGATTAGAACACTGTGTTGGACTTAATGGAACTTCGTTGCAATGGTTTAGATCTTATTTATCTGATAGGTTCCAGTTTGTTCATGTAAATAATGAGTTTTCTTTCAACTCAAAGCTTAGTCATGGAGTTCCACAGGGATCTGTGCTAGGCCCTACTCTTTTTAGTTTATATATGCTTCCGTTAGGCAACATTATTAGAAAGCACTGTATACATTTTCATTGTTATGCAGATGACACACAATTATACCTGTCAGTGAAGCCAGATGATAGTAATCAATTAGCCAAGTTAGAAGATAAGATAAGATAAGATAAGCCTTTATTAGTCCCACAACGGGGAAATTCCAGGATTGCAACAGCACAGGGATAGCAACACTCAGAGCAACAATCAGAAGGCAAGAAAAAAACAAGCAAGCAAGAGCAGCTAATATACATATGTATCGTATTCCTATAAATATATATATATACACACACACACACAGACACACAGTGCAGAGCATTGTAGCTGGATGGAATA
The DNA here is from genome assembly GCA_020510985.1 of Pholidichthys leucotaenia. Lineage (NCBI taxonomy): Eukaryota > Metazoa > Chordata > Actinopteri > Cichliformes > Pholidichthyidae > Pholidichthys > Pholidichthys leucotaenia. Next base: position 200,403,687 of record CM035840.1, read on the forward strand.
AATATATGAATATATGAACACACAGTGCAGAGCATTGTAGCTAGATGGAATAAATATGTAAATATATAAACACCCACAGTACGGAGCATTGCAGCTAGGTGGAATAAATATGCAAGTATATAAACACACACAGTGCGGAGCAATGTAGCTAGATGGAATAATATGTAGATATATAAATATATAAACACACCCAGTGCTGAGCATTGTAGCTAGATGGAATAAATATGTAAATATATAAACACACACAGTGCAGAGCATTGTTGCTAGATGGAATGAAACAGCATAACCGTCTACTTAGTTATCCTACATGGTATGATTATGTGCCCATACATATTCTCACCCTCCATAGCGACCGGTATGTTCCTAGTTGTATGCCGGAGGGGACCATTGTGTAAGTCTATTGCATCTTTTGCATTCAAAAAACTATTAGTTTGTTACGTCTTTTTGCTATCTCTGCGAGCAGCCCTGCTTAGGTTGTACAGTCTGACAGCCGTTGGTAGGAAGGACCTACGAAACCTCTCAGTTGTGCACCTGGGATGATGTAGTCTGCTGCTAAATGAGCTCCTCAGTGCATTCAGTATGTCCTGCATAGGGTGGAACTCGGACTCCAGCAGAGATGACAGTTTAGCCACCGTCCTTCTCTCTCCTATCTCCTCCATCGGATCAAGGCGCTGCCCCAGGACAGAGCTAGCTTTCTTAATCAGTTTGTTCAGTCTCTTCCTATCGGCTGCAGTAATGCCACTGCCCCAGCAGACCACTCCAAAAGTGATGGCTGATGCCACCACCGTGTCATAGAATGACTTCAGCAGCGCCCCTTGTACACCAAAAGACCTGAGTCTCCTCAGCAGGAACAGCCTGCGCTGTCCCTTCTTGTAGAGTGCATCAGTATTGTGTGACCAGTCTAGTTTATTGTTCAGATGAATACCCAGGTACTTATAGGATGTCACCATCTCGATGTCTGTTCCCTGTATATTTACTGGTACTGTGAGGGGCTGCCCATGCCTGCGGCAGTCCACCACCAGCTCCTTAGTTTTCCTCGCGTTGATCTGGAGGCAGTTCCGATGGCACCAGTCCACGAAGTCCTGGATAAGCCCTCTGTACTCAGCTTCATCTCCATTGGAGATGAGGCCAACGATCGCAGAGTCATCAGAGAAGAAGCCTGTCTTAAGGACAGGAGCCTGTCTTAAGGAAATCAAAGCTTGGATGACTTGTAATTTCCTGCTATTAAATTCAGATAAGACTGAAGTCATTCTTGTTGGTCCAAAAAACCTTAGAAATTCCTTTCCAATTCAAACTTTCAGTTTGGATGCAGTTACTCTTTCTCTTAATAGCTCTGTGAGGAACCTTGGAGTTATTTTTGATCAGGATTTGTCATTCAATTCACATATTAAATTTGTTTCTAAGACTGCCTTCTATCATTTGCGTAATATTGCCAAGATTAGGAGCATCTTGTCTCAGAGTGATGCTGAGAAACTGATCCACGCCTTTGTTAGCTCGAGATTAGATTATTGTAATTCTTTATTATCAGGCTGTCCTAAAACATCTTTAAAAAGTCTTCAGCTGATCCAAAATGCTGCAGCAAGAGTTTTAACAGGTACTAGAAAGAGAGATCATATCTCTCCGGTTCTGGCCTCCCTTCATTGGCTTCCCATAGAGTTTAGAATTAAGTTTAAAATCCTTCTTCTTACTTACAAAGCTCTAAACAATCAGGCTCCTTTTTATTTAAAAGATCTGATACTACCGTATTATCCTAACAGAGCACTACACTCCCAAAATGCAGGATTACTTGTAATACCTAGAATCTCCAAAAGTACAATGGGAGGCAGAGCCTTCAGTTATCAAGCTCCTCTCCTGTGGAATCAGCTGCCAATCTGGATTCGGGAGTCAGACTCGATCTCTGTTTTTAAGAATAGGGCTAAAACCTACCTTTTTGATATAGCCTACAATTAGGGAGGGATCATGTGTTTCTGAACCCTCCCTTAGTTATGCTGCTAATAGGTTTAGTCAGCCGGGGGACCTCCAGTAATGCACTGGGCCTCACTCCTTTCCTCACTCTCTATGAAATATTTTTTTTTTTTGCTGGTCATTAACATCTGTTTGTTCTCTCCCATAGATTGAGTCCCCATCGTGCTGTTTGCTCTCTACATGTCTGTTCTTTTCTTCTTCTCTGTCCCCTCACCCCCCAGCCAGTCGCAGCAGATGACTGCCCCTCCCTGAGCCTGGTTCTGCTGGAGGTTTCTTCCTGTTAAAAGGGAGTTTTTCCTCTCCACCGTCGCCAAGTGCTTGCTCACAGGGGATCGCCTGATTGCTGGGGTCTTTCTGCAACTGTGGGGGTTCCCCCCCTACAGTTGATAGTGCTATGAGATGACTGTTGTTGTGAAATGGCGCTATATAAATAAAGTTGAATTGAATTGAATTGAATTGAATTGGAATGTACACAGCCGTTGCCAAAACTACAGTAAACTCCCTCGGGAGATAAATAGGTCTGCACTTAACAGTCAGATACTCTATGTCCGGTGAGCAGTGACTTTCCATGATCACTGAGTTAGTACACCAGCTGTTAACGTACACACAGAGCTCTCCTCCTCTGCTCTTACCGGAATCCGCTGTTCGGTCATAGCGCTGTGTAGAGTACCCCGCTAGCTGAGTCCGGGATAGATGGTTCAAGCCAAGTCTCGGTGATAAGAAGAATGCATGCATCCCTGGCACAGTTGTTTACCTTAATCTGTAACCTTAGCTCCTCCTTCTTGTTCACGAGAGATCTGGCATTTGAGAGGAAAAGGCTGGGAAGCGGAGGTTTGAATGACTGTTTCCGTAGCCTTACTAGTGCGCCGGCTCTACAGCCCCGCTTCTGCTTCCTCTCCCTCCGCCACCTGTGCCTCCTCCCTGCTGGGATGGTAATCCACGGAGAGCCGGGACTCCTCGCTACTTTTTTTTTTCCCCGGTTCCGGTTCCGCCGGACCGGTGGCGCCACACGAGTTGGCTGCCTGTTGCAACAGCCTTTTTTTTTTATCTTTCTTCCTTCTTTCTACACCTTTCACACTATATATATATATATATATATATATATATATATATATATATATACAGTATATATATTTATATATATATATCACGGACACACAGATCGCCCCAAAGGTCTCCCGAGTTGGCGAACGGAGCCACTGTTTACAGCAGGAGACGTTACAGCAGGAAGAGCTAGTGCTAGCTAGCACTCAACCGCCACCCGGTGCTAACGGTGAAACTCGACATACCGGGAACTGTAGCGAAAATGACGCGGGTGCCGGGCTGGAGTTTAGGCGGCGTGCAAGAAATATAAGACAGAATAATGAAGAGCGATGGCAAGAACCAAGCAGACCGCCTGTAAAATCTACTGGAGGAAAAAGCCCCCCAGGAAGCAGCTAGCCACCAAGGCTGCTCGGAAAAGCGCTCCGGCCACCGGCGGAGTGAAGAAGCCTCACCGTCACAGGCCCGTGGCTCTGAGAGAGATCCGTCGCTACCAGAAATCCACAGAGCTGCTCATCCGTAAGCTGCCCATCCAGCGCCTGGTGAGGGAGATCGCTCAGGACTTCAAGACCGACCTGCACTTCCTGAGCTTCGCCGTCATGGCTCTGCAGGAGGCCAGCGAGGCCTACCTGGTGGGTCTCTTCTTCACTAAGAGGGTCACCATCATGCCCAAAGACTTCCAGCTGGCCCGCCGCATCCGCAGAGAGAGAGCTTAGACTTTCTGCTGCACATTCACCAACCATAATGCTCCGCACTGTGTGTCTATATATATATTTATAGTAATATGTACTAGCTGTTCTTGTTTTTTCTTGCCTTCTGATTGTTGCTCTGAGTGTTGCTATCCCTGTGCTGTTGCAATCCTGGAATTTCCCCATTGTGGGACTAATAAAGGCTTATCTTATCTTACTTCCACCGGGATCTTGTGTAAGCGGAGAAACTCACTTCTTACTTTCCCCTCGTAGCATATTCCGATCTTCAGAATATCATGCCGGCTATAGGTGATATTCGCTCGGCAAAATGTGCACAAAACAAACATGTAAAACAAAAAAACTCACATCCAAATACGGCTCCGACTGGTGAACCATTTAGCCGCTGCAACTATGTGCGCCGCCATAGCCAGTAAAAATGATGTTGGTTCTAGATGTTGGAGAGAGGGCAAATGACCGACAGAACACAAAATAACGACCACGATGGACAAAAATGGACTGACCACGCCAGCAAGCGAGCCCCCTTTGCCAGCAGTGAGTGATGAATTTCTTTGTTTCTTTACATTGTACTGATTTTCTGGTTCATATACTTTGAAGATAAGATAACAACGTGCCCCTGAAGAAAAAACTGTGTCAAAAAACACAACCATTCTTTGTGCAAATATGTCCAAAGTCCACTTTTAACTGAGTTATGTAATTCAATATAGCTGCCGTGGCATTATGCAAATTAGATGTGTGAATTTATTCCTATCTGAAACTTTGGATCATATTCTACAGCTTTCTAATTGACAGTAAGCCATTATCTCTTGCACCTTTCAAGTTATAGCCTTGGAAATCTGAACTATTTTCTTGACAAAAAATCTTTACCACTCTTGACCACTAGGAGTTATGGTGCCAGACGGCACCTGGGACAGTTAAGAGGTACGACAGCGCCGTGTAGGAGCTCAGGTTTTGGCTTTGGTACAAGAGAGGGCAGCATAAAATAAAATTGGCATATGATCAGAGAACACATTATCACAGACCTCCAAGTTAAACCCAGACAAACTATGAGAGAGAACAAGGTCTGGTGTGTGTCTGTGTTCATGTGTGGGACCACCAGGTAAAAACTGTTTCAGGTTAAAAGAATAAATAAGGTTTAAAAAGTCATTCACCAGTGGCTTATCCGAACAGCATACAGATATTAAAATCTCCAACAATAAGGACTCAGTTGTACTTTGGCATAATTTCAGCCAGAAAATCTGCAAAGTCATTCATAAAGTCCTTACTGTATTTGAGGGGTCAGTAGATGACAGTGCACAGCACCTGGTCAGAGTGACTCACCTCAAATAAAGTCACTTCAAAACTGGAGAAAGAAGAGGATAAAAAGCACTGCTTACATTTTAAATCATTTTTTATAAATAGTTGCCGTTCCTCCTCCTCAACCCGACATCCGCGAGAGTTAAAACAAGAGCAACCAGCCAGTAAAAGTTCAGAAAAAGCACTACAGTCAGCAACGCTCAATCACATCTCACATATACAGAGAAAATCCAGCGAATGGGAGGTGAAGAAATCCCTGAGGATAAAAGTTTTATTTGCCAGTGATCTGGTGTTTACCAGGCCAATCCTGGTATCAGCTGGGGCCCGTGGTGGAGCGAACCAGGGACCCCGACACAGTGGCCTCAGGTTCCAGAGGTTCACCCTGCACTGGCAAAGCTGGGGAAAGCAGGGATGGCAGGGCCGAAGCACCTGGTTGAAGCTAGGCACAGGTACCAGGCAGGTATCGAGGGGATCCAGGGAGTGCTGAGACACCAACAGACAAGAAAATAATCCATACTCTGTTCGAGAAACAGCACAGCACGCCAGGGAGAGCTTTAGTTTCACCAGCCAACCACCGTGTTTATCTCGGTGATGACGATGCTTCCGCTGGGAGGGTGGAGCAGCCAGGACCTGGTAAAGGTGAGCTGGGATTCCTGATAGGAACGGGGACAAAACTTTCTGTCCACCATACTCAAATATAATGAGGCTTTCAGCAGAGCGCCAGAGATCCAGAAGAGTTTGGCGATCATAAATCAACAGTGCTTTGATTTGTAGTGTGCCATAGATTAAAAACAACAAAGATACAGAGATGTTTGACAGAGATGATCAATCCCAACCTAGGATTCATGAATCGGGAAGCAACAACAGTTTGGCATGACTACGTTATGCAGAAGTTATACTTTTGTTGCGCATAAATTGTGAAGGTTGGCAACAAGTTAAGCATTAGTTCATTTAAGTTACTTTTAAGTTACTTATAAGTTATGGAAATATTCTATATACAGTAAGTTACTAATACACTATGTATATGTCCAAGTCGTTATGGATACGCGATCCATACGGCGAAAAGTGAAAATTTCAGCGTCTCCCAGCATTTTAGACTAATTTTTATACGTTTGGCAAATGCTGCTTAAATCGTCATGGTGTGACAGTAGACAGCTCAAGTCTGCATACCCTGTCTGGCTCCAAGTATCTACTGGATCAGTTGCTAACAACAGGCATTCCCAGCAAGATAATTTGCAGCACTCCTCGAAGGCTGTAATCCAAGAATACCACTCGTTGCTAATATGGAAGTGACAGACAAATCCTTTCCCTGGCTGAGACAGGCCAGCTAGCTTCAGGGTTGGCTGATCTCTCTTCACAATGACCAGCTTTTCTTGAAAAGTCAGACTGGAATATTGATTTTTTTAAATATCAGCGAACAAATCATTTTCCTCACCCCTGTCAGCCATTGTGGGTGGAAAAACAGCTATTATAATTAAATAGATACAGTATATTGTAGCTGCTTAAGCAAATCCTTGCACTGGCGTTTTGCTAGCAAGGATTCTTTGCATTGTGGGTGGAGGAGTCTAACCATCCAAAATGCCTTCTATGCATACCCCTGGACGAAGAGAAGACATCTGATTGGTTAAAGCAACAGGATAAGTTTAACAGTTAATTTAACCTACAGAGCCGCACTGTTAATTCCCGAAGGTCAAGGCAGATGTGTTTGACCCTGGCAACACAGATAGCTGAAATATGATTGGACAAAAAAACTCTAACATGCATTACACTACTGGAAGGAGTGCAACCAAGAGAAAAGCTAGAAAATGAAAAGAATAGACTATTGGGAATAATTTAATACATCCTCATCGAACAAATATAAGAATGTAGGTCGTAAATATATTTCTGATATTGTTTAGGCCAGCAGAGAAGGCTTTGCTGGCTCTGAGGGTCCACCACTGAAAAATGCACACTCAGCCATTGTTTTCTGTTAAATGGGAACAGTTAAATATGAACATAAATAAATAAATATGAAGGCACAGCAGAGTTTTCACTGCACAGAGGAAAAATGGTGCATGAGTTTACGATTCAGCAGATCGTCTTCTTTTTAATTTAACTACCGAGCCACAGAAGGACCAGTCTGCCCTACTGGGAAAAGAGCTGTCACCACAGTGGAAGAAGAGCAGACAGGTGCATGCAAAACCAACATTCATTATTATCTAATTATGACAGTTTTTAATTAGGATATGCCCTGACAATTGACTTCTGACTAGACTGTCAAAATACAGCCCTAACTGTTATTTTTCTGTTTTGCTCCCTTTTTAAGAAACCTATATTTTTTTACAGAGATTCAGTCAAAATTTGTCATTTACAAATCATCATCTGTCAAAAAAAAGTGTTTCATAACTGTTTTGTATGAAATACCTAAAACATGAAATAGAGATTGAGGCAGATCAGAGTTTGCTTTGTACTCCATTTGACTGATAATTTGTTCTCTTTGTTTGTATTTAATGTGTAGGACCTTACTATAGATGTCGCAGCTTCCTATGCCAGCAAGAAACTCTTCCTCCAGGGTGACTCCATAAAGTAAGACTAGTTTTGTATGTATGTAATTTTGTATGATACATGTATGTATCTTTAATCAAACCGCTTGTTTGAAACAGAGAATTAGCTTTTTGTTACAGAAATTCAATATATTGTATGGTCATTGCAAAAAAACAAACAAACATCTACAAACGTAAGAGTTTGTAGATGTGGTACATGGGTATAAATTACTAAGTAAACGTGTTACATCGAGGTCGATGTAACAAAAAACTGAGCTCCTAGTACCAAGGTGGTGGCGCCCACTGGCGGCATGGATTCCCACAGGAAAAATGCACCAAACAGAAAAAATAGCCACGTAATACAAACGAAATTCACATGGGGTAATCATAAGAGTTTGTAGATGTGGTACACGGGTGTAAATGTTTGAGCAAACACAGAAACATCGGCTATGATGGACGAAAACGGACCGGTCACGTGGACGGGCGAGCCCCCCTCCCGGTAACAGGTAAGAGAGAAATATGTTTTTTTGACATTTTATTGCTTTTCTGGTTCATATGCTTTGAAGATTAGATAAAAACATACCCCTGTAGACAAATCGATATCAAAAAAACAGAACCATTCTTTATATAAATGTGTCCAAAGTCCACTTTTGACTGAGTTATGTAATTTATATAGCTGCTGCAACATTATGCAAATTAGATGCGTAAATTTATTCCTATCTGAAACGTTGGATCATATTCTACATCTTTCTAATTGACAGTAAGCCAGTATCTCTTGTAACTTTTAAGTTATAGCCTTGGAAATCTGAACTATTTTATTGACAATTTTTTTTTACCACTCTTGACCACTGGGGGGGGGCCTTGAGTTGTCTTGCATTGCCCCAGGTGCCACATGGCACCTAGGGCAGTTAAAGGGTTAATACTTGCTTCGTTGTTGAGGCAGTATACTCAAATGAGCCAGCGCTGAGGCATCAAAGAGAAGGTCCTTATAAGTGCTGGCGAGGCATAGGCAGCGAGGCATAGGCATAGTCTCATCTCCCAGGTGCATTGATTACCTGAGGAGCAAAACAACAGGAAGGAGGGGGCATGCACTCACCAGGACATGACACTTTCCAGAAGCCAGTTCTCCTTAAAGGAGATCCTTTGGGATACTGCTGTCCTCCATGCGGGAGATGTGCTTCAGCCAGCACAGGCATCTCTATTTCAGGAGGGGAAATATGCAGATAACCCCTGCTTTCTCATGCACTGCGCTGTTAGTGACATGGTCTCTCCATGAAATACCTAGGATGTGCCACAGGCAGCGCATGTGGAAAGCGGTAAGTTGTCTCTCCTGGCGAGAGCGCAGCGTCCATGTTTCACGGCCATAAAAGAGCATGTTCACAACACACGCCATGTAGACCTTCACCTTTGTCAGCTTTCCATTTGCCCACATGCACTTTGTCTACCTTGCCAGTGTTGTTGCTGCCTTGCCAATGCTTCTGTTCTGTTCAATGTCAAAACAGATTTTCAGAGACTGTAGTGCCCAGATACACAAACTTATGGACTGCTTCTAGCTCATAGCCTGTGATGCTTACAGAGGGCGGCTTGTTGACATCCTGTCCAATCACTTGAGTCTTCTTCAGGCTGATTGTGAGGCCAAAGGCATTGAATGCTGTGGCAAACCAATTTAAGCAGCTGCTGCTGGCCCTCTTCTGTGTGCGTAGTGGTTGTAGCATCATCAGCGAAAAGGAAATCTCTGAGGAGTCTCATCTGCACTTTCATCTTGGCTTGGAGTCGGGAGAGACTGAAGAGGTTCCTGTAAGGCCAAATACAAAGATAGATGCTCTCTGTGGCTCTTCCAAAGGCATGTTTCAGCAGGATGGAAAAGAAAAGGCCAAATAAGGTCAGCGCAAGAACACACCCTTGTTTGATGCCACTAACAGTGTTAAACAGCTCAAATGTTGTGCCATTGTATACGAAAGTGCCCCTCATGCCATCGTGGAATGATCATAGTTCGCTGAGCAGCGTAGTTTGGCAATCAACCTTGGCCAGGATCTTGAAGAGTCCATCCCTGATGACAAGATCAAAGGCCTTTGTTAAGTCAATGAAGGTGATATAGAAAGCCCTTCTCTGCTCCCTGCATTCTTCTTGAAGTTGTCTCAGGGAAAACGCCATGTAAATGGTGGACCTCTTTGCTCAGAATCCGCACTGTGACTCCAGGTACAGTTGTTTGGCAAGGGTCTGGAGCCTGCCCAAGATCACTCTGGTGAAGTTTGCTGCCAGTGCTGAAGAGCAAGATGCCACAATAGTTATTGCAACCACTCCTGTCCCCTTTATTTTTGTAGAGAGTGATGATGTTTGCATCTCTCATGTCTTGGGGCACTGAACCCTTCCTCCAGCATTTATCCCTAATGAGGGGTAGTAGTTCTTTGCATTGGCCTCAGACAAGTCAGCTGACTTTGTCTGTCTCTTGCCGAAGGTGTGCATTGTGGTATTGTAGATGGTGTCCCTGAGGTGTGACCAGCTCTCACTGGCGTTGTTGCTGGATGGCCCAGGAAGGGCATTTTCCAGTGCCTCAACAAACTCGTCCACCTTGATAGAGTTGTTGGTCTTGCTGGTGTCAATGCATGATCGGCCCCCTTTTCTTGCTCTGTGGATTATCTTGGCCTGGAACTTTACTTTGCAGACTACGATGGAGTGATTGGTGTCACACTCTGCACTCTGGAGACTGTGGGCCAGTTGACACTGCCAAGGTTACTGCGTTGTGTGAGCTCTAGATTGAGCTGGTGCCAGTGCTTGGACCTGGGTGTCTCCAGGAAATCTTATGCTGGGACTTGGTGTCAAAGAAGATGTTGGTGATGCACAGGTTGTGGTAGCAACAAAACTCCAGGAAATGCTACCCATTTTCATTCATCTTCGTGGCTCTAAATTGACCCATGCAGGATGGCCAAGAGCGGTAATCTGTATCAACCTTGGTGTTAAAGTCTCCGAGAAGGAAGACTGGCTCATGCTGAGAAATTTCACTGACAGCAATGCAGAGGTCATCATAGAAGTTGTCCTTCATTTCTGTAAAGGAGGTCAGTGTTGGTGTATAGGCACTGTTGGGGCTGATCATTCCTGCTGCTGTTTGAAACTGAAGCTTGAGGATATGTTCAGACCCCTCTGTGGTGGTACAATGGAGCCCAACAGTCTGTTCCTGATGGCAAAGCCAACACCGTGCTCCCTGGTGTCTTCAGGCAGTTTGCCCTGCCAGAAGAAAGTAAAGCCCCATTCTCTGATGCTTCCAGATGAGAACAGTTGTGTCTCCCAAAGGGTGATGATGTCCATCTTGAGCCTGCTCAGTTCATTGTTGTTCACATTGGTCTTACGAGCATCATTCACTTCCTGTAGATCTTTTGAGAGGCCAGGTGTCATGCTCCTTACATTCCATGTGCCCAGTCTGAGAGCTGAACTGTTTTGTTTTCTTTTTCCTTGCTTGGTTGGTCTGCTTTTCAGTGTTTAGCCTATTCCCCACGCACCCAGTGGAGCAGACAGACCGTGGCAGTACACCACTGGCCATTTGGCTGGGGGCTGCTCAGCTTTAGACGGGCGTTAGCTGTTCACTGAAATCCTAAGATTTCTCCTACTGCTGGAAGCAACCCCTGGCATCTCACCCTATGCCAGTTGAGTAGCAGGCTTATCACCGGTGACTTGCTTCTTGTGTTGTGCCAACGCTATGAACGGCGCTGGAGTTTTCTCTCCAGGGCATGACCCTGGGGATAGGAAATGGAGAATCGGCTGTTGCCCATGCAGCAGATCCCCCTTCTCCATGCCACCAATGTAGTCCAAGGGAAAGGCAGACCCCAATACAGCTTGGCACTGATGTCATTGTATGAGTTGCTGGAGTGTAGCTGAAGACAGCTAATAGTCCATAAGGCAGTTGCCTTAGGCACTCCAGTGTCAGATTTTTTTTCCCAGGGTTGACTCCCAAAGCCTTTTTTGAGAATGGGTATGCCGCAAGGCAGCAGAGTTTTTCCTTCCCTTAGGTGAGCTACCTACCAAGGCTGTGAAGCCCCACTTAACCGACTACTCAGACTGTACCGCATCAGATACAAAGCTGGAGTTTTGTGGCCCTGCAGGCATTTTTTATTGAGGTTTGCTCCTCTAGATCCATCCAGGTCAGCATAGCAGCTGCTCCTCTGGCAGGTTACTGGGACGGTCTTGGAGCAGTGAGAGGCTATAGGACATGGAAAGCCTTGACTTCCACATCATTGTTCCTGGGATGCAAAGGACCAGTGTCGGGGGAGAGGCTCTATGATATGCATCCACCTATGAAAGGTACTACCTCTGCAGAGCCCTTGGAGCTGCAAAAATATGGTTAGCATTTCATAATATAGCCCACAAAGTACAGGGTAGGTACTGGGTAAGTACCAGGAAAAAAAAAAAAAAACATGAAAAAACTGGATAAAACTGTATAGGAAAAAATGGGTAAAATGTGATTAAAAAACTGGGTTAAATGGAGTAAAAAGAGGGTATTTATACTGTAATTATTACCCTAAACTCTACGCTGTACTGGTGTATTTTTGTCAGATTAAAGTCTCTGCATAATATAGCCTGCACTGCAGTACATACCCCTTAATAACCCTGTTTTTCATTGTTTTGCTACCCCATTTTTATCCTGTTTTTCTCTGTTTTTTTTTATTTTACCCTGTTTTAACCCTTATTTCAGTTTTTAGCTTGTTTTTATTCAGTTTTCCCTTTTTTTAACCATTTTTAGCTTTGTTTTTCTCATTGTCCTTGTACTTACAGTGTAATCATGTCAGATTAAAGATGAAGCATAATGCAGCTCACACCTATCATGATCAGGACAGGGGCTCAGCCCATGTTCTCATTTTCAACACGTTTATCTGCATCACTCTCTTGGTATTCGCCAGTATTGTTTGTTATAATAGCCATTTCAGTTTATTCTGTTTTCAGTCCTCATGCTGCATTTAGTTTGGCAATAAAGTATGCCTAAAATTTGCCCAGCAATTGAGCCCTCCTTAATGCCTTGGAGGGGAAAATATGACAGTAGGATACCGTCACAAATAGACTCAGTGGGCAAAAACGGCAGGAGGAGGAAGGAACAGAGTCTGGAAGTGCTCACAGAGGTTCTCAACCAAGTCACCTGCCTGGTGACCCAGGTTCTGGATCTTTCCAATTCTTTGGAGGGACTTGGGGATCTTATGGTTGCGGAGGACATTCTTCTTAGTTACCCAAACCTACTTCTAGTCTCTGAGGCAGCTACACTCTACTCCACCATAATGCAGCTCTGGGACTCGCTAGGGTGAAAATGCTTCCTGCCGTCTTCATTCCACCAGCCATGGCAGTGGATGCTATGGAGCAGGAGGAGTGGAGGCAGGTGGTCCTCTCGCAAGAAGACATCTTATTGGATTATAAGCCTTGACTCACTCCTGAGATCTTATTCCCTGCGCGACAAGGGGCCAGCAAGGGAGCGAGTCCCAAGGAAACACTGCTCCCCTCACCATTCCAGCCCAACATTAGAAATCACCTCTGCAGCATCGCTGGAAACCGCCTTAACTGCCTCAACTGCCTCTACCGCCTCAACCACTGCTTCACTCCAGACGTCCCCACCTGCTGCTTCGCTACCTCCTGACCTGCAGCTTTGTTGACTTCCTCTCTCGAGGTCGGCAGTCCAGGAGCTCCTCTTGACATCAGCGTTTCAGCAGTGTCTTCCGGGGCCATCTCAACTGCCTCAGCAGCATTTCCCGGGGCCATCTTGCCTGCACCAGCAGCGTCTCCAGAGGCCATCTCGTCCACGCTCGGAGGATTTTCTGCAGCCATCCAGAGGGACTCACATGGATCACCAGTGGCAGCCCCAGCAGCATCAGAGCACGGGGCAAGGCAAGTACTTTCATATTTTTTAGCATCTAATAATGAAGTGTACGGCCTTGCTCCTAGTAAGGGGCCCCAGTCACAGATGTCTGCTGTTCATGAGTCCTTGCCATCTGTCTCTCTTGCTGTCTCCATCTAAATGACGCCTCTCACCTCTACTCCTCCTCTTCTGTCCAAGGTCATCTCCATCTCCACATTCTCCACGTTTGAGAGGATGAGCTCTCCAGCAGCTGCTGGCCCTCTCCATGTGCATCTCCTCTTCAGGTGCATGCTCCTGCAGAGACTGCTCCCCTCTATGTGCTCTCTCCACAACCTGCATGTTCCAGCAGCTCCTGCTCTTCATGGTATGCACGCTCCTCAGCCCTCCTCTGCAGCAGCTGCTCTCCAGATCTTCATGCTGTCAGCACTTGCTGCTTTCTGGCAGTCCTCCTCATCAGCTGCATCGCCTGCAGCTCATCCTGAGGCCGTCACTCAAGCAGCAGGAGACTGGGAGTTAAGGCAAGTACTTTTTCCCTTATTTTCCACATCAATTTTAGAAAAGACTTGGCTTGCTTCTGGTGGGGAGACCTAAGGGCAGATTCCACCTGCCTCTGGGCCCTCCCCATCAGTCTTTGCTGCTGATGACTGTGGTGTCACCTCAATTGACCTCCTGTTCTCCTCCTTCGTCTGAGGTGGCCATGTCGAGGGTGGAGCCGCAGGAGGACCATGCTCCACCTCAGCCCCCTGTGCTCCAGGAGGTTCACCCTCTGCAACCTGCACTCCAGGAGACTTGTTCTCAGCCATCTCATGCTGAGGTCAGCGCACCATAGTCATCTCATCCTGAGGTCAGCACGCCCAAGCCATCTCATCCTGAGATGAGCGCGCCCCAGTCATCTCCCTCTGTGGTCAGCGCACTTCAGCTGCCTACTCCTGAGCTCAACACACTGCAGCTGCCAACTCCTGAGCTCCATATGCTGCAGCTGTCATCTCCTGAGCTCAGAACTACCCTTCACCTGCCTCCTGAGCTCAGAGCTCCCCAGGTGCTGTTGCCGGGGCTCCACGCTCCTCGGATGATGCTCACTGAGGTTGACGCTTCCCAGCTGCTGGCTCACAGCAGCTGGGAAGTTCAGAATTCCTGCTTGGTGTTCACTGGTCTTGTGGCCCAGGAACTCTGGTTGCCTTGGCTGCACTGCTCCCAGTAGTGCATATGAATGTTAGCATTCTTGTCCAATCATATTCAACTAATCATGTGTTGCCAGGATCAAATAACCTTCAGTAATCAAGAGCGCAGGCATCTGTTGCATAAAATAAAAGGTAATGTGACTGTCGCTTTAACCAATCAGATTTCAAGTTTGCTACACATTCGATAACATTGGCTTTTTTGTGTCCTTTGACTGGCTGGTCATGGTACGTGTTTTCCAAAAAAAAAAAAAAAAAATAGGAATCGCATAACCATAACTGAGAAACCAGGTGGAGTGACCAGTAGTCAAAGAGCTCTGTCCCAGGGGAAAGACTCTCATTGATCCTGCTGCTGAGGACACAAAGCCTGCCCCTGATTGGTCGATGCATACAGCTGTGGGCAGTCTTCCACTGGATTTCAGCCTCTGGACAACGTGACGGATCACGAGTCTAATATCTTTAAAACAAACCAATGAAAAATGTTTTTAACAATATTTGAGGCTAGAAATAGTCAGTGTAGTTAATGAATCTGTTGGTATTTGACATCAACAACCGCTGGTTTAAAGGTATGGCACAACATCGCTACAGCTTTTTTTGACAAACTTTATTGGGAGCATTGTAAATGACATTGCTATAGCTGACACTAGGAAATATATCAAACAAAAAATTAAAAAAAAGTTGACAAATATACTTTAAAAAAATTAAAATTTTATATTTTATTTATTATGGGGAGGATGAGGTTTCACGAGACCGATACGAGATTCAAGATGGCAGTGGCCAGAAGTAAAATGTAAGAACAGCTGATTTAATAAAAATATACTTTTTCCAGCTTCACATTACTAAAAATATAGTCAGAGTTCATCCTGGAAGATCTTGAAGACTACATCGAGTCATTTTTTTTTTAATTTAACCTTTATTTATACATGGTAATTTCACTGATAGGCAACCTCTCTTTTTCAAGGATGCCCTGTTCACACTCACACAATTACACATTCACACCTGGTAGCTGCCCAGTACAACCACAGACTGACCTGTGGCCACTGAGCAGCTCCACTTGAGCAGTTTGGGTTTAGGGCCTTGTTCAAGGGTACCACAGTGGGCAAAACATTGCTATGTCATCTGTCCCACCCAGATCTGACCCTGCTGGTCCTGGGGTTGAACCAGCGAAACCAGGGCCAGTCCTGGTCGGTTTGTCCACACATCACAGTTTCCAATGGCTTCATAATTCCCGCTGCTGCAGCTTTAACCACACCAGCAGAGACTCAGCTGCTGATTACAATATTTTATCACTCTGCAACCAACATTCACTGAATCTGAGCAAACAGACAAAAAACACAAAAATACTTCACTTTATACAGCCACCACAATAAATTTTATCCTACCTTTGATGTTTTGTCAGCTAATCCAGAGGACTGTTGATAGTATCAACTTCATACTTCCCTGTGAGCTCACTTCGATAACTATGATGTAACGTCAGTTTGTATTTGTAGTCTTTTCAATGTACATATTTTACCTTATATACTTTAACAGTTAGACAACAACCTACACCGTTATTTATGTAGAAAATTACCTTTTAAATTGACAAACATATGTGTAACTCCTGGCAAAATTTGGTCCGGTTAAAAAAATATTTTTCCAAAGTCCCACGTGCAGAAGTCGAGGGGGTGTGACTTTACTCACTGAGGGCAACACCTAGGACAGGACCAAAGTTGGAGCTAATTGCAGCAGGAGATTGAATCCACAGGATCGGCCAGTCGGAGGTGGAATCACCATTTCGGAACTCACGCTGGTTCTGCTGTTAAAGCAGAGTTTGTCACAGCGGTCATCTGGCAGGTGGAAGATGAGTGAAGCTGGACTGTTCTGTCTTTTGTCAGCCTGCATATTTATTTAATTTTTTAAATCTCGACAAGGTCCTCCCTGCAGCTTATTTACATAACAGGCATAAGTGGTGTGGGTAGTTCTGTTTTTTTTTTTTTGCCGCCACACCAAGCTGCACTGCTGAAGAAGTGATTCAGAGTTGGTCAGCACTTGAAGGACCCCTACTCGCCTGGGGCTGTAAGCATTTTTCTGCCTTGTCTGCCGGCACAGTGCCTCTGACTTTTAGGAATTTTATTTTATTAATTAAAAAAAAACTGACGGCTTGCAGCTGCCCCCCCCCCCCCCAGCAGGAGGTGCCCTAGGCAAAGGCCTATACGGCCTATGTTTTGAGCCGGTCCTGAGCGAAACCTCCATCCACCAGTCCACATCCCTAACCATTAGGCCACCACTGCCTCATTAGGCCACCACTGCCTCATTAGGTCACCACTGCAAAATTTTGATTGCTTTTGCACGATGGATGACACAACACCCAACAATAAGTACAACTTCTCTTCAAGCACAGCAATGCCATCCTGCGGC
The DNA here is from genome assembly GCA_020510985.1 of Pholidichthys leucotaenia. Classification (NCBI taxonomy): domain Eukaryota; kingdom Metazoa; phylum Chordata; class Actinopteri; order Cichliformes; family Pholidichthyidae; genus Pholidichthys; species Pholidichthys leucotaenia. The sequence continues at coordinate 200,420,626 of CM035840.1, forward strand.
CTCAGTGTACAATACATGGCCTGCCTGTAGATTTAAGATGAAACTGCTGAATAAATGATATAGCCAAATATTTTACAAATGGTGTTCTTGTATTCAAATGTAGCTTGGCAGGTTTTTTCACCACCTTTACTGCTGTAGTTGTGTGCTCAGTGTGTGATATGACCCTTCTCCTTTTTCCTTTTTTAGAGTCTCCATATTCAAGGCTGAGTTGCCCTCTTCACCTCAAGTGGTAAGCTGCTACTCTTGGCATTTCTAGAGAAAGATATTTTCCCATTAATACAGTTTTGTTCACAATTTTCTCTTACATTTTTCATATACTGAGTACCATTTTCATAAAGGGAGACCATGAGACCATGGGGCGGCTGTGGTGCAGGTGTAGTGTGGCCAACTACTGGTCAGAGGATCAGGGGTTCAATTCCCACTCTGTCTGCAGTCTGCATGTCAAAGTGTCCTTGAGCAACACACTGAACCCCTAGTTGCTCATGGTAGGCCAGACCAGCGCCGGTGCATAGCAGCTCTGCGCCATCAGTGTGTGAATGGGTGGATAGCAAGATCTGTAAAGTACTTTGGTCAACTAGAGATGAGTAAAAGCACTATGGAAGTGAACGCCATTTACCATAAAGTCCTGACTCATAAGCTCTATGCTAGATTTGACAGAGTTCTGACTCTTTGTCAGCCTATAAGTGAACACCATTTAATTCAATTCAATTCAATTCAACTTTATTTATATAGCGCCATTTCACAACAACAGTCATCTCATAGCACTATCAACTGTAGGGGGGACCCCCACAGTTGCAGAAAGACCCCAGCAATCAGGCGATCCCCTGTGAGCAAGCACTTGGCGACGGTGGAGAGGAAAAACTCCCTTTTAACAGGAAGAAACCTCCAGCAGAACCAGGCAGTCATCTGCTGCGACTGGCTGGGGGGTGAGGGGACAGAGAAGAAGAAAAGAACAGACATGTAGAGAGCAAACAGCACGATGGGGACTCAATCTATGGGAGAGAACAAACAAATGTTAATGACCAGCAAAAAAAAAATATTTCATAGAGAGTGAGGAAAGGAGTGAGGCCCAGTGCATTACTGGAGGTCCCCCGGCTGACTAAACCTATTAGCAGCATAACTAAGGGAGGGTTCAGAAACACATGATCCCTCCCTAATTGTAGGCTATATCAAAAAGGTAGGTTTTAGCCCTATTCTTAAAAACAGAGATCGAGTCTGACTCCCGAATCCAGATTGGCAGCTGATTCCACAGGAGAGGAGCTTGATAACTAAAGGCTCTGCCTCCCGCTGTACTTTTGGAGATTCTAGGTATTACAAGTAAACCTGCATTTTGGGAGCGTAGTGCTCTGTTAGGATGATACGGTAGTATCAGATCTTTTAAATAAAAAGGAGCCTGATTGTTTAGAGCTTTGTAAGTAAGAAGAAGGATTTTAAACTTAATTCTAAACTCTATGGGAAGCCAATGAAGGGAGGCCAGAACCGGAGAGATATGATCTCTCTTTCTAGTACCTGTTAAAACTCTTGCTGCAGCATTTTGGATCAGCTGAAGACTTTTTTAAGATGTTTTAGGACAGCCTGATAATAAAGAATTACAATAATCTAATCTCGAGCTAACAAAAGCGTGGATCAGCTTCTCAGCATCACTCTGAGACAAGATGCTCCTAATCTTGGCAATATTACGCAAATGATAGAAGGCAGTCTTAGAAACAAATTTAATATGTGAATTGAAGGACAAATCCTGATCAAAAATAACTCCAAGGTTCCTCACAGAGCTATTAAGAGAAAGAGTAACTGCATCCAAACTGAAAGTTTGATTTGGAAAGGAATTTCTAAGGTTTTTTGGACCAACAAGTATGACTTCAGTCTTATCTGAATTTAATAGCAGGAAATTACAAGTCATCCAAACTTTGATTTCCTTAAGACAGGCTTCTAACTTGGCTAATTGATTAGTATCATCTGGCTTCATTGACAGGTATAATTGTGTGTCATCTGCATAACAGTGAAAATGTATACAGTGCTTTCTAATAATGTTGCCTAACGGAAGCATATATAAACTAAAAAGAGTAGGGCCAAACACAGATCCCTGTGGAACTCCATGACTAAGCTTTGAGCTGAGAGAAAACTCATCATTTACATGAACAAACTGGAACCTATCAGATAAATAAGATCTAAACCACTGCAACGAAGTTCCATTAAGTCCAACATAGTGTTCTAATCTATCAAGTAGAATATTATGATCAATAGTATCAAAAGCTGCACTAAGATCTAAAAGGACAAATACAGAAACTAGTCCATTATCAGATGCAATGAGGAGGTCGTTAGTGACCTTCGCTAAGGCTGTTTCAGTGCTATGATGGATTCTAAACCCAGATTGAAACTCCTCAAATAAACCATTTCCCTGCAGGTGGTCAAATAATTGCGTAGCAACAACTCTTTCTAAGATTTTTGAAATGAAAGGGAGATTAAAGATTGGTCTATAGTTAGCTAAAGCTCCTGGATCTAGCGTTGGCTTTTTGAGTAAGGGTTTAATTACAGCTGTTTTAAAAGCCTGCGGTACATGGCCTAAAGTTAATGAAGAATTGATTATATGAAGAATAAAGCTACCAATAAGTGGGAAGACTTCTTTAAATAACCTGGTAGGAATAGGGTCTAAAAGACAAGTTGAAGGTTTGGATGAGGAAACTATTTTGTCTAACTCACAAAGGTCGATTGGAGTAAACTCATCAAGACAGACATCAATAGAAGGAGTTGTAGTAGTTACAGTATTTAAGTTAACTGTGGGAAGAATCTGATTGATTTTATCTCTGATGGCTGAAATTGTATTATTGAAAAGTTCATAAAGTCCTGACTAGTAAGCTCTAAGGGGATGCTAGGATTGACAGAGTCCTGACTCTTTGTCAACCTGGCTACAGTACTGAAAAGAAACCTGGGATTATTCTTGTTCTCTTCTATTAATGCAGAGTAATAACTCGTTCTAGCTTTTCTAAGAGATTTTTTATAAATTAAAAGATGATTTCTCCAAGCTAAATAGATTTCATCTAAATTAGTAGAGCGCCATTTTCTTTCTAATTGACGAGTCTTCTGTTTTAAGCTACGAGTTTCTGTGTTGAACCAAGGAGTTAAAAATCTCTGATTAGACTTTTTCTTTTTTAAGGGGGCCACCAAGTCTAGAGCCTGATGCAGAGAAGCTGAAACACTATCCACCATGTTATCAATTACAGAAGGAGCAAGCTGTCTATAGCTTATTTCCGTTGTGTTGACACATGGCATAGAGGAAACAATCTGCATAAATTTGGAAACAGCATCATCTGAGAGGCATCTACTGTGATAATATTTTTCTTTAGGAGCCAAATAGTCAGAAATAGTAAAATCAAAGGTTAACAGACAATGGTCTGACAGTACAGGGTTATGAGGAGACACTACAAGATTTTCTATTTCTATGCCATATGTCAGAACAAGGTCCAATGTATGGTGGAGGTAATGAGTAGAATTTCCTACTTTCTGAGAAAACCCAATCGAGTCTAATATTGAATTAAAAGCCACATTAAGGCAGTCACTATCTACATCCACATGTATATTAAAGTCCCCTACTATAATTATTCTATCAGATTTCAGCACTAAATCAGCTAAGAAATCAGCAAATTCGGATAAAAATTCTGAATAGGTTGATGGGGGACGATAAACTATGGCAAATAAAATTGGGTTTAACCTGGAATTGCTAAAGTGCCCAACACTGAGGACCAGGCCCTCAAAGGAATTATAACATGTTTTTTGCTTTACATTAACTAGTAATTTGGAATGGTAAATTGATGCTACTCCTCCTCCACGACCAGAACTTCTGGGATTTTGACAGTTTAAATAACCAGAGGGAGTTGATTCATTTAAACCAACATAATCCTCTTGTCCTAACCAAGTCTCTGTAAGGGAAATTAAATCAATCTGATGATCAATTAACAGATCATGGACTAACAGAGACTTGGGAGTTAGAGACCTAATATTTAATAAACCACATTTAATTTTTAAATTATGAGGAGGAACAGAGGCCAAATCATTCAATTTAGAGGCTTTATGTTTAATTTGAGTTTTACCAATATTTTGCTTTATCACTTTGGGATGCTTATACATTATATTTGTATTTACTTTGGAGGGAGCAGACAACGATTCTCTGATGGGGAAGACAGGGGCTAAGATGAGGGGTGGCGGATGAAGAGGAGCTGCAGAGAGGCGTGTAAGACTGCGACTCTGCTTCCTGGTCCCAACTCTGAGTAGTCATGGTTTTGGAAATTTGGATAAAAAAGATGCCAGATTGTTAGATAAATGAGAAGCACCATCCAAAGTGGGATGAATGCTGTCTCGTCTCATAAGACCAGGTTTTCCCCAAAAAGAGCTCCAATTGTCAATGTAGCCCACGTCATTTTTAGGACACCACACAGACAGCCAGCGGTTCAAGGATGACGAGCGACTAAACATGTCATCACTGGTCAGATTGGGGAGGGGCCCAGAGAATACTACAGTGGCAGACATCGTTTTTGCAAAGTCACACACCGATTCTATATTAAGTTTCGTGACTTCCGACTGCCGGAGACGGATGTCATTAATGCCGGCGTGAATAACAATTGTGGAATATTTACAGTTACTTTTAGCCAGCATTTTCAAATTTGACTCGATGTCGCCTGCTCTGGCCCCAGGAATGCATGTGACTATGGCCGCTGGAGTCTCTAGGTTCACGTTTCTGACTACAGAGAACTTAACTTTACCATGAGAACTTAATTTTGACACAACCAGTTCACTTGAATGATTGAAAGAAAGTCTTCTAAATGTGGATGCGAGTCCTGGAGGAGTCATTGCACCTACACATTGCTAGCACAGCATTTCAATTAAAAGTATTCCATTCATCAATAGACATCCAACTTTACCCAAATCCATTTCAAAATTTAAAAAACAAGAATTTGTGAATATTTTGCCCTCCTTTCCATCTGGCCAGCCAATTTTTAGTGTCAAGTGGTGGCCCTCGTGAGTCACCATAAGACGCCACACCATCACCAGAGAGTTGTGTTAGCATCTTTATTCACGGTGAAGTCACAATAATACAAGCCGCTGAGGCTATGACACAAGCAAGTCTACACACAGGGAGGTGTAAGGCTAACAAGCTCACTCACGGGTCCACAGGATAAGACGGTCACACCACAGACAGGCAATGTAGTACAATCCATATAGTACGATCACTCCGATGATCAGCGACGGACACTGCTGCAAGGATGCAGCCGCTAGCGTCAGCTTAAGAAGCCGGCCGCTAACGACCGCAAATGCAGAACAGCTGTTTAGGTCTTGACAGCTGAGCGGAAGCCTCCCCGAGCGCTGTCACAATAAGAGCTCGGAGAGCCGGAATAATAATGCCGCTGTCAAGACCTGACAGGAATAGCCCGAGCGCAAATAACATTGATGCTCGGGTCATAACAGTACCCCTCCCTCAAAGGCGGGCTCCGGACGCCCTGTAACACCTAGCCCCCCAGTCCCCCACCCCCCACTCCCCCACAGGGCGAGTGAATGGAGGAACAGGCAAGGAGGGAGCGAAATAAACACCAACAAGGCCCCAGAAAGAGAGAAAAAAACCCACATCCCCTGACATACCCATCACATTCCCACAGAAAACAACAAAACAAATAGGGCAAGAGTTACAATACACGGGCACAAACCATACAGAGCATAATTTACCAGACACAGAAGGTTTTCCCACAGTGACCACAGACAAACTGTTAAACTCCAGTATACATGACTTCATGTGGTCTTAAGGAACTCATCTGAGTGAAGGTCCTTCCACGCGGTTCACACACAAACCCCTAAATGCCACAATGGATCAGTTTATGCTTCTAAGTACCCAAGTGCATGAAACAGCTTCACATTGCTTTGCATTGCCTGTTTGCTGACTAGAGACTGAGGGCTCGCTCCAGCGCGCTTACACAGCACTGGAGTGAGTCTCGTGATGGAGGATGAATAAAACACCCTTTTAAACTTCAGTTCGCCGTGTCTCCTGCACTTACTCCGTGCCTCCACACTGGGTTCCCTTATTTCATCCGCCACACTGGTTTGCCTGTTTGCTGACTAGAGACACAGGGCTAGATAAAATGTGGCGGATAAAATAAGAGAACCCAGGTGTGGCGGCACGGAATAAGTGCAGGCAGAAACGGCGAACTGAAGTTTAAAAGGGTGTTTTATTCATCCTCCATCACAGGACTCACTCCAGCGCTGTGTAAGTGCGCTGGAGCGAGCCCTCAGTCTCTAGTCAGCAAACAGGCAATGCGTGTGATCAAAAAGCAGTAAGAGAGAGAGCAAGCGATATTCAGTTCACTTATATACCCAGCTAGGCAATGCATGCATGGCACATTAGCATCACAGTACAGCAGGAATGCATGGGACATTTACATGAGAGTCACACATATCAATAGCAGGATTACTGGCGCCGGAATTCCTCTCTGCTCTGAAGCTGTAGGACAAAAGAGGTTGCAAGGCACATCTACATATTGATATCAGTCCATACATCTCACTGTTCTGCTAATTGCTCCAGCTGAGCGCTCTGCTTGTCCCGAAGGCTGTGGGGGTCACACCCCCCCCCCCCCCCCAGAAGGCTCAGCAGGAGGCTGAGGCATCGATTGTCCGGCTTTGGAAGCGAGCTGCGGGAAAAGCTCTGTGCCGGAGGAGGGGGAGGGAGGAGGGTGGGGGTAGCGAGTGCCGGCCCGGGACGGCAAAGTTGTCCGGGCCGCGCAAAAATTGCATGTGGATCCACGATGTTGAGGAGCTGTCCCGTTGAACGTGGCAGAGATCCACAGCGGCTGTAAGAAGAAAAATTTGTCTCTGACTCCTCTCGCGGTTCAGTACTGCGAGGACGTGTAGCAGCCATGAAGAAAAAAACAGGAGCTGAAGCTGTGTGAGGGACTTGGCATGTTGGCTTTAGGTGCGCGCGCAGCCCTAAAGCCCTCGGGGACAGCTGACGGCTGAATTCCCATTGTGCGCCGTGGCTGAGACCCATACAAGGTCCTGTGTGCTGCGTGTGTGCTTCAGGTGTGTGAGCAGCCCTGAAGGTTCCGAAGATGGCAGTCGGCCGTGTTTCTCGGGCGTGTGCAGCGGCGGAGGACGATGGCAGTCTGTGGAGCCGGTATTGTCCCGTGCGTGGTGCGCTGTCCTCGTAACCCCCCCGGTGTGCGTGCGGGGGTTCGGTGCATGGCAGGTCCGCTGTCGAGGCAAGTCAGGGTCAGGGAGCTTGCTGGAGATCAGCGTCGTCGGCGCCGATGGTCCTCCCTGTCTTGGCTGTTGCTGTCGTTCGCTCGTGCCGGGTCATGGTGCGTAGGAGCGGTGAGAGGGAGTAGACGATCTTTGTCCCTCGGCCGGTCCCAGCGTGGATGTCCAGATCTCAGGCGAGGGTCGCACGATGACACTTTCTGCAGCTCTCCCGGTCGTGGATGATCTCCAAGGGAGTTCGCCTGGTGTCGGTTCTGCGTCGAGGTCTCCCGTGTGGCAGAAGGGAGGGCAGTCCATTTGCGTCAGGCTGCTGCATTCGCTTGTCGTCGGAGTCACTGCCAGGGGCTGCATTCGTTCGTTGTCAGCGTGTTCTTGTATTCGGGGTCACCAGTGTGGCGAATGAACAGCTTCTTCCCCTCTGCCATCAGACTGCTGAACACTAAGTGACTTATTAGACTCTCATGCACTACGTACAGCAGCTCAACCGGACTCATGACAATTATCACTGTTTTCTTTTTGCACTACCAACTGCATTATGTGGAACTCCACAATATCTGCTGCTTGTTAATATATTTAAAAATTGCATAGATTAGTATTACTTATTCATATTCTACCTTTTATTGCATGCGTAGTTTTTTATTTTTATCTTTAGTGCTACTCCATGTTTAATGTTGCAGCATTGCACCGAGACAGATTCCTAGTTTGTGTACTACATGAACAATGGCAATAAATCTCATTCTGATTCTGACCTCTGCCGCATTCACAAAAGTACCGTTTAACCCCAAAAAAAGAAACATCATCCTCGAACACCAGAGTGCCTATGAAAAACCACAAAGTAACATGCAATAACCCCTCCAATAGGAAAAAAAAAACATACCACATCAACATACACATGCGGCAATCTTATTGTTCCAAATGACCCTCATACCATACAGTCCAAACAGACGATGGCAGGCAGAGACCAAACGCCCCAGGCAAAGTTCCGGCAGTCTCCCTGCGTCCGATGGCCGACAGGTGGTCACGGGAAACAATACATGGTCGGGCGGCCTGACCCAGTCCCAGGCCCCGAGAGTCAAGTCCTCCGGCGACCGTACCAGGCCACCCAGTAACAAACAGAGCTCATCGGGTGGCCGGCCCAAGACGCCGAACAGGCAAAACAGCTCCTCGGGCAGCCGACCCGCATCCCTCAGCCACCAGAACCATGGAGAAACAGCATGCGGCGGCCTCCCCGATGAAGAAACTACATGGGAGCGCCAGCCTGCAGGAAGAAAACCTCCAACGGCTCCCAGCGCTGATGACTCCAGTTGGTGGGTCCTGAGAGGGGAATAATCATGATGATGAGCCCACATCACATGCGGCTCCTCCACCGACCTCGATCCACACCGATGTGACTGTTGAAGCCCCACCTGCATCGGATCCCTATTGGGTCACAGCAGCACCTGTGTCAGACCCCCACTGGACCTCGTCGGACCCTGATTGGGTCACAGCTGCACCCGCGTCGGACCCCCACTGGGTCACAGCTGCCCCCGCGTCGGACCCCCACTGGGCCTCGTCGGACCCCAATTGGGTCGGCACTGCATCGGCGACAACCTCCACCCCCGAACTTGGGACCTCCTGCACCATGACCTCAACAGATTCCAAGCCGGCGACACTGTGAAGAGGCTCAGAGAGGACCGGGATCAGTATCCCCGGCAGCGACAGAGCCCAGCGAGACAAGTTCGGGTGCAGCAGACGGCTGCCCCTCGCTCGCCTCCCCGCGAGGCAGGCAAAAATGCTCTAACACACCACAAAGGAAAACAAAGAAGAGCACTTGCCTGCACTCGGGCTCTGGAGCCATCCAGGACTCCGTTGATCCAGGTTCGGGTAGAAGCTCATTGTCGGGCTCCCACTCAGCTGCGTCGGGCTCCGCAGCCAGCATGATAGTCTCTGCAGCCGGATCCTCTCGCGCTGATGTCCACACGATAACCTGCACGGCGTGGCGGCAGGGGACCCTTGACCCGCTGACTCGGGCTGCTCCTCCGTGGAGACCCGGGGATGCTTCCTCGTCGGCTCAGGCTCCACACCGCAGTCTGCTCTTCTCCTCTGTCCAAAACGTGGCTGCAGGACCGGGATTATTCCCTGAGCCGCAGGCCCCCTCCTCGTTCGACGACGTAGACCTAACGCCGAGGACCGCTCAGCGGAGGAAGACACAGAGGCAGCAGGTTCAGTAAAGATGACTACAGCTGGTGGTGGAAGCTCGGGGGGCTGCAAACCCCGAACTCCACCCCCAGGAGTCAGACAAGACAGATCACCATTATCAGTAGGGGAGTGAACTTGAACTTGCCTGTCTCCCAGAGGGAGGGTGGTGCCAGCTGTAGAGGGCATTGCTCCTTCCTTTGCCCGCTGGATGGTAATTGAGGGTCCCCCGGAAGGACCAAGGGGAGCCGCTTTCAAGGACCCATGGACGGGGCTCACCGAAGCAGGACTCTTGTCACACACAGCAGCTGGCTGGTTGATTGGGTCACTCCGGCGGCCCGGAACTGGATCTGGAACAGGAGCTTGCTGGGGCTGCCCTTGGCCGTGGCGCCGACGTCTACGCCAACCCCTGGATGGTGCGAACTCCTGGAGTGGATCGAGGACAGGAACGGGATCCCAAAGCGAGGAGCGTGAACACCTCCTCCTCTGCTTCTTGCGGTATTCCTCCTCCACCATACGGAGTATCTCGCGTTGCGCGGCGATGTCATCCCTCCTCGCGGCAACTTCTGGGTGGTCAGCGTAACGGGGAGAAAAATGATTGAGTGAGTCCTCAGCACAGTCCAGGTACCAGAGTACGCTGCAGTCGTAGTTGAGGAGGGAAGCAGAGATGAGCGTCTCATCCACATACTCCAGGAGGTCCGCCAGCTCGTGGCTTGGACTCCGAGCACGGCCCCTCCGCGACAGCATTCCTCCAGCACACCGTACCCAGACAAGAAAAGACCAATGGCCAATTAACACAACCTCACTGGCGAAAGGCGTCTCGGGTTGGCGTCGCCATAAAAACGCTGTTTTTGGCAGTAGTGTACTGTCAAACGGTGGCCCTCGCGAGCCACCATAAGACGCCACACCGTCACCAGAGAGTTGTGTTAGCGTCTTTATTCACGGTGAAGTCACAATAATACAAGCCGCTGAGGCTATGACACAAGCAAGTCTACACACAGGGAGGCGTAAGGCTAACCAGCTCACTCACGGGTCCACAGGATAAGACGGTCATACCACAGACGGGCAATGTAGTACAATCCATATAGTACGATTGCTCCGACGATCAGCGACGGACACTGCTGCAAGGATGCAGCCGCTAGCGTCAGCTTAAGAAGCCGGCCGCTAATGACCGCAAATGCAGAACAGCTGTTTAGGTCTTGACAGCTGAGCGGAAGCCTCCCCGAGTGCTGTCACAATAAGAGCTCGGAGAGCCGGAATAATAACGCCGCTGTCAAGACCTGACAGGAATAGCCCGAGCGCAAATAACATTGATGCTCGGGTCATAACATTTAGGTGACTCTGATTAAATCAGACCCAGTTTAAGAAAAAAGAACATACTATACCAGAATTTGTCTTTTTTTTAAAACTGTGAAATTGTCATAACATCCATAAAATGACATCTATTCCTAATTCCTGTGTAAATATAAAAAATATTATTCATCCCAGGTTATGATAAGAACACATCACATAAGTAGGAGTCATTTAAGGTCATTTGCCACTTCCCGAGCCTGGTTCTGCTGCAGGTTTGTAGCAATCAATAATGTAATATCTGCCAATGACGTAATACCTGCCAATAACGTAATAATTTTGGCCATTTTAAATGTAACAAAGCCAATGACGTAATAAGTTGCCAATAATGTAATAAAATTTTTGAGCCAATAATGTAACATTTTGCCAATAATGTAATAACTTATTACATTATTGGCTGGTTATTACATTATTGGCTTAGCATTAATAAAATCCTTTGAAAATATAATAACTGCGGCCAATAATGTAATCCTACATAAAAAGGACTAGATTTTGTGGAGATAAAATATTTTGTTGGAGGTTTTGTGCGGTTTACTCAACAAAAATCGGTATAGTGGACGGTCAATTTTTTCTGCAGTTGTAAATACAACTGCAGGAAAAATTGATTTTCAGGGTACCGATTTTTCATTGAATGTAACTGACTGTAATTAATTAATTATTTAATTAATTGCAGGTCAGGTGGCAGCCAAAGGCAGAGACCTTCATGGTCTGATCCCCAGCTTTCGAAACTGGCTTTTGGGACATGGAACGTGACTCTCTGGTGGGGAGATAGCTGGAGCTGGTGCACGAGGTTGAGCGATACCAGCTAGATATAGTTGGGCTCACCTCAACGCACAACTCTGGTTCTGGAACCAGTTTCCTGGAGAGGCGCTGGAGCTTTGCCTACTCTGGAGTTGCCCCGGGTGAGAGGTGACGGGCAGGTGTGGGTATTCTTATATTCCCCGGCGTTGCTGCCTCGACATCGGAGTTCTTCCCGCGGGATGAAAGGGTAGCTTCCCTGCACCTTCGTGTTGGGAAACTAATCCTGACCATCATTTGTGCCTATGCACCAAATGATGGTTCAGAGTACCCAACCTTTTTGGAGTCTCTGACTGGGTTGCTGGAGAGTGCTCCTCTTGGAGACTTCATTGTCCTACTGGGGGACTCCAATGCACACGTGGGCAATGACAGTGAAACCTGAAGGGGGGGTGACTGGGAGGGACGGCCTGCACAATCTGAACCCGAGTGGCGTAAAGTTATTGGACTTCTGTGCCAACCACAATTTGTCCATAATGAACACCATGTTCAAGCATAAGGGTGTCCATATGTGCACCTGGCACCAGGACACCCTATGTCGCAGGTCGAAAAGATTGCCACTGCAACAATATCTACTGAGTTATAAATCTATAACTGTGTATGCGTCATGCTAGCAGTTTTCTTATGGTTCGACTAGCTATTTGTCTGTTGAGTTTTATGTTTCTCAGTTACATAAAAATGTATGAACAAGGATACCACAAAATTAAAGGTGTTAGATGCAGTAAAACAGAGAATTATTTACCTTTCAGTGTCTTTGATGTATGGAAGTCTGCATACAACCAGTCAATCAGTCATGCCTTTGCTTGACATATATTAGCTACTCCATTCCCATCTAGTGGGTCTTCCAACCGGGTCTTTCCAAACCGGAAACCCTGGATGACCAATGAGGTCCAGGCTCTGATCAGAGCCCACAACTAAGGGACAGCTCTCTGTACAGCACTGACCCAATCCAAGAAGAGGCATAAAACTTGCTAAGAACACCTACAGCAGGAAGGTGGAGGGCTTCCTCACAGACATCAACCTATGACAAATGTGGAGAGGCATCCATCAACAACAGTGGCCGGGCCCCCCAACATCAGACAGCACCTTCACACTGGTAGAGGAGCTTAATAGCTTCCTTGCCCGGTTTGACCACACCCCCCAACTCTTCCCCCCTCTTCCCCTCTATCCCCCTCCTCTCTCTCTCTACAGGTGCATTAGGTGTGGAGGCAACTGAGAGCAGTGAACCCCCACAGAGCTGCTGGTCCAGATGGCATCCCAGGAGCGCTGGTCAAAGCATGTGCAGACCAGCTGACAGGGATCCTCACCAAGCTGTTCAACCTCTCCCTGACACACGCCACCATCCCCTCCTGCCTCAAGGCCTCCACCATCATCCTCATTCCCAAAAAGTCTGCAATTGACAGCCTGAACAACTACAGACCCACAGCCCTCACATCTGTAGTCATGTAGTGTTTTGAGCAACTGATGTCCTAGCACATCAGGGACTGTCTTCCCCCCTCCTTCAACCCCCACCAGTTTGCTTACAGGGAAAACCAGTCTACGGAAGATGCCATCGCCACCACACTCCACAGAGTGCTGAGCCACCTGGAGAACTCAAGAAGCTATGTAAGGGTGCTCTTTGTGGACTACAGCTCAGCTTTCAACACCACCATCCCAGACATCCTGATCAATTAACTGCACTTCCTCCAGATCCATCCCCCGACCTGCTCCTGGATAAAAACCTTTCTCACCAACTGCCCACAAACAGTCAGACTTGGCCCCCACCAGTCCTCCACTCTGTCTCTCAGCACTTGCTTCCCCCGGGGCTGTGTGCTAAGCCCACTACTGTACTCCCCGTACACCTTTTACTGTATTCCAACCCACCCAACCACCGTCATCGTGAAGTACGCGGACAATACTGCCTTGGCTCATCACCAATGATGATGAGAAGGCATACAGGGCGGAGGTAGAGAATCTGCTGCTGTGGTGCCAAGAAAACAACTTGAAACGGAATGTACAAAAAACCAAAGAACTCATACTGGACTTCAGGAAGAACAGACAGGACCACCCCGCCCCCTCATAAATGGCAACCATGTGGAAACCGTCCCCACCTTCAAGTTCCTGGGACCCACATCTCCTCTGACCTCTCTTGGACTGTCAACACCAAGGCCCTGGTGAAGAAAGTCCAGCAGTGGCTACACTTCCTCCGTGTCCTGAGAAAGAACAACCTGGACCAGCAGCTGCTGCTGGCCTTCTACCACTGCTCGGTGGAGAGTGTGTTCACCTACTGTCTGGGTGTGTGGTACACTGGCTCCACGGCCAAAAACAGGAAGGCTGTGCAGAGGGTCATCAACACCACCAAAAAAAAAAATCATCAGTGGTCCCCTGCCCTCCCTGGAAGACATCTCCAGAGCCTCCTGTCTCAGAAAGATCAAGGCCATCACAGGAGACCTCTCACATCCCTCCCATCACCTGTTTGACCAGATTCCCTCTGGATGATGGTTCAGACTGATCAGGTCCCACACCTCCAGACTGACAGTTTCTTCCCCTGGGCCATCCGAACTGCAAACAGTCAGAGGCCCCACCCCCCTCCCTCCGAACACTCAAATGCACAGAACTGAGGACCTTTTAATTATCATAATAACACAACTGTCTTTGTACTCTGCAGTTTCATGTATATTGACCCATCCATGAAATCGCTGCCAAACCTGTGTATATTTTCCATAATCCTTGGGCCATTTTATTCAGTTGTGTGTTCTGCATTCCGCACTTTTATGTACATAGTTCCATCTGTGAAGCCACTACCATACCTGTGTATATACCTACGGGCTATTTTTATTTTTATTTCAGTCATATGTTCAATCGTGTATTCTGTAACTATGTTTTATTCAAATTCTTCTCTTTTAATTTATTGTGCAGTACAGTGACAATAAAGCCTACTCTATTCTATTCTGTTCCAGTGGTCAAATGCAGGTGCTGCAAAAGAATACATTTCCCTGTGCGCATGCAACATTTCTACGTCTCCAAAGAAAATAAAACCTAATCAACTTATTGGTCCTCTAAGCCATCCTGTATATGGGGTGTGTCTCTGTGTGTGTCACTTTCTATCCAGAGAATAGAAATATTAAAAATGACACGTATATTATGACATTATCGGCTGCAGTTATTACATTTTCAAATGATTTTTTAATGCTAGGTCAATAACGTAATAACCAACCAATAATGTAATAACATATTACATTATTGGCAAAATGTTATTACGTTATTGACTCAAACGTTTTATTACATTATTGGCAACTTATTATGTTATTGGCTTTATTAACATATAATTTTTATTAACATATGATTTTTTTAATGGCCAAAATCATTACGTTATTGGTAGGTATTACATTATTGGCAGATATTACATTATTGGTTGCTACAAGGTTTCTTCCTATAAGGGAGTTTTTCTTTCCCACTGTTGCCTAGTGCTTGTTCATAGGGGGTCATTTGATCATTGGGGTTTTTCTCTGAATTATTCATGATTTGTGCTTATGTTTCTATTGCTTTGAGATGAGTTTTGTTGTGATTAGGTACTATACAAATAAAGCTGAATTGAATTGCCTGCTGCTACATTTCTCAGTTGAGTTTTTTTTTTTTTTTTGTTACTTATTTGTACCCGTAGGTAGATTTGGTTTGCAGTCTGGTGACAAGCCACCGGCTGCCGGTCGCTGCGTGCGCGAGCGCCCTAAACCTACATGTTTTGTTTTTTGTTTTTTTTGGTATGCAGGAGGAAACCGGAGAAATCCCGGAGTAAACCCACGCTACACGGGGAGAACATGCAAACTCCACACAGCTCACTGTTGGTCGGGGGCTGGGATCGAACCCACGATCTCATGATCCCCGCAATCCCCCGGCCAAGGGTAAACTGTGCTGCCACAGTGCTAAACCACTGCGCCACCATGTAGCCCCAGGTCAGAGTTGGTCAGGTTCAAGTTCCTTTTTCTCCAGTCGCCCAGAGAGCTCAGTGCAGTGCAGCTTAAAGAAGCTACTGCAAGCAGACAAAACAAAATCAACTGAAGAAAAAATTGTCATAAAAATTACAGCACAAAGAAAGTCACAGGACATACACATACTTGCAGCACCACCAAACTGATTCCTGGGATACAAAGTGACGGACCACACGCTGTAGCCTATAGCATTGTGGATTGCAATTATATTCAGGTTTTATGGTTGTCGTCACCGTATATGTCAATAGCAGGGTGTGGCTTCACTAGAGTGAAAGCAACAGGAAGACACACAGAGCTACGCTGTAGAAAACATAGCCTATATTTCAGTAATGTTTCTGGGAGAATAAGGCTTAATTGGAAGCTAGCACTAGATTATTTATGACAATAGACCTCAACCGGAGGTCTATCGTCTGGAATTTCCCCATTGTGGGACTAATAAAGGCTTATCTTATCTTAACCCTTAGTGTGTGTAGAATTTTTGGCAGGAAAACGCAGAGTTTGACCTCAAATTTTCAAATGACAACAGCTTCAGAATAGTATTAAGGCAAAGTCCCAATTACAAAAATGTTGCAGGGGAACCCAAGTGTCTGCCAAGTGAACTTGCATCCATACATTGTGCATAATTGGACCTAATTTGCATATTGCAACAATCCAAATTTTATTGTAACACTATAGCTTCAGAATGATTATAGTTAGAGGCACAGTCCTAATTACAAAAGTGTTGCAGAGGTACCCAAGTGTCTGCCAGGTGAAATTGCATCCATGCATTGTTCATAATTGGACCTAATTTGCATATTACACCAATGAAATGTTCAATACCTTCCAGAGAAAAGTCGCAGATGACAGAGAAGGTTGTGATTTCAGAAATTTTATTTACCAATGTGCATAGCACCAGGTAAAGTCAGTATAATCAAAACACAGATTAGTAACGCATTGGTAAAAAAAAAGAACAATAAATGTGACATATAATTTTACCATGACAATCAACAAAGCCATTTTTTTTATGTTTTTGGTCATTGTGGTCATTTTGACAGTAAATATCTGCCCTCATCTGTCAAGGGGGCAGAGTTTGAAGTTCTTCAGTATGTGGCAACGCTCAAAGCAAGGCACAGCACACAGGCCTACCCCACACTGAGCACACCTGAAGAGCGTCTGGTGACGACCTTGGTGACAGCTCCGATCCGAACACACTATACAGTCTGGACGTGAACCAGTACTTTCGGCCATAAAGTGCTGTTCATTCAGTCTCTGCGGCATCTCCAAAGCTTGCTGTGAAAGTCTTGCAGGTCTCTTGCCCTCACTCCTCTTGTGCCCCTCAAGCAAACTTACAATGAGTTCCTGAATGAATAGCTTCAGGGGCTTGTGTGGACCAGCAGTACACCTAGTGTACAGGATGTGGGAGCTCACAACGCAGATGCTCAGTGCGTTGAAAATGTAGCTATACCATTTCTTGGCCCTGTGTGGAAACAGGTACATTTTCATTCGTTGTTCAGCTCTGTCTACTCCTCCCATGTTGGTGTTATAGCTGTCGACACACACAGGCTTGTTTATGTCACGGAAATCAGTCGCACTCCCCTTTGTGTGAATGCGTTTCTGGACACAAGTGTTGGCATGGATGGATGAAAGCATGATGACACGCTTCGTGTCATGCCATGCACAGGCCAGCAGTTTGTCGTGCCGCATGAAAACTGGGTCATCTCCCCTTCTCAACAGCAACAGGACTGGTCGGAGATCCCTTGGCATACCTACAGTAATGGCATAAATAAATAATGGCATGAATAAACTGGCAGAAATAAATCGGCATAAATAACACACAAAAAATGAATAAAAATAAAAACAAATTACCTCTCCCGATGCTGCTGACAGTCCCACACAGTCCAGTGTCCTTGGCTGCGAGCTCCATAGTGATGGCTGGCCCTGTGTAATAGCTATCCATGTAGACCTCATGTCCCTTCCCGGTGTATGGCTCCATCAGCTGATGCACAAGTTGAGTTGCATTCAAACTGTCACAGTCATCACCATTTTGTCCATTGTACAGTGACCACCGCACCACATAGCCTGTGCTGGCTTCACTCAAGACAAATGCCTTGTAGCCGTACTTGTCTGTTTTTTGGGGGGTTGTAAAGCTTCAAGGTCGACCTCCCTTTGAATGCAATTGTCATTTCATCCAGGGAGAGCTCCTTGCCTGGAGCATAAACAGCAGCAAAATGTGGCACTACACAGTCAATGACCAGGTGGATCTTGAAAAGACGATCATGCCCTGGCTCTCCATATTCAACCCAGTTGTCATTGTTTGCAAACTGAAGGCAAGACAGGATGATTGCAAACCTGTCGTATTTCATCAAATGCTAGCCAAAACTCTGCCCAGTAGTCCTTCAATGCAAGCTTCTCTACAATTTTCTACAATTCTCATTGTAAATAATGAGTTTTCTTTCAACTCAAAGTTTAGTCATGGAGTTCCACAGGGATCTGTGCTAGGCCCTACTCTTTTTAGTTTATATATGCTTCCGTTAGGCAACATTATTAGAAAGCACTGTATACATTTTCATTGTTATGCTGATGACACACAATTATACCTGTCAATGAAGCCAGATGATAGTAATCAATTAGCCAAGTTAGAAGCCTGTCTTAAGGAAATCAAAGCTTGGATGACTTGTAATTTCCTGCTATTAAATTCAGATAAGACTGAGGTCATTCTTGTTGGTCCAAAAAACCTTAGAAATTCCTTTCCAAATTAAACTTTCAGTTTGGATACGGTTACTCTTTCTCTTAATAGCTCTGTGAGGAACCTTGGAGTTATTTTTGATCAGGATTTGTCATTCAATTCACATATTAAATTTGTTTCTAAGACTGCCTTCTATCATTTGCGTAATATTGCCAAGATTAGGAGCATCTTGTCTCAGAGTGATGCTGAGAAACTGATCCACGCTTTTGTTAGCTCGAGATTAGATTATTGTAATTCTTTATTATCAGGCTGTCCTAAAACATCTTTAAAAAGTCTTCAGCTGATCCAAAATGCTGCAACAAGAGTTTTAACAGGTACTAGAAAGAGAGATCATATCTCTCCGGTTCTGGCCTCCCTTCATTGGCTTCCCATAGAGTTTAGAATTAAGTTTAAAATCCTTCTTCTTACTTACAAAGCTCTAAACAATCAGGCTCCTTTTTATTTAAAAGATCTGATACTACCGTATTATCCTAACAGAGCACTACGCTCCCAAAATGCAGGATTACTTGTAATACCTAGAATCTCCAAAAGTACAATGGGAGGCAGAGCCTTCAGTTATCAAGCTCCTCTCCTGTGGAATCAGCTGCCAATCTGGATTCGGGAGTCAGACTCGATCTCTGTTTTTAAGAATAGGGCTAAAACCTACCTTTTTGATATAGCCTACAATTAGGGAGGGATCATGTGTTTCTGAACCCTCCCTTAGTTATGCTGCTAATAGGTTTAGTCAGCCGGGGGACGTCCAGTAATGCACAGGGCCTCACTCCTTTTCTCACTCTCAATGAAATATTTTTTTTGCTGGTCATTAAAGGCCAAATGTCACGTAACAGGGTACTTTAAATATCTTGAAACTAGATATAAAAGGGAACCGATCCGTTCGGGTCTTGGTGCATATGCTTCAGTAACAACGGAATATTCGTTAATTTAAAACTGCCGCGCTTGGCCTGACACGACCCCTGGAATCGCCTGGGGAAGAAGGCGGAAGTGACGAAATCGATTGTACCCTAGTTTGATGCTTGGGGTATTTCAATTGATTGTTTATATGGAGACTGGAAGGTTGAAGTGAGCAGCAAGAAAGAAAAAATTGGATATTTCACCCATACCTTAAAACGGGACTATCAGGGACAGCTGGGTAATAAGGGACACTTCTCTGGGAAATGTTTTCATACCTGTCAAGTGAGACGTTTTCGCCGTACTTCAACACCGTAAAAAGCGGCTATAAGGAACGGCGGAGCAACAAGGGACACCTCTCTGGGAAATGCCCCAAATGCAACTCGTGTTGTTATTGTCAAATATTTTAAGGATTCATGGATATTTGACAATAACAACACAACTCAGCGTCCGGCGCTAAATAAAAAAAAAGAAGCAGAATTCTGTATTTGTCAGGCGATCTCTGTCTGTTCCGCAACCGCTGTACAGCTCAACGTGTTAAACCATTGTCCTAATGACTTCTCATTATAGGGAGAATAGCTCAAGCTGAGTGATCAGCCCGCCCGACAATTAGACTAATGAGTGACTCCACACTTCTCATGGTAGTGCGAATAGCTCACGCTGAGCGATCAGCCCGCCCAGACAATCAAACTGATTTACTCCACACTTCTCATTGAAGTGATAATAGCTCAGGCTGAGCGATCTGACAGCACCAGCTGTGGGTGATCACACACAGGACGGGCTCCTCAACACACTCAGTTTTTTTTCCAGTATATTTTTCTTTTGGGCGTACAGAAATGGCAATACGCCCGTTTTTGCTAAAATTGCATTTTCCCCATATTTTCCTTAAAATATTTGACAATAACAACACGAACTACATTTAAAACATTTCCCAGAAAAGTGTCCCCCGCAGCCGCGCTTGGCACCAAAATACGGCGAAAACGTCTCACTTGACAGGTATGCGCCTCCATTTTCATATTGATCTGGTCAATTTCTTGACAGCAGCGGCTCTCCTCCACTGTAATAATAATGGCTTCCGAAAAATCAATATTTATGTGGCGCCCTCGACAGACCCCCTTCGGCTTCGCAATTCTGGAGGCGATTAATGTCCAGTTCAATGACATTTTCCACTGGTTCTGCTCTCTGGTCATCATTGGAACTGTTGTCATCAGACAAAGCATCTGATTCCGTCTCGGACGGCTCGAACCTGTAAGGTTCAATGCCTCTGTCACTGTCTGAACCACTGACAAAAAAAAAGACTAATCTAATTTGTTCACAGTCGCTGTCACTTTCCGTCATGATTGTCCAATGTTGATAAGTGTGAATGTGGATAGGCAGGGCAGCCAGGGTACAACTGGTGATGTCAAAAACATGGGCGTGGTCTGGACTGGCTGTCACAAGCCAGCAAGCAAGGTGGGGCCTTCACCTGGTGTATTTTGTGCAATTATGTAAATACAGGTGGGTGATATGGTCTCCGGTATGAATATTTGGTTTAAGCTATGTGTATTTTATCTAAATTCGTTGTCATTTAGAAAAAAAAATTACGTGACATTTGGCCTTTAACATTTGTTTGTTCTCTCCCATAGATTGAGTCCCCATCGTGCTGTTTGCTCTCTACATGTCTGTTCTTTTCATCCTCTCTATCCCCTCACCCCCCAGCCAGTCGCAGCAGATGACTGCCCCTCCCTGAGCCTGGTTCTGCTGGAGATTTCTTCCTGTTAAAAGGGAGGTTTTCCTCTCCACCTTCGCCAAGTGCTTGCTCACAGGGGATCGCCTGATTGCTGGGGTCTTTCTGCAACTGTGGGGGTTCTCCCTACAGTTGATAGTGCTATGAAATGACTGTTGTTGTGAAATGGCGCTATATAAATAAAGTTGAATTGAATTGAATTGACAGATGGAGTGCCATGAACGCCTTCATCTCCTCCACAGTTACTGCAGTACACTTTTGAATTCGGGACCGGGGTTTCTGACATGTTTGGACAAACCCAGATGCAGACACAGACTCGGAATAAACCCAATTATCTTTATTTAAGACGTGAGGCAGTGTGTGTGGGAGTGTGAATGTGGATGAGTGCAGGGCAGCGAGCAGAGCGAGGACCAGTCTGGCAAGGAAGTAAGCTTCCTTGCATCGTTTGCAAGGAAGCTTACTTGGCGTTGGGGAGAATGAAACTCCCAGATGATCAGGCGTAGCAGGAAAGATGAAGGAGGCGAAACTCCCTAGTAGTAGGAGTAGGGGACTCTAGGAGAGAGGAGAGACAAGAGTATGAGCTCTCTGTAAATGGATTGCGTAAACAAGTGGTTAAACAGTCTTACGGTGCAGGTGAGAAGTTATGGCGCCAAAGAACATCCAAGCTGCCCTGTCTGCATGCCTCGGTCTGTCGCGTGTCCGTGCTGGTGTAAATGGTTCAGGTGTGGCAGTGCAGAAAAGTTCATTCATAGAATACAGTGAATCTTCAGAGTGTAGGTGAGAGTCCCGGTCCGCCACCAGGAGGAAGAAGTCCGCCTGGGAAATCCACCTGTGCACAGGGGAGAAGAGGGAAGGAGCGTACAGGAATGATTTCCTGAAGGAAGCTTACTTGGCGTTGGGGAGAATGAAACTCCCAGATGATCAGGCGTAGCAGGAAAGATGAAGGAGGCGAAACTCCCTAGTAGTAGGAGTAGGGGACTCTAGCACAGAGTTCTTCATCCAAGTGGAGCATTGACATCTCCGTGCAGAATGAGAGACAGCGCTCCTTAAGAAGGCTGCCTAGTGGGGAGAGTAAGTGTGCGCACAGCTGTGGAGACAATTGAGGTAGCAGGCACACAGAGCGAATCACCACAGTTTCAGCGCATCGTTTGCATTGGCTTGGCTTATGACCTGGTCAGCATACCTGTTTGGGAAACACAAAGTTTGACCTCAAAATTAGCATTGTACCAATCAATCAATCAATCGATTTTTTCATGCAGATCACAGGCACTTGCCTGAAGCACAGGCTATGGAACAATACATCACATTTGCACATGTAAATACAGAACAATGCATGGTGAAGCGTGCATTGATTGCCAAAATTACAAAAAATAAGGCAAATTAAACCCATTTCAGGCCACATTTATGCCACAATGTCTGAATACATGCTGCAGCGTGCACTGATTTCAAAAATTACTAAAAATAAGTAAAATAAAACCCATTTCAGAATACATTTATGCCACAATATCTCAAAACATGCCACAGCATGCATTGATTGCCAAAATTACTAAAAATAAGGCAAATAAAACCTATTTAAGGCCATGTTTATGCCAAAATATCTCAATACTGTCATGGTTCGTGTGCTGACTCTGTCGGCACTCGAGCGGTGCGGTAATCTTTGTTCTCTCCTCAGGCGCGGTTCTAGACGTTTAATTTGACAGCGTCTCAGCAGGGCTTCCGGCTGTCAGTGGAGCCCCGCTGAACAACCTGTTTCTAATCAGCTGATGACCCTTCATCAGCTGATCAATCTATTCCTCCCTATTTAAGGGAGCAGCTCTGTTTGCTCAGGGCTGTGATCTACACGTACACGGACATTCCAATGTCTTCTTCCCAGTCTGGCTTCCCTAACCCTGAGGTCAGTTCCCACAGCGTCCAGGTTCCACCCTTGCTGTGCATATGTAAGTGTTTGTATTTATTTGTGTTTGCCCCACGAGGCTTGTTATTTTGTCATTTGTGTGTCTTTATTTAATAAATGTACAAGCCCACGGCTGCCTATAGCGTCTCACTGATGGCTCGTGAGAGCCATCCATGTCAGTAGGTCGCAGCCCAAAGAGACGCCGGTGGCCATAGTTTGTCTAATTGGACTTGTTGTTTCCACCTGTCTGGGTACCGGTGTGCTGGGAGAGTATGTCGTCACGCAGGGAGCCTGGACCACGCTCAGAGCCTGGGCTACAAGCTGGTGGAGGCCCTGGACTACATTGATGGAACTATCTTCACTGCTGGCCTCTACGACACTCCCAGCAATGTACGCTGGCACCTGGACCTTGCTGAGGATATTATTCATCGCCTTCCCTGCTACGCCGATCACCCGGAAGTCACGGCGAGGAAGGCTGACATCGCTGCTCTGCGGGAGAGACTTTGTGGGCTGGAGGGAAACTCTGGTAGGAAGCCGAAGAGGAGGTATCCTCGCTCCTCGCTTCAGGATCCCATTCCGGTCCCCACTCCAGGCCAGGAGTTCACACCGCCCAGGGGTGATCCCCGAGAGAGTGTGTCGTCAGTCGGAATTCCCCCGGAGACGCTACGTCTGACAGCTGTTTCCATCAGGGACCGAGTGGCAGCTGCTCGCTCCGCCGTTCACCCTACTCAGGTTATAAAGCATGTGACGGCGGCAGTCAGGCTGGTGGAGAGGAATCCAGCGTTGAAGGACTATCCTGAGTTCGCCGACCTGCTCACTTCTGTTTCTGCACAGGAGCGGCGTCTCCCGAATCTCTCCTTCGCCTCGCCCTCTGCCGGTAACCGTCGTCACATAGCTAACAAAAGGCCTCAGCAAGAACCCTGTCTAGATCCTGTTCCGGGTCGTCGCAAAGTCTCTACCTCTCGGACAGCTACCACTCCTACGTCTCGTCAGGAGAGAATCCCCGCAGCCTCTCTCCCAGGGTCACCTCCTCCCGCTGTTCTGTCAGCTCCTGGTGCCCGGATCGCTTCGGCTGTCATCCCCTCCTCCTCGACGTCTTCCTCGGCTCCTGTGAAGGTTATGAGTCCTGCTTCGGCGACGCCCGTCGTGGATCCACCGCGAGCGGCTCCTCCTCGTCCTCCCAGGGGGCCCTCCATCACCATCCAGCGGGGCAAGGGAGAAACGAAGTCCACTGCAGCGGGTTCCATCGGGCCTTCTCGGATCAGGCAAGTAACTTTTCATTCTGGTTCCATGTTAGATGAATTGCCTTGCTTGATTCCTGGGGGCAGAGTTCGGGGTTCACAGTCCCCTGAACTCCCTCCACCTGCTGCAGTAAATAGTAATGGACCTGCTACCTCTGTGTCTCTTTCCTCTGAGCGTTCCGCGGCACCAGGCCTACGCCGCCGGACAAGGTGGGAGCCTGCAGCCCTGGATAGCCTGGTTCCAGCCCCACAGCCATGTCATGTGCAGAGGAGGAGAGCGGACTGCAGTTTGGAGCCTGCGCCGACGATAAAGCGTCCTCGGGTCTCCACGGAAGAGCGGTCCAATCCAGCAGGTCGAGGAGCCCCTGCCACCACGCCGTGTGGGTCATTAGCGTGGACGTCAGCGTTGGAGGTTCCTCGGACTATGAAGAACATCATGCCATCTGCGAGGCCCGCCGCAGCCAAGTGGGAGCCAGACGATGACCTTCTTCGTCCTGAGCCCAGATCGTCGAAGTCCTGGACGGCGACAGAACTCGAGTGCATCAAGTGCTCTATTTTGTCTTCCTTCTATCAATTCTGGAGCATTTTTGCCTGCCTCTCGGGGAGACGAGCCGGGTGCAGCCGGGTGCAGCCGGGTGCAGCCGTCGGCTGCGTCCGAGCTCGTCTCACTGGGCTCTGTCACTACCGGTGATCCTGATCCCGGTTCTTTCCCTTCTCCTGAGCCTTTTTCCCAGGGTCACCGGTGCGGAGTCATTCTCAGTCACTGTGCAGGAGGTTCCAGGTCCAGGGTTGGAGGTTGTTTCTGGTGCTGCGCCAACCCAGTCGGGGTCCATCGCGGGTGCGGCACTGACCCAGTCAGGGTCCGACGTGGGCACAGACGAGACCAGGGCTTGTCATTAGCTGTGAACCAGGGCTTGTCATTAGAGAATCTCACCCTGGTGCGTGATGGAAGAATGTCCTCTTCACAAAAGTGGATATAAGAGTTCACAGTGTCCGTGTATTCATCCAGATCATGCGTGGCTCGTTTAAACATGCCCCAGTCAGTTATTACCATGCACGTTTCCAGCTTCTCCTCAGCTTCACTGGTCCGTTTCTTCGTAGTGCTCACGACAGGTTTAGTGAGCTTCAATCTCTGTCTGTATGTGGGAATGAGGTGGACCATCACGTGATCAGATAGTCCGAGCACAGTGCGGGGAACAGCGCGATATGCGTCTTTCACTGTGGTGTAACAGTGATCCAGTTGTTTAATCCTCTGGTGGGGCATTTAATAAACTGTTTGTAGCGGGGGAGATCGTGGCTCAGATTGCTCTGATTAAAGTCGCCAACCACAATAACCAGAGAGTCTGGGAAAATCCGCTCCGTGTGTTGGATGTGGTCCGCGAGTACGCGCTGAGCTTCGCGCGTGTCCGCGTCGGGAGTGACGTACACAGCGACGAGGATGAATGAAGCGAATTCCCGCGGGGAATAAAATGGCTTGCAGTTAATAAAAAGAAATTCCAGGGCGGGAGAACAGTTCTAATGGTACAATGTGTTTGCTCATTGCGTCAGAAGGCTAATGGATGATTAGAAAACCCTTGTGCAATCATGTTAGGTCTGCAATGCTGTAATTGCTGCAAATGGAGGATTCTTTGACAAAAGCAAAGTTTGAAGGAAAAAAATATTATTTCAAATACAAATCATTATTTCTAACCTTGTCAATGTCTTGACTATATTTTCTATTCATTTTACAACTCATGGTGGTAAATAAGTGTGACTTTTCATGGAAAACACAAAATAATTGTCTGGGTGACCCCAAACTTTTGATCTGTAAAATACATAAAGGAGAATTGAAATGGCATTTCTCTCTCTTTTCAGTGGTATGCACAATACAAAAAAAGGAATAAGGCTGGAAAAACAACAACAGCAGTCTTTGTACAGTAATGCTACCCGTAGTGCAAATAGTGACAAAAGATAAACCCAGACTTCCCATAGTGCAAATAAAGATAAACGGTGAAACCCAGCAATCCTATATACATAAAAAAATAGAGTAGTAATACTTGTAGTTGTCAGTACGATGCGGTAGTGTAGGTGCAGACAGTGACAGAAAGGACTGCACATGAGCAGTACTGCAATAGCAGACAGCAGCAGGTATGGCATTTGTGCAAATGGTTGTAGTAAAGAGCAGAGACATACAGAAGCAGATGTGTTACTATTGGTGTGCCAATCTTTCTGTGCCAACAGCTGAGGTAGTTATTGTGTGGGTGAGTGTGTTATGGTCCGGGGGTGGGGGTGGGGGAATAGAGTTCAGGGTCCTGACGGCCTGGTGAACAAAACTGTTCAGCAGTCTTGTGGAGCGGGCCCAGAGGCTCCGGTACCTTTTCCCCAAGGACAGGGGCCTGAAGAGGGAGTGTGAGGTGTCGCCTGCAATGCTGATGGTGAGGTGGGTGAGGTAGATGCCCGAGATGGGGGACAGGAGCACCGATGATCTTGCTGGCTGCTTTCACTGTGCATTGTAGTGTCTTCCGGCAGGAGGTGGTGCAGCTTCCATCACATTGTAATGCAGTTGGTGAGGATGCTCTCAATGGTGCCCCGGTAGAATGAGCACATGATGGGGGGTGGGTCTCGTGCTGTCCTCAGTTTGCAGAGGAAATGGAGGCGAGTTTGAGACTTCTTGGCCAGTGATGTGGTGTTGTTGGACCAGGAGAGGTCCTCTGAGATGTGTACCCCTAGGAATTTGGTGCTGCTCACCCTCTCCACAGCTCGATGATCAGAGGGGGATGCTGTGTGTGTCCCCTCCTGAAATCGACCACAATCTCCTTAGTTTTTCCAACGTTCAGGAAGAGATTATTGTTTTTACACCACTAGACCAGTTGGCTCACCTCATTTCTGTAGTTGGCCTCCTCATTGTTGGTGATGAGGCCCACCACTACTGTGTCATCTGCAAACTTGATGATGTGGTTGGTGCTGTAGGCTGGTACACAGTCATGGGTCAGCAGGGTGAAGAGCAGCAGGCTGAGCACACACCCTTGTGGGGCCCCTGTGCTCAATGTGATGGTCTTGGAGGTGTTGCTGCCAGCCTGCACATTCTGTGGCCTCTCTATGAGAAAGTCCAGCACTGTCATGAACTGGGTTTGCTGGTTCCAAACCCAGTTTTGTGACACTGTGGCTGCATGCCCTCCTGTGTATTTTGTTTCTTATTTGCCATCAGGCACTCTCAGGGAGCCTCTGGGGTTTGCTCGGCTCCCTGCCAGCTGACAGCCACGCATTCTCTCCTGCCAGTGATGCAAGCTGTTTGTCATTATCGTCTGTGTTCACTCCTCTGCTCATTCACTCATGCACACACACACATACATGCATTTCCTCTCATTCTTACACTCATGCACACTCTTGCACACATACACACACACACACACCACCTATTATCATTCAGCTCATTCCCACGTGCATGCACATATCCACACTCGCTTCTTCGCACACCGCCAATCACTCAGCTCGTTACATGTTGTGTTATTTAAGCTCTGAGTTTCCTCTGCTGTGTGCCAGATTATTGTACTGCATTGTGCTGTCCTTACTGCATTATTTAGACTGCTCTGTACTGCTTAGCCTCATCTTTGGTTGGACGCTGGATCAGCTCTGAGATTCCTTCCACGGATGGCTCTGTTCCTAGCCCAGTGAGTATTTCTGTACCCACCACTTCTAGTCTCATCTAGGAAGCGCTCAGGTGTCCAGGCTGTCTTCCCCTCGCTGTTCAGCTGTTCTGCAGCGCCTTGGGTCCACCCTGGACTTACTCACTGGTGAGCTGAGGAGCGTCCCATGAGCTTCCCAGAGCTTACTCTTTATTCTGTGTCCCTCAGCTGTTTGTTTCTTATTGTCATTCAACTGTACAACCAATCATGTACAGTAGAATGAGATTGTGCTTTACCTATCTACTGTGTTAAACATACACACCCCAAGTGCAGAATCAGAGGGCCGCTGCCATGCAAGGCGCCACCACAGATTTCCCTCCTCCATTCCATTATTGCTGAGCACCAAGCTGGATGGCAGGAAGTTCCACTTTTATATGGTCTTTGGCATGACCCAGCCGGGATTTGAACCCCTGCCTCCCGGGTGTGGGGCGGATGCTCTACCAACTGAGCCACCACTCCGGTTCTGTACTGTTCATGACTTTTTGTACATTAAATTGCGCACATCTCCTGTGCATGGGTTTCATTTCTCCTGCCTCAAATAGGCAGGACATTCATAACAAGCACCCAGTTACAGAGAGAGGTTTTGAGTCCCAAGTGTATGAGTTTTTGTATTAGGTGCTGGCGGATGATTGTGTTGAATGCTGAACTGAAGTCCAAGAACAGCATTAGCACAAAGGAGTTCTTTGAGTCCAGGTGGGTGAGGGCTGGATGGAGAGCAGCAGCAATGGCATCTTCTGTGGATCTGTTTGACCTGTATGCACACTGAGATGGGTTGTGGGTGGGAGGGAGGATAAACTTGATGTTCTGCAAAAACCAGCCGCTTGAACCACTTCATTATGATAGGGTCAGTGCTATGGACTGGTAATCGTTGTAGCTGGATGGTACGGGCTCATTTAGGACTGGTAGCGGTTTTGAAACATGTGGGGACAGGAACAGCTTGACTCAGGGAGATGTTGAAGATGTCAGCAAGGACATTCTTGAGCCCCTCTGCAGAGTCCTTCAGAACGCAACTTGGTATGTTGTCTGGTCCAGTTGCCTTGCGTGGGTTGATCCTGGAGAGGGTCCTCTTCACGCTAGCTGGATCCAGATTTATGGCCTGCTTGTCTGGAGGAGGAGTGGTCTTCTGTGCCGATGTGCTGTTTTATGCTTCATAGCGGCCAACGAAGTCATTTAGGTTATTAAGCAGTGTGATGTCACTCGCACAGGTCTGAGGTGAAGGTTTGTAGTTGGTGAGGGTCTATATGCTACGCCAGAGGGAACGTGCATCTCTGGTGTTGCTGATATGGATGAATATTTTCTTGCTGTACTGTCATTTTGCCTCCTTGATGCCACGGGACAGGCTGGCCCTAGCTGTTGTTAGACTTGCAGTGTCGCTGGCCGTGAAGGCTGCATCCCAAGCACTCAGGAGCCTGTGGACCTCTGCTGTCATCCATGGCTTTTGGTTAGCACGAACAGTGATGGTTTTGCAGTGAGTGACATCATCAATGCATTTTGCAATGTATGCTACAACAACCTCAGTGTACTCCTCTAGTTTTGTGTGTCCATTGTGAGTGGCTGCATGCTTGAAAATGTCCCAGTCTGTAGTGCTGAAGCAGTCTTTCAGAGCATCCAAGGCCCCCTCTGGCCACACACTTACCTGCATTTTTGTTGACCTGATTGTTTTCACTCTGGGTCTGTATGCGGCCCTTAACAAGATGGTGATGTGATCAGAGAGACCCAGGTGGGGAAGGGGGAAGGCTCTGTATGCTTTCTTGTGAGTTGTGTAGACCAGGTCCAGAAAATTGTCTCCTCTTGTTGGAAAGTCCACATGTTGATGTAGTTTTGTTAGGAGGGCCTTTAAATCCGCATGGTTGAAGTCTCCTGCTGTGATGAGGAATCTGTCTGGGTGCGCTGTTTGTGTCTCACTGATGGCCTGATAGAGTTCCTTTAGTGATTTATTCCTCTTCCCAATGGTGGTGGGCGGGACATACACAGCGACTAGTGGGACAGATGTAAATTCTCTCAGAATGTAAAAGGGTCGGCACTTGATGATCATAAACTCCACTAACGGAGAACAGTGTTTATGCACAACAGTCACATCACGGCACCAAGCGTCACTGATGTAAACACACACACCTCCCCCACGGGTCTTCCCTCCATCGATGGAGACCCTATCAGCACGGTAGCATGTTAGCCTTGCTAAGTGAATGGCAGAGTCTGGTATATTGTCATTTAACCATGTTTCCATAAAAATAAAAACACAGCAGTTCATCATCAGTCGAGTCTGGGGGTGGGGAGGTCAGGTGAAGAAGACCTTGGCTACTGAGTTCCTCTGTAACGCTGTGATCCAAGACGTAATGTTTGGACAAATTCCTTGTCTGCAGAAGGCTGTGATGACTGCAGCTTGTGCACAGCATCATCTACAGACATTAAACACATGAATATACACTTAGGCATAATTTAAACAACACGAGATGGCACAAAACATGAAACACCCAAAATAGGAAATTACAACGAAATTAGTCAGCTTCATAAATGGACTGCACAATTAACCATTTAAAAACACACACTCAGTCAAATAAAAAGCAATATATATATATATATATATATATATATATATATATATATATATATATATATATATATACTGTATATATATAAATACTTCCTTGTAAATTAGCATACAATGACAATAAAGGAATTCAAATAAAACATGATGAGACTAAGTAAGAAACTAAATAAAAGACCCAGTGAGGACTTAATATGGCACATTCTACAGTACACCAGTTCTTTCATAATTAATTAATTATGGAAGATTATATGATGTGATGTGGGGGGGGGGCAAAGTTATTATTTAGTTCACATATGGCTGTATGACAAAAGGCGTTCCCCAGTTTGGAAGTGTGGCATGCCTCCATTTGTGTTATGTAGGTTTTGTCCCTGCCCGGTTCTCAGTTGATTATTAGTAGTAGTATTGTTATGGTTGTCATGGTCTTGTTTTCCCTGGTTCTTTGTTCATGTGCATCTCCTGTCTGTGATTGTTTGTGCATCCCTGCCAGTCCTGATCTTGGCATCTGTAGCCACTTCCCTGCTGTCTCCGTTTGTCATTGATTGTTTCCCACATGTCCTGTGTTCCATAATTACCCGTTTTCTATATATGTCTATGTCAGTCTGTGTCCTGCATGGGTTCCTTGCATGTCATACGGCGTGAACAACACGCTTCATGTTCCAGCCTAGTCCTGTATTCTGCCTTGCCTGAGTCTTGTCCTTGTCTAGTCTGTTTTGCCGTAGCCTGTTGTTCCAGCTTCTGAGCTGTATTTAGTGTTGCTTTAAACCCTCGAGCTGCATCTGGGTGACCAGCTTTCAATAAAAACTGTTAAACTTGCATCCAGCATTTGGGTCCTGTTTTTACCACATTGTGACAGCAGGAACCTGTCCATATGGACCCAACAGACCATAAGTTTTATCAAATGGGCCTCGATGAGGAGGACGTTTGGGCTGCTTCCTGAATCGAGAGCATCATCAAGGATGCCTATGCCACTGATACACCAGAGAAAGCCATCAAATTCCTTGGAGGTGCCGCCGAGATAATTGAGGCTTTCCCTACACTGCAGCATTTTCCCCAGCTCACCAGACTTCTGCACTTGGTCCCCTCTCTGAATCAGAATCAGATTTATTGCCAAGCACATTTACAAGTAAACAAGTAAACATACGAGGAATTTGACTTGACATTGGGCGCGCACGAAAGGCGCATCCCAAAGACGCGGTAGCCATGACGAGGCGCCTGTCATATGGGGGGAGTGAAGAGGGGGGAGGGGGGAAGGATAGGGAAAAAACACAATAGGAGGGAGAAAAAAGCATTGTTGATCAAAATAGAGCTCATTTTATGACCAAAATTTTGATTACAAGAAAAAAACTCTCAAATGCACAATTAGCAGACAATAGATCACACAATGACAAAGCAGTAGTTGAGAGAGTCAGTGTATTGTGAATAAATATCAGTAATTGTATCAGTAGTGTAATGTTGAATGCAAGTGTAGGTGTGTCAATTGCTAGTGAACAGCAGAGGGCGCCTCCTGGCAGTGGATAGATGTTAAAGTCATGTGATCTAAGCAGTCTAGAGTCTCTCGCTCTTGCTTGCAGATGGTAAATTGTCACATGGTACACTGTCCTTGAGCGTTCATCTGCTGAAACAATAACAACTGTGTCGATTGTTTGGGTTAGCAGGCAGAGCCGCTCCTTCCGCTTATCTTCATCAGGAGGAATGTAAATACAGGGCACCAAAGACAAGGTCAAATCAAATCTGCACAGTGCACTCAGAGAATAGATTTTTCCTCACCCGTGCAATTCTGTGCTTTCATAATTTCCATGTGCAGGCTTAAACTTTATTCTTTATTCCATGGAGAGCACAGGGCTCCAGATGTATTCCTCCGCTGAATCACTGTCATTCAGTTCACCGTTTGCCGCTACTCGTGCCCTCCCCAACTGGTCGAATTTGATGAAGGAGCTTGCCGGGTCCGCTTTGATCAGCTCTCTCACCTTCCTTCAATTTCTGATACATCAGGGAACTTCACAGCCAAAAATAGAAGTCCTGAGATCATAACCAATAATGTTTCCACAGACGCATGAATTCCAATGTCCATGAGTCTCCTCGCAGGTTCCAATTCTTGGGCTCCCCCTTGGCCCGATTCTTGTTGAAAAATAGTGACAATAGCACATTTAAGCCGCTTCCAAATCCATAATTTCCGTTTAGATGAAGATTCAGCAGGAATCTTATCTTGGAGGTGCCGCCGAGATAATTGAGGCTTTCCCTACACTGCAGCATTTTCCCCAGCTCACCAGACTTCTGCACTTGGTCCCCTCTCTGCAATCAATGTTCCTGGGGCTGGTAGGGATGCTGCTGGTAGCCGGGGAGGAGCAGCTACTTCGACCCATGGGAAGATGTGGCTCGCGCCGGCGTCGGCAGACACAGTGGTCCAGCTCTTCTTCTCCCATTGAGGCACTCCAGACCTCTGTGTCCCCCTCCCTCTGCTCAACACCAGCACCACACCATTGTGCACACTGTCATATCCCAGGAGGACTCATCTGACTCCCCAGTGGCAGCAGAGCATGAACAAAGGCAAGTACCTTTTCATTTTTTAACACCCTTAAATGAAAGGTCTTGTCCTGTTTCTGGTGAGTGGGATCAGCGACAGCGACCTACCACCACTGTGCTCTCTCCACCTGTCTCTGCTGTCACCTCTACTGCCACTTCCCTCCATCCATCCATCCTCACACATGTCTCCCCTCACCTTTTTCCTGAGTGCCACATCTGATGTTCTGTCAGCTGCTGTCTCGTTGTTGGATGCTCCACCAGCAGCAGCTGTCTCTATGAGTGGGTTTTAAGCACCTGTAGATTCCAGATCTGGTTTTCTACTGGCTGGTGTTCTTGCGTCCGGAGACCTTGGAGGTCCTCCTGTGCCAGCTCCATGTTGGTCTGTGCCTCCAGTGCTGACTCCACATCGCTCTGTGCCTCCAGTACCAGCTCCGCGATGTTCCCTAGTTTCTGTGCCCACATCTGAAGCTCCACCAGCAGCAATGCCACCAGGGTCCTCACCAGCAGAGGAGCAGGAGTTACTGTAAGGCAAGTCCTCTTTATTTCTTCCACACAAGAGGTCTTGTCTTGCTCCTAGTGGGGAGACCCAGTTGCAGTTCCTATCTGCCTCTGAGCTGTCCCAGTCGAGCTCTTCTGTTGGTGGTTGTGTTATAGACCTGATATGACCTGTGTTCCTTCCTCCCTGTCCGAGACGGCTGCGTCAAGGATGGAGGAGCACATTTCAACCCCTGCAGACTCGGGGACTGGCACACCCCAACCATCAGTTCCAGAGGCCAGTATGCCTTTGCCGTTCGTTCCAGAGACTGGGGTGCTTCCATCATTTGTTCCAGAGGCCAGAGTGCCTCCACCTGTCCTAGAGGCCGGTGTGCCTCTACCTGTTCCAGAGGTCAGTGAGCCTCCACCTGCTGTTCCAGAGGTTGGTGAGCCTCCACCTGCTGTTCCAGAGGCCAGTGCGTCTCCAACTGCTGTTCCTGAGGCCATTGTGCCTCAGTTATTGCATCTGGAGGCCGGTGCACCTCCATCATCTGCTGTTGAGGTCAGTGAGCCTCCATCATCTGTTCCTGTGGCTGGTGCGCCTTCGCCTCTATTCCTGAGGCTGGTGAGCCCTCGCTATTTGTTCCTGGGGTGGCACGCCTCTGTCATCTGCTACTAAGGCCGGTGCACCTCCATGGTCTCTTGCTGAGGTTGGTGTCAGTTTCTGAGGTCAGTGTGCTCCAATCAACGGTTGCAGAGCATGAGGCTCCTTTATTTATGTTTGGCGAGCTCTTTGCCCCTGCAGCCACTGTTTCACCTTGCTCTACAGTCCACTGGCCTAAGGGCAGCGGCAGGCTGCCTGATCTACACTGTATTCCAGTCTGGGGGTCCATGGATTGGGGTAGGCCCCCAACCCACCTTTTTCTCTGGTCTGGGGGTCCGTGGACTTGGGTCACCCCCCTGGCCTGCTTTGGCTCATGTTGAGGTGATGGACTTTGCTGCGCCCCACCAACTGTGTTCTTTGCTTTGGACTCTGTGGGATTGGTGGGAGGTTAGAGTTTGTTTCGGCCTGCCTGGCCTTGTGCTCCTCCCTCCCACCCTGGGAGGGTGTTTTGGGGTTTTTGTTGTATTATTTTGAGGGTCGTCTGGAAACTGTCCCTTAACTGGGGGGTAATGTCAGGGCATGGGCTGGACCCCATGTCCTCACCTTGATTTATAGTTTGTATTCCTTGTCACCAGGACATGGGCCTCAACTCACGTCCTCCCCTTGAGTTGTTATTGTATAGTTTTCTGCCTTGTATTTTTGGTTTTCATTTTCATTATCATGTCTCCATTTGTGTTATGTAGGTTTTGTCCCTGCCCGGTTCTCAGTTATAATAATAATAATAATAATAATAATAATAATAATAATAATGAGAAGAAGAAGAAGAAGAAGAAGAAGAAGAAGAAGAAGAAGAAGAAGAAAAAGAAGAAGAAGAAATTTTATTTCTAGGCGCCTTTCAACCCCCAAGGTCACCTTACAAAAGAGCATTAAAACATTAAAAACAGATTTAAAATGCAATAACAAAGCTGAGTTAACAAACCAAAAACAGTGAATTAAAAGGTAGATTATCAAAGAGAATAAGCTTGTTTAAATAGATGAATTTTGAGTCTGGATTTACATAATGAGAGACAGTCAATATTGCAGATGTCTGGTGGGAATGAATTCCAGAGCTGGGGAGCAGAGTGATTGAAGGCTTTATTCTCCATAGTGATGAGGTGGGCAGAAGGGACGTGAGGTGAGGGGAAGAGGAGGACCTGAGAGAGTGGCAAGGGGTGACAATGTGGAGGAGTTCAGATAAGTATGGCTGGGCCAGGTTATGAAGGGCTTTGAAGGTGAGAAGCAGTATCTTGAAGTTTATTCTGTAATTTATTGGGAGCCAGTGAAGACGTTGAAGGACAGCTGTGATATATGGATGGAGTGCGAGTGATGACCCAGGCTGCAGAGTTCTGAAGGAGCTGTAGCTTGTGAAGGGATTTATTTGGGAGACCAAAGAGAAGTGAGTTGCAGTAGTCAATGCGGAAGTGACAAGGCTATGGATGAGGATGGCAGCAGTGTGTGGAGTGAAGGAAAGACACAGTCTGTTAATGTTACGAACATGCAAATAGGCGGACCGAGTAATGTTATTGATATGAGACTGGAATGACAAAATGCTGTCAGGGATGACACCCATACTGTTAACCTGAGGAGAAGGGCAAATAGTAGAGTTATTAATATCAATGGAGAAACTGGGGGATTTGGTTACGGTAGAGGGTGTACCACCAAGTAGAATTTCTGTTTTATTGCCATTGAGTTTGAGGAAATTAGAGGTAAACCATGATTTAATTCCAGAGAGACAAGCTGAAAGAGAAGTACAGATAGGTAGCAGTGTGGAGTTGGGTTTTGAGGAACGGTAGAGCTGGGTGCCATCTGCATAGCAATGGAAATTAATATTGTGTTTATGGAAAATGTAACCAAGTGGAAGAATGTAGATAATGAAGAGAAGGGACCCCAAGACAGAGCCCTGGGGAACACCTGCAGAAATGGGGAACAGATTCAAGGTGTGGCATTAAGTTTGGATGATCTGAGTGTGGCCGGAGAGATAAGAAGTGAACCAAGAGAGGAGAGTATGGATGATGCCAATGGAAGCCAGTCTATTTAGGAAGGTGCTATGAAAAATGGTGTCAAAGGCTGCAGTGAGATCTAGGAGAGTGAGTATGGTGAGTAAGCCTGAGTCTGCAGCCATCAGGAGGTCATTAATGATTTTGATCAGTGCTGTTTCTGTACTATGGAGGGGGTGGAAACCGGACTGGAATTGTTTATAGAGCTTATTATTACTGAGGTCAGCGTGGAGCTGAGAGGCAACAATGTTTTCAAGAATCTTGGAGATGAAGGGGAGATTAGCGATTGGTCGGAAGTTATTCAGATGAGTCTGCACCAAATTTTTTTAAGTAAAGGTGTAACAGCAGCTGTTTTGAGTGGTGCCGGAACAATTCCAGTATTGAGGGAAGAGTGAATAATGGTGGTAAACAAAGGAGCCAGTGAAGGAAGGCTTTAACAAGGACAGTAGGGAGAGGGTCAAGCTGACATTTTGATGATTTGGATTTGTGAATTAGCTGGGATATGTCAGTTATGGAGAGGAGCGTAAAACTCGAGAAGGGATGAATAATGCAAGGAAAAGAAATCGTGGAATCCACTCCAGAAACTGCAGCTCTCTCAGACATAAGCTGTTGATGGATATTGGAGATTTTTGAAGTAAAGAATGACATGAGAGAGTTGCAGAAACTGGATGAATGCATGTGAGAGAGGAGATTAGATCAGAGTAATATGTAGATTTAGCTGATGCAATGGAGTCTGTAGAGCAAGATATGATTATTGTACATTTCTGTTGATTATTATTATTATTCAATCAATCAAAGCTTTATTCATATAGCACTTTCCATACAAAAAGATGCAATGCAAAGTGCTTCACACATTGAAATAAAACACAATTCCCCCCCCCACACACACACACACAAAGAAACTCAGTGTGAAACTTATGGCTTAAGGATCATGGCTGGGCACTGAGGATCCAAGTGTGGATGCACCATCACTAGGGAACCATCGCCAGAAGGGAAAATGACAAGTCCACAGCAACAGGAACACTGACTCTGAGACCGCCCAAGTCTAACTCGAGGGGTCAACACCGCAGGTGTGGAGCCACAGCACATTACCCCCCTCAGCCGGGCAGACCAGGGCAATCACAGGTCGGCACCCCGCAGCCAGAAAACAGGGAGGGCCCCCCATGAGGAAATGCCAGAGCTTGGACGGGGATATAAAAAGTCATTGATAAATAATAAGATAGTTTGCTGATAAAAAAGACTAGACAGTTAAGGTGACTAAAAAAATAAAACATCTAAATACAGTCAAACAGGAGGCATATATTCATAAATATTAATAATTCACAGTAAGATAAGTAATTGTGACATAAAACCGATTTAAAATCAGAAATTTAAAATTTATTTAAAAGAACCATAAAAACTGTTGAAGGGTTGGTGTGGGAGGTGGTTTGTTGGGTATTTAAGTTAATATGGTTCTTGTGGTTTACCCCACCAGTCTGACTC
This sequence comes from Pholidichthys leucotaenia, assembly GCA_020510985.1. Lineage (NCBI taxonomy): Eukaryota > Metazoa > Chordata > Actinopteri > Cichliformes > Pholidichthyidae > Pholidichthys > Pholidichthys leucotaenia. Next base: position 200,457,959 of record CM035840.1, read on the forward strand.
CTGCGTGGTCTATTAATCCTGGCCACATCACAATTAAAGAACAACATTGTGACATAACGTTCGGCTCAGGAGACGCACACACACAGGCTCAGAGTAGTTCAAACTGTTTATTAACAACAGGGATGTATGGGTGTGTGTCAGCGGAATGTAAATGTATTGGTGGTGGCGTCTGCTTCGGGCACAGAGGCAGGAGACCGTTCAGCCGGCAACCCTATGGGAAAGAACAGACACAGGGTGACGGGCACACACCAATACAGGAGGAGAATAGGCGAGGGAGAGAAGCTTACTTGTGTTTGACTGATGGCAGGCACTTCAAGGACGGAACCCCGGGAGACAGTCACCTGCAGGACTCGGTGCAGCAGCGAGGAAGGACGAGGGACGGAGTTGTCCGCCGCCGAGGAATCCACCTGTGCACAGGGGAGCAGACTGGGAAAGGTAAGGTAAGGAATCTTCTTACCGCTTAGCGTGATGCTGAAGAGAGAGTTGATGCTTCGCATGGAAGGCGATGAAGTCTAACGGCTTCAGGCTGAAGCTCAGGGCGAGGCGGCTTTTATCCCTCGCCGCTGATGATTAGCAGGTGTGTGAGCAGGTGGCGCCGCTGATGAATGGCGCGGCGTGACAGTACTCCCCCCTCTAGCAGCGCCTCCTGGCGATGGCTTATCCGGGTGCGCTCGGTGGAAGTCCGCGATGAGCGATGGGTCCGACACAAACGACGGGGGCACCCACTGTCGATGCTCGGGCCCATAGCCCTCCCAGTCCACCAAGTATTGCAACCCATGACCCCGGCGCCGGAAGTCCAGGATGGAGGAGACGGACCAGGCCGGATGGCCACCAATCATCCGGGGCGCGGGTTGCGCTGCAGGAGGAGGGCAAAGGGGGTCAGTGACTGCCAGCTTCACCTTCGACACGTGGAAAGTGGGATGAATGCGGAGGGAGGGGGGAATAGCCACGCGCACAGCCACCGGGTTGATGATCCGGGTGATGGGATAGGGACCCATGAAGCGCTGTGCCAGCTTTCTCCTCTCGCCTTTTAAAGTGACGTCCTGGGTGGAAATGTAAACAAGTTGCCCAACTCTGTACGCCGGGGCAGGTCTTCTACGCCGGTCCGCCACAGTCCTGTTGCGCTCCGCTGTGCGTAAGAGCGCATTGCGCGCGGCAGTCCAGGTGGAGCGGAACTGCCTGAGATGGGCCCTAACTGACGGGACAGTTACCTCACTCTCCTGCTCCGGAAACAGCGGGGGGTCGTGACCCAGGGACGCTTTGAAGGGGGACATCCCTGTAGCAGAAGAGCGAGCGGTGTTGTGGGCATATTCAACCCAGGCAAGATGGTTGCTCCAGGATGTGGGTTTGGATCTGGACACACAGCGGAGCGCAGCCTCCAGCTCCTGGTTGGTCCTCTCACACTGCCCGTTGGACTGGGGGTGATGGCCGGAGGAGAGGCTCACCTTGGCTCCGATGGCGTTGCAGAAAGACCTCCAAACCTCAGATGAAAACTGGGGGCCCCGGTCCGAGACCACGTCCACCGGAATCCCGTGCAGCCTGACCACGTGTTGGACGAGGAGGTCCGCCGTCTCTAGGGCAGTAGGGAGGCCTCGCAGGGGGACGAAGTGCACGGCCTTGGAGAAGCGGTCCACGATGGTCAGGATGGTGTCATAGGAGTTGGAGACAGGGAGTCCGGTGACGAAATCCAACGCGATGTGCAACCAGGGCCTGCCAGGGACGGGCAGGGGCTGGAGCAGACCCGCTGGAGGGGCATTTCCCGACTTGCAGGTGGCACAGATTGGGCAAGCCCGGGTGTAGCGGGCTGCATCCCTCCACAGGCCTGGCCACCAAAAGGACCGTTGGAGGAGATCTATCATCCGGGAGGTGCCAGGGTGACAGGTGAGCTTGGAGGTGTGTAGCCAGTGGATGACCTCTCCTCGGACCGCGGATGGCACGAACAGCCTCCCCTCCGGTCCGCCGCCAGGATCAGGTTCCACCTCCTGTGCCTTCCGGATCTTGCTCTTGATGTCCCACGAGATGGCTCCCATGACGCACGACCTGGGCAGGATGGAGTGGGGCGTCTCTTCCGACTCCACGGGAGTGAACTGCCTGGAGAGGGCGTCAGGCAGGCCGTTCTTAGAGCCAGGCCTGAAGGTGATTGAAAATTGGAACCTGGCGAAGAACAAAGACCAACGCGCCTGGCGGGCGTTCAGGCGCTTGGCAGATCGTAGATATTCTAAGTTCTTGTGGTCTGTAAGGACCACAAACGGCAGGTTCGCCCCCTCCAGCCAGTGACGCCATTCCTGCAGGGCGAGTTTGATGGCCAGGAGCTCTCTGTCCCCCACATCGTAGTTTCTCTCCGCCGGGGACAAGCGCCGGGAGAAGAAGGCGCAGGGTCGTTTGGCGCCATCGTCCGGCGACCGCTGGGACAGCACTGCTCCCACTCCCGTGTCCGAAGCGTCTACCTCTACGATGCACTGCAGCGTGGGGTCGACCTGGCGAAGGACCCGGGAGGAGGAGAATTCCGCCTTCAGCGCCTCAAAGGCGGCAGCGACCTCTTCGGTCCACCGGAACGGGACCTTCGGGGACGTGAGGCGGGTCAGTGGTCCAACGATGGTACTGAAGTTGGGGACAAAGCGGCGGTAGAAATTGGCGAAGCCAACAAATTGCTGCACCTGCTTCCGGGATGCAGGTGTAGGCCATTCCACCACCGCCTTTACCTTCTCTGGGTCAGGGAGCACCTTATCGTGGGCGATGATAAACCCCAGGAAGGACGTACTCCTGGCGTAAAATTCACACTTTTCTGCCTTTACGTACAGACGATTCTCCAGCAGCCTTTGGAGGACCCGCCTCACGTGGACCTGGTGCTCGTCCCTGGACTTGGAGAAGATGAGGATATCGTCCAGGTAGACGAACACGAAAAGGCCGATGAAGTCCCGGAGGACGTCATTAATGAGGCGCTGGAAGACTGCAGGAGCGTTGGTCAACCCGAACGGCATCACCAGGTATTCAAAGTGGCCGTTCGGGGTACGGAAGGCTGTTTTCCACTCATCTCCCTCCCAGATCCGGACGAGGTGGTAAGCGCTGCGTAGGTCCAGCTTGGTGAACCAGGTCGCCCCCTGGAGGGAGTGGAAAGCAGTGTCCATGAGAGGCAGGGTGTAACGGTCCTTCTCCGTGATATTATTGAGGGCCCGGTAGTCAATGCAAGGGCGGAGGGACCCATCCTTTTTTCCCACGAAGAAGAACCCTGCCCCCACGGGTGACGATGATGGGCGGATTATCCCAGCACTTAATGACTCCTTCAGGTAGGCGTTCATCGTCTCCTTCTCCGGCGCAGACAGGCTGTAAAGGCGACCAGAAGGTAAGGGAGCCCCCTGGCGGAGGTTGATGGCACAGTCATAGGGCCGATGAGGGGGGAGAGACATAGCTTTCGCTTTGCTGAACACCATACCCAGGTCGTGAAACTCCGGAGGCACCAGAGACAGGTCCGGGGGTGCAGCGTCCGTCGCAGGGGGAGGAGCAGACGGAGAGCAGGCAGCGGACTGAAGACAGGTGCCCATGCAGAATGTACTCCATGCCAATACCCCAGCTGACTTCCAATCCAGGACCGGGTTGTGAAGGCGAAGCCAGGGATACCCCAGGATGACGGGCGACACAGAGTTGGGAAGGACATAGAAGGTCATCTCCTCCCGGTGATTTCCCGAGATGATGACCGGAATGGGGATGGTTTGGTGTGATACTCTCCCAAGGGAGGCACGGGAGAGGTTAACAAGGGAGATGGGATTCTTCAGTGCCTGACAGCGAATGCCCAAACGGGTTGCCAGGCTTTGTGAAATAAAGCTGTCTTCTGCACCCGAATCCACCAGTGCGTGGGTGAGATGCCCAGTGGGACTGTGGCAGAAACGGATGGGCAGCTTCAATTGGGTAAGGGGACTTAACCGATTGACATCCGCGAGGCCCCCTACAGTGACTCGCGGACCCCGCCGTTTGGCTTTTGTGGACAAAGCTCCACCGTGTGTTGATTGTCTCCGCAATACATGCAGAGATTTAACTCACGGCGGCGTTGTCTCTCTGCCGGGGAGAGCTTTGTCCAGCCCGTCACCATCGGCTCCGACTCCTCGGGGCGCGATGGCGGCGGCGTCGCCAGGGGGCGAACTTGGGGCAGGCGCAACGAGGCTCCCCGAGGGCGAGAAGTAGACGACTTCCGTCTAGAGGAGCGCTCACGCAGCCTGTTATCCAAGCTGATGGCGAGTGAAGTTAGCTCTGCTAGCGTCCCAGGGATATCCCGACCAGCCAGTTCATCCCTCAGATCATCATTCAGGCTGCGGAGGAACAGGCCACAGAGGGAGCGTTCGTCCCAGCCCAATTCCTCCGCCGCTACCCGGTAGTCGACCGCATAGTCCGCTGCCGACCGGCTTCCCTGCTGGAGAGCGAGAAGCCGATCGACTTGGACCGTCTCGGTTCGGGAATGGTCAAAGACCTCCAGGAAGCGTGCCACGAACTGGTCATAGGTGAGGGTGGCGTAACTGGGCTTCGCCATTATGGCGTAGGTCCAAGTTAACGCGTGCCCCTCCAGGAGATTCCCTATGTAGCCAATTCGGCTGTGATCCGAGGGAAAGTCTCCGGGCACACGGTGGAACACGGACTCACACTGCATAATGAACCCCCGCGCTCCGCCGAGCTTTCCGCTAAAGCGGGCGGGGGTTGGAATCGGCGTGAGCCGAGCCGGTGCCACTGGAGCCGGCTGGACAGCCGCTGGAACAGCAGGAGCTGCGCCACCCTGGTGAGCCGGGGGGAATGGCTGTTGGGGGTCCAGGCGGTCCAATCGGTTAGTGATGTTAATAAGTTGATTTAGAATCACCTGCTGCTGATAAGCAATTTGATCCACCCGAACCTCGAGAGTGATAAGCCGGTGCGCGAGCCCGCCGTCTGCCGAGCCGCTCTGCTGAAGCCGTACTGACATAACGTTCGGCTCAGGAGACGCACACACACAGGCTCAGAGTAGTTCAAACTGTTTATTAACAACAGGGATGTATGGGTGTGTGTCAGCGGAATGTAAATGTATTGGTGGTGGCGTCTGCTTCGGGCACAGAGGCAGGAGACCGTTCAGCCGGCAACCCTATGGGAAAGAACAGACACAGGGTGACGGGCACACACCAATACAGGAGGAGAATAGGCGAGGGAGAGAAGCTTACTTGTGTTTGACTGATGGCAGGCACTTCAAGGACGGAACCCCGGGAGACAGTCACCTGCAGGACTCGGTGCAGCAGCGAGGAAGGACGAGGGACGGAGTTGTCCGCCGCCGAGGAATCCACCTGTGCACAGGGGAGCAGACTGGGAAAGGTAAGGTAAGGAATCTTCTTACCGCTTAGCGTGATGCTGAAGAGAGAGTTGATGCTTCGCATGGAAGGCGATGAAGTCTAACGGCTTCAGGCCGAAGCTCAGGGCGAGGCGGCTTTTATCCCTCGCCGCTGATGATTAGCAGGTGTGTGAGCAGGTGGCGCCGCTGATGAATGGCGCGGCGTGACACATTGCAGCAAGGACATTGAGTTGTTAGCTGTTAGCATGCGACCCACATACCTCCCCTGCGAATTTTCACATGTCGTCACCATTGTTATTTATGTATACCCCTGTGCGAGTGCTGAGGCAGTGTGTGACGTCATCCACTCAGTCACTAGCAGGTTGCAGCCACAGCACCCAAATGCTCTCCTGCTCATCTCTGGTGATTTTAACCATGCCTCCCTGTCCTCCGCTCTGCCCACTTTCACCCAGTATGTCACATGCCACACCAGAGACAATAAAACACTGGACTTACCTTATGCAAACCCAAGGAGGCTTTACACCTCATTACCACTCCCCCACCTTGGGAGATCGGACCACAGCTAGGTTCATTTCCTGCCCGTGTACAAACCCCTGGTACACAGACCACCTTCTGTTGCCCGCACAGTGAAAATATGGTCTGAGGAGGAGGAGGACGCTCTGAAGGACTGTTTTGAATCCACTGTATGGGAACAGCTCTGTGATTCACATGGTAAGGACATCAACGGCCTCACACACACCATCACAGACCTCATCAACTTCTGTGTGAAGAACACTATACCCACCAAGACCATACGGTGTTTCTCAGACAACAAAACCTGGATCACCCCTGAGATAAAGTGACTGCTGAAGGAGAAGAAAAGGATCTTCAGGTCGGGAAATGAGGAGAAGCTGAAGTCTGTGCAGGGGGACCTAAGGAGGAAGATCAGAGAGAGGAAGGACAGCTACAGGAAGAAGATGGAACAGATGGAACAGAGTGACATCAGCGGTGTCTGGAGAAGCCTCAAAACCATCTCTGGGCACCAGAATACCTCCTCCCAGGCCATGGGGGGTAGGGAGTGGGTGAACAACCTGAACCTGTTTTTAACAGGTTTGACCAACCGTCCTCTTCTCCGCCTGCCCAACAACCACTACTGCCTCCACCTTCATTTAGTCCCAATGTCCATGGCCTCCCCTCAATACCCCTCACTACCAGCACACAGCCCCCCTACCCCAACCTCACCCTCACTAAGACTCAGGTGAGAGCAAAGCTGAGGAAGATCAAGGCGAGGAAGGCTGTGGGTCTGGACGGCATCAGCTCAAAGCTCCTCAAGTCCTGCGCAGACCAGCTGTGTGGGATTGTGGAGCACATCTTCAGCCCGAGCCTTAAGCTGAGGAGGGTACCAAAGCTGTGGAAAACATCCTGTGTCCCGTGCCAAATTACCAAAATTACTATAATTACCAAAATTACCATACCAAAGACCCCTTACCCTAAGGACCTGAACAGCTACAGACCAGTGGCCCTCACATCATACCTGATGAAGACCCTGGAGAGGTTGCAGCTTGCCCTCCTCCGCCCCCTGGTTGGACCAGCGATGGATCCACTCCAGTTTGCCTATCAGCGTGGTATCGGGGTGGAGGATGTAGTGATCTTCCTCCTACACCCTGTCCCACCTGGAGAAGCCTGGGAGCACTGTGAGAATCATGTTCTTTCATTTCTCCAGTGCTTTCAACACCATCCAACCAGTGATCCTGAGGGACAAGCTACTGTGCGCAGGGGTGGACCAGCACCTGTCATTGTGGATCCTGTACTACCTCACAAACCGACCACAGTTTGTGAGAACCGAGGAATGTGTGTCTGACACCATCATCTGCAGTACGGGGTTCCCCAGGGAACAGTTCTGGCTCCCTTCCTGTCCACCTTCTATACTGCTGACTTTTCACACAACACACCACACTGCTATCTACAGAAGTTCTCTGAAGACTCTGTGATCGTTGGCCTCATCTCTGATGGGGATGATGCAGAGTACAGAGGACTTATCCAGGACTTCGTGGACTGGTGCCAATGGAACTGCCTCCAGATCAATGTGAAGAAAACTAAGGAACTGGTGGTGGACTGCTGCAGGTGAGGATAACCCCCCACAGCACCAGTAAACATCCAGGAAACAGATATTGAGATGGTGACATCTTACATGTACCTGGGTATTCACCTGAACAATAAACTGGACTGGTCACAGAATACCAACGTACTCTACAAGAAGGGGCAGCGCAGACTGTTCCTCCTGAGGAGGCTCAGGTCTTTTGGAGTACAAGGGCACTCCTGAAGACCTTCTACGATTCGGTGGTGGCATCAGACATCACATTTGGAGTGGTCTGCTAGGGCAGCGGCATCACGGTAGCCGACAGGAAGAGACTGAACAGACTGATCAAAAAAGCTAGCTCTGTTCTGGGGCGACGCCTCGACCCAATGGAGGAGATAGGAAAGAGGAAGATGGTGGCTAGGCTGTCATCTCTGCTGGAGTCTGAGTCCCACCCCACGCAGGACATGCTGAGCACACTGAAGAGCTCATTTCGCAGTAGGCTGTGCCATCCTAGGTGCATGACGAAGAGGTTCCGCCGGGCCTTCCTACCTACAGCTGTCAGACTTCATAACCTAACCAGGGCTGCTTGCAGAGGTTGTATTGAATGTACAAAATGTAACAACAATGCACAATAAATCGTCCCCTCCATTATACAACTAGGACAATATTAATCAGTACTGAGGGTGACAACAACACTGTTGATTCAAATATGAAATATACTGTCCGGGTACATATTCTGCAGAGTAACTTAACAAACCGTAATGCTGTTTATACCATCTAGCTGCAATGCTCCTGCACTGTGTATATATCTGTGTACAAATGTATGTTCATTTACTGCTTTTGGCTAACTAGTTCTTATTATCTTATTAACTATTGCTCTGAGTGCTGCTATCCCTGTGCTGCTGTAATCCTGGAATTTTCCCATTGTGGGACTAATAAAAGACTTAAATGGGGTAGGTGGATGGTGAGGGAGGACTGGTGCAGGGGTTGGAAGAGTGTGGTGGGGAGGAGGGCGCAACTTGTGAGTAAAAGGTACCTATAGGGGCAGACAGTCAGGCTGACGGATCAGTTGAGAAGTATTTTTTTTTTTTTTTTTTGTTACTTATTTGTACCCGTAGGTAGACTTGGTTTGCAGTCTGGTGACAAGCCACCGGCTGCTGGTCGCTGCGTGCGCGAGCGCCCTAAACCTACATGTTTTTGGTATGCGGGAGGAAACCGGAGAAATCCCGGAGTAAACCTGCGCAACACGAGGAGAACATGCAAACTCCACACAGCTCACTGTTGGTCGGGGGCTGGGATCGAACCCACGATCTCATGATCCCCGCGGTCCCCCGGCCGAGGGTAAAACTGTGCTGCCACAGTGCTAAACCACTGCGCCACCGTGCAGCCCGTAGTGATGTGTAGTGATACAACCATGAAGTATTGTCATGGTTGTCATGGTCTTGTCTCCCCTGGTCCTTTGTTCATGTGCATCTCCTGCTGTGATTGTCTGTGCATACCGCTCATCCTGTTCTCAGCACCTGTAGCCACTTCCTTCCTGTCTCTGTTTGTCATTGATTGTTTCCCACCTGTCCTGTGTTCTGTAATTACCCGCAGTCTATATTTGTCCATGTCAGTCTGGTTCCTTGCATGTCATAGGGCGTGAACAACATGCTTCATGTTCGAGCCTAGTGCTGTATCCTGCCTTGCCTGAGTCTTGTCCTTTTCTAGTCTGTTTTGCCGTAGCCTTTTGTTCCAGCTTTCGAGTTGTGTTTATTTTTGTTCTGAGCCGTCAAGCTGCATCTGGGTGACCAGCTCTCCATCTTCTTCTTCTTCTTTTGGCTGCTCCCTCCAGGGGTTTCCACAGTGGATCATCTGTCTCCATCTCAACCCTATCCCTTGCATCTTCCTGTGGAACACCAACCCTCTCCATGTCCTCCTCCACTGCATCCATGAATTTTCTCTGTGGTCTTCCTCTTTTCCTCCTGCCTGGCAGCTCCATCTTCAACACCCTTTGTCCAATGTATCCACTATCCCTCCTCTGCACATGTCCAAACCATCTCAGCCTTGCCTGTCTTACTTCGTCTCCAAACTGCTCGACCTGAGCTGTCCCTCTGGTAAACTCATTTTTAATCCTGTTCCTCCGAGTCACTCCCAATGAAAATCTTAACATCTTCAACTCTGCCACCTCCAGCTCCATCTCCTGTCATTTTGTCAGCACCACCATCTCCAAACCATACATCATAGTAGGTCTCACTACCATCTTGTAAATCTTCCCTTTCACTCTTGCTGCTACCCTTCTGTCACATATCACGCTTTTTTAAAGGGTTTTATAACAGTGAGCGGCGTGATGATGTAGCCGGCTGGTACCATCATCACACTGACCCATATAAGGGAGGAGTCGGCCATCTTATGGTCTCTTTTGCTGGCTCTCTTTCGGTAGTAGCAGTTAGGAGCGGAGTGCTCATTTACATGTAAAGTTTTATTAACAGCTATTGTAATAAAGTTCGTGTTCACAACCGCACCACTCTCTGTGCATCACTCCGGGTTTCCAGACATAACACACCCCTGATACTCGTCTCCACCCATTCCGCCATGCCTGCAATCTCTTCACCTTTTTTGTGCATTTTTATTGCTTTGGATGGTTGACCCCAAGTATTTAAACTAGGGATGAGCTGATTCGATCTGCCGTATCAGTATTGGGTTAGATCCAGGCAAAATGGCCGGATCGGTATTGTTAAGGAATAAAAGTAATTTACCGATCCGATACATTAATAATATTAAAATCAAGGTGCGAGCCTGTTCTCAGCTGTGCTGCGCACGGCTTCTAAAAACAGAGGCAACGAGTGTCACATCAATGAAGCCTGTCTGTGGGACTGGCCTCAGTATGTTGCTGTGTGGTATCAGCATTTACAATTTTACACTACCAACTTGATACATGTTACATGAGATGACTTCAAAATAAGAGCAAATCTAAAAACTATGGACAGAGAATAAACTTTAGTAGTTTATAAACTGAGCCCCAGGAGAATACTTATAATAATAATAATAATAATAATAATAATAATATATGACAAAAATACAACTTATAGGGTTAGTTCTTTTATTTTCAGATCTACAGCATTTTTTACCTCATGCACAGTGGCACTTTGAATTTCATCTGAATGTTTACTTAAATATCCAGCTTTAAAGTTTTTTTTATTTTTTTTTTTTGTTTTGCAATAAACTTGCACTTAAAATTTCAGAATGCATGTTTACATAGTGCTGACCAGTGAAATGCTGCCAATGTTGCAAAGTTTATATTTAAAAAAAGCAGCAGCGTTGCTGAACTGAGTGAAATTTGTAATATATTCTTTGACTTTTAAATTTATGTTTTTATATGTGTACAAAATGCAATCAGTCATTACCAAAGTATGTTCTATACTGCTGTTTTAAATAAGAGAGACGTATCAGGTTCAGATTGGAATCGGCCTATACTTAAAGTCACAGTATCGGTATCAGTATTGGTCTTGAAAAAGTGGTATCGGCTCATCCCTAATTTAAACTCATCTGCCTTCACTACCTCTACTCCTTCCAACTTCATCATTACACCTGCCTCCCTCTCATTCACATTCATGTATTCTGTTTTCCTCTTCTCTCCAGAGCATACCTCCACCTCTCCAGGTTCTTTTCCACCTGCTCCCTACTCTCACTACAAATCACAATGTCATCTGCAAACATCACAGTCCATGGAAACTCCTGCCTGACCTCGTCTGTCAGCCTGTCCATCACGATGGCAAAAAAATAGGGGCTCAGAGCCGATCCGTGATGTAATCCCACCTGCACCTTGAATCTATCCGTCATTCCTACAGAGCACCTCACCACTGTCTCACTGTCCTCATACATGTCCTGCACCACCCTCACATACTTCTCTGCCACCCCAGACTTCCTCATACAGTACCACACTTCCTCTCTCGGCACCCTATCATATGCTTTCTCTAGATCCACAAAGACACACTGCAGCTACTTCTGACCTTTTCTATACTTCTTCATCAACACTCTAAAAGGAATGAAACCCTACTGCTGTTCACTGATTATCACCTCTCCTTTTAACCTTATCTTATTCATCATTCAAGTCTGACTCCATGGTCCTCAGCCAGAAGAAGGTGCATTGTCCTCTCCAGGTTGGGGACAAGCTCCTGCCCCAAGTGGAGGAGTTTAAGCTTCACATTGGGGTTCTAAAATCATTCAAGATTCAAAGATTTTATTTGTCAATGTTACTGTACATACAGGACATACAGGAGAATTGAAATGGCGTTTCTCTCTCTTCAGTGGTGTGCACAATATAAAAAAGAAAAAGAAAATCATGAACTACATTGTGCTCCAGTCTGATTTCTGGAAGCAGAAACCTGAAAAATAAATGCTGAACTTTCATAATAAAAGCAAGGAGCCTGTCAATCGTAAATTTAGATCGATAGATAGCCTTTATTGTCATTATACAAACAAATGTACTATGAGATTTAAGCATCTCCTTCAGTGCAACATATGTAAAAGAGAAAAATAAAAAGCATAAAAACAATAAATTCCTGCAATAAATAATGTATAATGTGTACAATGTATGTAATCTAAGATAAAATAAGTCATATATACAATATAAAAATAAAAATATTAAAAAGACTGCACAGCATTCTAGACCGTAAATGTCAATTACACAGTGATGTGTTTAGAGGTATACTGAGAGGGTCAGGGAGGGTTGGACTGAGAATTCAGAGCCATGATGGCTTTTGGAAAAAAACTGTTCGTAAGTCTATTTGTCCTGGCTGTGATGCACCTGTAGCGCCTCCCTGAGGGCAGCAGGTCAAACAGGTCAGCTCCAGGGTGGTAGATGTCCTTGATGATGTATTGTGCTCTCCTAAGGCAGCGGGCGGTGTAAATGTCTGTCAGGGAGGGGAGAGGGCGGCCGATGATCTTCTGTGCTGCCTTTACTACCCTCTGCAACCTCTCCCTGTCTACCATTGTGCAATTCCCATACCACACTGTAATGCAGTACCGTATGTGACCAGACTCTCAATGGATGAGCGATAGAAGGTCAGCAGCAGGGTGGAGTCGAGGTCGTACTTCCTGAGGACTCTCAGGAAGTGTAGCCGCTGCTGAGCCTTCTTAATAATCGCCGAGATGTTGTCTGTCCAGGAGATTTAATTGATAGTTTAAGTTATTTATTGGGTACTGGTTAAAAATTGTTTGAAAAAGCAAAATCTAAGCACATTGTTCTATAAACAAAAGTACTGATTTGGTCACATTGCCCAGCCTTATTTGAGTATCTGCACAACTTATTCCACAACAATCCCCTTTGTTTCCAGGTGGACGATGCACAGCTGGAGTTTCTGAGAGAAGCTTTGGAGAAAATAGGGGCTCCCAAAGTACTGTCAAGTAAGCATCCGAGAACACTTTGTTATCCATCCATCCATCCATCCATCTCCTTCCGCATAATCCTTTTCGGGTCGCGGGGGGGCTGGAGCCTATCCCAGCATCTTTGGGCGAGAGGCAGGGTACACTCTGGACAGATCGCCAGTCCATCGCAGGGCCAACACAGAGAGACAGACAACCATTCACTCTCACAGTCATACCTAAGGACAATTTAGAATCCCCAGTTTGATGCCAATTAACCTAACTTGCATGTTTTTGGCATGTGGGAGGAAACCGGAGAAGTCCCGGAGTAAACCCATGCAGACACGGGGAGAACATGCAAACTCCACACAGATCACTGTTGGTTGGGGGCTAGGATCGAACCCTGGATAACCCACTTTGTTATAAATTAGGGATTTTTTTGTTGTTGATTTTTCCTTTTAAATATGACTTAAATTGTGATCTTCTTCTCTTAATTGGCTGCACGGTGGCGCAGTGGTTAGCACTGCGGCAGCACAGTTTACCCTTGGCCGGGGGATTGTGGGGATCGTGGGATCGTGGGTTCGATCCCAGCCCCCGACCAACAGTGATCTGTGTGGAGTTTGCATGTTCTCCCCGTGTTGCGTGGGTTTACTCCGGGATTTCTCCGGTTTCCTCCCACATGCCAAAAACATGCATGTTAAGTTAATTGGCTGTTCTAAATTGTCCCTAGATATCTGTTTCCTATAGGCCCTTAGAATAGAGGGTTAGTATTAATGAAAGCGCTTTGAGTGGTCTTTGTGACTAGAAAAGCGCTATATAAGTGCAGGTTAGTTAGTTAGTTAGTTAGTTAATATTAAATGTTCAAAGTTTTTCTCATAAATGTGCAGTTATGAGATCTAACTAAATGTGGCACTTCCTTGCAAACTTTTTACGTTTCTCTCTTCAATTTATAACTTTTTTCACTTGTAGTTGTGGGGCTGTGTGATATGACAATATATATCAGATGACGAACTAAAAACGGATATTGTTTCATCTCTACATACTAACGTTTATGCTGGGATTTAAAATGCATATACTCCGTTTCTTCAGCAAAACTCACACTACTAGTCAGCACTGCTCTCCCCAGTGCACAGCAGAACAGCCATGTGGGTGAGTAGCCAGCAGTGTTGCCAGATATATGATTATTATTGTATTTATATGATAGTTTTAGGGCCTATACAATATACAATCAATACTTTTAAAAAAGGTCAAATAGTTTTGGCATTTCTGTGTGCCCCTTGCCAAAAAAAACCCCAAACAAAAAACATAATTTGGATTTATGTGAACACCGCACATCACCAGAAACTGACGCCTACTCATAGCTGATCAGCTGATACCTGGCTGGCTCCTCCTCACTGCCAAATGTGTCAATCACATCAGCAGTGCTCAGCTCGCGTTTGTGCAGCTGCACTGGCACCACAACAAATTGTTAAAAAAAATCAGAGAACATGAGTTCGGACTTGGAGGAAAAAAGTACTAAAAGAAGAGTCCGACAGCACAGACATGAACACCGGTAAAGAAGTTGTGCACAGCAGCTTTGTCACCTTATCTGGGGTATTAGACCCTATATTTAAGGGATGACTTCACCCCGTTACTGGGAACGAGGCTAAAGCTTTTTTGCCACGCTGCAGCATTGAATTGGTGTCGGACATTACAGCTGTAAAAAAACATGCATGCATGCATGAATAAAGCAGTTGTTTCACTTAAATCGGCGAGTCTCAGCATTGATTCCATAGGATTTTGCAGTTCCATACATATAGAATAGCTTTGTGTTTAAATGCACTGTCCTAGCCTGTGATTTTGTGATTATTTTAGTACATACAATAGTTTGGGTCAAAATACAGTAATTTTGAAGCGACAGTACGATATTTCTTCATTTCCCATCTGGCAACACTGGTGGCCAGGCTTCATTCTGGTGATTAGCACAGCAGCTAACTCAGCTAAACTAACTGAACTAGTGGTTTGGTCAGATAGCCGTTGCTTCTGTGTGTCAGGGATGTGGGACTGTTTCCCACCGTGCTGCGTCAGAGAGGATTGTCTTCTATCCCTGTTTTAATTGGAGGTAAGTCACGTTAACACCTTCTCAATTCATTTAATAAAGAGCAAATGCTAAATGACCATGGTAAGTTGTCACTAAGAGTGTATCAGACCATTGTTTCTTTGGTTTAAATTACTACTGAGTTTCTTAGTTTTTTCAGAATTTTTTTTTATTAAAGTTGCGATGGACTGGCGATCTGTCCAGGGTGTACCCTGCCTCTCGTCCAAAGATGCTGGGATAGGCTCCAGCCCCTCCCCGCGACCCGAAAAGGATCAAGCGGAAGAAGATGAACGAATGAAAGTTGCAAAAGTTTGTGATAGATAGGTGCTCATGCCTCAGTGCCAGAGCCTTGGCGGAGGTATGCGTTCTTGGATCGTCACCAAAATGTTATGGGTTTCTCAGTAGCCCAAGGACCACCTCTGGTAAAACAAATTTTATCCAAATCCATCCAGTAGTTTTGGAGTACACGCATGCTCAAAGAACATAATCTGCAGTTCACATGCCTGTACTGTCAGTGGCAGCCAAAAGCCACCAACCTGATTCGAACAGCTACAATCCAAATACAAAGAAGAGCATGGTGGAAGACATTTTAAATGGCAGAAGTGATGGAAGTAGGTGAATACAATGACAATCAAGACGAACAGGAGCTTTTGCTGATTAGTGGCAGAGGAAGAAAACAGACAGGGAGAAAGACAGACATTTGTTCACCCGGTATTGACGGATTTCTCAGTACTTTCCTCTGGCGGGAGCATCTGGGTGTACTGTTCCATTGACAGTACTGTTCCATTGACAGTAAAGGTGAGCTATTTTTGTGTTTATTTCAAGCGTTATTTCGAAATTCTGGCAAATTAAAAGTTGAAAAAATATGGTGATACTGTGGAGAAAGGAGGCAGGCAAGGCAATGAGCTGGACGACACAGAAACTTTATTCTTTCTCCAACATAACTTACAGCAAAAAAAAAAAGAATCCCAGGTCATCCTCGTATCGAGATCCGGAACTTCCAACCATAATACATTGTTTGAACAAAGAACTGTGTAGCACATTAACATAACGCTGGCGCCGCTCCAATACCCTTCTTCGCTCAGTGGCTCAGGCAGCTCTTACTGTCCCCCGGGGTGGGGGGGGGGGCATAGACCTAACAGTGCCGTCTGATACCCCCCGGTGACACCTCCTCCTTCGGTCCATTGTGGGTGGGGAAACTCCAACACCATGCCCCCACACAGCCCCCCCCCCAACACCCAGAAGTGGCACTAACCCCCCGTCCTTTGGGCTTGAGCCGGCGCCCATAGAGGCTGTAGCAGGGGGTCACCGATCCAGTCAAAACGCCCTGCTGGTGAGGTGTACTGGAGGGCCTTTCAGTCTGTGGAGGGAAGGAGAGATGGGAGGCAACACATTAGCTTCACGAGCATAGGTCCCTGCCCAAGGATCACCACCTTACAGAGCCACCAATGGTGGGCATCCATGCCGGGGAGCATGGGCCAACACCACCTGCTCGTCTGTCAACACAAAAGCGGGCTTCAGCCTGTTGATGCAGACGGTCTCCCTACGCCCCCCCCCCCCCAAGTCTAACAAAAAATGCTTTGTCCGAGGTTCCAACACCCTGAATGGCCCATCGTACGGTGGGTGCAGCAGGGTCTGGTGCGCATCGTGCCTGACAAAAACAAAACCGGCATTCCACAAGCTTTTTGGGACGAATATGTGGGGAAAACAATGGGGGGGGGGGGCTGGTACGCTCACAGCCTCTGTACTGTGTAAAAAATGTGCGGGTGGATCAGCCTCGGGCACGGGGTTTTCCGGTAAACACTCTCCGGGGATCCGCAGCAGCTGAGAAAAAACAAGTTCTGCTGAGGAGGCTGCCAAATCCTCCTTAGGTGCGGAGCGCAACCCCAAAAGAGCCCAGGGCAGGCGGTCGACCCAATTTGTGTCCGTGAGTGAAGCTCTGAGCGCTGCTTTAAGCAACCTATGAAAATGCTTGCATAACCTGTTAGCCTGGGGGTTGTACGTGGTAGTGCCATGAATTTTGACCCCCAGGCTCTGGGCCATCGTGGACATAGAGTTCTGAAACGAATTGTGGATCCCTGTCAGACGTGATGTCCGATGGAGATCCAAAGCGTGCAACTCAAGCCGATAAAAAAGCGCAAGCCACTTCCGCAGATGTGGTAGAAGCCAGCAAGACCACTTCAGGCCAGCGCTTGGTGTGGTCCACGACTGTCAAAAGGTGCATGAAACTTTGCGATGGTGGGAGGGGTCCCACCAAATTCACATGGATGTGGTCAAACCTCCTAGCCGGGATTTTGAACGGCTCAAGGGGAGCTCTGGTGTGCTTGTGCACTTTGGCCCGTTGGCACGCGATGCAAGCTGCAGCCCACTCTTTCACGTCCTTGCACAAGCGCGGCCAGATGAATTTTGCCCCCACTAGCTTCACTGAAGCGCACACTCCCGGATGCGAAAAGGAGTGGACCGACTCCAAAGCTTGGAACCACAGGGCACGGGCAGCTGGTGGAGACGTTGCAGAGGAAGGGAGGGCACCCTTCTTGCACCACCCTGCTCTCCAGCCTTAACTCAGTTGGCGCAGACTGGAGCACGCAAATGTCCACGTCCCTGGCTTGCTCTGTGCCCATGGCGGTGAAATTTATTCCCATGTAGACCGGGGCGATTAACGAGTGCGACAGGCAATCGGCCACGATGCTGAGCTTACCGGCAACATGTTGAATGTTGGGAGTAAACTCCAAAATTGCGGCCAAATGCCGTTGCTGCTGGGCCGACGACGGTTCCGAGACCTTGAACAATGCGTACATCAGTGGCTTATGGTCCACAAACACAGTGAACTCACGCCCCTCTAGCCAGAACTGGAAATGGTGCATCACCAGGTGGAGAGCCAGCAATTATCAAACGTGCTGTATTTGTGTTCGTTGTTGCGCAAAGTTCGACTGAAAAATGGGAGCGACTGCCATAAACCTGAGACTTACTGCTCCACCACTGCCCCTATGGCAACATCAGACGCATCCGTAGTGAGCGCTGTCTGTGCAGACGGATCCGGGTGGGCTAACAACCCAGCATCTACAAGTGCTGTTTTGGCGTTAGTAAGCCTGGACTCGCTCGGGAGTCCAGTCGATAGCTTCCGCGGGCTTCCTGTTTTTAAGTGCAGCATACAATGGCTGCATCAGCTGGGCTGCCTGGGGAAGGAAACGGTTATAAAAATTAACCATTCCCAAAAGCTCCTATAGTGCCCTCATGGTCTGCGGGTGTGGAAAGTCCGACACAGTCCATTACCTTATACGGTAACAGAATCGTGCTCTCCGGCGAAATGCAGTGGCCCAAAAAATCATTCTCCGGCATGCTGAACTGGCACTTCGCCGGGTTAACTATCAGCCTGTGTGCCTCCAATCTCTGGAAAACCATCTTGAGATGGGTGATGTGCTCCTCGTCGGACGCGCTAGCTACCAGAATGTCATCTAGACAAAAACGAAGGACAAGTCACGAAGCACTGCGTCTATCATCCTCTGGAAAGTCTGCGCCATGCCTTTTAATCTGAACGGCATGCGTAAAAACTCGAAAAGGCCGAAAGGAGTTATCACCGCTGTTTTTGAAACATCTTCCGCGCACACCGGGACCTGATGGTATCCGCAGACCAGATCCACTTTTGAAAAAACACGTGCCCTGACCAGGTGCATGGAAAAATCCTGGATGTGCGGAATGGGATAGCGATCATGTTCCGTGGCGTTATTCAAGCGCCGGAAATTGCCGCATGGTCACCATGACCCATCGGCTTTAGGCACCATGTGTAGCGGGGATGCCCATGGGCTGTTGGAGAGCCTGACAATGCCCATCTGCTCTAAGTTGGCAAACTCCTTTCGTGTGCTGGCCAGTTTAGCTGCGTCCAAATGCCGAGGTTGCACGAACACCAGCGGGCCTTTTGTCATTATAACGTGATCAAACCCATGTTTTGTTACCGTAGCCGAAAAAGTCAGGACCGTGAGTGCTGGGAACTGTGTGAGCAGATATTGGAACTTAAGACCCCCTGATTGCTGGGGTCTTTCTGCAACTGTGGGGGTCCCCCCTACAGTTGATAGTGCTATGAGATGACTGTTGTTGTGAAATGGCGCTATATAAATAAAGTTGAATTGAACTTACCCCCTGGAGCTATAACGTTAGCCAGTGTTGTCAACCCAGCTCCCCGAGCTGTGCAGGGCAATGAGGTAAAAGAGACAGCGTCCACTAATCTCCTATTAGCAACATCGACGAACAACCCATAAGCACATAGAAAATCTGACCCTAAAATGGGGCCGGAACATGCAGCTATCACAAAGTCCCACTGAAAGTTGCGTCCGTGTAAGCATATCGTCAGTGTCTGCTCGCCAAATGTCCTGATGGTGGATCCGTTGGTGACCGTGAGCTTGGGACCACTGCATCCTGCCACCCTGTCTGCATTGACCTACAGGATGAGGCTCTTGTGGGAGCCGGAGTCCACCAAAAACCATCTCCCTGAATGTGTGTCCGTGACATAAAGCAGTCTGTGCCTGTCACCATCGGTTGCAGCTGCCACTGAATTCCACATGTGCCGTCTTCCCAACTTCTTGAATTGGCATGACGATAGGCAGCATTGGGCATTCAAGCCAAAACGGCGATTATAAAAACAGATTGCCCCGTTCCGTCGTCTTCTGGTGTCCGTCCCGGCTACCACGAACGGCTCCTCGACCTCGCCGGAGTCCCTCATGGATGCCGGTGCCACTGTCTGCACGCTGAGAGTTCTGGTCGCCAAAATGATATGGTCCGTTTCCTGTGCCAGGGCGCGGTAGTCCTTAGCAACCAGCCATGGCAAGTTGGCCAGGATCGCCCTCGCTGTAGCCGGTACGTTCCTGAGGAACAAGTGGGCAAACAGGAAAGATTCAATTCAATTCAACTTTATTTATATAGCGCCATTTCACAACAACAGTCATCTCATAGCACTATCAACTGTAGGGGAAACCCCCCCCCTTCCAGTTGCAGAAAGACCCCAGCAATCAGGCGATCCCTTGTGAGCAGGCGCTTGGCGACGGTGGAGAGGAAAAACTCCTGTTTAACAGGAGGAAATCTCCAGCAGAACCAGGCTCAGGGAATCCAAATCCAGATTGGCAGCTGGTTCCACAGGACAGGAGCTATTCGTCATCCTTCCCCCTCAGTGCCAACATGCTCTCCATGAGCACCACTGCTGATCTGTCCCCTAACTCCAAATGCGTTAGGAGTCTCTCTGCCCTCTCACTGTCAGAAAGGGTATAGCACTGGAGAAGCATCCTCTTAAGTGCTTCATGTTTTGCTTGGGCCGGCGGCTCCTGGAGCAGGCTCGTCATCTGTTGCGTGGCGCGCGCATCCAGTGCAGGGACCAGTATTACCTGGTATTGTCCGTTGTTTTCCCATGGAGTGCGAACTGGGCTTCTATGTGTAAGAACCACGCAGTTGGGTTATGAAGCCAGAAGTCTGGGAGTTCGACTGAGACCACGCACGCGGTGCTGGTGCTCTCCCTCCAGGCGGTCTCCGGGGTGGTGCTCGGCTCGCTTTCCATGGCACATCATAGAGTCATTAATGTGGAGAAAGGAGGCAGGTGAGGAAATGAGCTGGATGACACAGAAACTTTATTCTTTCTCCAACATAACTTACAGCAAAAAAAAAGAATCCTGGGTCTCTGTGCATTCCTCTTTTATGTCTTTATTTCCATGCATCAAGACCCAGAACTTCCAACCATAAAATATTGTTGTTTGAACAAAGAAATGTGTGGCACATTAACATGACATAATGCCGATGCCACTCCAACACCCTTCTTCTCTCAGCGGCTCCGGCAGCTCTTACTCCCCAGGGGGCACATAGACCCAACAGTACCGTCTGACACCCCCCAGTGACACCTTCTCCTTCGGTCCATTGTTCTCCCCTTCCCTCTGCCTTCTCTGAGTGGAGAAACCCCCACACCATGCCCCCACAATACGATGAGACAAGCCTTTAGTTCCATTAAATTTTGACTGGGCGAGCTGAAACAGAAAGGTAGACAGAAGGACAGATACACACAGCCATAAACGGACGCAATAACCGATTACCGTATGCCTCCATTTCATCAAGGCAATAATAATAATAAATAAATAAATTATAATAATAATAAATAAATTAAAATATGTCGGAGGAGCAAACTGGCCCTTAATGTAATTTATTTGATTTCTAATAATTTTAATTAGTCCACTAGTGATAATGAATAAAGTTGAAGTCATCACATGTATTTTTTTTTTATATTACCTTGTGTGCCTTTGATTTTCAGATCATGGCCAATCTGAAATATTTTTACAAAGAAGCAAGCAGGTTAAATCAGGCCAGAATGGCAGTCTTCAGGCTGCCATTTGTTCAATTTCTACAAATTTGTTCAATTTGTACAAGTGATTTTTTTCAGTATCTAATTTAAACTGTAAAAAAAAAAAAGAGATGGTCCTTTCTATGTGATTAACTAAACTGTAGAATATACAGAAAATGTATATCATGATATACACTGTTATCATGATATAAGATGACTTATATTGTGATATGAAATTTTGGTAATTTTTCACAGCCCTATGTATTTGGCATAAATGTTCTTTGTCACCTTAAATGGTTGATCAAAATTATTTACTCAGCATTCTTTGACAGTGTTCCCTGTAGGCCATTGCAGACCTGTGCCTGTTTTGCAGTAGTCTTATTTCAGCTGCTGTGCCCCTTCTCTCATGTGTCTTCCAGTTCTTGAGCTTGAGCTAACGCGGCTGCTGGACAAACAGGGGACCAACCTATTTGATATCTTTGATCCTGAAGTGCTTCCCCAGGATGTAAGTGCTCCCTCTTTTCCTTTTTTCCCTTTTGCATTGTGTGTTTCTAGTCATCTTATTTTGTTATATTCCTCTCTCTGTGCTGCAGGGCTTTGTGGTGATTCAGATGGATTTTGGTTTCCCGCATCATCTTCTTGTTGAATTCCTCAAGAGAAGATTACAGTAGACAGGAAGCTGATCACCACTTTGCTTTATGATTGTTTTTAGTGTGTGGCTTTCACAGAAAATGTGCTCATTTTTTTATTTCAGTCACACAGCAGATACTGTTGGTTTTTCGTTTACCTTATATTGAAGAAATTATCAAAGTTCCAGTTACATACTTAGCTTACTTACTTATACACAGGTGCAGCGAAAAAATAGAATATCTTGATTAAATTCAAAAAAGTAAACTTTCTTTGAATTAAAAGTCCCCTTCCCTGCAATTCCCCACATTTGACAGTTTCCCACAGGTCTTAATGAAATATTTGTGACATATTTCAGTCAAATTGCCTTCAAATACTTAATTATTGCAGCATCATTGTAAATCATCTTTTGCAGCCTTACTCAGAATGGCTGGATCATTGCATGTCTCTTTAAATTCCTGAAGCTCTCCACCCTCCCTCTTATGTCAGTAATGCTAATCTTAGCTGGCTAGCTTCTAGGTTGGAGCAAGCCTGAGCGTGTGAACATAAATTTGTCTTAAAGAATGAATGAAATAATGAATCACTGATGGATTGGGGGGGGGGGGTAGTTTCAGTGGTTGGTACAATAAGCACAGAAACATTTGTGAATGAGTGGCTAATGGCTAAACTGCTAGCTTCATCAAGCTGCCTTGGCTCTCAGATTGAGAAAATAAAACTTTGACTGAGCTTAAATAATGTCTAACAATGAACTATATGGTGAATGGAATTTATCAAAAACAGCAATTAACAGTGAATCTAATGCCAGGCAGCTTTTTGGGGAGCCTCAGCCCACAGAGGCGATTTGTAATGGGGCTACAATGACTCTGACCAAGCCAAGCTAATGTTAACAGATCAATGTAGCGTCACGGCAAAAATAGAACAAAATAAGCTTGAACGACACAAGATATACAGCGGAGGAAATAAGCACTTGATCCCCTGCTGAATTTTTAAGTTTACCCCTTACAAAGAAATGAACAGTCCATAATTTTTATGGTAGGTTTATTTTAACAGAGAGAGACAGAAGATCAACAAAAAATCCACAAAATACATCAAATAAGGGTTATAAATTAATTTGCATTTGATCAAGAGAAATGAGTATTTGATCCCCTGCCAACCAGCAAGAATTCTGACCTGCACAGACTGGTTCTGTATCCATGAGGCACATAAATTAGTCCCGTCGCTTTAGGAAAGTCCTCCTAATCTCAACCTGTTATGTGTGTAAAAGACTCCTGTCACAGAATCAGTCTCTTCAGTTCAAACTTCTCCACCATGGGCAAGACCAAAGAGCAAGGCTGGGAATGAGCCATAATTTCTAGAATCGATTTGATTCTGATTCTTGAGATTCTGAATTGATTCAATTCTGATTCATTTGATCCAATCCGATCCCGATTCAACCTGGGAAATTACCATTTTAAAAGCCATTTTATTTTGCAGGAAAAAAAAAATCTTAGAGACTTAATGCTGGAAATTGTACCAAGAATACACTAACTTTGTTAAATTATCACATAAAGAACTAACCCAAAATCAGTTACAATAATGCATTTTTTTTATTTAACTTAGGATTTCACAAAGTGCTCACAAGTGCTTTCTTCAGTGCAAAGAGTGTGTAGTGTCAAGTTAACAACCCAGAGTCGGTGAACACATTCCTGCATGAAGCATATAGACATGATCTCACTGGATTTCAGTCCCTCCAGGATTTCATGGTTGTTTTTGTGATTGTTGGTGCCCAACAAGCCTGAATTTGTGGAGCTTTTCCAAAAAGTTGTGACATTTTTAGAGGGTTTTTTTGCACTGAAAGTTGTGTGAGGAAGTCCAGATTTTAAAGTAGCTGCTTTTTTCCATAGTTTACATTTATTCTATGTAACACCACAAGAAAAGCACAGGATTGCCAAAAATTTCTTGTTAAACAATGATTTATGTAGAATTAAAAGCTCAGTCAAGTTATCAGAAAATGATCAACATTGTATTCTTGCTGAGAACTTAAATAATAATAATTAAAAAAAAAGAAATAAGAGAATCAGCCACTACAGCCATTATAAACTGCATTGAATGCATGTTAGAGTCTGGAGCAAATTATGGCAGCACCTTCTTGAATCTTGAATTTACAAACCAAGACCCTGAAAAACTTGGTCTTCTTCTGTGCTGAAATCCCCATGAAGCAGGGATGGTCCTCCACTGACAACCTCTAACCTTCAGGAGGTCTCAGTGAGGATGGAGCTGGGAGTGGAAACCCAGTCTTCACACATCTGAAGGGAGGTGAAAAGAAGAGATTTCACAGTAAAAATAACCACATTTTTAAATCCCCACACCACAGTGGGGTTTAATAATTTAGTGTCTTTGATTTTTTGTTGTGTATATTCTAACTACAAATTAACTTTCAATTTTTTAAAATGGTTTCAATTCATTTCCTGGAAGATTTGTTCATTTCAGTTTAGTTCTATTGAGTAAAAATGGCTTGTTTTACTGCAGTCTTAATTAATTCTGCCATTTTCATTTTATTGTGATTTATTATTTTCTTCAAATCTCTCACTTAAGTGCTAGAAGTCCATAATCTCATAAACTATACCTTTATTCTGCATTTATTCACAGTGCTTAACCAACAGTTAACTCTGTATGCACAGTTTGTAGAAGTAAACACCATCATGAAAAAAAAAAAATGCTGGATAAATTATTAATTTACGACACAAATGTTAAAACAAACAAATGATATTTTACTTCCAATCTCAGCAGCTCCAAGTCTCCCTGTCTGTTCACCAGTTTCAGCCAGTCTCCATGCATTTTCCGTTTGAAGTGTTTATCAATCGTCGACTTTATGTTCTAACACAGCGCTGCATGTAGTACAAAATCGTTTATCCCCGCTTTATGAAAAATATTAGAAAACTGTTGAGGACAGTCTTTATGGTGATGTTTGTTGATAAATTAAGAGACACACATGTCAACTCCACTCGGAAACACGGAAGTAAACACATGTGCTGCAGGGAACTCTTGCCAGCTGAAAACCATTTTAACACCACATAAGAACTTGCATATCTGTTAGCTTGTTAGCTGTTAGCGCTCCGGGTGTTTCTGGTTCTTCGCTGCTGTTCCTGGCTCACTGACTCGGTTTCAACCCGATCAGACTCAGCAGACATTCACAGACATAAAAGCATTATATTAAAAGATCAATCCGCGGATTTTGCTTATCAATATTGGCTCAGTCAAATGTGGATCGATCTAGATCGTTGTATCAATCTTTTGAACCCACCCCTACCAAAGAGCTGTCAAAAGGATGTGAGAGACAAGATCGTAGACCTGCACAGGGCTCGAATGGGCTACAAGACCATCAGCAAGAAGCTTGGTGACAAAGAGACCGCTGTTGGTGTGATAATTCAAAAGTGAAAGAAATATAAGATAACAATTATAGTCCTTACTCTGGAGTGCTATACAAGATTGCACCTCATGGGGTAAGGATGATTCTGAGAAAGGTGAGGGATCAGCCCAGAATTACACAGGAGGAGCTTGTTAATGATCTCAATGGAGTTGGGACCACAATCACCAAGACAACCTTTGCACACTTTGCCATAATGGATTGAGATCCTACAGTGCCTGCAAGGTCCCCCTGCTCAAGAAGGCGCATTTGAAATTTGCCAGTGAACGCCTGAATGATTCAGAGAAGTGTAACTAATTTCAGGTCTAAATTACTAATAGACACTGGCTGGTACAGGAATGTATACAATTAAACATGTGGACCAGTACACCTGGGGCGTCATGTACAAAGACTTTCCCACTGAAAGATGACGTACGTTTAAATCAAGAAAATGCCGTAAGCAAAAAAATAAAAAATTAAAAAAAAAAATCCAAATGTATGAAACAGTGCGTATGCAGGAATCCAAGCATATTTCCTTTGTGCATACCAATCTACTGGAAATTGAATGCAAGTGAGGAAATACTGGACTCCTCCCTTGACACGCCTCCATTTGAATATGCAATTAGATGCAGCTAGATATACAAATAGAGATATACAAGCACTGCACATTTGATTCTCCTGTATCCACGATCAGAAATTATGTATGTAATGGAATTTCACAGACTGTGAGCTGGAGGCGCTCCTGAACGAGGTAGAGGCATGTAAAAGCGTTTTGTTTGGCATGCTGTCCTCCAGCATTAGAGGACTGGAGGAGGAGCTGGAGGTGGCAGAGCTGAAGATGCTACGATTTTCATTGGGAGTCATACAGGTAATCCAATAGCCTGCTCACAGCCCTATAAGATTAGTTTATTGTTTCCTTTATTTAGACAGGGATGAGAAGGAGATGTTTTTTTAACCTAGACATGTTTCCACTGATGTCTGCAGTTTTCCTCAAAAGCGTCAGCTGATCGCTGTGATTTGTGACCAGCCGGGTGGATCAGCTTGTTGAATAAAGGAAAAGAGTCACGAAAAAGAAAGCAATAGTGGGTAGCCACGGTCACCTGTCAGTTGAAAGCAGATATTAGACTCAACAAGTACATATTGTAGTGTTATTTAATTTATGATTATGAGCAGGTATAAAGATTACTTAATTCAAATTTAAAAGTGTATGTGTGTGGGGACAGAGGTTTGATGTGTCGCCACAAACACTCATAAATAAGAGGATAACGCATTTGTTAAGGGCATCAGCTCACCTCTTTCTCGGTGAACAATTAGTTAATTAATTTTATTTTATACCTGTTTAATCAATTAATTAATAATCAGTCTCAAAATATTAGTGAATTCGATACTGGGGCTTTGAAACAGGCTTAGAATGTAATTCTAAAAATTACAATGGGAATTAGAAATTCCCAACAACTTCTCTCACTTTACAGGTTTATTTAGATGAAACTCTGATTAAATGGCATTACATTCAAATAATTTGTAAGCAGGTGAAATAATCAACATTAACCATCACATTACTTGTAACTGGGATAATGAATAACTGAATGTGAACATCGGTAAAGCCATGGAACTTCAACATGAATTTGGAACAGTTGAAATGGAAGACAGAGTAAAGCTGGACGTGAATTTATGAAGAAAATTATAACTAATCATAGAACTTCTGAACTATTCTAAGAAAATAAAAACGTTATTTTAATGAAAAAGAGATTATTAATCCTCTTTAATTCTGTATCTGGTCAGATTTTGAATTATTTCCAAACTTTGGACAAGTCATTCAGTAGATGGAAACGAAGAGAAATGGGTCATTATTGCTCACGTGAATCCGGGTTGAAGTCCTGTTGTTGAGGCTCCTCCTGAAGCTTTATTTGCAGATGGTACAAGAACCAGAATATCTTGCCAGCAGATATTCAGACAAGGTACAGCAGCTTTCAAAGTTCACAGTCACAAGATGAGATCTTAGTCATGGAGTTCCACAGGGATCTGTGCTTGGCCCTACTCTTTTTAGTTTATATATGCTTCCGTTAGGCAACATTATTAGAAAGCACTGTATACATTTTCACTGTTATGCAGATGACACACAATTATACCTGTCAATGAAGCCAGATGATACTAATCAATTAGCCAAGTTAGAAGCCTGTCTTAAGGAAATCAAAGTTTGGATGACTTGTAATTTCCTGCTATTAAATTCAGATAAGACTGAAGTCATTCTTGTTGGTCCAAAAAACCTTAGAAATTCCTTTCCAAATCAAACTTTCAGTTTGGATGCAGTTACTCTTTCTCTTAATAGCTCTGTGAGGAACCTTGGAGTTATTTTTGATCAGGATTTGTCCTTCAATTCACATATTAAATTTGTTTCTAAGACTGCCTTCTATCATTTGCGTAATATTGCCAAGATTAGGAGCATCTTGTCTCAGAGTGATGCTGAGAAGCTGATCCACGCTTTTGTTAGCTCGAGATTAGATTATTGTAATTCTTTATTATCAGGCTGTCCTAAAACATCTTTAAAAAGTCTTCAGCTGATCCAAAATGCTGCAGCAAGAGTTTTAACAGGTACTAGAAAGAGAGATCATATCTCTCCGGTTCTGGCCTCCCTTCATTGGCTTCCCATAGAGTTTAGAATTAAGTTTAAAATCCTTCTTCTTACTTACAAAGCTCTAAACAATCAGGCTCCTTTTTATTTAAAAGATCTGATACTACCGTATCATCCTAACAGAGCACTACGCTCCCAAAATGCAGGTTTACTTGTAATACCTGGAATCTCCAAAAGTACAATGGGAGGCAGAGCCTTCAGTTATCAAGCTCCTCTCCTGTGGAATCAGCTGCCAATCTGGATTCGGGAGTCAGACTCGATCTCTGTTTTTAAGAATAGGGCTAAAACCTACCTTTTTGATCTAGCCTACAATTAGGGAGGGATCATGTGTTTCTGAACCCTCCCTTAGTTATGCTGCTAATAGGTTTAGTCAGCCGGGGGACCTCCAGTAATGCACTGGGCCTCACTCCTTTCCTCACTCTCTATGAAATATTTTTTTTTTTTTTGCTGGTCATTACATTTGTTTGTTCTCTCCCATAGATTGAGTCCCCATCGTGCTGTTTGCTCTCTACATGTCTGTTCTTTCTTCTTCTCTGTCCCCTCACCCCCCAGCCAGTCGCAGCAGATGACTGCCCCTCCCTGAGCCTGGTTCTGCTGGAGGTTTCTTCCTGTTAAAAGGGAGTTTTCCTCTCCACCGTCGCCAAGTGCTTGCTCACAGGGGATCGCCTGATTGCTGGGGTCTTTCTGCAACTGTGGGGGTCCTCCCTACAGTTGATAGTGCTATGAGATGACTGTTGTTGTGAAATGGCGCTATATAAATAAAGTTGAATTGAATTGAATTGAATTGAATTTTGACTGTGAAAATAAGGCTCCTTCGTCTTCACTCCGTTGGTGTCAGAGCTCCTTCTGAAGCTTTACCAGCAGAGTTGCGTCTGGGGCTTTCGTTAGAAATGTACATATGCCAGCCATGAAGTTGGCGTGGGGCTGCACATATTTTCACAGTTTTGATACATCTGAAATTTTCTGTGGAAAAGGACGTGTGCCATGTTTTTGTGCGCAAGTACCCTTTGTACCAAAGACCATATAAAAAAAAAGGTACTTCCTGCTTTCTAGCTTGGTGGTCAGCATAATAGAACGGGGGAAGAAAAAAATTGTTTGTGGCGGCGCCTTGCATGGCAGCGACCCCTCTGATTCTAGATGTGATTAACTTTGTAGATAGGAGAAACATAATTTCCTTCTACTGTACATGATTAGCTGTATGGATTAAATAACAAAGTTGGCTTCTTCTTCTAAAGAAGACACACAGACCAGTAGGCAAGGTCAAATAAAAGGTAGTTGTATTAATTTAAAAAAAAAAAAACACAGGAGAAAACAACAACAAAAAAAGGTTAAATGTAGCTGAAATAAAAGAAAAATAACAAAAAAAATAAATAAATAAAACTGCAGCACAAGCATTAAAATGTCTCTTTAAGCCCAAAAACACATTAAGGATTTCTCTTCTTCCCAAAACAATAATGAATTGGTCACTATTTAAATGCCAAGTTTACTTCTTTTTTTTTCCCTTTTAAACTTTGTCCTAAGTTTACCGTTAATTTTAGGATTTTGTTATTTTGGTTACCCTATTTTACTTGAATTTTTTTTTTTTTTTCTAATTTGTCAATAAGACTGTTGTCTGTTTCCCCCCCCCCCCCATTCATCTATAGGTTCAGAAATATGAAACAAAATTACCCTTGGATACCACAGTACAGTCTTCATCTGTATGAAAATACTCTTCATTCTGTTCATTTCTCACTTCCGTGAGATGTATGGCAGTGTTCCTTCTGGGAAAATATACTGGTGGAATGTGTCAATTAAAGTTCACACTTGTATAGTCCTACCAGGAATCCAGGTGAAACTCTGAGGTTCCTCAGTGGGTTGGCTTGCCACAACTGCTGAGCAACCACCACCGATGTAGCAGAAGGACCAGCAGTTGAACTCTTCACCTCAAAAACGTTGAATTTGCTCCCCCACACCAAAAAACACCTGGCCTAAAAGGGCCGAAAACAAAATCAGTCTCATTTGCGTCCTCATGTAATCTTAAACTCAAATAAATTGTTTCTATCAAAATTAAATTAAAATTAAATCACCCTTATTGTCATTCAACTGTACAACCAATCATGTACAGTAGAACGAGATTGTGTTTACCTATCTACTGTGTTAATCACACACACCCCAAGTGTAGAATCAGAGGGCCGCTGCCATGCAAGGCGCCGCCACAAATTTCCCTCCTCCATCCCATTATTGCTGAGCACCAAGCTGGATGGCAGGAAGTTCCACTTTTATATGGTCTTCGGCATGACCCGGCTGGGATTTGAACCCCTGCCTCCCGGGTGTGGGGCGGATCCTCTACCAACTGAGCCACCACTCCGGTCCACCTTATTCCTGAGGGGGTTGCTGTAGAAACGATTATGGGAGCGACTTCTGGTTTTGGCTGAAGTAGTGTTAAATCAGTCAGCAAGAGTTGAGTAGTGAGGCATTTAAAATAGCATTTTTAAAAGTATTTTAAATTCGTTTTAATACCTGTTTTGCAGTCAAGTGGCAGCTAATTTCAGTTCTTGTAGTTTTTGCATTTTTGAATGTTTTTGCATAGTTCAGGTACTTGCTGCTGTTCGTGGTGTGAGGCTCCTAAACCTCAGCTAAATCTGTGGCTTCAACAGCAATGCGTAGATCATGCACTGAAAACTTAAAAGGAGTGTTGGTGTGATTGGTGGTCCAGACACAGGACAGACAGAAGAGCACCAGGTATGTTTTCACTTGTATGAATGTCACAGATCTGACGTTTATATATGTTACCAGATGCAAGGCTGCATGACGTAAAAAATAAATAGTAACAGTTTGCTTCCTAAGGCTTAATCATTTAAGAAAGATATCAAATAGGTGGGGGTTTTTTGGCATTTGTTGCATTGAATTGGAATGATATGGACTTGATATTAGCTTCAGCATGGATTAATTTTTAAATTATCACAAAACATAGATCAATAAAATTCTGAACAACTGTCAGAAAAGGTCTGTACATGTTAAGTTAAATAACAAGCATTCAGGGCATGACAGCAGCATGAGCATTTTAATGTCGGGGTAAAACGAACAGCTGCAGCTGTCTGTTCTACCCCAACATTAAAACACCCAAGCACGGTGTTGTGGTTCTTTGTGGCTCTGACTAGATTCTACGTCTGCTCTGAGGAAAATTTGATTATGTCCAACATCTTTTAACAAAATGCAACCAACTTTATTGCAGTGGAGACATTGTTATATCTCAGAGCTTTTATTTGTTTACAGCATTAGCATTTTAGCAGCGGAGCTAACTAACGGAGCAACCGTCTGCCAGGCCACTTTTTCAGGTCATCTTCTCATCCCTAGGATACTGCATTTCTCCTCTAGTCTGCTTTGGATGAGCCCGGCGCACACACGGCGCTGTACATGCTCACTTTTTTTCATCTACCCAGGCCAAGCAGTTGATGCATGTGCACAACCATCATTTGTAGTTTCACTCCCGCCCTATAGCCAATGTGCTGACATGCCAGGATTTTCACCAACGAAGAAACACGAGAGCAACGCACATCAACAACAATGGCGTTGTTTAACCATGACCGAGAGGGAGAGGAGCTGCTGTTACTACATTCTGTGGTAGAATTACAAAAAGTATGTTTATTCTCGTCTTCTGCCTCCACCTTGTCTTCTTCGTCTACTTTGTCTTTGTATGCTGTGTCGATATCGCCACCTTGTGAATGGAACATTCAGTCTTGCGCATGCGCTGTCAACACGTTCAAGTCGTGGGCAGGCGGCATGGTCACAAAATTTGGGCTGCACGTGGCCATCTGCGGTCGAGCACTACGGACACTAGCGGACTGGAGACGATGTAAATTTCGTCACACGAGGTTTCCAGTTGCACGAATGCGGACAGCAGAGGTGTAGCATGAATCCAACATAAGAACACACACTACATTTGGGGCACACAGAATACCACAATATGGGCTGGAATATATAGTCAACTAATAAGATGTGCAGGCCAGTGTAGTGTAGTAATATTGGGTATATCTGGGACTGGAGTGCATCCTGCGGATGACGTCACCACATCATATGTATACTGGGTGGCCCGCCATCTCAGGTTAGTTGTATGGTAGCTGTATGATAGATACACAGTGGTATGAGAGGTGGTTGGCAGCCGGCCCCACTACACGTGCCTGTATTACCATGCTTTACCTGTAATAAAGTTCAGTAAACAGCAGCATCCTCATCAGTCGCCATTGCCAGGTTTGTGGACATAACATTTGACAATGAGAGATAAAACCATGGAGGCATGCTTGAGACCGCTGCAGTCCATTTTGGAGTCCCTGGGTGAGCCAACAGTTCTGTGGCCGCGAAGTCTGGACGCATTCGACACCTACATTTCAGCGTTTGACCTGGTTAAACTCGATAAAGTAAGGAAATTAGCATTCTTTTTCCACAACCTTGGCATAAAAGGCCAGCGAATTTTCCACACATTAGGACCGATGGAGTTGTATGTGGATACCGTCAAGCTACTTACTAGCTACTTTGCTACTCCTGACAACGTGATAGTACGACAAATTCATTTTTGCCAGAGACGACAGAGAATCGGTGAGTCAGTCCAACAATCCATCGCTGACTTGAGACATTTGGTTAGCATGTGGCACCCCACATGCCAAGCGACACCCCCGAGCGCCCACCGCAAGCCCACCGCCTACCCACCCCAGAAGGCACGCCAACAGAAGCAGGCCACCCCGCAGCCACAGCCACCCCGGAGCGGCCCGACGGCAACACAGCCGCCAACCCGCGCCAACAGCCCCCCCAAGCACCCACACACACCCGGCACCAAACACCCCAGGGGCAATGCGACAAAGCGCCCCGCCCCATGACACAACAGCAGGGCGGCCGGGAGAAGCAGACCCCGAATCACCAACCCCCATGCCACTAGGTGGTCCACCCCACCCCGCCACCCAACAAGGTTCCCCCACCCATACACACATCCTCCACCCCCACAATCCACCCACAGGTATCTGCACCCATAGACACACACACACCCCCACCCGCCTCATGTGCATACACACACACACTCACCATCACATAAGCCCACCTACACCCACACACAGCCCCACATGCCCACACACAACACACACACACTTGCACACCCACTTCCACACACACATGTACCCACTCTTATACATGTGCGCACACACACACACACACACACACACACACACATGTACATGCATACCCACACCCGCAGGCCCCGGAAAATGGGGAGGGCGACCCTGCCCAGGACACAGGCACCCACCTAGAGAGCGCCACCAGGGCCCCGGGGACAGACCTAACCAGCGGCACACACCCGACCCTGACCCTGGGGGAGGAATCCCCCCCCCCCCCCCGCAGCATGTCCTCTTTTGTTGCAAGATATCAGGATTATTCCAAATAGGCATGAGTTTACAGGGGACAAGTGAAGACCCCGTTATTTTAAAAAATTTCCACCAAGCTGTCAGAGAGGAGCTGATATTAATGCTTTTAAAACAGTCATGGCGTTTAATACAGGGAGTCAAAAAAGGTAAGTCAGAGATATTGAGCGACCCACAGAGAGCCTGTTCAGCATCTAACTATGGGTTTCCTAGTGGGGTTGATTTTGTCCATTTAGAAACAAACTGCAGTCTATTGGCTAAAAAGAAATTAAAAAAATTGGTAGATCTAACCCTCCACACTCCTTTGCTTTTTGAAGAGTTTTTACACTAATCCCTTGATGGCTTATCCTTCCATAAAAATTTACTTATATTGGAGTCTAAAGACTTAAACCAGGCCATAGATGGTTGGGTAGGAATCACTGAGAACAAATAGTTGATTTTTAGAAAGGACCATCATTTTAAGGGATGCGACTCTTCCAATTAGTGATATAGGTAGTGTCTTCCAGCACGTAAGGTCATCTTGTATTGTTTTTAAAAGGGTAATGTGATTTAGTCGCAATAACTCTGAGAGCCTGGGGAAAATATCTATTCCTAACTATTTAATATTACCTGATTGTATTGGAATAGTGATTTGAGAAATTACAATTTATAGGTAAAACTGTTCATTTAACCCAGTTAACCCTATGAGAGTGTATGCTGCCAAACTGCGACCTACCCCCTAGTGGTCAAGAGTGGTAAATATTTTTTGTCAATAAAATAGTTCAGATTTCCAAGGCTATAACTTGAAAGTGCTAAGAGATAATGGCTTACTGTCAATTAGAAAGATGTAAAATATTATCCAAAGTTTCAGATAGGAATAAATTTACACATCTAATTTGCATAATGTCACAGAAGCTCTTTAAACTCTATAACTCAGTCAAAACTGGACTTTGGACGTATTTACACAAAAAAATGGTTCAGTCTTTTGACACCGTTTTTTGTATAGAGGTACCTCATCATCTTATCTTCAAAGTATATGAACAAGAAATCAGTACATTTAAAAAAAAAACCCAGAAATTTCTCACTTACTTTTGACAAAGTCAGAGTGAGAAGGCAGGCGCAGTGCCACACTCTGCCACTAGGGGCATGCAAATTCTCACACTCAGAGGGTTAATAGAGTAGTCTGATAATGATGAAAATTGATCAGTGAGTGCCGCTGTCTGAAGAAGAGATCTTTGTGATTTTTCAAGGAAAATCAATACATCATCAGCATCTTGTGTTCTTTTTCTCCAGTTTGGATACCTCTGATATCAACATTCTGATGTATGGCTGCTGCTAATGGTTCGATAAAGATGATAAAAAGTGAGGGAGAGAGTGGACAACCCTACCTAGTACCTCTCTGGAGATCAAAGCTTCGGGAAGTCTGATCATTTGTTCGGACAGATGCAGCTGGACACCTATATAGTGTTTTAATCCAGTTTATGAAAGATGAACCAAACCTGAACTTGTTTAACACCATAAAAAGAAATTTTCAGTTAAAAGTCAAAGGCTTTCTCTGCATCCAGAAATAAAATTGTAGTTTCTCAGTTATTAATCTTGCAGTAGTCTATTAAATTAAATAGCCTGCATGTATTATTAGCTGAGTGCCTACCCTTGATGAAACCTGTTTGATCTGGGTGTGTAATAAGATAAGATAAGATAAGATAAGCCTTTATTAGTCCCACAACGGGGAAATTCCAGGATTGCAACAGCACAGGGATAGCAACACTCAGAGCAACAATCAGAAGGCAAGAAAAAAAAACAAGCAAGCAAGAGCAGCTAATAAACATATGTACGTATTACTATAAAATATATATATATACACACACACACAGACACACAGTGCAGAGCATTGTAGCTGGATGGAATAAATATATGAATATATGAACACACAGTGCAGAGCATTGTAGCTAGATGGAAGAAATATGTAAATATATAAACACCCACAGTACGGAGCATTGCAGCTAGGTGGAATAAATATGCAAGTATATAAACACACACAGTGCGGAGCAATGTAGCTAGATGGAATAATATGTAGATATATAAATATATAAACACACCCAGTGCTGAGCATTGTAGCTAGATGGAATAAATATGCAAATATATAAACACACACAGTGCAGAGCATTGTTGCTAGATGGAATGAAACAGCATAACCGTCTACTTAGTTATCCTACATGGTATGATTATGTGCCCATACATATTCTCACCCTCCATAGCGACCGGTATGTTCCTAGTTGTATGCCGGAGGGGACCATTGTGTAAGTCTATTGCATCTTTTGCATTCAAAAAACTATTAGTTTGTTACGTCTTTTTGCTATCTCTGCGAGCAGCCCTGCTTAGGTTGTACAGTCTGACAGCCGTTGGTAGGAAGGACCTACGAAACCTCTCGGTTGTGCACCTGGGATGATGTAGTCTGCTGCTAAATGAGCTCCTCAGTGCATTCAGTATGTCCTGCATAGGGTGGAACTCGGACTCCAGCAGAGATGACAGTTTAGCCACCGTCCTTCTCTCTCCTATCTCCTCCATCGGAACAAGGCGCTGCCCCAGGACAGAGCTAGCTTTCTTAATCAGTTTGTTCAGTCTCTTCCTATCGGCTGCAGTAATGCCACTGCCCCAGCAGACCACTCCAAAAGTGATGGCTGATGCCACCACCGTGTCATAGAATGACTTCAGCAGCGCCCCTTGTACACCAAAAGACCTGAGTCTCCTCAGCAGGAACAGCCTGCGCTGTCCCTTCTTGTAGAGTGCATCAGTAT
Organism: Pholidichthys leucotaenia; assembly: GCA_020510985.1. Taxonomy (NCBI): domain Eukaryota; kingdom Metazoa; phylum Chordata; class Actinopteri; order Cichliformes; family Pholidichthyidae; genus Pholidichthys; species Pholidichthys leucotaenia. The sequence goes on from CM035840.1 coordinate 200,493,864, forward strand.
TGTGTGACCAGTCTAGTTTATTGTTCAGATGAATACCCAGGTACTTATAGGATGTCACCATCTCACGGAATTATCCTTTCCAGTCTTTTGGTGAGATCTTTGCATATTATTCATAAGTGAGATGGGATGGTAGCTGGATGGAAGCACAGGTTCTTTTCCAGGTTTAAGGAGCAGGACAATAGTAGCCAAATTCATATTTGGAGGGAATACATTGTCTTCTTTAATTTGGTTCACCATTTTAAAGAAAGTAGGTGCCATCACAGGCCAGAATTCTTTATAAAATTTTACTGGAAAGCCATCTGGTCCCGGAGCTTTGTTGTTTGGAATGTGCTTAAGTGCCTCCTGGAGTCCGGACACCAGAAGAGGTGCATCCAGAGCTGCAATCTGTTCATTATTTAATCGTGGTAAGTTAATATCGTCCAAAAATGTATTTATCGCTGAGTCAGATGGGTTAATCTGAGATGAGTAGAGGTTTTCATAAAACTTTCTAAAGGAGTTATTTCTTCAGGCTCCATCCATCCATCCATCCATCTTCTACCACTTTTCCGGAGGTCCGGGTCGCGGAGGCAGCAGTTCAAGCAGAGAAGCCCAGACTTCCCTCTCCCCAGCCACCTGCTCCAGCTCTTCAGAGAGGATACCAAGGCGTTCCCAGACCAGCTGGGAGACATAGTCTCTCCACCGAGTCCTGGGTCTGCCCCGGGGTCTCTTCCCAGTGGGACGTGCCTGAAACACCTCAAGTGGAAGGCGTCCAGGAGGCATCCTAATCAGATGCCCATACCACCTCAACTGACTCCTTTCAATGTGGAGGAGCAGCGGTTCTACTCTGAGCCTCTCCCGGATGACTGAGCTCCTCACCCTATCTCTGAGGGTGAGTCCAGCAATCCTACGGAGAAAGCTCATTTCAGCCGCTTGTATCCGCGATCTCGTTCTTTCGGTCATTACCCAAAGCTCGTGACCATAGGTGAGAGTAGGAACGTAGATTGACTGGTAAATCGACAGCTTTGCCTTAGAACTAAGCTCCCTCTTCACCACAACAGACCGGTACAACGTCCGCATCACTGCAGATGCTGCTCCAATCCGTCTGTCGATCTCTCGCTCCATTTTCCCCTCACTCGTGAACAAAACCCCAAGATACTTAAACTCCTCCACTTGGGGCAGGAGCCTGTCCCCAACCCGGAGAGGACAATCCACCTTTTTCCGGCTGAGGACCATGGACTCAGACTTGGAGGTGCTGATTCTCATCCCAGCCGCTTCACACTCAGCGGCAAACCGTCCCAGCAAGAGCTGTAGGTCATTGCTGGATGAAGCCAACAGGGCAACATCATCTGCAAACAACAGAGATGAGATCCTGTGGTCACCAAGCATGACACCCTCCATTCCCTGGCTGCGCCTAGAAATCCTGTCCATAAAAATTATGAACAGGATCGGTGACAAAGGGCAGCCCTGGCGGAGTCCAACTCTCACTGGGAATGACTCCGACCGAGTGTTGGCAATACGAACCAAACTCTCACAATGGTCGTACAGAGACCGAATAGCTTGTAACAACAAGCCCGATACCCCATACTCCCGAAGCACCCCCCACAAAAATCCACGAGGGACGCGGTCAAATGCCTTCTCCAAGTCCACAAAACACATGTAAACTGGTTGGGCAAACTCCCACGAACCCTCAAGAATTCTCAAGAGGGTAAAGAGCTGGTCCAATGTGCCACGGCCAGGACGAAAACCACATTGCTCCTCCTGAATCTGAGGTTCGACCAACGGCCGGACTCTCCTCTCCAGTACCTTGGCATAGACCTTCCCAGGGAGGCTGAGGAGTGTGATCTCTCTAAAGTTGGAGCACACCCTCCGGTCCCCTTTTTTGAAGAGAGGAACCACCACCCCAGTTTGCCATGCCAAAGGCACTGCCCCCGACCTCCACGCAATGTTGCAGAGGCGTGTCAACCATGACAACCCAACAACATCCAGGGCCTTGAGGTACTCAGGGCGAATCTCGTCCACCCCCGGGGCCCGGCCACCAAGGAGATTTTTAACCACCTTGGCGACCTCAGCCCCTGTGATAGGCGAGTCATCCCCCTCGTCCCCAAACCCTGCTTCCTCTGTGGAAGGCGTATCAGTGGGATTGAGGAGATCCTCAAAGTATTCCTTCCACCGCCCGACGATATCCCCAGTTGAAGTCAGCAGTGTCCCGTCCGCACCATACACAGTGTGGACGGGGAGCTGCTTTCCCCTCCTGAGCCGCCGAACAGTTTGCCAGAATCTCTTTGAAGCCGACCGAAAGTCTTTCTTCAGGCTCATGGGTAATATTTCCAGTCATATCCTTAATAGAGTGGATAGCTGTTTTTTCTCTGTTCAATCTAAGCTGGTTTGAAAGATATTGCCCTGATTTATTACTGTGTTCAAACTTTTCAAGATGCAGTCTTTGTATTAAAAACTGTGTTCTTTTGTTTGTAATTTCTTTTAATTACAGCTTTAGTTTTCTCATAATGTTAAGTGCCTGTTCCTGTGGAGAAATGGCACAGGTTGTCTCCAGTGATTTAATTTTCTGTTCTAACTCCAGTACCAGTGCTTTTTCTTTTTTATTCTTATACGAACAGGAAGAGATTATTTTACATGGCATGACCACTTTTGCTGCTTCCCAAAGAACACACGAGGATATTCCTGGCACATCACTATATTCCAGATACGATTCCCACTCTTTATTAAAGTATGTAATAAAGTCTTTGTCTTTTAGTAGTGATGTATTAAATTTCCAGCTCCTAGTTTTCCTTGTAGCTTTCATATTTACTAGTGTAAGAGATACTGGATGGTGATCGCTAATAGCTTGATTTGAACATATTTCAGTGTCTATGATGTCCCTCACAATAGAGTTACTGGCTAAAAAGAAATCTAGACATGAATGTGAACAATGAACTGATGAAAAAAAAGTGTATTCCTGAAGAGCTGGGTGAAGAGAAAGCCTTTCATCGCAAAGACCAAAATCATTCATGTATTGTTTGAGACTGTCAGTAGCCTGTCATTTTCAATAATTCCCTGATGCGCTGAGCCTGTCGATTGCAGGGTTTAATACCAGGTTGAAGTCTCCTCCCATTATGAGTGTAGTGTCCAAGTGCTCAGAAAGAGAAGTGAAGAAAGTGTGAAAATAGGATGGGTCATCAACATTTGGGCCATAAACGCTTGCAATACATAGATCCAAATTTTGAACTGAGATTTTTAATATTAAGATAAGATAAGATAAGATAAGCCTTTATTAGTCCCACAATGGGGAAATTCCAGGATTGCAACAGCATAGGGATAGCAACACTCAGAGCAACAATCAGAAGGCAAGAAAAAACAACATCTAGTAAACATATGTCCATATTACTATAAATGTATATATATAGACACACAGTGCAGAGCATTATGGCTGGTGGATGTGCAGCAGAAAGTCTAAGCTCTCTCTCCGCGGATGCAGCGGGCCAGCTGGAAGTCTTTGGGCATGATGGTGACCCCCTTAGCGAAGAAGAGACCACCAGGTGGGTCTCGCTGGTCTCCTGCAGAGCCATGACGGCGAAACTCAGGAAACGCAGGACGGTCTTGAAGTCCTGAGCGATCTCCCTCACCAGGCGCTGGACGGGCAGCTTACGGATGAGCAGCTCCGTGGATTTCTGGTAGCGACGGATCTCTCTCAGAGCCACGGACCTGTGACGGCGAGGCCTCTACATTATAAATCTACCTTCCGGATCTGCTATGGTATCATTCACTACAAAGCGTATTTTTCTGTTTACCAATATAGTTACCCCCCCTTTGTTTAGAATTAAAGCTGGCTGAGTACATGTAGTGGAATTCCAGGGAGGTGAGCGCATCTACAGATGACTTAGAAACATGTGTTTCCTGTAATAAGACAAAGCCTGTCTGTAGATCCTTCAGTCGATTAAAAACTTTTAGCCTCATCTCCCTGGTACCAATGTTCCACGTAACAAACTTAAATGTGGACATGTTTTCACTAACTGGTTTTGTGCTAAAGGCTAACTAAATGTGCCTATATGATTATATGTCCGTAATGTATGAATATGTGTGCATATGTATGTTGTGTGTAAAATATATTCCTATGCATGTATGCTTGGGTGTGTGCGCATGATGTCTCTGTTCAAGCAAATGGGGTGCATGGACTTGGGTGCATGTACTTAGTTATTTCCTATAAACCAGAAGTATGAAAGAAAACAGACAAAAAGGTTAGTAAATGGTGAAAAAATGCAGATAACATACAACAAGGACCTAACAACTTAAAAAAAAAATTAACTATAACAGACAAACAAACAACTTCAGCAAAAAAGAAAAAAACATTTTGACAAATGTTAATAAATTAAAACAGAGATCGAATAAGAGACCTGCAAAGAATTGCACTCTTTTTCCACCTGTAGCTAAGAAAACAAAATAGGCTCTAGAATAACCAGAGCATTATAGTTTCATCCATAAACAGTTTGCCATCTATATACAATCTATCCACATAGACAATAGCTCGTTTACCTTCTTGGATGTTTTGTTTCCTAACGGGAAAAAGCTTCCTTCTCCTTTCTAAGATTTCCTGTAGAAATTGATCATTTAGACCATAATTGGTGTTTTTAACCTGCCTGCCCTGCTTCTGTACCAAAATGTTTTTCTTGAAATGCTCAAATTTGGCAACAATAGGTTGGGACGTTTATTCTGGGAATTTTTTTGCCCAATTCGGTGGACTCGGTGGAAGGTAATTGATTTTGTGACTTCGGAGGATATTTTCAGTTGCCATCCATCTTCTACCTGAGGTCCGGGTCGCAGAGGCAGCAGTTCAAGCAGAGAAGCCCAGACTTCCCTCTCCCCAGCCACCTGCTCCAGCTCTTCAGAGAGGATACCAAGGTGTTCCCAGACCAGCTGGGAGACATAGTCTCTCCAGCGAGTCCTGGGTCTGCTCCAGGGTCTCCTCCCAGTGGGACATGCCCGAAACACCTTAAGTGAGAGGCATCCGGGAGGCATCCTGATCAGGTGCCCATACCACCTCAATTGGATCCTTTCAATGTGGAGGAGCAGCGGTTCTACTCTGAGCCTCTCGCGGATGACTGAGCTCCTCACCCTAAGATGCTCATGATAAATACTAGAACAAGGATTCGGTGTACCCCGCCCGGTATGGGGTTACCGGGGCCCCACCCTGGAGCCAGGCCTGGGGGAGGGGCTCGATGGCTAGCGTCTGGTGGCCGGGTTTCCACCCATGGGACCTGGCCGGGCTCAGCCCGAAAAAGTTACATGGGTCCGCCCTCCAGTGGGCTCACCACCTGCAGGAGAGACTATGGGGGTCTGGTGCTATGTGGATCAGGTGGCGGTCAAAGGTGGCGACCTTGGCAGACTGATCCCAAGCTTTCTAGTTTCAGTTGTATTGACATAAATTCATGGACCAGCTGTTCTGGATTTTCATCATTTTTTTCAGCGATTCCAGAAAAAAACAAGGTTATCTCTCATGCTGCGTGACTGCAAACTGAGAACTGTATCCTTCATTTTTCAGTTTTCTCTTTCAATAATGCCAAGCCACGTGGTTAGTGTGTTTACTGACTTTTTCAAGCTATTGTTTTCCTCTACGAGAGAGACGAGATGCGCCTGACTGTACTCCAGACTCTCCCGTACGCTCTGGAATTCTTTATGAAGCAGCTCGACCATCGCCAGTCTACCATCCATGCTGGTAAGTTTATTCTCAATAGAGAAAAAGATGTCACTAACCTCGGTGCCCCCCCGTGATTTCTTGGATGTTAAAATTTGGAGAATCCACCGGTCTGGGGCGCTTGGACACGGTGTTGAAGGAATTAGGACCGGGAGATGCGTTCTCCTAAATGACACACCAGCGATAATAAAACTCATCTATATAATTCTCAAGTTCCTCCAGCTACGTCAAGAAGATAGCGAAATGAAATACGAATGAACAGATAATCAATTAACAGATTAATTTCAAAAGAAACGCTACCTGTAGAAAATTCTTGTTCATGCTTGGTTGACGCGAGTTGCCATTTTAGATTATTGCACAATCGTCTTGGAACGTCTCGCGATCACAGCGGCACCCCCCCGTCCCGATACTATTTCCAGCTGTGCCACTATCTTCATGCGTGTCAATGGTGGTGATGATGTAACAGCCATCTGTGAGCCTGGTTGCTTGGTTCCGTGGGCTCGAACCCAGTTCATCATTGTGAGTGGCACTCTGTACAGCTGCATATGGCATTGTTACTGTAATGGTGTGGTACTCAGATTAGCTGCGGGGCATCCACCAAGCTGTGGTGGTTCTGCTACATCCCGCTGAGTCACGGACTCCTCACTCAACGCTACAGCGGCCGTCCCCAGAGGCCAATGCTGGTTGCGGATCCTGAAGACATCCGGCGTCTCTCCTGTGTCATTTACGGTCACGGACTCTTCACCCGTCGGCTCAGCCGTGGCTCCGATAGACTGGTGCTGAGCGAGGATTCTGAAGCAGTCCGGTTCTTTCTCACTTCCATCTGGTGCTGGTTTAGGTCGGGGTGATGTGTCGCTGTTCTGTATGCATGGGCTCCCTCTCCTGCAACTCTCCTAAACTCCTGCTGGGCGAGGATCTAAGGTGAGTCCGGTCGCTGTTCTCCCTCCATGTTGTGTTCACCCACAGTGCTGTGGCTACCCTCTGTACTGAATTCTCCTTCTTTGCAGTGTTCACTCTCTGTGCTGTGCTCTTCGGCTAGCTTGTCACAGGTTAGCTCGTCTCCTAAGGGCCCAAGGGCGCACGTACTCGCGAAGACTCTTGAGTTCTGTAGCATAACATTGAGTTGACTCACCTGCATGTTTTTCACTGGGTTGTTGTTCTGTGGTGTCCTGTTGTCTCGCGGTGTCTAACTTGGGGCCCTCCTGAGAGGGTGTGGGGTCCACAGGCTTAGCAACCAGGGCAACCGTCCGTGGAACAGCAAAATGTTCGGTCAGCGACGCCATGTAGTCATCATACGTAGCCCTTTTTTTAAAATTGTCGACTATCCGCCACCCTTCTTAGCCCAGGTGACCGTATAGAACTGCTCACATCCACCAGTCTCCGGCTTTCTCCAGGTTTACAGCCTCTGCATAGCTGGTGAACCACTCAAACCAGTGGGGCCATGGAACATATAGCTCACCGGAGTTTTCCTGCAACAGTTGTGATGGCCTCATGCACGCCTCCATGGTCTAACTCTCGTCACCAAATGTTATGTTCACAAACCCGGAGTGATGCACAGAGAGTGGTGCTGTTGTGAACATGAACTTTATTACAAATATTGGGTAACATATAATACAGCTCTATTGTCTCCTATTGAGCCAGCCAGGAAAGAGGCCCTAAGATAGGTGCTCTTTCCTTGTATGGGCTGGCGTGATGACGGCACCAGCCACCTGCGTCATCACGGCGGTCCCTGGTATTAACCCCTTCACTACAGTTATGATTGGATTTCTGGAGTTCTTGAGTAATTAATATTATAAGGTAATGCTAACTACTATTCCCACCTCCTAACCTATGCTTCCCTATAGCTATTTATCACAAATACAGCCACAGAAAAGTCCCACAGTGAGTCATTTCCTTTTACAAAACTTTATTTGTGTAGAGCAGGACATTTTACAGCCAAATCATTTCTTAAAGCAGTCCACTTTTTTTCCACAGTCGTCTTGTTAGGAGCACAGATGCATTCATTACAGCTGCATATATAGCACAGGTTATTACTGTAACATGACAGTGTGGTTGTGGTAGAAGACAGCAAAATAATAGTGTGCTACATGAAACCAAAAAAAGGCTTTTTCTACAAATCATAATCACATATTAGGGCCCTTTTATTCCAAAGTGTGTATAATACCAAAGGTGAACAAGCATGAAATGTGCTAAAATTATAAATAATAGTCTTTACTTTTTCTGTAACAAATGTAAGAAAAAAATAATGAAGATTATGAGAAGTGATTTAATTATACATCTACAAAATTGTGAACTTCTGAAAAAGAAACTAAGAAACAAATTTAGTATATATAGAAGGAAACAACACTGAATTGTGTACAAAACAGTGAATGAATGAATGAATCTTTATTTCGGATAGATTAGATTAAAAGAAAGGAGCAGAATAATATAACAAGGGGAAAAAAATCCAACAAGGGAATTAAACAATAACTCCTCCGATTATACAATTCAGCATAGGTTATCCGAAATGGGTGATGGCTGAAGCCGCAGCTTATATTGCCCACCCATGTTCCAACTAAGAATTCAAAAAAATAAAAATAAAAGTGATTACAAATCAGAACAAAGCTAAGACAAAATGTGACAAAACAAAACTAAGCAACAGCACAACACAGACTGGATATGATAATCCTTATGTGATTTTACATGTCGTTTTGTACATATGTTTGGAGTATTTATTCCTTTAGCTTTTGTTTAAATTGTCCAAGCATTGTGCATGATTTTAATTCAGGTCCAAAAGTGTTCCACAGTCTGACTCCTTGCATTGAGACAGCTAGTGTTGCTTGGTGGTAGTTCTCACTGAAGGTTTTTAAAATATACATGTTTCTCTGAAATGATATTATTTCTCCCTTATTTGGAACAACTTTTGGATATTTGCGGGCAGTGATAGATTCTTCACTTTAAACATTATTACTGCAGTTTTAAAATCAACCAGATCTTTCAACTTGAGAGCTTTTAATTTAAGAAAAAGTGGGTTTGTTGGTTCCCTGTAAGCAGCTTTGTTTATTATTCTAATAGCTCTCTTCTGAAGCATAAAGACTGGATATATGTTTGTTTTATATGTATTTCCCCATACTTCAGTACAATATGTCATGTATGGGAGTATTAATGAATGATACAAAGTATACAGTGTGGGTTGATTCAGCAAATATTTCACTCTGTGTAGTATTGCGATTGATTTGGATATTTTAACTTTAATATAATTAATATGTGACTTCCAACACAATTTGTTATCAATCATTACTCCAAGGAATTTAATTTTGGATACTCTTTCAATTTCTACATCATTTACACTGAGTTTAGATACTGAGTTGTGATGGTTGTTAAAAATTATAAATTTTGTCTTAAATTGAGCGTTAATTTGTCTGAATCAAACCACAGTTTAAGCTTTCCTAATTCCTTTCCGAGTGTATCCAAAAGTTGTTCCAAATTGCTTCCACTGCATAATAAATGTATCATCTGCAAACAATAATAAGTGAATTTTTTTTCCCAAAACTTTACATATATCATTTATATACATATTGAATAACAATGGCCCCAAAACTGAACCCTGTGGGACTCCACAAGTAACCTTCAGTAACTGCGAGTTTTTGCTACCAACACATACATACTGATATCTGTTCTTTAAGTAACTACATAACCAGGACAGTGCTACCCCCAATACCATAATTTTGTAGTTTCTTTAACAATAATTTATGATCCACTGTATCATATGCTTTATTAAGATCCAGGAATACCCCAACTGAATACTCTTTATTTTCTACAGCAGTTGATATTTTTTCTATAAATTCCATTAGAGCAAATGCAGTTGTCCTCTTGTGTCTGAACCCATATTGCTGCTCACACAATAAATTATTCTTCATTATAAAGTTGTCAGTTCTCTCACAGAATATTTTTTCGAGTGTCTTTGAAAATTGCAGCAATAGTGAAATAGGCCTATAGTTTGAAAATTTCCCTCTGTCACCCATCTTGTACGTATATGGGTGTTTTTTTTGGGGGGGGGGGGGCGGTCCAGTGCACTATATCAGGGGTATCCGACTTTCAAGCGCTCTCTCTTTTTCTGTAATTTGCAGATGTCGGTTTTGTTTTTATAATATGCAAGGGAACATAAAAGAGTTTCAGACTTGCATTGCAATTTTTAAAAAAAATCATTGATTTTGCCGTTAGAATCGAAACTATTGGTCGTGTCCCCTCATTTTTCCCAGTTTTTGTGTGACATGAAAATCGCATCAATTTCAAAGTACTGTAAAATGATCTCTGAGTAACTCTTTCTACTCATTTATGCAAGAGATAACAGAGCTGTAATGCAAATTCAAAATAAAACATTCCCCAATGTGATCGGATCTATGGTTTTTGTACGGCGACCCCTGCAAATTTACTCGTACGACGTAAATTTCCGTGTCTCCGAATTTACGCAGCAACATGCAAGTTATTTGGTAAAGTAACCAGAAAACAGGAAGTGCTGATGCTTTTCACTTTGCACCTTTCAAATCCCAAACCATACACGTAAAAAGATCAGTCTTTGTGAAGCTCAGATGTAGAATATTTCAATAAAATCTCAAACATTTATGACACATCGAATATGGTGTCCTATAAAAAATTTACGTCTTCGGTCTTGGTCGGCCGCGCGCAGCCCCGTCTGGCGAGGTGACCGCCCTGGGAAAGCAATTTTATTTTCTCTACCCCGGATGTGCTCAACCCATGTGGAGAGGATTAACCGTGGTCACTTTATATTGAAGTTATCGAAGGTCCAAACTTCCGTGTCCCACATTTACGCCTTTTGTGATTTTACGTCTTATCCAACAAACAGAGAGAATTTGAAGGTATGTATACACGTTATCACATGTTAATATGTCATGAAAATGTAGCTGTTGATGAGTTTTGATGCGTGAAAAATACTGGAAGTGTTGAAGTTGTTTCGTGTAAAACGTGTGCCATTGCAAAGTGCATTGGCACACGGGGAAACAAAAGCCCGAGTGTCCCGTTTACGTCTCCATTTACAAGTAGTTGAAGTGAGTGCTCATCCTCAAGAGTTCCTGAACGTGAATGCCGTTACGAAAATAGTTAATAGTTTCATAAACCTGACACAATTGGATAGTGATTAGTCAATTTCATGTGCAGATTTGATCAATTTTAAATTTTGCCACCAATGTCACACATTGGACCCCTAATAAATAAAAACACCCATATCGGAATTACTTTGGCTATTTTCATTGCATTGGGAAATATACCTGTTTGGAGAGACAGGTTACAGATATACGGACGTGGACAAAATTGTTGGTACCCCTCTGTTAATTAAAGAAAAACCCACAATGGTCACAGAAGTAACTTGAATCTGACAAAAGTGGTAATAAATAAAAATTCTATGAAAATTAACCAATGAAAATCAGACAATGCTTTTGAATTGTGGTTCAACAGAATTATTTTTAAAAAACACACTCATGAAACAGGCCTGGACAAAAATGATGGTACCCCTAGAAAAGATTGAAAATAATGTGACCATAGGGACACGTTCAACCAAGATGTGTCCTCTAATTAACATCACAGGTGTCTACAAACTTGTAATCAGTCAGTCGGCCTATTTAAAGGGTGACAAGTAGTCACTGTGCTGTTTGGTGACATGGTGTGTACCACACTAAACATGGACCAGAGGAAGCAAAGGAGAGAGTTGTCTCAGAAGATTAGAAAGAAAATTATAGACAAGCATGTTAAAGGTAAAGGCTATAAGACCATCTCCAAGCAGCTTGATGTTGCTGTGACTACAGTTGCACATATTATAAAGAAATTTAAGATCCACGGGACTGTAGCCAACCTCCCTGGACGTGGCTGCAGGAGGAGACGGATAATACGAATGGTAACAAAAGAGCCCAGAACAACCTCTAAACACATTCATCGTCAACTCCAAGGTCAAGGTACATCAGTGTCAGATTGCACCATGCATTGCTGTTTGAGCCAAAGTGGACTTCATGGGAGATGACCAAGGAGGACACCACTGTTGAAAACAAATCCAGACTGGAATTTGCCAAACTGCATGTTGACAAGCCACAAAGCTTCTGGGAGAATGTCCTATGGACAGACGAGCCAAAACTGGAACTTTTTGGCAAGGCACATCAGCTATGTGTTCACAGATGCAAAAATGAAGCATACCAAGAAAAGAACACTGTCCCTACTGTGAAACATGGAGGAGGTTCTGTTATGTTGTGGGGCTGCTTTGCTGCACCTGGCACAGGGTGTTTTGAATCTGTGCAGGGTACAATGAAATCTCAAGACTACCAAGGTATTCTAGAGAGAAATGTGCTGCCCAGTGTCAGACAGCTTGGTCTCAGTCGCAGGCCATGGGTCTTGCAACAGGATAATGACCCAAAACACAGCTAAAAACACCCAAGAATGGCTAAGAGTGAAACATTGGACTATTCTAAAGTGGCCTTCTATGAGCCCTGATCTACATCCTATTGAACATCTGTGGAAGGAGCTGAAACATGCCGTCTGGAGAAGGCACCCTCCTTCAAACCTGAGACAACTGGAGCAGTTTGCTCATGAGGAGTGGGCCAAAATACCTGCTGAGAGGTGCAGAAGTCTCATTGAGAGTTACAGAAATTGTTTGATTGCAGTGATTGCCTCAAAAGGTTGTGCAACAAAATATTAAGTTAAGGGTCCCATCATTTTTGTCCAGGCCTGTTTCATGAGTTTGTTTTTTAAAATAATTCTGTTGAACCACAATTCAAAAGCATTGTCTGATTTCCACTGGTTAATTTTCATAGAATTTTTATTTATTACCACTTTTGTCAGATTCAAGATATTTCTGTGACCACTGTGGGTTTTTCTTTCATTAACAGAGGGGTACCAACAATTTTGTCCACGTCTGTACGTCAGTGGCTTCACTAAGCATTCAATGATAGTTTTGACTAAAAGCATGTCAATATCATCACAATCCGTAGATGTTTTACTTTTAAACGATTTAATAATTTCAATGACCTCTCTCTCATCTGTGTTCTTTATGAAGATGGAGTCTTTAATAGCAGTGTTTTTGCTTATTGTATCACCTATAGGTGCCATAATGGGTATTTCTCATGCCAAATTAGGACCAATGTTAACAAAAAATTTATTAAATTCATCTGCAAGTGAGACTGCTTTCACACTCTCAGTCGTTATTTTTTTTTTTTTTTTGAAAGATTGGTTGGGTAGCTTGTATTTCTGTTTTTATTTCCAAGAATATTGTTAAGTATTGTCCAAGTATTTTTAGTGTTATTTCTGTTTTTTTCCAGTTCTTTACTGTAATAGTCTCTTTTACTACATCTCATTATATATGTTAACTTATTTTTGTATGTTTGTATGTCTGCGTCTTTTGTCCTTTTCTTTAGAAAAGCTTTATATAGTGAATTTTTCTTTTTACACGCTTTTTGTAATCCTTTGGTTAACCATGGCTTGTTGACATATTTCTGTTTAAGCTTTTTCTTTACTAATGGACAATTTTTTTCATAAAGAGTGGTTACAGTGTTCATGAATGTATCGTAGGCTTCATTTACATCTGATACACAGACTTTTGTCCAGTCTTGCTTCAGCAGATCTTCTTTAAAATGCCGCCATCAGTGTGTGAATGTGTCTGTGAATGGGTGGATAGCAGGATATGTAAAACGCTTTGGTCATCTAGTGATGACAATAAAAGCGCTATGCCAAGGAACTGTGCCAACTATGCAGCCTTCTGGGCTGCAGTGCACAGTTGAAACATGTAAAGAAGGTAAAAACATCTTTCTATTTTTGTCTTTAATAAGAGCAAAAGGTAAATAATTAAAAGGAGACAAAATGAACCTACTTGAGCTGCAGTTGTTGCTGCTAAGGGTGGCCCAAGCAGTTATTAGGTTTAGGGGGCAATCACTTTTTCACACAGGGCAATGTAGGTTTGGATTTTTCCTTTCCCTTAATAATAAACACCTTCATTTAAAAACTGCATTTTGTGTTTACTTGTGTTATCTTTGTCTAATATTTAAATTTGTTTGATGATCTGAAACATTTAAGTGTGACAAACATACAAAAAAAAGAGAAATCAGGAAGGGAGCAAACACTTTTTCACACCACTGTTACCTTCATGGCGGAGGTAATAACATGTTGAGATGCCATCAGTCATAATGTTACTCATGTTGTGAAGGCAGGTATTATTCAGTCACAGGGGAAACAATCCATACATGGCATCAGGAATTTCATTAGGAATATTTCATAATACTTGAAGATACTGTGTGAGAATTTTAGAAATTCTGGTTTAGCAAGTCACCAGGATTATTTCGAAGAAGGATTTAGGCAGAATAATTGTGTTTAAATTTGAAAATACATTAATTATCATCCTATAGGACAGGGGTGTCCAGTCATGTGCCATGGAGGGCCAAGACCCTGCAGGCTTTACCTCCAACCAGTGTCTTTAACAGCAGATTCCACTGAACTTCTTCCCACTGATTGCTGATCAGTGAAAACACCTGCCGAAGAGACTGGGTAGAAGAGAAAACCTGCAGGGTCTTGGCCCTCCATGGCACATGATTGGACACCCCTGCTATAGGAATTTATAATACAAGTGGTCTGACAGGACTACTCCCACAAACGGTCTAATCGGGGCTCTTCTGAGCCTGCAGAAAGTTTCACATTGATGATGATGTCTTTGACCAATCACAGGTCTTGTTGGTCAGAAGTTTTGCTATTGGTTGCTCAAAAAAGGCTGACAAGTGCTATGCATGTATACTTTTGGATGGAATGGTTTAGGATGGGTAAAAGTTGAGAAAGGCAGTTTTTTTTTTCCTTAGATTTTTGCCTACTGCAGCTTTAAATGCATAATAATAATAACAATGCATCAGATTTATATAGCGCTTTTCATAGATACCCAAAGATACTTTACAATGGATACATTATTCATACTACTGTAGCCACAGCTGCCCTGGGGCAGAGTGACGGAAACGTGGGCTGCCAATCCGCACCAATGGCCTCTCCGACCACTGTAAAGTAAATGGGGCTACCATTCACTTTGTTGCCAAAAACTGTCACTAAAACCTGTTTCAAAAATATTTATACAGTATCTTCAGCTCCTTTTCATACAAGAGAATTTCCATTGACCAAACTGAGGTGCTACAGTACATAAATATACTGATAGCAGCTAAGCTTGAAAGCTCATAAATCAGTCTAATCAGCACTTCTACTGAGGAACAAGGACCAAAGCACCAAGAATGTTTATCTTCTTGCCAAATCTCAATAGTGCGCAGCAATATAGTCAACTAATTTTAAAATCACACTTCCACATACTGTAAAGGCAATGTAAAGGCTGACTTAGCAGAAGGTGATGTATCTGAGCACAATACCTTAATCCTTCAAGGTGCACTCAGACCAAATGCAAAGTACAAATTTTTCATCTGGTGTGATTATATGTAAAGTCAATGAAAAGACACAAATACATGTGAATTTGCATTTGAGCGAGTTGCAAAGGCTTGCAGAAAGGCAGGGTTTCCTTCATATTTTCTGCAGCTGCTTTCCACCGGCTGTGGAAATCTCCAAAACACCATCATGTTTAGGTTTACAACGTTATCCAGTGGGGCACACAGGGAAAATGTCACTGCCTCCTCCAGAAACTGCACCTGGACAGCAGCTACTTACAGCAGTAAACTGAAGCTAGCCAGTGTCCAGTGTCAGGAGCTGCTAGCCCTTGTTTGCAAATCGGCAGCAGGAGTATACTTGGGTGGATACAAACTAGATATTCCTTCTCAAATGCCAACCTCTGGTCCATCTGTCTGCAGGTGACTGGCAGTCTCATTTTCAAACTAGTTTACTCCCCAGTGATGATACTCACTCTGGTGATGGCAGAATCTCAAGGCTGATTAGCTATTAGCGGAGTCATTACCGGCGCAATACCGGAGTAGTGGCCTAGTTGATAGAGTATCTGCCCCACAACCGGGAGGTCGTGGATTCAAGTCCCGGTCGGGTCATACCAAAGACCATATAAAAATGGTACTTTCTGCCTTCTAGCTTGGTGCTCAGCATAATAGAATGGGGGAAGGCAAAGTTGTCTGTGGCGGTGCCATGCATGGCAGCGACTTCTCTGATTTTTGATGTGATTAACATTGTAGAAAGGTAATTTTGTTCTGCTGTACATGATTGGCTGTACGGACTGAAGGACAATAAAGTTGGTTGCTTCTTCTTCTTCTATTGTGACCAGCTTGCTTGGATGCAGATTTGCGTGTATTCACATCTTTACTTTATATGTAATTGGGCTGCTCAAAAAAACTGCTTGATATATGAAGTGATTGCATCTTTAGTGTCTGGTGTACTTCTAATGGTGATGATGCTGGTGAGGTAGGAATGAGTTGGTGTAGTGATGGTTAAAATATAGACTGTACATAAAAGCTGGACACAGCTTCCTGGTCTACAAAGACTTGTCAATACAACCAATACATAAGTGCCTTAAATCCTAAGTATGTGCTTTATCAAGTGACAAACAGATGGCACCACCTGTGGCTGCAAAAGAGATTAAGCATTATAGAAAAGGACATGTTAAATTACAGCTATCAAGATACTTTCATGATGAGCTTCTAATTTCTATCACTACTTTGCACTGTACAGTATATGGGTGCATCTAAAAGAATTTGACAATAATGGTTCATAACTTACTGTAGTTGGAAATGTTCAGTCCTAAACATCATAATCAGCGATGCACCACTATACTGGCATCAGTCAGTATTCACACTGTTGACTGATATTGGCCTATCTGCAAATAAGATCATAGGTATCAGTAGCCACGGTTACATGGGCAAAATTTCTTCAATCTGATTACAATTCAGATCAGAACTTTACTGTTTACATGGATCCTGAGAAAGCTGATCTGATTAGGACGTGCATTTCCATGTGTCACACGTTTGAACGGACTAAATCATTTTTGACATGTGCACAATTATCCGACATTCCAAAAATAGTAGAAGAAGAAGCAACTTCTGGTATTAGCAAGCCTCGCTCCGTGTCGAAATGGACCTGTATTGTGTTATTCAGACTGTACGTTTGCTTCTGCTGGTCTCCATAATGAAGCTACAAGTACAAGGTGCATATGACGAACAGAGGGAGACAGCAGGATAATGCAGACCAGTTAAAAGCACTATATAAGTGCAGGTTAGTTAGTTAGTTTTGTTTTACTCCCACCATGTCTTCTGCTAGCTGCTGTAAAGGTGGAAATACATCACGTTGACGTGTGGCTGACGTACAGACATGCGCAGTAAACATATTTTCTGCCCAACCTTCGGAATAAGTGTTTTCATGCGTACCATTCGGATTAGTCATTGGCATAACCCACCCGTCTCAATCAGAATGAAATTTTGATCTGAATGAGCGTGATCGAGTCAGAATATTCAGACTGCCGTGTTTACATGAAGCATTTTTATTCCGATCAGGCTTTTAATGTGGTTACTTGTGTCCATGTAAACATGGTCAATGACTGACATTTATCCATTGTGTCTCAGTAGTGGTTCATTCAGAAATCATCCCAGACTGAACTATTTTAAACTATTTCTGCTCAGTTAGTTTTTCAGACTTTCTTTTTGCCTTTTGGCTGCCTCCTTTCGGGGTCACTAACAGAGTGTCATCACCTTATATTACGATGCTCTGCATATTGATTTGGCAAGGATTTTTATGCTGGATGGCTGTCCTGACACAACCCTGCTCATTTATCCAGGCTTGGGACCAGCATAGGGAATACACTGGCTTGTGCCCCCCCTCCCCCCCAGCTGGGTAACCAACTTTCCTTCCTCCATTCTATTCTTGCTGAGCACCAACCTAGAAGGCAGGAAGTATCATTTTTATATGGTCTTTGGTATGACCCAGCCAGGACTTGAACCCACAACCGGGAGGTTGTGGGGCGGATGCTCTACCTCTGGGCCACCACTCCAGTTTTTTTCAGAATATACATCACAAATAAATGACTGGAATTAAAAATGGAATAGATAACAACAAATTGTTATCAGTTAACCAACTTATCTTAAACTATAGCATGCAAGGGATGCAGTGATTCTGAAATTTTGAGTTAATATCAATGCAATGTTGAAAAAAAATTAACCAATGACGAAAGGCAATTGTTTGTTTTGTTTCAATCTTATTCCATCTTCAGGAAACCAGGGAGACAAGTAGGATTAAAAAAATTGAATTAAATAGTTTAAAATGGTTCAGTCCTGGAAGTTTTCTGAATTTGCAGCTGTAGTCTGTTGTCTGGTTCAAGGCAAAATCAGTGCCACACAACTGGAAAACCCCAGAAAAATATCAGCCACTGCTGATAGCCAATATCAGTAAATATGATGAATATCAACCGATACTGATATTCTGATTAATATATCTGTGCATCTGATACATCAATATCAGCCCAATATTTCACAATTGGTGCATCCCTGATCAAATTAAAACAAATAAGGCTGGAAATAGTTTAAGGGTGCACGTTACCACAATAAAGGACAGCAGGTTGCTAACTGGTTCACATGATATAAATCAGAAAACCCAGATTGTATGTAAACTAGAGAGGAATATCATGGTCATCCATGGTAGTACTATGAATCCACATCTCATCTGTCCCTGACACAGCACAGCAGCCAGTCACAACATTTTTAGTCATGAAGCCACAGAAAGTCAGCTCAAAAAGGGTCTTCAGACCAAACACGAATAAATTTAGTACTAAATATGGTCACGTTAACACAATGAGTTAACACATTCTCACATTTGGTCTGACCACACCTTAAGAGGAACAAAAATACCTGAAGTTTGATGTCACTGATGATGATTTGGTGGAGCCCAACAAGAAAATATTCACACCTGTAAAAATGTAACATGAGTATGATATACCCATATGTATGGTACACCCTGGTCTGAACAGGCTGAAACAGCCCAAACAACAGAAGTGTAATATTTAGAAAGTCGGAACTGTCCATCACGTCACAAATCTACCAGTCATTACGTTAGCCCATTGGTAACAGTAAGGCCAAGGTTACTGGGATATTTTCTGCAGCACTATATTTTTATATATAATATACACATCATGAGCAGCTGACTGCTTCAGGAAGCAGCAATCTATTTAGCCAGTGAAGGATTCATTTAACTTTGTTTCCACCAGGGAACGATCTACACATACAGCACACATGGATGCAATACTAGCATTTCTGGTCTGGCATGACCAAAAATGCACCGTCTCCCCAAAAATCCTCGCTAGTGATGGTTCCAAGAAGGCAGAGGCAGAGATCACTTCTGACCAGGAGTCATGGTAAGTACACCTCAGGTTTTTTTCTCGAACTTTTGGGTTGTCACGCAGTGTAAAAGCTGTGCCGCAATGGATTGTGGGGCATTCTTTAAAGCACCTATGAGCCACATGGTTGAGGTTTGGCTTTGGCCAACAACATTAACCAGCAAATCCCAGGCAGACAGGGAGTGTAAGTAAAGCGTAGATCATGGAATCTTTTATCAGCCGCTGCCTAATGGTTTCAAAGGCTGAACATGTCATCACTGTCACCAATATTGATGCTCCACTAGACAGCCCAGATCTTCTTCTGCTGGAAGTATGCATTGAATCTGGCCTGGGCATAGTCCTGCAACCAAAACAAGCACACATCAACGACATCACACAGGGAGAATACAGTTATATTATTTGTGTCGATACTAATTGAAAAGGAGTGTGGTAAAATTAAGTCAAAGCTCTACATTTACATATAAGGCAGAATAATATATAAATGGCTTATACTCATCACAGAATCAATGTATAATGCCTTCATAAATGGACATTTTTCCATTGTTTAACTACAAAGGCTTCGTGAAATTAAATAAATCCCCATTATTATTAGGATGTATTGAGATATGTTTTCCATTTAAAGTGTGTGTACAGTTGGCCAGTGGTCCCCGACCATGGAGGCCTAAGACCCTGCAGCTTTTAGCTCCAACCAGTCCCTTCAGCAGGGGAGTTCACTGGATTGCTTCCCATGAATTGCTGATCAGTGAAATCACCTGTTGAAGACACTGATTACAGGTAAAACCTGCAGGTTCTTGGGGGGATTGATGGGGGTGCTATCCCCTTTGTTAGCAAAATGACACAAAAGCACCCCCCCCCCCCCGTTAAGCTGCCATCCCCATTCCTGATGCAAGGACAGTTTAGAGAGTCCAACTGAATGTCAACGTCTTCCTGACATCTCCATCATTTATCTGCTACTAAAGAAGCAGACCCATGATTTTCTCTCAGCCGTCTTCTGTAGCCGACCCTACAAATCTGGTGTATGCCAATTACTATGATAACATCAGAAGTTTAACTATGTGAGTTTTTTTCTGTTACAGTTTTTCTCAGTCGCTTTGGTGCATTTCTCAGGACAGAACTGAAATTCTCAAAACTATTAGCTCAACCACCACATCACCTAGTCACACATGCTCATCGTAAAAGAAATTTCTCTTCATTTTGAACAAACAGCAAATGCTTTTGTACATTATACAGCTGTTTGTGTACAATTGTCTACTGTTATGTATAGTATCATCTGCTACTGTCATGTCAGTCAAAATACATGAAGCAGGTTTTCTGCTGAATAGTACTTCGCCCAAAAACTTTTAGGCATTTGTTCATTGCTTGAGTCATTACATGCAAAAGTGATGAACTAGTTATCATTATGCCGAGCAGATTATAAACATTTCTATTTTATTTTTTTGTAAATATGTATCAAATTGATTGTTTTTGGTGACTCTTTATTTTTTTTAATTAATTAAACATATCAGTTCATTTTATCCAGTGTCTTTCTTCTTGCATCCACCTTATTGCTAGGCCCCATGATGCCTTGCATGAATTATGGACGCAACTTCCGGTACTGGTTTAGGACATATGGTCGTCACTGAAACGGGACACTTTTCCTTGTTAAAAAAAACAATGACTTCGGCATCAGAAATGCGAGAACACGGCCTCTTGCACCTCAAAACAGTAACATAATCATACCACTTCCCACGACTATCGAGGGATGGAAAGATGACCTTAAAAAGTGGCCTCGTACACAGTAGCTCCGTTAGTTAGCGCCGCTGCTAAGATGCTAACACTGTACACAAATGACCTGTGCTGATAAAATGAGTCACTTTGAGGACATTTTCAAAACTGATGTAACATTATTTCCATATTCTGTATTGAAATACCTTCAAAATGATATTTAATTTGTAGGTAGTGTGCAAAAACTGACCCAGAAAAAGATGATTTGTGTGGCCGACACACATTGTGGGCTCACGCTGCCACAGAGACAGGACTGAATGTGTATTGTGGAGTGTCACGTCTGCAAGGACTAAGGACTCGAATCTACAGGAGGTAACAAGGAAGTGTGAGATTTGTCTCTTTGTCCCACAGAAGACGCCCCGGAGGGTATTCCGGTTCATCAGGATATGAGAGACAATGGTGAAGCTTCAAAGGGATGCTTTGTAACTGTATGTTGACTGAAGACACCATGTGACTTGAATTCTGATGCTGGAAATGTATAAAAGGGTGTTGAAGTATGATTCTTTCTCTTTCCTGCTTTGAGAATGCTAGAAGCTGCGTTCTGTCAAATAAAGCTGGTTTTATGACTGAAACTCAGCCTCGTTATTTGAGCATGCTTCTACACTGGTGACCTACGACGGAAAATGAGCAGACAGAATTCTCCCGAGCGGGGCTCGGTGGAAGCCAGCCTGATGGCCGCCTCCACGATCCGGCTGCCCGATTTCTGGCAGCACAGCCCGCGCTCATGGTTTAGCGCAATCGAGGCGCAGTTCAACCTCTGGAGAATCTCCAACGATGACACAAGATTCTACCACGTGGTAGCGAAGCTGGACAGCGACACGGTCCAGAGAGTGGAAGATCTGGTTAATCATCCACCAGACAGCGACAAGTACAGCGCATTGAAGGACGCGCTGATCAGCCATTTCACCCCCTCAGTCCAACAAAGAGCAGAGGGGCTCCTGGCGCTGACGGAGGCCGAAAACGATAGACCTGCGGACCTGATGGTGAAGATGCTGCAGCTCAAAGCCTCTGAGGATGGCAAATTCATTTTCGCCCACCTTTTCCTTCGAACCCTGCCACCAGCAGTGAGAGTGGCCCTGGCAGAGTCACCCCGATTGGCCAGGCGAGACTACCATGGGTTGAGCAAGGAGGCGCAGAGGTTGGTCGACGCCCACAAGCGGAATGCGGTCTCGGCCGCGGCAGCCAGTCCGGGAACGGCGTCCGGAGACAGTGCGGGTCCAGCGGCCGGGGCGCCAGACGCACCAACGGCGGCGGCGACAGGAGCCAGACGACGCGGAGCGGAGAATGGCTCGTGCTTCTACCACCGCCGTTTTGCAGAGAGAGCGCACAGGTGCGTCCCACTGTGCAATTTTAAGCGCCAGGGAAACGCCAAGACCGAGGGCCGGTAGCAGCCGCGACCCTCGGCAACGAGAACAGGCTGCTTTACCTGACGGATGCACGCTCGGGGAAACAGTTCCTCGTGGACACGGACTCTCAGCTGAGCTTCGTCACACCCACCTACGCGGAACGGCTGTCGCCTTCTAAAGCCCCCTGGGTGTCAGTGTCAGCAGCGAACGGCTCCACGATTAAAACGTTCGGTGAGAGGACCATGCTTCTGTCCTTACAGGGCCGTTCATTTGAGTGGACATTTATTGTAGCAGCAGTCAGTTTCAACATGTTAGGGGCTGATTTTTTGTGCTCACATGGTTTATTGGTTGACCTTGCTAATAGACGTCTGATTAATGCACTGTCCTTTCATTCTATTCCCTGCACAGCTCGGGTGGCCCCGCCAACTGCACATGCCAGCGTCTCAGCTGCGGGTGGTAAGTTTCACACTCTGCTTGCTCAGTTTCCAGCACTCACAGTCCCCACGTTTTCAGCAACGGTGGCCAAACATGGGGTAGAACATTTCATAACAACCACAGGCCCTCCCATTTTTGCAAAGGCTCGGCGCTTGGACCCAGCTAAACTGGCCATCGCACGCGAGGAGTTCACTAATCTGGAAAAACTGGGCATTGTTAGACGTTCCAAGAGCTCTTGGGCTTCGCCGTTACACATGGTCCCAAAAGCTGACGGCTCGTGGCGACCTTGCGGCGATTTCCGCAGGTTGAACAACGTTTCAGCTCATGACCGCTACCCGATTCCGCACATTCAGGATTTTTCTGTCCATTTGGCGGGGGCGTGCATTTTTTCTAAAATAGACTTGGTGCGCGGCTATCACCAGGTGTCAGTGCGCGCGCAGGATGTACCCAAAACAGCGGTCATAACGCCTTTCGGCCTTTTTGAGTTCTTGCACATGCCTTTTGGCCTCAAGGGGGCCGCGCAGACTTTCCAACGCATGATGGATGCAGTTTTACGCGACCTGCCTTTCATGTTCGTTTATTTGGACGATATTTTGGTAGCCAGCGCGTCCGAAGGCGAACATGAAAAACACCTCACAGCAGTTTTCCAGAGGTTGGCAGAGCACGGGTTAATAGTTAACCCAGCGAAGTGTCAGTTTGGGGTGGCGCAGATTGATTTTTTGGGACATCGCGTTTCGGCAGAGGGAGCAGTTCCCCTTCCAAATAAAGTGCGTGCCATAACGGATTTTCCTCAACCCCAAACGGTCAAGGCGCTTCAGGAGTTTCTAGGGATGGTTAATTTTTACAACCGTTTCCTCCCAAGCGCAGCACGACTCATGCAGCCATTGTACACCGCGTTAAAAAAACAAAAGCCCGCAAATAAAGTTGAATGGTCTCCGGAGCGGGAGCGCGCTTTTGCCCAGGTCAAATCAGCCCTGGCAAACGCAGTTTTGTTAGCGCACCCAGTTCCAACGGCCCGCATGGCGCTCACCACTGACGCTTCTGATGTAGCGGTGGGGGCGGTAGTTGAACAGTTTGTGGCAGGTACCTGGCAACCCCTCGCGTTTTTCAGCAGGACCTTGCGCGATAGTGAACGGAAATACAGCGCATTTGACAGGGAGCTTTTGGCCCTACACTTGGCCATCCGTCATTTTCAGTTCTGGTTAGAGGGGTGACGTTTCACCGCTTTTGTGGATCATAAACCGCTAACGTTTGCGATGGCCAAAATTTCAGAACCCTGGTCAGGCCGGCAACAAAGGCAACTAGCCGCAATATCGGAGTTCACTACTGATATTCAGCATGTCGCGGGTAAACACAATGTTGTAGCAGACTGCCTCTCGCGTGCAGTAGCACCGCCAAGCCCCATAGGGGCAGACTCTGTAGCCATGGCCGCGGGCCCGGGCAGCGACGCGGGAGCGCGCGCAGCCCCGGTCTGTGTTGGGTTAGATTATGCAGCCATGGCTGCGGAGCAGGTTAACGACGCGGACGTGCGCGCGCTCCAGTCTGGACCAACAGGGTTAAGGCTGGAGCACAGGGTGCAACAAAACGGTATGCCCCCGCTAATCTGCGATGTCTCCACGGGACGGCCCCGCCCTGTGGTGCCAACCGCGTGGCGTCGCCGTGTTTTTGACTTGGTCCATTCTCTCGCGCACCCGGGGGTGCGCGCATCGATTAAGTTGGTGGGGGAGAAATTTGTTTGGCCCGGGTTGCGCAAACAGGTCAAGGAATGGGCAGCAGCCTGCGTAGCGTGTCAGCGAGCCAAAATACACAGACACACTAAGGCCCCGTTAGAACCTTTCCACATCCCTGCTAAGCGTTTTGATCACGTGCATATTGACCTGGTCGGCCCGCTTCCGTTATCACACGGGCACACACATCTTTTGACGATGGTAGACCGCACCACGCGCTGGCCAGAGGCGGTTCCTCTGACATCAACCACAGCGGAGGAAGTTGCGCGAGCATTTTTAGCAGCATGGGTTGCGTGTTTTGGTGTACCGTCGGACATAACGTCCGACAGGGGTCCCCAATTTATTTCTGAGCTGTGGTCATCGACGGCCCGCAGCTTGGGGGTGAAGATTCATCGCACCACCGCGTATAACCCCCAGGCTAATGGTTTATGCGAACATTTTCACAGGTCATTGAAAGCAGCCCTCAGAGCGTCGCTAACGGATACAAATTGGGTAGACAAACTTCCATGGGTTTTATTAGGGTTGCGTTCTGCACCTAAGGAAGATTTGCACGCTTCCCCGGCTGAATTAGTTTTCGCTCAACCGCTTCGTTTGCCCGGGGAATTTCTTCCTGATAATCCCGCACCTAGTGGCCCCCCCGCTCAGCCGTGGCAGAGCGGCTCAGGAGCAAACACGCTTCCTGGCCCAGTCCATCACAGTTTCCCACACGTTTTTGTGCCCAAGGCTTTAAAAAATGCAGAGTTTGTTTTTGTTAAACATGACGCCCAGCGTCCAAGTTTGCGGCCGTTTTACGACGGACCGTTTCGAGTGCTGGAGACCGGGCAGAAGCATTTTCTGCTAGATTTAGGGGGCAGACGGGAGCTGATTTGCATAAACAGACTCAAACCCGCTTTTGTTCTGGCTGACGAGGAGGTGCAGCTCGCGAGGCCCCCCCGCCGGGGCAGGCCGCCGAGGAGACATTCTCCCAAGTCTTCACAGAGAGGTGCTAACGGCTTTAATCCACAGGTGCAGAGAGATGTTGCAGGTGCAGCCAAGCCAAGTTGCAGCAGATTCGGCAGAAGATTAAAACCTAGGCAGTTGGTGGATTGATTAGCCATGTATGGAGTGCTTTGTGTTTTTCTTTTTGTATGCCATTTAGATTTTGCCTTACTAGACGTTTGGGGGGGGGGGGTAGTGTGGCCGACACACATTGTGGGCTCACGCTGCCACAGAGACAGGACTGAATGTGTATTGTGGAGTGTCACGTCTGCAAGGACTAAGGACTCGAATCTACAGGAGGTAACAAGGAAGTGTGACATTTGTCTCTTTGTCCCACAAATCCTAATCGCGATCAAAAAATTTGTCGCCGTTAATGGGGTGTTGCATTAATCGGTGATTAACCACTAATTCACCACTAATAAATATAATATAAAGCTGCTCTCACATTTACCTCCACTAAATGAGATGTATTTGTTCAGAAAAAAGTGAAAATCAATAAATGCATCAGTTATGATCTGCTTCATATGATTTAAAAACTGGTAATTTATTTATTTTTTGGTGGGGGGGCAGTTTTTTTTTGTTTTGTTTTTTTTACAAAAAAAGTAGAAAAATTTTAAGAGCGAAAATCTTTGAGGGGACAAAGTCACAGTAGTTACATTAGTTTAACTCCCAATTTATTCCAGGTTTGAGCATGAAATAACTTTTAACAATAATTTTAAAATGAAAGATAATAATTAAATAATTAAAAAATGAAAGATGAACACCGGGTTATGTTCTATGAATGTTTTATTCATGTTTTTAAAAACCTCCACGTTATAGTTTTTCCTTCATTAAATACACCATTTGTTAATGAGTTAAAAATTATTGTTAAAAGTTATTTCATGCTAAGACAGAAGGAGGGTATTCCGGTTCATCAGGATATGAGAGACAATGGTGAAGCTTCAAAGGGATGATTTGTAACTGTATGTTGACTGAAGACACCATGTGACTTGAATTCTGATGCTGGAAATGTATAAAAGGGTGTTGAAGTATGATTCTTTCTCTTTCCTGCTTTGAGAATGCTAGAAGCTGCGTTCTGTCAAATAAAGCTGGTTTTATGACTGAAACTCAGCCTCGTTATTTGAGCATGCTTCTACAATTTGTTTATATTTTAGTTAGGTTGAAAACTCGCGTTTGATTGGTCGGGAGTTACGTCTTCTGCAAAAACATAGGTATTTTTAGAAAGTACGATTTCTAAGCTTTCCAATGACACCAAACACTCATGGGGGGTTTCCCGGGACTTGCCACTAGCAAACAAAGAAAGAGTCATGATTTATGACTTCTCTGTCTGTAGCTCATAATGGCACGGTGCACATTCTGACTCATTTTGCCAGCATGGGTCACAATATCAATGTCTCCACCGCAATAAAGTTGGCTGCATTTTGTTAAAATATGTTGGACATAATCAGGTTTACGTCAGAGCAGACGCAGAATCTAGTCAGAGCCACAAAGAAGCCTCCATTTATTCAGTCTATTGGCACAACCACGAACAGCAGCAAGTGCCAGAATGACGTCAAAACATTCAAAAAATAAAAAAACTATTAGAGATGAAATTAGCTGCCACTTGAGTGGAAAATACGTATGTGGACTATACAGTAAAATGAATTTGAAAAACTTAAAAACGCCATTTTAAATGCCCCTGCTAGTCCACTCTTAGTGACTGATTTAACACTACTGCAGCCAAAACTGGAAGTTCCGTCCATAATCGTTCCTACAGCAGCACCCCCAGGAATAAGGCGGATAGACTATTATAATTCACATTTTAATGTTCTTCACGAAACTTCCTTAAATCAGCTCCAGATGGTTCAACATGCTGCTGCAAGGCTTTAAACTAAAGTTAACAAGAGATCTCACATCACCCACATTTTATCTAATCTAATTTTATCTAAAAAGACAGCAGGTGGGCTGAAAACAAACTAAAACTTGGCAGACAAAACTCAAGGCAAATCAAGGCAATGGCGAACTTACAAAAACCAGGACACATAGACAAAACCACAGCAGGCTAGACAATGACCTCTCGAGGAACAAAGAACGGACACTCGCATATATAGGGGGTGGAACAATTACCAAGACACAAGACAGCTGGGAACAATCAAGGACTGAACAATGCACACATGAGGCAAAGTGGCTATAGGTACAGAAACATGAGGAACTAGGGACAATAGGTAAACAAGTAGGCACATAACCTTGGACCTAGACAGGGGAAACACAGAAGACAACAATTATAGCAATAATAACAATACACAGAGGGTGATTGCTGAAATTAATAGGAAAAACATAATGACCTAAATTAAACTTAAAGCTAAGGCAGAAATAATGATAACATAATGAAAACCTGAAGAAAGGACAAGGCATGGAAAATTCAATTCAATTCAACTTTATTTATATAGCACCATTCCACAACAATAGTCATCTCATAGCACTTTCAACTGTAGGGGAAACCCCCACAATTGCAGAAAGACCCCAGCAATCAGGCGATCCCCTGTGAGCAAGCACTTGGTGATGGTGGAGAGGAAAAACTCCCTTTTAACAGGAAGAAACCTCCAGCAGACCCAGGCTCAGGGAGGGGCAGTCCTCTGCTGCGACTGGCTGGAGGATGAGGGGAAAGAGAAGATGAAAAAAACAAGACAAAACCAAGGCCATGATGATAGTGATGATAATACTCAAAGGGAAAACCTCAGAAACCCAAATGCCCAGATCTTAACACTTCATTCTCAAAAAAGGAATGTGCTATACAAATAAAGTTATTATTATTATTATTGTTTTTATTATTTCTGTCCATTTCCCTCCCACAGTAAGATGTAATTTTTTTAGTTTTGAAATTGCTCTACAACACTTTGCGTTTTTCATTTTCAGTCACTGTTACCAAAAGCCATTACAGTCTTCATTAGAAAATACTACAGCGTAAACTGTTGTACTGATAATGTGAGTGCACATTTTGACGGTTCTTCAAAAAGATGGCATAACGACTATTCATTCTGATAGTAGTGACAGTTTTGTTATGTATGGAAAATACCTGGGCGAAGGATGAGGCAAGACGAGTTGGCGAGCACAGCTTTACTGATGGAAAGGGAACAGTGGTTACACAGCAAGCACCTGGTGTAGGGCACCGGTCAAAGAGGCCGCAATATGGATGCCCCTGCCTTCATCCCATCACGTCACAGCACCCAGTGCAGTGACGTGATGGGAAGTAGACGTCACCACACTGCAATTCACAATAAAGGTGCCGTTTATTATATATAACATTTCCTCCCCCCTTTAGAAGAGTCAAAAACCACACACACAATTGAAACCTGCCCCCAACTCATGCTCTAAAATAACAAAAACTAATGTATTAAATTGGCCTAACACACTCACTCAAAACAACCCAGAATAGGACTGGTGGGTGGACTACCGCACAGCCCGCATGACATGGTGGATTATTCTGCCACCCATATCCAAAAGCAAAAGTCCATTATCAAACTAAAATTACTGGCCGTGCTCCTAAACTAAAATATAAACACACATAAAATAACCCCATACCATAACATACATGCAAAACATCAGAACTATAAACAACCAAATTTACAGCACAGTCACTTGGGTGGGAGAGGTAGAACGGGGGGCCAAGGGCAGCCCCTCAACAAGCACGCCTCTGGAAGCAGCAAACCTCTGGGACGATGGCTGATCTTCTGGACAATGGAGCCTGACTCCTTCACCACCAACACCGACTCCCGTCCAGCCTCATCACCCGGAGCCTCTTCCGGGTGATCTTCCTCTTCCTCGCCGAAGCTGATTGGCATGTCTCGATGAGCCGTCGGACATGCTGCGCCCTTGTTTTGCCACTATGAGCAGACACCCTCGATGTTTTGCTGGCTATCACTTGGTCCATTTTTGCCATGGACGTTCTTCACCCTGAACCAAGTCCAAAACCCTCAGCAGGGCCCGGCTCGGCCTGACGTGGTGCTGCTGAGCATGTGTTAACTCCATGCTAGTTGGTCTGGCCCTGTCTTCTTCTAAAACTGTCGTAGTGGTCACCATCGTAGCTGCAGACCCTCCACTCCCCTGCAGCCAAGCTCCGGAGGCATCTGGGGCTAGTACACTGGCGTTGCTCGCCAACACAGGTGCCTCACCGCCACGCTCGGTGCCCCCCTCTGCCATGTCCTGAGCGCTGGCATTGAGACCCTCCTGCACCGAACCTGAGTGAAACTGGTCCTGCTTGACTGCTGTGGTGTCTGTTAGCTCCTCGTCTAACATAATGTCCTCATTGACCACCGGAACCGGAGGGTTCCTGCGCCCACAACCTGACCATTCGTTCCCAGCATTGTCTTCTATGGCGAAACCCAGTCCATAAAACAAATCACAGCCCATGATGTTATCGCCTTGAGCTGTCACGTGGAATGTGAAGTAAACCATCTTCGCAGACTTGTACCGGACCGTTAACTCCAAAGTCTCAACCATGCACAGCCTGCCACCTCCATAACCATACAACAGTGCCAGGTTACCTCTAATCCTGTGGTGGGGGAAAAACTTCCTCACTGTGGCCCAATTCAGCAACGACCCCTCCACCCCCATGTCGAGCAGCAGCGGTACCTCCACGCTGTCGAGTTCCACTGTGCAGGACGTGTACCCGTTTGTGCTAGGGGACACCGTATGGATGGTCGTCGGGGTCGAGCAGAGTGATTTCTTCCGTGGGCTGTCCAGTTCAGATACACGGCACACTCTAGCGTAATGGTTCAAGCGTTCACATCTGCTACAATGTTCTCCCCTAGCCAGTTAGTCCTTCGCCTTATTTCGTTGTGTTGCAGATCCACAACCCTTGCACAGGGGTTTTCCTGGAGCAGACCTTCGGCTGGCAGCATTGGTTTCTGTAACATCGTCATCCAAGCTATCCCCACTTTCCGAGTCCACAACATTTGCCGCAGCAGGTGGCTCTGGCGGCTGCTGTGATTGGCGCCAGGTTAGTTTCGAAGCTAGCTTGTCTGCAGCCTCCAGCTGGAGAGCTAACTCGACAGCTCTGGCTAATCTTAAGTCATTGGGCACCGTGAGTAGCCTAGCCCACAATGCAGTGCTGCATGTGTGCTCCGCAAGCTGGTCACGTACCATTTCATCTTCCAATGGCCCAAAGCAACACTCGCTAGCTAGCTGCTTTAAGTTGGCGACAAACTGGTTAACAGGCTCACCTACCTGCTGGTACTGCTGCCGAAAAAGAATCCTCCAGACAGTCATGATATCCAGGGTGTGGAAATGGTTGGCTAGCAGCTCCACGACGTCCTCAAAGGAATCCGAGTGTGCACAGGACTTGCTGGTTCTCAATACCCAGGTTGTAAACAAGCAGCGCACGTGCCCTCAACTTGTTGAGCTTACCGAGGTCCAGCACAGTGATGTAGGTCTGGAAGACCTCAAACCACATGGGCCAAGGCACTGGCGGTTCGCCCGGAAGCTCGAGAAAGGGACGAAGTGGTGTGATACACGCCTCCATGAGTTAATCCTTGATCGCCAAATGTTATGTATGGAAATACCTGGGTGATGAATGAGGCAAGATGAGTTGGCGAAGACAGCTTTATACAGGGATGAGAATGGGGCTTGGGAAAAAAAGAGGAAACTAAGCCGGGGGTCTTAGTTAGGCCTGTGTCCCCCAAGCCGGATCCAAGGCGGAGCCTTGGTGGGGGGTCTGGGGGGCAACGCCCCCCATAAGCTAACGAAATCTGGTGTTTTAGAAAGCTCAAATGTGGTCTTATATTTAAAGTTAGAAGTAAGTACAAATGCATTTATAGTTTACCTTTTTAATCTGCTGCTGCATCACGTGTAAATTTATGATATCTGAATGGTATGTTGATGTAATAATACTAAATTATATTTTACTACTATTTAATATGTTTAGAATGGTAAATGGCGTTCACTTATATAGCGCTTTTTCTCATCTCTGGATGACCAAAGCGCTTTACAGATCCTGCTATCCACCCATTCACGCACACATTCACACACTGATGGCAGCAGAGCTGCCATACACACACAGGCGCTAGCCTGGCCACCAGGAGCAACTGGGGGTTCAGTGTCTTGCTCAAGGACACTTTGACATGCAGACTTCAGACAGAGTGGGAATCGAACCCATGACTCTCCGATCAGTAGTCGGTCACACTACACCTGTGCCACAGCCGCCCGTAGAACTGACACAGAATTACATTTACATAGTTCTAGAACAGACAAAATAATTTAACCAAGTAAAATAAATTATAAATATTAACAAAATTCCATCACCAAGTCCATCACCCATTTATTAAAATATACTGACATTCTGCAAGCATTTTGATTTATTAATGTGTGCATTTGTTAGTATTACTAGGAATATAAAAAGTTGCATATTAGTATATTTTAATATTTGAAAGATAATCTAAGAAAGTAAGTAAAACCTAAAAGATGTTTAATTAGTGTTTCAAATTATCAATAGTGTTTCAAAACAGGCATGACATCACAACCTATACGTGCTATTTCATAAATTCATTACGCGAAAATTCTCAAGTACATTACTTATAACGAGAAAAAAATCTTACCTCGGAATGTGTCTTCCGATCACTAATTGCTGTAATCGGGGCCAATTGTGATGAACTTTGACTGGCATCTGAATTTAACCGTGTCCATCGATCGTTTTAAACGCAGCACGAGCGAGTAATTCGATCTCGTTGTAGCCACAATTTTGAGATGTTTGGGTTTTTTTCGAGCCATTTCCAACGAAACTTGTTCCTTATCCCTTTGTCTTCTTGCTTTGTTGTCTTTCGTGAGTTTTAGGTTCACCATTTTCACGAAATAGGGAAAACTCGGTTGATTGAATTGTCCGCCATTTACATCTCGCTCCGCGTGTGGGATATGACAAAGGAATAACAAAATCGTCGATTGGTTGCTTCAATAAGTATCAGCCAATCAGTGGTCTTGTTACATTACATTACTGATCTCGCTGGGTAGCGCGTTCTGCGCGGTGGATTTGAGCAGCCGATCGAAAATACGACTCGCCGCTCATAACAGACCCCCCCCCCCCCGCAAAATTTTCTCCTCGAATTTACATTCACGAGAATGACCCTAGACATGATCAAATCCGAGGAATTCCTTAGATCCGCGGAGGATTCTCATCCCTGTTTATAGCTTTATTAATGGAAAGGGAATGGCGGTTACATGGCAGGCACCTGGCGTAGGGCACCGGTCAAAGAGGCCGCAATATGGATACCCCTGCCTTATACAGGGCAGTGCGGCGACGTGACAGGAAGTGCACGTCACCACACTGCACTTCACAATAAAGGTGCCATTTATCATATATAAAACAAGTTTATTGACATAAATATTTGCTTTTGACACACAGACTAAACATTTTGAGCAATTTACATGCTTTTGCAGCTCATCTACTGTGTTTGGCAGTTTGCACACTTTGTTTTGAGAAATGCACTTAATGTTGTGCAAACTTCAATTCTGTTCTGAGAAATGCAACAAAGTGACTGAGAAAAAGTTTAAGGATTTGATCAACCTTCCAGTTCTCTAGAACAGTTCAGAGGTGAATCCTATGAACCTTCAGCTGGCAGCAGATATAAAGCCTTCACAGAGCAGTTACCATTTCTGATCCAATAATGGAAGGACATCAACAGAAAGAGAACAGCCAACAGCCAACAGCCTGAGAAGAGACATCAGGATGTGAGGTAGAAGAGGAAGAGGAAGAAGAGGCCTAGAACACAGGCCTGTTCCTGAAGACATTAGGGCCACAATTATTGACCATGTTCTAAATCATGGTCTCATGATGGCTGACGTAGGTCAGCGTGCAACCAACTACTGGAAGAGCTACTGCATCCTCGATTACCCAAACATTTCATCAAGACAATAGGTAGGTAACCCAAAAAATGTGCACTGCACTGTACATACAGGACTACCGTACACTTACTGAAAACACATCATAAACTGTTGTCATGACAACATGACTGAACATTTTGATGGTCTTGTTCATAAAATTGGCATAAGGGTTCTTTATTCTGATGGTAGTGACCGCATTTCTGCTGCTGATCTACCAGGAAAACACATGCTCTAGGTGTTCAGACACATTCCAAGAGGAAAACAAATGGTTGAGTATAGTTGCAAACGTATAAGAAAAATGTTAAAGTATGAAAAAAGGTTGCAAAATCAATAGAAAACGTTTGTGTGGAAAAAGGCTTAAAGATTATCACAAAAGTGGCAAAGTTATAGGGAAAAAATCCTACATTTAATAGGAAACTAAATTGCATTGTGTACAAGTGCAATAAAACATCTATATTACCAATAAACTAGTCAGAATTAATAAGTGAGTTTTTTAATTATGTTTTCATCTGTCAATTTGAGACTTCTAGTAAATGTACTACTTTATAAATGAGCATGATCTATCATATTTTTGCACCTTTATTCTTTCAAATTTAAACTGAATTAACATTTATGTCTTGCTTCTGCTAAATAATGACTTGTTTAAAAAAAATCACCTACTGGGTACACATGATGCACTTTTTAGACATGCAGACACAGTTCCACAGGTCATGTCTATGACATGGTTGGGTCAAAATACATTAGACTTGAATTAGTTCAACACCATTTTCAACTCATTTTAACCAGTCTTTCTTAGAAAGTTTCTGTAAATCCTCATGGGTCCCAGTTCACTCCAACCCCCTTCTTCCATCACCATGAGAAGTTTGGCAGAGGCAGGGTGGGCATCATTTTG
Source organism: Pholidichthys leucotaenia (assembly GCA_020510985.1). NCBI lineage: Eukaryota > Metazoa > Chordata > Actinopteri > Cichliformes > Pholidichthyidae > Pholidichthys > Pholidichthys leucotaenia. The sequence goes on from CM035840.1 coordinate 200,527,801, forward strand.
AAGATAATGATAGATGTTACGGTGGCGGTGACGAAGACAGGCTGAGCTAACTAATGTAAACAGGCTGAATGTTGCGCATGTTAGCAGGGGTGTGCGGTGTGAAAGGTTGATAGGATATAACTGGCCCCGGAGACACAAAAAGGACTGACACAACCCTGAATGAGTGAAGGCTACCTCTGCTCATGCTGGCCGTGATAAAGTCCCACCTTCTCCCTACTGAGGTGATCTCCAAGGCCGTACATAAACAGTACTCGCCTGGCTAGCCAAGGTGCTAGTGGGTTGATGTGCTGGTCTATTAGCACAAAACATAACAACATATGCCCGATTGTCACAACATACTGTGGTGTAGTGAAGGAGGTAGGAACTGGGATGACTGTTGTTGTGAAATGGTGCTATATAAATAAAGTTGAATTGAACTGAATTGAATCCTCCCTTCTTTTTCTTCTTCTTCTGGTTGCTCCCTTTAGGGGTCTCCACAGCCGATCATCTGTCTCCATCTCACCCTATCCCTTCATCTTCCTCTGTAACACCAACCCTCTCCATGTCCTCCTTCACTACATCCATCAATCGTCTCTGTGGTCTTCCTCTTTTCCTCCTGCCTGGCAGATTCACTGGCATCCTCCCACCACTGTTAAACTGGTTGCAGTGATCTCTGGTTCTTATGTCACAGCCATAGCAAAATCAGAACCATTCATTTAAGGGATAAGGACCTGTACTATATAGCACTGTTTTAGTCTCAAAGACCGCTCAAAGCACTTCACTAGCACTAACTTAGACAGTTACCTAGGAACAATTTAGAATGAGCAATTAACCTAATATGTATATGTTTGGACTGTGGGAGGACACCAGAGCTCCCGGAGTAAACCCACACAACACAGGAAGAACATGCAAACTCCACACAGAAAGGTTCCCACCCCTGCCAGCCTGGAGATTCAAACCTGGAACCTTCTAGCTGTGAGGCAACAGTCCTAACCACTGTACCACCGTCCTGCCCACTTTTGAAGAGAGGCACTAAGACAAAGATGAACCCTAACAAAATGACAGGGTTGCAGTTTTTCCACTGGTAGCCACTCCATACAGTGGGGTAAAAAAGTATTTAGTCAGCCACCAATTGTGCAAGTTCTCCCACTTAAAAGATGAGAGAGGTCTCCAATTTTCATCATAGGTATACCTCAACTATGAGAGACAAAATAAGAAAAAAAAAATCCAGAAAATCACATTGAAGGATTTTTAATGAATTAATTGGTAAATTCCTCGGTAAAATAAGTATTTGGTCAATAACAAAAGTTCATCTCAATACTTTGTTATACCCTTTGTTGGCAATGACAGAGGTCAAACGTTTTCTGTAAGTCTGCACAAGGTTTTCACACACTGTTGCTGGTATTTTGGCCCATTCTTCCATGCAGATCTCCTCTAGAGCAGTGATGTTTTGGGGCTGTCGCTGGGCAACACAGACTTTCAACTCCCTCCAAAGATTTTCTATGGGGTTGAGATCTGGAGACTGGCTAGGCCACTCCAGGACCTTGAAATGCTTCTTACGAAGCCACTCCTTCATTGCCCGGGCGGTGTGTTTGGGATCATTGTCATGCTGAAAGACCCAGCCACGTTTCATCTTCAATGCCCTTGCTGGTGGAAGGAGGTTTTCTCTCAAAATCTCACGATACATGGCCCCATTCATTCTTTCCTTTACACGGATCAGTCGTCCTGGTCCCTTTGCAGAAAAACAACCCCAAAGTATGATGTTTCCACCCCCATGCTTCACAGTAGGTATGGTGTTCTTTCTCCTCCAAACACGACAAGTTGAGTTTTTACCAAAAAGTTCTATTTTGGTTTCATCTGACCATATGACATTCTCCCAATCCTCTTCTGGATCATCCAAATGCTCTCTAGCAAACTTCAGATGGGCCTGGACATGTACTGGCTTAAGCAGGGGGACACGTCTGGCACTGCAGGATTTGAGTCCCTGGCGGCGTAGTGTGTTTCTGATGTAGCCTTTGTTACTTTGGTCCCAGCTCTCTGCAGGTCATTCACTAGGTCCCCCCATGTGGTTCTGGGATTTTTGCTCACCGTTCTTGTGATAATTTTGACCCCACGGGGTGAGATCTTGCATGGAGCCCCAGATGGAGGGAGATTATCAGTGTTCTTGTATGTCTTCCATTTTCTAATAATTGCTCCCACAGTTGATTTCTTCACACCAGAGCTGCTTACCTATTGCAGATTCAGTCTTCCCAGCCTGGTGCAGGTCTACAATTTTGTTTCTGGTGTCCATTGACAGCTCTTTGGTCTTGGCCATAGTGGAGTTTGGAGTCTGACTGTTTGAGGTTGTGGACAGGTGCCTTTTATACTGATAACGAGTTCAAACAGGTGCCATTAATACAGGTAACGAGTGGAGGACAGAGGAGCCTCTTAAAGAAGAAGTTATAGGTCTGTGAGAGCCAGAAATCTTGCTTGTTTGTAGGTGACCAAATACTTATTTTACTGAGGAATTTACCAATTAATTCATTAAAAATCCTTCAATGTGATTTTCTGGATTTTTTTTTCTCATTTTGTCTCTCATAGTTGAGGTATACCTATGATAAAAATTGGAGACCTCTTTCATCTTTTAAGTGGAAGAACTTGCACAATTGGTGGCTGACTAAATACTTTTTTGCCCCACTGTATATCCAAAGAGATGTGCAAAAGCACGAAAAAAGTGGCGATTTTATCATATGTCCACTTAAAAAAAAATCTCCTCAAATTGTACTGTACATTGTAAAAGCAATTCTTCTGTCTAAAATTATATTCGGAAACTTGATTGCCATCCTGACCACCAATGTCATGCTGTCCAGCTAACCAAACAGTGCAGGCCAATCTGACCTACTATCAAAAGTCAATACTGAGCATAAGTCCCCCTCCAGCAGCATGCTGCTGATCATTACTGAACAGGACAACTTCAAAATATTATACAGGGCTCTGAACAGACAGTGAGAAGATATGATGCAAACAGATAAAATGTCATAAAAACGTAACGCTTACCAGGTAGCCAAACTCAATGGTGGACAGCCTGGCCTGGATGATGGACCACAATCCCCAGAAGAAATGTGATGCCAGAGCAAACCTGCATTTAAAAGCACACAAAGAGGCTTGCTTTTCACCATGGACTTTTTTAGTTCTCTGGTGTGTTACCTGGCACTGGGTTGCCATACGTATGTGGGGTAACAACGCTTTGTAGAAGCTGACCTCACCTGTTCACCTCCACGTACAGCTCTTCCTTCAGCTTTGCTTGGTCCTCTGCATTAAGGCTGGTGAAGCCTTGATCAAACTCACACAGGTAGCTGTCAATGAAGTGGAGCTGAGAAACATGTCATATTGGTCAGAAGCCCGACAGCAAGATACATTATAGCATACAGACATACTCTGTGTGTATGTGTGTGTGTGTGTGTGTGTGTGTGTGTGTTAGGGGTGCAGTTTTAATTGCGATTAAAACTTTCACCACTAATATATACAGACAGAGAGAGCGCTAGGAAATACATCCACACACCTGATGGGCTTTTGAAGGGTAGTTCTGAGCACTGACTTTGAAGAAGGGAAACTCCTCGCAGTTGTAGTCGTACATCCATTCACAGAAATGGTTTCCAATATCGAATCCCCTGAAAGGTTAATAGAATAAAACATAACTATGTTTAATTTGGATTTTTTCCTCAGACCTAATTTTTACCTCTGCTAGGGAGCTCATGTGACTGAGGCAGTTTGTTTTTTAGCAGGATTACACAAAAACTACTGGACAGATTTCAATGAAATTTTCCCCAGTGGTGGCCCCTGGGCTATGGATGAACCCATTAGATTTTGGAGGTGATCTGGGTCAGGATGCTGATTCTGGATCCCTTTGTCTCTATCTTTAACATTGCCTGATAGGGCCTTGGCAGAGGCATGCACTCTCTTACTGCCCTCTACTTTTATGTGTGACTGTTAAATGAGACCTACATCAGACAGTGTGGAATGGCCACATGCCAGAAGGTTCTGGCTCCAGACCCATGGAGAAATGCAGCTCCACCCACGTCACCTTCATTTCTGCCAGACCAAAATGTCTATGTTTATCCTTTTTTTTTTTTTCCCTTTGAAAGACAAAAGTAAAATAGAAAGATGTCTTTACCTTTTTTACATGTTTCAACTGCACTGCAGCCTTCATCAGAAGAGTCAGCTGATTGCTGCCAGGTGACATTTATCAGCTGATTTTCGTAGGCGGGGCCAGCTCAGCAGATCTGTCAGATCCGCAGAGCCGGCCCCGCCTCCCGCCATCAGATGGTCTCTGGAGAATGTGGTCCCAGGTGTGAGAAAGCATAAAGGCCCCCTCATCTCGGTTCATGGTGTCTTTTCCCCGCTTTCTGATCTCTATTGCCTGCCTCTCTACCGGCTCTGCGGATCTGACAGATCTGCTGAGCTGGCCCCGCCTACGAAAATCAGCTGATAAATGTCACCTGGCAGCAATCAGCTGACTCTTCTGATGAAGGCTGCAGTGCAGTTGAAACATGTAAAGAAGGTAAAGACATCTTTCTATTTTACTTTTGTCTTTCAAAGGAAAAAAAAAAAAAAGTATAAATAATTGAAAGAAGACCAAATGAACCTGTTTGACGCAAAATGTCTATGGTTAAGTGCACTTTGCAAATTCATTTAAAAGTTGCATATTTAAACGTAACACATTTACATGAAAAAGAGACAAACTTAGGAAACAAACTAATTTTGTAAATTAAAGATAAAATTCATTTTATACAAAAATGTCACTCAGAAGGAAAAGAGTTCGAAATTTTGCCAATAAAGATACAAATTTAATGAACAACACTTAGAAAAAAATTTAAAAAGTCACAAATTTAAAATAACCAGATAAGTCAATTATGCAGTCATTGTGAGTGAGTTTGGCAAATATTGACGAAATTTCCTAGAAGGAATACTGATTTTTCTGAGAACACATACAGCGGGAAAAATAAGTACTGAATGATCACCATTTAATATCAATTTTTTCTCAGTAAAGATATTTTCAATGGGGTTATTGTAGTGAAATTTTCACTAAATGTCAGCAACAACCCATGCAATCCACACATGCAAGGAAATCAAACCACAGATGTCTATAAACTAAGTTATGTATAATTAGGTGAAATGACACTGGGAAAAAGTATTGAATACATGAAGAAAAGGACGTGCAACAAGGCATGGTAAGCAAAGACACTAGCTGAAGTTTATCAGTAATTAGAAAGTAATTATGCTCTTTGTCAGTGCAAATTAATATCAGCTGGATCAGTTGCAACGATGGGTAAAAGGAAAGAGCAATGTTGGTCAGATTAGGCTTTCTTGAAGCATTTCATCAAACTGGTTCATATGGACGAAGCTTTATGTGAAACTTCATCTTCTCTACTAAGCCATCTACTGGACAAAAAGTATACAACATGCAGATTTTTACAAGGGTGTCACGAGCCTGGGCTGGGTTTCCTGCTGGACCCAGGCTTGTGGCTTTTCCTATACATTTATTTATTCCTTGTATTACTATGCTCCGCTTAGTGTTATTCTGCCTTTTATTTCTCTTCAGTTGTGTTCCTGTTATTTTTAGGCCATATCTTGTTTTGTATAGGTTTTGGATTCATGTTTATTTGTATTCGGTTTTAGTCTGCTGGAATTATGTTTTTTCTGTTCTCAGTGTTGACAGCTGTCAGGTGATTTCCTGATTTTTGCTCTGCTGGGTGCGTCGGCTGTCAAGTTGTCAATCTAGCCACTCCTCCTTCACCTATCAGCTGACTCCAATCACCTGTGTGTCTCTCCTGCCTGCTCGTGTGTTCACATCAGAGTTCATTTTTGTAATCGCCTTTGCTTGTATTTAAACCCTGCCATTATCCTGATTCTTTGCCGGTTCATTGGATTACTCTGCTGTTATCTCCTGTCTCCACATTGGTGCTGCTTATTCCCGCTGGAGCTTCCCGCTCCGAGGCACATTACTGTAAGTCTCCCCTCGTTTGACTTCTTGGTATTTTTGGGCTCTTTTGTTTCTCAAGTTTTCTTTGCTTAATAAAATGCACAAAAAACATCCAGCGCTTGGGCTGTCTCTCTGTGCCTTGCAGAGGCACACATGACAGAATGAACCATCCAGTTTAAGCCCAGCTGTGGCTTTGTATGCATATTTTTCCCCTTTACACCTTTTTGTGGGGGTTTTTCCCGCTCACCTGTGTTGGAGCTCACCCTGTCTGGCCTGAGTGACATGGAGCGCTGGGTGGCGTGTCTCCTGGGGGACATATGGTCACAGATGCAGGCTTCCCGTTCTCACAAGACGGTCCAAGAGGGTCGGAATGGTGCCGCTTGGATTATGAAGGCGTTCCCCAGCCTGTGGGATTGCCCGGAGGCTACAGACATCCTCCTCGCCATCTTCTCCCTACCTACTTCGCCCGACTCTTCCTCAGCTCCAGCACGCATGTCACCAGATCCACGGCGAAAGCATCATCCTGCCACGGTGCGCCGGAGAAATTCCCCCGCCTCTTCACCAGCCTCCTTTTCGACACCGAGCCCGACTACTCCAGCAGCGGAGCCTCTTTTCTCTCGTTCTCATCGGCAGTCCCGCCTGCTCAACCTTCTCTCATCGCCGCTGCAACCCCCTTCACCTTGGCGTGTCCTTCTGCTGACAAGAGGTCCTCAACAATCCCTCTGGCCACGTCTCCCTCCGTGAAAATCGGGACGACTCCTCCACAATCCTCAGAGGGGTCCAATCTCACCATAGACACAGAGAGGCATGACGCAACTCCAGCCGCAGCAGTCAACATCGCTTACCAGGAGAACAGGCAAGTAACATTTCATTCACTTTCAATTTCTGATGGTATGTCTTGCCTGATCCCTGGTAGGGAGACTCTGGGTGTGTAGGCCCCAGAGCTCCCCACATCAATTCTCGCCTGTCCTCTCCGTGTCTCCTCTTGTTATCCCTGAGTGTCTGTCAGCCCCAGAACTAAGCTGCCGGATGATAGAGGAGCCCATGGCCCTGGAAGACTCAAAACCAGTGCCAGCACGGAGCCGACCCCCAGTCGCCACGCCGGAGGATCCACCAGCGTGGGTTATTTCGCCTGGGGGCACCATGACTGCTATGACCATCATGCCTGCTGCAAAGGCCGCCGCAGCAGAATGGGAGCCTGAGATGGACCTCTTGAGGCCCGAGTCCGAAGAACCATCATCACCTGGATCATCGGAGTCCTGGACGGCAGTGGGGCTCGAGCTCAGGCAAGTGCTCTCTTTTGTCTTCTTTTTCTCAGTTTTGGAGCAATCTTGCCTGGCTCTTGGTGAGGAGGGCTGGGTGCAGCCACCCGCTGCACCTGAGCTTGCCTCGCTGGGCTCCGCCGCAGCCGGTGACCCTGACTCCCTTTCTTTTTGTTCTCTGTCTGAGCTCTCTCCCAGCATCGCCGGAGGGAATCCAACATCGCCAGATGTCTCTGAAGATCCAGGTTCGCCACTGGGGGTCGCTCAGGGTCCAGCTTCATCTGTCGAGGCCATTAAGGGTATCCCGTCCCAACCTGGGACCTCCGTGGGTGCAGCTACAGCCCAGGCTGGGTTCTACGTTGGTGCAGTGCTACCTCTGCCTGAGGCCCTCATCTGGGTTCCCCCTCCACAGTCCAGGTCTCTGTGGAAGCTGCATCCCGGCTGGGGGCCCTCGTGGGGGCTATATCCCAATATTAGCCCGATGTGGGTGCTGCGCTCCAGTGCGAGGCAGCTATGGGGGCTATGCCCCAGCCCAGGGGCCATCGTGGGCGCAACGTTGACTCAGCCCGGGTCCACCGCGGGTGCGGCGGAGCTCCAGCCCGGAGCCACCATTAGTGCTGCAGAGATCAAGTCCGGAGCCAACAAGGGTGCTGCAGAGCTCCAGCCCGGAGCCACCGCAGGTACTGCAGAGCTCTAGCCCGAAGCCACCGAGGGTGCAACTTTTCCCCAGTCCAAGGTCAACGAGGGCGTCATGGCCTCTTCTCCTTCTTAGCCAGACATCATCGTGGTCCCACTCACTCCCTTCTCTGTCAGGCGATGTCGTGGTTCCCCCTCTTCGGCTCTCCACCCCTTCTTCGAGTCTCCCTGTGGGGAGGCCGCCTCCTGGGCCACCTCACCTGTTTAGGTGGCTCAAGAACTCGGGCTGGCCACCAGAAAGACTGAGCCACTGGGTCTGGTGGCCTATGTTCTCCGGCAGGCCACCTGACTCATACTACCTGGCCTTCCGGTTGGCCTGGGACTTTGGCAGGCCACCTGACTGGGTTCACCTTGCTGCCCGCCGGGCCTGGGACTTTAGGTGGCCCCCTGAACTTTAGAGGGCTGTGGGCCTTTATTCTGTGGGCTCTGGTGTGGGCTCTGAGTAGGGTTGCTTTTGTTCCCTCCTGGCCTGTTCCCCCCACCACCCACTCTGGGTCGATAGTTGTGGTTCCTGCTGGGGGAAGGGGGAGCAGGTTTTTTTCCTTTTCTTTTGATGTTATGTTGGGGTGTCTGGATCCCACCCCTTGGGGGGGGGGCTCTATCACAAGCCTGGGTTGGGTTTCCAGCCGGATCCAGTTTCGTGGCTTTTCCTGCACATTTATTTATTCCTTGTATTACTATGCTCCTCTTAGTGTTATTCTGCCTTTTATTTCTCTTCAGTTGTGTTCCTGTTATTTTTAGGCCATATCTTGTTTTGTATGGGTTTTGGATTCATGTTTATTTGTATTCGGTTTTAGTCTGCTGGGATTATGTTTGTTCTGTTCTCGGTGTTGACAGCTGTCAGGCGATTTCCTGATTTTTGCTCTGCTGGGTGTGTCACCTGTCAAGTTGTCAATCTAGCCACTCCTCCCTCATGTATCAGCTGATTCCAATCACCTGTGTGTCTCTTCTGCCTGCTCATGTGTTCACACCAGAGTTCATTTTTGTAATCGCCTTTGCTTGTATTTAAACCCTGCCATTATCCTGATTCTTTGCCGGTTCGTTGGATTACTCTGCTGTTATCTCCTGTCTCCACATTGGTGCTGCTTATTTCCTCCAGAGCTTCCCAACCCGAGGCACACTGCTGTAAGTCTCCCCTCGTTTGATTTCTTGGTATTTTTGGGCTCTTTTGTTTCTCAAGTTTTCTTTGCTTAATAAAATCCATAAAAAAACATAAAGGGCATTATTGGTTTGATGTGTATTTTTCATTTCAGTAAATATACTGTCCTTAAATATCAATGATCATAAAAAAAAGAAATAATAAAACTGGGGTGACTACAGTGAAAGTGCTTGTGTTACTTAGTGTGCTTGTGGTACTTATCCGTTTTTATTGAGAAATAACTTTTCAACAGTCTTTGGACTAAGGAAATTTCTTTTTTTTTAGGTTATTTCACCAGCAGAATACTCTCTCACAGAGCATGCAGGTGTGTAAAGGAAGGCTATTACAAGTTTGTATGTTTGTCTTTCCCAGTACATTCACCTCTGCTGTCCTTATTCTCATGCAGGGCATCTGGAAAGTGTTGACAGCACTTCACGTTTTCCACATTTTGTTATGTTACAGCTTATTCCAAAATGGATTATTAAATTCATTTTTTTTCCTCAAAAGTCTACACACAATACCCCATAATGACATGAAAAAAGATTATTTATTTTTTTTTAGATTTTTGCAAATTTACTAAAAATAAAAAAAACAACAACTAAGAAATCACAACTAAGAAATCACACGTATTCACAGCCTTTGCTCAATTGTTGATGCACCTTCGACAGCAATTACAGCCTCAAGTCTTTCTGAATGTGATACCACAAGCTTGGTACACCTATCTTTGGGCAGTTTGGCCCATTCCTCTTTGCAGCACCTCTTAAGCTCCATCAGGTTGGATGGGAAGTGTCGGTGCACAGCCATTTTCAGATCTCTCCAGAGATGTCCAATTGGATTCAAGTATGGGCTCTGGCTGGGCCACTCAAGGACATTTACAGAGTTGTCCCGAAGCCACTCGTTTGATATCTTGGCTGTGTGCTTAGGGTCTTGTTCTGCTGAAAGATGAACCGTCACCCCAGTCTGAGGTCAAGAGCGCTATGGAGCAGGTTTTCATCCAGGACGTCTCTGTACATTGCTGCATTCATCTTTCCCTCTATCCTGACTAGTCTCCCAGTTCCTGGCACTGAAAAACATCCCCACAGCATGATGCTGCCACCACCATGCTTCACTGCAGGGATGGTATTGGCCTGGTGATGAGCGATGCCTGGTTTCCTCCAAACATAACGCCTGGCATTCACGCCAAAGAGTTCAATCTTTGTCTCAACAGACCAGAGAATTTTATTTCTCATGGTCTCAGAGTCCTTCAGGTGACTTTTGGCAAACTCCAGGTGGGCTGTCATGTGCCTTTTACTAAGGAGTGGCTTCTGTCTGGCCACTCTACCATACAGGACTGATTGGTGGATTACTGCAGAGATGGTTGTCCTTCTGGAAGGTTCTCCTCTCTTCACAGAGGAATGCTGGAGCTCTGAAAGAGTGACCATCGGGTTCTTGGTTACTTCCTTTACTAAGGATCTTCTCCCCCGAATGCTCAGTTTAGACAGTTGGCCAGCTCGAGGAAGAGTCCTGGTGGTACCAAACTTCTTCCATTGACAGATGATGGAGGTCACTGTGCTCATTGGGACCTTCAAAGCAGCAGAAGTCTTTCTGTACCTTCCCCAGATTTGTGCCTCGAGACAATCCTGTCTCGGAGGTCTACAGACAATTCCATTGACTTCATGCCTGGTTTGTGCTCTGACATGCACTGTCAACTGTGGGACCTTATACAGACAGGTGTGTGCCTTTCCAAATCATGTCCAATCAGCTGAACTTACCACAGATGGACTCCAATTAAGCTGCAGAAACATCTCAAGGATGATCAGTGGAAACAGGAGCTCAATTTTGAGCTTCGTGGCAAAGCTGTGAATACTTATGTACATGTGATTTGTACAATGAGAAGAGTTGTCCAACATGTGATATGTACAATCAGAAGAGTTGTCCAACAGCCAAGGACTGCTTGTGGAGAGTTTCAGAAAGACCAGGAATAATCCTGTTAAATACTGGGAGAGTATAGTCTGGTCAGATGAGACAAAATTTGAACACTTTGGATGCCACAATACACAGCATGCTTGGAGAAGCAATGGCACTGCACATCGCCCCAAAAACACCATACTAACAGTGAAGTTTGGAGGTGGTAACATCATGGTTTGGGGCTGTTTTTCAGTATATGGATACAGGCAAACTTCCAATGACTGAAGAAAAAATATACTGAAAGATTCTTGATTAAAAAAAAAATAAAAATGCTGCCATCTACTAGGATGATGATGATCAAACAAGGGTGGACATTTCAGCAAGACAATGATTCCAAACACACAGCCAAGGAAACTCTCAAGTGGTTCCAGAGAAAGAAAGCAAAGCTGCTGGAATGGATCAGTCAATCACCTGACTTTAATCCAATTGAAAATCTATAGAAAGAACTCAAGATCAGCGTTTATAGAAGAGGCTCATGGAAACTTCCAAGACTTGAAGACTGTGTGGAGGAATGCATGCTACTATTTCTCCATAGAGGAAGAATTCACACATGAGCCCCTGAGAGGTCCTTCTGGAACACAAATTCATCATCAGTTTCATTGCAGTTGTTCTGCTCATGTATGATTGTTAGTGTGTTCTTATGACCCACCGGGGGACTACAGATGCAAATTAGCAGTATTGCTAAATCTGCCATACTTACATTTGTATTGATGTTCATTAGCATGTAATGTCCCTTTCAAATAAACATTAAACTAAAACTGAAACAGGCCTTTGTACAACATAACTTTCAGTAAGTGTGTTCAATACTTTTTCCCTGTGTCATTTCACATAATAATTACACAAAACATATTATTAATAATAATGCCCATAATAATTTATGGACATCTACGGTTTGATTTCTTGTGTGCTGGATGTGTATGGGTTGTTGCTGAAATTTAGTGAAAATTTCATCACAACAGCCCTCTTAGAAATAGGGCTAGAAATAGATTAAATAGGTTAGAAATAGAGGTAAATGATGGAGTGTCCAATACTCATTTTACCCACTGTAAGTGTCCACATCTCCTGATCTTTGACCTTGAGCACAACTTAGATGCAGACCCACCTGAGGATCATTGACCCCAGTTACAGGGTCACAATAAACTGATAATGGCAATAATCTGTTTTGTTGTGTTTACATAAATGGATTATTGGAGGGTAAACCACATGAGTTAGTGACCCCGGTTACATGGCCTTTATCAGATTATTCTGATAGAATGGCCACTTGAATAATCAGATAACTGCAGGAATCCAATCATAACTGGTTTATTTGTGTGCATGTAAATGTGGTCATTGTGAGTGAGTTTGGTGGGCATTGAGGCAAATGCCTAGGAGTAGAGATTACTGATGGACAGACAGACGGACAGATGGCATGTTATCGCATTAGCTCCTTTCAGCTTCTTGGGAAGGAGCTAAAAAGTTTCACATCCGTAAGAAATAAAGTCAAATAATTACAAGAAAACTTGCAAATGTGTAAAGGAAAAGTAAAAACTCTGCAGTAAAAACATGCAAATTTAAGAAAAAAAGGTCAAAATTTACAAAGAGTCTGAAATTTACATGAAAAAGTCATAAATTAATAAAACTGTTATGCTTGGGTGATGTAAAAGATCGACGAATTGGGGCATGACTGTTCAAACAAAGGTTGGCTTCTAAAACCTGGATCTGCATCTGATTTAGGTCCACATATGAAAGCAACCCAGGTCTAGTCTGAATCAGTCTGTGCTGATTAGACTGTCATAAAAACAGATACGAACAGAAGAAATCACATTGGGGTACTTCTGCCTGCAGTCTGAACACAACCTTGAAGGAACCTCTGTGTGCTGTTTCCCACAGTGTTATCAGAAGCAGACTAGTTCCTACACAAGCCCCCCCTATGAGAATAAGACCATGTGTGCAGCACATTTTATGTGTGCATGAGTGGCCGGGTTCTTTGTGTACATACATTATGCCTCACGTGCTCTCATGTTTGGTGTGGGTGTGTGCAAACTGAGCCAAATGTGCATATCAGCCTCATGTTTTCTTGCACATGGGAGACTTGAAGGGGAAGTATTTTTCTTATTATTCTCCCTCAGATTTATAGAACACTTAATTTCCTCCTTGTTTTGGCAGTCCCCCCAGTCTCATTTCCAAGCACAGATGTTAAAGAACTGACTGTATTTGATTTAAATATTTAAACTTGAGCAGTGAAGGGCAGTTTTGAGAGTGCTGAGATCTGGCATCACTGCTACATTTTGCTTCAAATCATTTAATGAATGGTGCAGTCCTAGCTTGCTTACCTGTAGTTGTAGCTGCTGTATTCAAAGTCAATCAGCATCAGCTTCTGTCTGTCTGAGGTCTGGCAGCCCTTCAGCAGCAGGATGTTTCCTGAACGGAGCACAGGTTTAGTTTGTCCAGCAGAAAAGAACAGAAAAACAACAGCAAACACAGAACACCAAGATCTATATAGCACTTTTCCCACTGACCAAAAAACAAAACAACTGCTTAAACTCTCTAACAGCCAACCAGAAGTGGGTAGAGGACTCAGAAATTCTACTCCAGTGAAAACAGTATTAACTTATATTAACTGCTCAACTGTAATGAACAACGGCCACCAAAACAGGTAAAATATTAATGCATCAGATTTATATAGCACTTTTCATGGACACTCAAAGACACTTTACAATGGATACATTATTCATTCACTCCACAGACAATGACAGTGGTAAGCTACTACTGTAGCCACAGCTGCCCTGGGGCAGACTGATGGAAACGTGGCTGCCAATCTGCACCAACGGCCTCTCCGACCACAACCGAACATTTATACACATTCATACATTCATATTCATATTCACATTCACATTCATACCCATTTATACACATTCATACATTCATACCCAGTGCCTCCGGTGTCCATAAGGACACCGGAGGCAAGGTGGGTAAAGTGTCTTGCCCAGGGACACAACAGCAGGATGGCAGGGGAGAGCGGGAGTCAAACTGCCAACCCTCTGGTTATTAGACGACCCACTCTACCTCCTGAGCCACTGCTGCCCAGTTACAGTGCATCTGGAAAGTCTTCACAGCGCTTCACTTGTTCCACATTTTGTTATGTTACAGCCTTATTCCAAAATGGATTAAATTCATTTTTTTCCTCAAAATTCTACACACAATACCCCATAATGACAACATTAAAAAAAGTTTTGTTGAGATTTTTACAAATTTATTAAAAATGAAAAACTAAGCAATCACATGTACATAAGTATTCACAGCTTTGCCATGAAGCTCAAAATTGAGCTCAGGTGCATCCTGTTTCCACTGATCATCCTTGAGATGTTTCTGCAGCTTGGAGTCCACCTGTGGTAAATTCAGTTGATTGGACATGATTTGGAAAGGCACATGCCTATCTGTATAAGGTCCCACAGTTGGCAGTGCACGTCAGAGCACAAACCAAGCATGAAGTCAAAGGAATTGTCTGTAGACCTCTGGGGCAGGATTGTCTCGAAGCACAAATCTGGGGAAGGGTACAGAATAATTTCTGCTGCTTTGAAGGTCCCAATGAGCACAGTGGCCTCCACAATCCGTAAATGGAAGAAGTTCTGAACCACCAGGACTCTTACTAGAGTTGACTGGCTGTCTAAACTGAGCGATCGGGAGAGAAGGGCCTTAGTTAGGGAGGTGACCAAGAACCCGATGGTCACTCTGTCACAGCTCCAGCATTGCTCTGTGGAGGGAGGAGAACCTTCCAGAAGGACAACCATCTCTGCAGCAATTCACCAATCAGGCCTGTATGGTAGAGTGGCCAGATGGAAGCCACTCCTTAGTAAAAGGCACATGGCAGCCCGCCTGGAGTTTGCCAAAAGGCACCTGAAGGACTCTCAGACCATGAGAAACAAAATTCTCTGAACTGATGAGACAAAGATTGAACTCTTTGGCATGAATGCCAAGTGTCATGCTTGGAAGAAACCAGGCACCATTCATAACCACGCCAATGGTGGTGGCAGCATCATGCTGTGGGGATGTTTTTCAGCGGCAGAAACTGGGAGACTAGTCAGGATAGAGGGAAAGATGAATGCAGCAATACACAGAGATATCCTGGATGAAAACCTGCTCCAGAGTGCTCTTGACCACAGACTGGGGTGTGTTTGAATACCCCACGACATGACCCCAGCAACTGCAAAAAGGCTGAAAGCAGCAGACCCTCCCAATCGCACCGATTAAAAATAATCTGAGTAAGCTGGACTAGCCTGCCACAATTTCAATATCCAGCTTATTTTTTCTCATTAAAATCTGATGTGTTTTCAAAGTGTTCCCTTTATTTTTTTGAGCAGTATATATGTCTATATTGTGAAAGAATGAAAGGACGAGAAGCGAGAAGCCCAAATTGTGCACCAGGAGTGCACCAGAGGAAAAGTGGAAAAACACAGATCGTACTGCTTATGCAAAGGGCTGCAAAGTAACAAAAAGTTAAATGAAAATGGCACAAAATCACCAGAAAAAAAAGACCCATTTAAGCACAGAAGGTCTGAAATCGTGTGAAAATGTTAGAAATGTTACAGAGTCAGAGCCCAGGGCTAAACTACTATTTACACGGTAAAAATGCCAAAATCAGGAGCAAATATACACAAACTCACTGCTCCTTTCTCCTCCATTCTTGAAGCAAATAAAAATAAAAACGCTCCAAAAATCTCACAGTCACTACTAAAACTACTATTTATTATTTATTTATTCTGAACTATTATTTACATGGTAAAAATGCCAAAATCAGATCAAAAATAGACAACCACACTCGTGTTGAAGGTCCGTCCAAATAATAAAAACACAATAAAAAATACTCACTGTAGAAGAGCTTGAAATAACGAGGCGATGCGATTTATAAACCAAAGTTTATTATCAGCTCCTCTAACAAGTCTCATCTAGGTGCAGCAGCAGAAGAAGTAAGAGAGCGAACACCTTCGGCTCTACGAACTTATACTCGCACATAACAAAAGACATGCATATCAAAAGCTGACATCCCTCACTATCTTAATCCCCTCTTTTGTCTTCGTACCCCTCCACCTGGCCCTGGGGGGTCAGGGCGACCTATCTGGTCTCCACCGCAGCGCCTCGGATGCTCTTTGATCTTCACTGGCGGTTGAGACCTTTTGTCCTGTTCTGAGGTGTGAAGTCGCTTTACATATGTAATCACCAAACATTCTCACATGCTTAAACATATGTAGGTTATGGGATATATGATTAATATAGACCACAGCCCCCCCCAAACGACTAAGAAAAGGACAATAGAAAAATTCACAGTTTAAGATAATTATTATGACATACTAACTGCTACACCTCTTGACACAGAAGAAACTTTCCAGCAGCCATGCTCCTAAGAGAGTTCAGTGGTAATCATAACAGCATAGTAATATCACAAGTCAGTCCTAAACTGTTACAGCACAATTAGTGAACAACTGTTGAGTAGTTTGCATCAGTCCCTGTGCCGTCTGGGTTTTAATCTTCTCCCAAATCTGCTGTGGGTCTGCTTGGGCGTCCTGGTGGGACCTTCCTGTAAGGAATCTGCAGCTTGGGGAGGAGAGTGATTATTTGTTCCCTGCAGGGGGGCTGAGTCTTTTCTCTTGGGGGGTCTACCCCGCCGAGGTGCTCTCGCCAACCGTGCAGGCTCGTCTCTCAACAAGAAGGCAGGTTTAAGTCTGTCAATGCTGACTGTTTCTTTTCTATCCCCAAAATCAAGCACAAAATGTTTATCACCAGGTTCCAGCACTCTGAATGGTCCATCGTATGGTGGGCGGAAGGTTGGTTTTAAAGCTTCATGCCTAACAAAAACAAATTCAGCGTTTTTTAAAGCTTGGGGGACAAAAACCCGTGGAAAAGAGTGATGTGCCGGTCCGGGGAGAGAGTCCGGTCCGTTGCTGCCTAAAAACCTCGGGGCTGGAAGATGCCCTGGCTCTGGGTTCTCTGGTAAAAATTCACCGGGGAGCCTGAGAGGTTGTGCAAAAACTAATTCTGCTGGGGAGGCGTCTAGATCCTTTTTGGGCGCAGCACGCAACCCCAATAAAACCCAGGGAAGTTTATTTACCCAATTTGTATCCGTTAGTGAGGCTCTGAGGGCGGCCTTTAAAGATCTGTGAAATTGCTCGCATAACCCATTAGCCTGAGGGTGATAAGCGGTGGTGCGGTGAATTGTCGCCCCTAAGCTGCTGGCCATGGCTGACCAAAGCTCCGAGACAAATTGAGGCCCCCTATCGGACGTGATGTCCAATGGGACGCCGAAACGTGCCACCCAGTTTGTCAAAAAAAAGCGAGCGACTTCCTCCGCTGTGGTTGACGCCAGAGGGACTGCCTCCGGCCAGCGCGTGGTGCAGTCTATCATTGTTAACAGATGTGTGAAACCTTGGGAGGAAGGTAGTGGCCCCACGAGGTCGACATGAACGTGGTCGAACCTTCTAGCAGGGATTCGAAAAGGCTCCAGAGGGGCTTTTGTGTGTTTGTGTACTTTGGCGCGCTGACAAGAAATGCAAGTCTTTGCCCATTCTTTTACGTTTTTGCGCAGGCCAGGCCACACAAACTTTTCGGCGACCATTTTAACCGAAGCGCGCAAACCTGGGTGCAGGAGGGAGTGAATCGAGTCGAAAATACGGTGGCGCCATGCAGCTGGGACTACCGGGCGAGGTCGGCCGGTTGAGATGTCGCATATTAGGGGGGGCACACCGTCGCGTAAACCCCTTTCCTCCAGCCTTAACCCTGTTGGTCCAGACAGGAGTGCGCGCACGTCCGTGTCACTACTTTGCTCCTCCGCCATGGCTGCATAATCTATCCCTGCGTGGATTGGTGCTGCGTATGTGTCCGCGTTGGCGAAGAGTTCTGCGGCTGAGGTAGTATAATCTGTCTCCTCGCGCTCTGGCGATGTCACAGCGCGAGAGAGGCAGTCTGCTACCACGTTAAGTTTGCCTGCCACATGTCGAATGTCTGTGGTGAACTCTGAAATCGCAGCTAGCTGTCTTTGTTGCCTGCCTGACCACGGTTCAGAAATTTTAGCCATCGCAAAGGTGAGCGGTTTGTGGTCTACAAAAGCCGTGAAACGCCGCCCCTCCAACCAGAACTGGAAGTGGCGGATGGATAAATGAAGCGCTAGCAGCTCCCTGTCAAAAGTGCTGTATTTACGCTCAGTTTGGTTTAGCGATTTGCTGAAGAATGCCAAAGGTTGCCAGATTCCGCTGACGTGTTGTTCTACAACTGCCCCTATGGCCAGGTCTGAAGCGTCTGTGGTTAGCGCAATGCGGGCCGAGGGATCGGGGTGAACCAACAATGTGGCATTAGCTAGGGCACTTTTTACTTCTGTGAAGGCGCATTCGCGCTCCGGGGTCCATTCGACCGCGTTGGAAGGTTTTTGTTTTCTGAGCGCGTCATATAGGGGCTGCATGAGCTGAGCTGCGTGGGGGAGGAAACGGTTGTAAAAATGAACCATTCCCAAAAATTCTTGCAGCGATTTGACCGTTTGTGGCCGTGGGAAACTTTTTACTGCGTGAACTTTGTCTGGCAGTGGGACTGCCCCCTTCGGAGAAACTCTGTGTCCCAAAAAATCAATTTGTGACACGCCGAATTTGCATTTGGCTGGATTGATTATTAACCTGTGCTCTTCTAGTCTCTGAAAAACCATAGTGAGATGCTGCTCGTGTTCTTCCTCAGACAAGCTGGCTACCAGCATATCGTCGAGGTAGACGAACACGAAAGGGAGGTCGCGTAATACTGCGTCCATCATCCGCTGAAAGGTTTGAGCAGCGCCTTTGAGGCCGAAAGGCATCCGCAAAAATTCAAAAAAACCGAAGAGGGTTATTACAGCTGTTTTAGGAATGTCCTCTGCTCGAACTGGGACTTGATGATAACCACGGACCAGGTCTATTTTTGAAAAAATGCGCGCACCCGCCAGATGTAGTGAAAAGTCTTGAATGTGAGGAATTGGGTAGCGGTCATGCGTTGTCGCACTGTTTAATCTGCGGTAATCGCCGCACAGTCTCCAAGAACTGTCGGATTTCGGGACCATGTGAAGTGGTGACGCCCAGGGGCTTTTCGAGCGTCTGATAATGCCTAATTTTTCAAGGGTGGTAAACTCGTCCCGAGCTATGGCGAGCTTGGTCGCGTCTAAGCGCCGAGCTTTGGCGAATACGGGTGGGCCCGTTGTGGGAATAAAGTGTTCGACCCCGTGTTTAGCCACTGTGGCTGAGAATTTGGGAATTGTGAGTGCTGGAAATTGGGTGAGGAGTTGATCAAACTTACCTCCTGCTGTGGTGACGCTGGCTTGCACGGGTGGTGGAGAAACTCGAGCTGAGCAGGGAATAGAATTCAATTCAATTCAATTCAACTTTATTTATATAGCGCCATTTCACAACAACAGTCATCTCATAGCACTATCAACTGTAGGAGAAGCAAAGGACAGTGCATTAACCAAGCGTCTGTTCGCTAGATCAACTAATAACCCATGTGCACACAAAAAATCTGTGCCCAACAAGTTAAAACTCACCGCCGCTACAACAGATGTCCATCTGTAGTTGCGGCCGTGGATGCGGAGGTGCAGGCTCTTTTCGCCAAAAGTGTCGATGATGGAGCCGTTGGCTGCCACCGCTCCATTGCCCCGGGTGCCCATGGCCCGGTCTGCTTGGGAGGGCATGACAAAACTTAGTTGAGCTCCCGTGTTGATAAGGAACTGCTTGCCGGTGTGTCTGTCCGTCACATATAAAAGCTTGCTTTTTTCGCCGAGAACCGCCGCTGTTAACGGTTCTCGGCTTTTGGCGTTTCCCAAAATCGTGAATTTGCAGGGGGGAACGCATTTGTAAGCCTTCTCGGCGAAGCGGTGGTGGTAATAACAAACGTCGCTCCGTCTGTTACGTCTTGGCCGTGTCGCTGTCACCGCGGGCTGATTCTGCTCGGTGGTTTGTGGCTCCTCGTGGCTCCGGACATCAGCGTTGAGGTCTGCGGATGCTGCTGTGGGTGTCTGCTCCTTGTAGGCGTTGACGAGCCGTGGAGCTTCGTGAGCCAGTGTGCGGAAGTCTTGCTGGGTGCTGCATCGTATGTTGGCAAGCGTCCCTCTCATGTGTGGCGGCAGCGTACTGAGGAATATGAATTGGAAGAGGAAGTTGTCATTATCCTCTTCTTTAAGTTGCAGCAAGTCCTCCATGAGGGCCTTGGGTCTGCATCCTCTGTGGCTGTAGACCGCCAGGATCCTCTCGGCTCTCTCCTCGGCTGAGGGGACGTAATTTGCCATGATGGTCGCTTTCAGCTCTTTATATTTGTCCTGGGCCGGCGGCCGCTGGATTATGCTCCGCGCACATCTCAAAGTGGAGGCGTCGAGTTTGGCGACGATGTGATAGAACTTTGTATCGTCAGCCGTGATGCCCGCAAGTGCAAACTGGGCTTCAGCTTGCTGAAACCACGAGGCGGGGTCTTCCTGCCAGAAGTCCGGCAGCTTGACGGTGATGCCGTTTGTGTGGACCGTCACTGATGTGTCCGCAGGGTGAGAGTGCCTTCCTTCGGCTCTCTCAGCGGCACTGGTGCTCGGTTGAGCCCTTTCTATCACTTCTGCCGTGGGGGAACGTCGTCCATCTGTTCCCCTGTCTGCATGGGCGCCGGCGTCTGCCTGGGTCGCCACAGATGAGTCGATCGCGGGGGAATGCCTCTGGTCCATCCTCGCGTCAGGGTCACCAGTGTAGAAGAGCTTGAAATAACGAGGCGATGTGATTTATAAACCAAAGTTTATTATCAGCTCCTCTAACAAGTCTCATCTAGGTGCAGCAGCAGAAGAAGTAAGAGAGCGAACACCTTCGGCTCTACGAACTTATACTCGCACATAACAAAAGACATGCATATCAAAAGCTGACATCCCTCACTATCTTAATCCCCTCTTTTGTCTTCGTACCCCTCCACCTGGCCCTGGGGGGTCAGGGCGACCTATCTGGTCTCCACCGCAGCGCCTCGGATGCTCTTTGATCTTCACTGGCGGTTGAGACCTTTTGTCCTGTTCTGAGGTGTGAAGTCGCTTTACATATGTAATCACCAAACATTCTCACATGCTTAAACATATGTAGGTTATGGGATATATGATTAATATAGACCACACTCACAAACTAAAACTACTATTTACTATGCTAAACTATTATTTACACAATCTATAAAAAAAAACCTGCTACAGTTGAAAAGCCCACTAACCAAAACACAGTGGAATACAATGGGAGTCACGCACTTCGGAAAAAAAATGGAAAATAAGAATAAAAACACAATAAAAATACTCCCAAACTCTCACAATCAATACTAAAACTACTATTTACTGTGCTAAACTATTATTTACATGGCAAAAACGCCTAAATCACAGCAAATATACATAAACTCACACTGTTGATTTTGCTCCTTCCTCCTCCACTCCTTCATGGACCTTTTTTTTTTTTTTTTAAAGAGAGTATTTAGGCTACGTGTCCACCAAACATGTTTTTTCAGCTCTGGGCGGCTATTTTCCATTCATTCTCTATGTAGTCCAGCGTTTACAGCGCTGAGCGCCCACGGCGCTGAAACACTCTCAGTGGTGGGTGTTTTTTGTCGCGGCGCTCAGAGTGCTCAGAGTTGAAAAATCTCCTTCTTTTTTTTTTTTCAAACTTTCTGGATGCACTGTATATATATATATATATATACACACAGTGGGGCAAAAAAGTATTTAGTCAGCCACCAATTGTGCAAGTTCTCCCACTTAAAAAATGAGAGAGGTCTCCAATTTTCATCATAGGTATACCTCAACTATGAGAGACAAAATGAGAAAAAAAAAATCCAGAAAATCACATTGAAGGGTTTTTAAAGAATTTATTTGCAAATTATGGTGGAAAATAAGTATTTGGTCACCTACAAACAAGCAAGATTTCTGGCTCTCACAGACCTGTAACAACTTCTTTAAGAGGCTCCTCTGTCCTCCACTCGTTACCTGTATTAATAGCACCTGTTTGAACTCGTTATCAGTATAAAAGACACCTGTCCACAACCTCAAACAGTCAGACTCCAAACTCCACTATGGCCAAGACCAAAGAGCTGTCAAAGGACACCAGAAACAAAATTGTAGACCTGCACCAGGCTGGGAAGACTGAATCTGCAATAGGTAAGCAGCTTGGTGTGAAGAAATCATCTGTGGGAGCAGTTATTAGAAAATGGAAGACATACAAGACCACTGATAATCTCCCTCGATCTGGAGCTCCACGCAAGATCTCACCCCGTGGGGTCAAAATGATCATGAGAACGGTGAGCAAAAATCCCAGAACCACATGGGGGCACCTAGTGAATGACCTGCAGAGAGCTGGGACCAAAGTAACAAAGGCTACCATCAGTAACACACTATGCCGCCAGGGACTCAAATCCTGCAGTGCCAGACATGTCCCCCTGCTTAAGCCAGTACATGTCCAGGCCCGTCTGAAGTTTGCTAGAGAGCATTTGGATGATCCAGAAGAGGATTGGGAGAATGTCATATGGTCAGATGAAACCAAAATAGAACTTTTTGGTAAAAACTCAACTTGTCGTGTTTGGAGGAGAAAGAATGCTGAGTTGCATCCAAAGAACACCATATCTACTGTGAAGCATGGGGGTGGAAACATCATGCTTTGGGGCTGTTTTTCTGCAAAGGGACCAGGACGACTGATAAGTGTAAAGGAAAGAATGAATGGGGCCATGTATCGTGAGATTTTAAGTGAAAACCTCCTTCCATCAGCAAGGGCATTGAAGATGAAACGTGGCTGGGTCTTTCAGCATGACAATGATCCCAAACACACCGCCCGGGCAACGACGGAGAGGCTTCGTAAGAGGCATTTCAAGGTCCTGGAGTGGCCTAGCCAGTCTCCAGATCTCAACCCCACAGAAAATCTTTGGAGGGAGTTGAAAGTCCGTGTTGCCCAGCGACAGCCCTAAAACATCACTGCTCTAGAGGAGATCTGCATGGAGGAATGGGCCAAAAATACCAGCAACAGTGTGTGAAAACCTTGTGAAGACTTACAGAAAACGTTTGACCTCTGTCAATGCCAACAAAGGGTATATAACAAAGTATTGAGATGAACTTTTGTTATTGACCAAATACTTATTTTCCACCATAATTTGCAAATAAATTCTTTAAAAATAAGACAATGTGATTTTCTGGATTTTTTTTTTTTCTCATTTTGTCTCTCATAGTTGAGGTATAACTGTGATGAAAATTGGAGACCTCTCTCATCTTTTTAAGTGGGAGAACTTGCACAATTGGTGGCTGACTAAATACTTTTTTGCCCCACTGTACATATATATAAAGCGGTGTCAGATGATTAAAATTTTTAAACGCGATTAACCTTTTGGAATGTTGAGATAATTGTGATTAATAACGTGCTAATCATGTGTTTTTCCATACAGATACAGTGTACCTTAAGTCAGTAATTTTTCAAGTTAGTCATACCTTTATGAACATGGGAGTGGACAAATGTGCTTGCTGTCTTCACCTGCAGGTTTAATAATGCCCTTGTAGGGGACCTAGATAATGCAATTCTCCACTCAGACTGAATAGCACAGGAGGAGATGCTCAAAAGCTGTTAATCAGATATGCAAGACAGCCTGTGGTTTTCTCCATAAGAATGCATGATAATATGCATTCTCCTCCGGATTGCATAATAATGCGCCAACAGGCTGGGTGACAAAGGGAATTGTTATTGTAAGTCTATGTGTTATAATGTGAACCCACCAGGTCGTGAGGCGAGTTTGTTTTGTATAAAAGAGAGATGCCAGTGACCTGGATTTATTCTTCTTGTTAACTGATGTTAGAGAGAGAGATTAATAAAGTCTGTTCTGCCCACTGCCTCGCCTGCTCATTCTTCTCTCTACACTGGTGACCCTTGACGCATAATGAAACTCGACACAAACACCCTGGACACGACCCGGTCTGCAGGCGCCAGCACCGCGTGCGCCGTTTCGGTCAAGCTCCCAGACTTTTAGCTACATGACCCGAAGTCTTGGTTCCTCCACACCAAGGCCCAGTTCGCGCTCCATGGAGTGACGGTGGATGACACCAAATACTACCTACGTGGTTGCAGCGCTGGACGTACACACAACACAGCAGGTGGCGAGCCTGCTAAAACAGCCCCCAGCCCACGACAAATATGACGCTCTCAAGACCGCGCTGACCTGGCGCTACACGTTCTCGGACTGAGAGAGAGTGGAAAGGCTCCTGACGCGCTCTGAGTTGGGAGATGGGTCGGCAGTCGAATTAATGGAGAAGATGTTGGCATTGATGGGCACAGATGACGGGCATTTCCTCTTTGCCCACCTTTTCCTCCGGAACCTCCCGACAGTGGCCAGAGCAGTCCTTGCCAATTCGCCGCTGCTGGCCACGCGCAACTACTGGGTGCTAGCATAAGAGGTTGATCGGATTATCCTGATGACCAGAACCTTCACTGTGAACACAGCGGTGTCAGAACCCAGTGAGACAGCCAGTGGGGGCGAGGAGCCAGCGACGGTGGCCGCAGCGGAGGCCAAGAAGCACCGGAGGGACACGCTCTGCTGCTACCACCGCCGTTATGGAGAAGACGCACGCCGATGCGTTCCACCGTGCCAGTTCAAGTGCTCGGAAAATGCCAGGGCCGGCAGTCGGTAGCAGCTGCGATCGCTGGTGACACAAACAAGCTGCTCTATGTGACAGACTCACGGTTGGGGGGACGGTTCCTCGTGAAATCCGGCTCCCAAAAGAGCCTCATCCTGCCATCCTATGCAGACCGGCTGGCGGGGAGTAGCGGTCCCGAGCTGGCGGCCGCAAACGGCTCAGACATTAAGACTTTTGGTGAGAGGACACTGACTATATCCTTGCACGGCCATACATACCAATGGACATTCATCATAGCGGCATGTAACTCCCCCATTTTGGGCGCAGATTTTTTGTGTGCATTCGGACTATTAGTCGATGTGGCTAACAGACGCCTGATTAACACAATGTCTTTTGATTCTCTGCCCTGTACAGCTAGAGGAGCCGGGCCCACAACACTAGCCAACGTCACAGCTCCAGGGGGTAAGTTCCACGCACTACTCACCCAGTTCCCAGCACTCACGGTTCCAACATTTTCGGCGGCCGTCACTAAACACGGGGTGGAGCACTTCATTCAGCGCACCCCAATGTTATACTGCAGAACAGTGCAGTGGGGAAAGGTGACACTGATCAGTGGCTTATCACCTGTTACGATGCAAACATGGAGGATGACATGGATGTCATTCACATTTTTACTGCTTTCACATGAGGTGTGGGTTTGGCCTCAGGGTTAGGGAGCAGGGCAGGGTCCATTTTCGTAAGTGATTCTGAGGAAAAAGTACGCTGCATTTTCATATAAACTGACACTATACTGTGAAAAATTAAAAGTCACTTTTAACACTTTTTACACACACATTTGAAGCCCAAATTGTTCAAATGTGTCACACACCTGACCGTACACTGCACTCAGCTGTGTCTTAATGTCAATCACTGTCAAACGGAACATCTGCTGATGCTACTTAAATGATTTTTTTCCTTTTGGGATTGCAGACAGAACTTTTTATTTTTTTCTTTGACATTGAAACCATCTTTGAGAGTGAAACTTCTGGTCAGACACTACAGAAAGCAGGGCTTTCACTCTATAAATTCAAGAAATCTGTCAGTTTGTGTGTCTGTCTGTCACGATCATATCAGCCTATGATGTTCCTATGTCTGCCTGATGTCCTATGATGATCCTATGATGTCAGCGATCATAGGACCGTCTACATATGATGTCTATATTCATTCATCTTCTTCCGCTTAATCTTTTTCGGATCGCGGGGGCGCTGGAGCCTATCCCAGCATCTTTGGGCGAGAGGCAGGGTACACCCTGGACAGATCGCCAGTCCATCACAGGGCCAACACAGAGAGACAGACAACCATTCACTCTCAGTCATACCTAAGGACAATTTAGAATCCCCAGTTTTGATGCCAATTAACCTAACGTGCATGTTTTTGGCATGTGGGAGGAAACCAGAGAAATCCTGGAGTAAACCCACGCAGACATGGTAAGAACATGCAAACTCCACCAGGATCCCCCGGCCAAGAGTGAGTTGCTGTGCTGCCACAGTGCTAACCAAACTCCACCACCGCACATGACATCTGATAAACCGTAAGGCTGAGGTTCCTATGATCTCTGAAGGATGTCTATATGATGTCATACAGCCCGCAGGACTCGCTAAAAGACATCACCGTATAAAAGCAAGAAATCTGTGTGTGTGTGTGTGTGTGTGTGTGTGTGTGTGTGTGTGTGTGTGTGTGTGTCACGTTCATCGGACATCATAGGATGTCCTATGAACTCAGGCATCATAGGACACATAGACAAATGTGTCTTTATGATGTCATATAGACCATGTGTCTTTGAACTCAGGCATCATAGGACACAGACAAATGTGTCTTTATGATGTCATATAGACCATCACTGACGATTGATCCTGTCCATGAACTGAAATTACGACGCACCTACCCCTCAACCAGTGGTCTCAATGAAGAAGAAGAAGAAGACGAAGAAGACGAAGAAGTCGAAGACGAAGAAGTCGAAGACGAAGAAGAAGAAGAAGACGAAGAAGACCCACCAGATGGACAGCAACAGAATGAGAACTGCTGCATGTCAGAAAAGATGCCATGAAGATGAAACACCTGAGGTTCCTGTGAAGAAGAAGACCCACCAGATGGACAGCAATAAAATGAGGACAACTGCGGCACGTCAGAAAAGATCCCATGAAGATGAAACACCTGAGGTTCCAGCAGTACATCGCACGCACGACTCTGAACAACACACCTGTCTCAGACAGGAGGAGACCCTTCACCAACATAGGGTACAACAGACAAGGGATGCACAACCAGACAGGAAACATGCGGCAGTGCGCCATGCATGTGTTGAGTCACTTGAAGCCTGAAATTCCCGCAAAGTGAGCAGTGCTGCATGCCAGGCAAGGCACAGACAAGCTGAGACCGAGGAAATGTGGAATAGTCGGCTGGCCAGGGACAGTGAATTCCATGCAAGGCGGACTGTGAACAACACAGCCGTCTGAGACAGGCGGAGACCCTTCAGTGGTCTGAACAAAGAAGAAGAAGACCCGCCAGATGATGTCTACATGACGGCACATAGACAGAGAACATGACTCCCTACAAGACATATATATAAACACAGGTAAGCAACATAAAACAGAACAGTGACAGGCAGGAGAAGAAGTAACAAGCAGGGGCAAACAGCCCCAGATGGCAGGGCATATTTTGTGTGATTTTTATGTTTTGCTGCATACAAAAGCCGTCACATGTGATTGCCACTTAATGCTGTGTTGCTATACCAACTGTCCTGTAACTGACAAGAATTCTGTTCCAATGCATCCCCTCTAAGGGCATGCACAGGTTTCTATTTGCATGCACGGGTATGCACTAATATACTGTATATAGATGCAGGCAAGCAACATAACACAGAACAGTGACAAGCAGGAGAAGAAGTAACAAGCAGGGGCAAACAGAGACGGCAGGGCATGTTTACAGAAAACGGCATGGGCGGGGCTGCACAGATAATCACACACAGGGGACCAGAGGGGAGACAAGACCAAGTCAATAATGATAATGATAATAACAATAATAATAATCATGTTGATAAACTTAAACTAAGAGGAAGACCAATGAAGAAATAAATATGCAAGACAGAATAATAATAACAATAAGAGCAACCCAGGAAAATAACAGTAAGGTGAAATACAGAAAATCCCAACTTAAAGCAAGCATGTGGGCTGGGACCCATGCCCTGGAGACAAGGAATATCACTCTATATATAATTTAAGAGATCTCTGTCACGATCATAGAACTCGCTAAAACATCATAGGACTTGCTATGACATCAAAGGCAGGCTTCACTCCTGATCATAGGACTCGCTATGACATCATCAAAAATCAAAGGCAAGCATTACTCATGATCAGAGCACTCGCTATGACATTATCAGGCATCACAGATCAAAGGTAGGCATCAAGAAACGAGTGGTGACGTCAAAGATCCAAGACAGGTTTCACCATGGTTGCTGTTGCCATGGTAACAGTAACTTTCTACAGGCATGCAGACATGTTTTCTTACACTTACTTTCTATGGGCATGCACGGGTATGCACTAGTATATAGTAATGTAGTACATCAATTCTGCAAATCTTTTAATACTCATGAATTTGTGCTCACTTACACAGTGGAATTTTATTTCACTACAAAGGCTGTTTACATCCTGCCCTCTGTGGATCGCCACCATGTAGTGGTGGAGGGGTTTACATGCCCTAATAATCCCAAGACAAACTGGTCCTGTGTGAAGGGCCAGACCATGGATGGATGGATGGATGGACACGTCCAAAATTTTTCTGTGACAAGAAAAACTGTTGACAAACTTGTGCAACTTTTTGCGCACCTTGATGAAACACCAACATTCACAAAGTTCCTCAGCACTGGCCACTCCATGAGACACGGCCTACACAAAGTACGTGGAACTGACCCATACTAATACTGTCATGGTCCTGCATGAGGCCCATTGCTTGCGGGTTCAGCTTACTGCAGCAATTCAGGAGTTGGCAACATTGTTTTCCGGTGTGTCTGCGACATTTTTGTGGGTTTACCCATGTTTAGGAAACCATTTGAATACACCATTTATGGAATGAAAGCAGCTTGTGTTTTACCTTCTTGACAGTCGTTATGACAGAACACCACAGGAGAGGGGGTGGATTCCAGCAGAGATCTAAGCACATGGAGGAAGTTCAGAAAGTCAGCCTCTGAGATTTACATCGCATTGTTGTCTACAAGGGACTCACATTCAACAGTAAACTTCATGAGTGAATGTGTAAGGGTCAAATGCCGCACTTTCTCAAATGGCCACTTGACAAAACCAACTCCCTCTGAAAACCTTATTAAGGCTGAAAGTTTGTATTGGTACCACTACTTCAGATATGTTGTTTCCATCCAACAGTTTTATGCAAATTTTAATTACGTACAAAGAAAATCGTGGATGGAAACCTGTGATTAATTTTATTTACATTTCCAATGAAACCAAAGAAGGCTGATGGAAACAGTTTTTCACACATTTCACACTAATGCAGTCATGGCAGGAGCAAATTTTCTTCAGTAATTACAAAAACTTCAGAGCTGCTAACATTTTGATGAATGCAGTGTTTCATTTAGGTGCCCTATCTTATATTTTACAGTTTACATTTGATGGTTGATAAAAAGGGATATCATTTAGCGTTTTCTTTAATGAAATATCCAGAAATACACTGTAAAAATCCATTAAATGATGAGAAAAAGAACTGACAGTTGTTTTCCAGCACTTTGTGCACTGGAAACCAACATGTACAGTACATTGTTCTGATGATTAACAGTAAGCTTACACTAAAAACAAACACAAATAAAAACAAGAAATCTGTCCACAATGAAGGAAAAACTACATTTTCTATTATTAAACAGTTTTCCCACTGAAAAAAATGAATATTTCCTATTCAAGAGTTTTATACGGTAATTTTTTCAGTTATTTAACAGGATTTATTCTGTAATAAAACAGTTTTTCTATAGATACAGCATAAGCTTAAAAAAGGTAAAAAGGGTAAGACAAAACCACAGGTAAAACGTGTATCCAAAAACCATTTATTGTCACTAAACTACACCTCTTGGGCCTCATTCATGAAGCCTTCGTAAATCTGTTAACAGACTTGAGAGCAAACTCCCTCGGTACCCAAAACTTACTCTGGATTCAGGAACGCTATCGTCTGCTTTCTC
The DNA here is from genome assembly GCA_020510985.1 of Pholidichthys leucotaenia. Lineage (NCBI taxonomy): Eukaryota > Metazoa > Chordata > Actinopteri > Cichliformes > Pholidichthyidae > Pholidichthys > Pholidichthys leucotaenia. The sequence continues at coordinate 200,557,591 of CM035840.1, forward strand.
TAGCTCCACAAAGACACAGTGCAACTCCTTCTGACCTTCTCTGACTTCTCCATCAGCATTCTAAAGGTGCCTTCACACCAAACGCCAACAGCTGAATTTTTTTGCGCAGAATGATTGCATTATAACTCAATGTAAACACATGAATAGACATGAATTCACCGTTTGGGTGAGATGCAGAAAGGTGAAGCTGCCTTTATAACTTCTGCAGCAGTGTTCAACCTGCTGATGGAATCCCCAAAATAACATCATGTTTAGGTTTAAATTATCCAACGGGGGGCTCACCTGAAAAAGTTGTCCCTGCCTCGATAACTTGATGGATGTTTCCGTTGCTAGCTTGCTAGCCTTGTTAGCATGTCCATGGCAGGTATCTGTGGATAACTCCGAAATCCTGATTCAGCTGAAGAGCTCCCAGTCCTTCTGTCTCCAGGTGAGTGTCAGTCTCATTTTTAAACTAGTTTACTCCCCAGTGTTGATACTTTTGTTCAGATGACAGCAGAATCTTAAACCCAGCGCTGTCGGACGTGAACGTGCAATTTCGTGATTTTGTGTGTGCTCTCCTCTTTTCATTGACTTTGTATGGATTTGCGCCCCCGTTCACATTTGGTGTGAAGGCACCTTTAGAGCCAACACTGCATCTGTAGTACTCTTTCTTGCCATGAAACCATACTGCTGCTCACCGATTGTTACCTCGCCTCCTACGCTTAAATATATGAATTGCTGATTATTTAAGCTAAATCTATTTATCTATTAAGCCATCTTAGTTACATTTTAAAAACACATTTTAATAGCATTTACCTATTGTTAACATGACACAGAACAGTTTCAGGTTCAGTAAAGTTGAAATTTGTGGTAATGACAAGTGAGACTTAGGTGCACTTAGATTTACACACGCTCTATGAGTGGTCAGAGGCAGGAGTACATTTTGTTTAGTAGTTACAAAAATATTGGCAGCTGCCAGTTATGCCCTCAGCCTCTGTTTGCTGTTGAGATGTAGTTAATATAACATTTTGACCTTGACCTTGGACCTTGCAGTCCCAAAACCATAGGCAGATGTGAGGGTGAACCTGTATACAAAGTTTGGTGACCCTAGGTGTCATTGTTGTTGAGATATAGTTTATAGGGCACATCAACCTTGACCTTTGACCTTTTGTCCCCAAACCCATACTTGTCAGTCAAGGTCCCACGGTGAACCTGTGAATCAAGTTTGCTGACCCTAGTTTTCTTTGCTGTTGAGATGTTGTTGAAATAACAATTTGACCTTGACCTTTGACCTTCCAATCCCAAAACCATAGCCAGAGGTCAGGGTGACAGGGTGAACCTGTGTATCAAGTCTGCTGACTCTAGCTTTTACTCACTCTATAGTAAGAGAGCATAAGGAAAGCTAACTGTGACCTCTGACCTCTTGACACCAAACCCATACTCAGAGGTCAGGGTCTCTGGATGAACATGAATACGAAGTTTGGTGACCCTACCTGTACTTGTTCTGAAGTAATAATGCAAAGGTCAAAGGTCAATGTCAACATTGACCTTTGGACCCCAAACCCAAAGTCAGAGAGCAGGGTATAAGCCATCGAAGACTTGTCTTAGGCATGATGAAATCAATTTGAAAAGGCTACATCATTCCTTTGTGTAGTTATGGCATTACAAGATTTAGGGAAAACTGGCCTCTGAGTACAGAGGTCACCCAAAGGTCAGAGGTCACCCAAATTGGAATCCAAATTTTTTCATCAATACAACTATGGTATCAATTTGAAAGCCCATGCCCATGCCCTTTTTTTCCTGTTGTTTTCATATTCACAAGTCAGGTGTTGATGCCACTGTTGGTGCTGCCCAGCCGCCCGGCAGGGTGACGGCTACACCCCTTCAGCCTTTAGAAGCTGAGAGGGGTAAAAACTTCAGAGCACATAACATTTTGATGACTGCCAAAACACAAGTACATTTACCTCTATGAAGAGTTCACAACCAAATCTGTTCTGCTCACATTTCATATAAAAATATATATGTAATATAACATAATAATACAATATAATGTATATATGTAACATATATATGTGATGCCCTGTGTGTGTGTGTGTAAGCATACTTCAGCACATCCATTTCCTGTGGGAGGTTATAGCTGAGCAGGTGGTTGAAGCAACGTAAGTCAGACTCTCTGGTGAAGTTGAGCTTCATGACTTGGCCCAGGTACCTGACAACAGCATTAATGGGACAGTCACTAACACACAAAAGCCAAAAATACTGGGACACTTTGGATATTTTTAAACATGTATGTACTGTACATCAAATATTACATTATGATTCATTAGCTTATTTTCAGCAGCAGATTACATTTATAATGGGGGGGGGGGCAGAAAAAAATTGAATTTTCTTTTTGCTGAACTACAAGGCAAATTTTTAGGAATTTAACTGGCCCTAGATGACATTCTTGTCTGCTATGTTTCTATCCAATCAATGTGTATTTAAGCCAAAACAGGTTTACCAGACAAAATATCGAGTCCCTGTTGTGAAAGAAAGTAGAAATTTACAATGACATAAAGCTGCTGTATCCACATGAACTTGTTTTGGCTAATGTAGCTGCCCCCATGCTGCTCATAATCATAGCAAACTACCAAGGGTAACATTCAATTTTAAACCATAAAGTATGTACAACCTTTTTGTTAATTTTTGCAGCCTTTCTGAGACCGGTTTGTTTCAGTCCCTATCTATTGCTAAAGTGAGAGCTAATTGTGGAAAACAGGCAGTTCTTTATTTGAGAAGTAATTTTCATGATTATTCAAACTGATTAGTTTAAATTTACTTAAAACATTTTAATGAATAATTTAGTTTATCCTGTTTTTGATCTTTTGTGGTGTTAGTCTGGCAAGAGAAAGTACACAGAATGGAAAAGGCTTTTATTATGAAGGAGGAGAGAAGTGGGGGGATGTTTTTGTAAACAGAATGTTGGGTGCAGCAGCTATGGCTGGATATTTAAAGTTATGGGAAGAGCTCAAATGGTCTCGTTCTTGTGGCAGAAGGACTAACCTTCAACTATCACCTACGCAAGCTTACACTGGTGGCAGCGGTGTTGGTTTTTAAGGACTCTTCTCAACTTGGTGAGCCTATTTAGCAATCCGACAGTTGGAAGCTAGCTACAAGCTAAACTAACGGCTACGTACAGTGAGCTAGTTGCCGCCAATTCCATTTCATTGTTTTGTAGCTCAGTGTCTGACGGGGAGTCACCAGACACCAGTATCAGACAACGCAGCAGGCAGTCTGCCCCAGTTTCACCTGCAACAGTGCAGGGCCCACCCGGAGGAATTTCACTGCCCCCACCATTCTGCAATGACGGTCGGGAGTCCTTCCAATTATGGGCTCGCCGCTATGAGGTAATTCAGGCCGCCTGGTACAAGGATTGCAATGCTGATTTGGATGCAGTATTGGCATTGGAGCTACCCACAAGACTGCCGCCCGAACTGTTTATTGTATGGGGGCAGCACGGTGGTGCAGTGGTTAGCACTGTTGCCTTACAGCTAGAATGTTCCTGGTTCAAATCCCCAGGCTGGCAGGGGTTGGAACCTTTCTGTGTGGAGTTTGCATGTTCTCCCTGTGCTGCGTAGGTTTACTCCGGGGGCTCTGGTTTCCTCCCACAATCCAAAGACATGCATGTTAGGTTAATTGGCTGTTCTAAATTGTCCCTAGATATCTGTTTCCTATAGGCCCTTAGAATAAAGGGTTAGTACTAGTGAAAGCGCTTTGAGTGGTCTTTGTGACTAGAAAAGCGCTATATAAGTGCAGGTTAGTTAGTTAGTTAGTATGGGACAACCTGCCTTCCACCACACAGCATTTCTATGCAGATACAAAGAAACATCTTCAGGCTGCTTTTGGCCAAAAGAATGTTATCACTTCTTTTCAGACATTCCAAAATGCCTGCAGTAGAAAACCAAATGAGGCCATGGAGGTTTATGCTGCGGATGTGTGCAGACTTGTGAAGGAGGCTTTCCCTGATTTTGAATACAAGGCATCCAAGTATACAGTGGGGCAAAAAAGTATTTAGTCAGCCACCAATTGTGCAAGTTCTCCCACTTAAAAGATGAGAGAGGTCTCCAATTTTCATCATAGGTACACCTCAACTGAGACACAATGAGGAAAAAAAAGACCCAGAAAATCACATTGAAGGATTTTTAATTAATTAATTGGTAAATTCCTTGGTAAAATAAGTATTTGGTCACCTACAAACAAGCAAGATTTCTGGCTCTCACAGACCTGTAACTTCTTCTTTAAGAGGCTCCTCTGTCCTCCACTTGTTACCTGTATTAATGGCACCTGTTTGAACTCATTATCAGTATAAAAGACACCTGTCCACAACCTCAAACAGTCAGACTCCAAACTCCACTATGGCCAAGAACAAAGAGCTGTCAAAGGACACCAGAAATAAAATTGTAGACCTGCACCAGGCTGGGAAGACTGAATCTGCAATAGGTAGGCAGCTTGGTGTGAAGAAATCAACTGTGGGAGCAATTATTAGAAAATGGAAGACATACAAAACCACTGATAATCTCCCTCGATCTGGGGCTCCATGCAAGAGCTCACCCCGTGGGGTCAAAATGATCACAAGAACAGTGAGCCAAAATCCCAGAACCACACGGGGGGACCTAGTGAATGACCTGCAGAGAGCTGGGACCAAAGTAACAAAGGCTACCATCAGTAACACACTACGCCACCAGGGACTCAAATCCTGCAGTGCCAGACGTGTCCCCCTGCTTAAGCCAGTACATGTCCAGGCCCGTCTGAAGTCTGATAGAGAGCATTTGGATGATCCAGAAGAGGACTGGGAGAATGTCATATGGTCAGATGAAACCAAAATAGAACTTTTTGGTAAAAACTCAACTTGTCGTGTTTGGAGAAGAAAGAATGCTGAGTTGCATCCAAAGAACACCATACCTACTGTGAAGCATGGGGGTGGAAACATCATGCTTTGGGGCTGTTTTTCTGTAAAGGGACCAGGACGACTGATCCGTGTAAAGGAAAGAATGAATGGGGCCATGTATCGTGAGATTTTGAGTGAAAACCTCCTTCCATCAGCAAGGGCATTGAAGATGAAACGTGGCTGGGTCTTTCAGCATGACAATGATCCCAAACACACCACCCGGGCAACGAAGGAGTGGCTTCGTAAGAAGCATTTCAAGGTCCTGGAGTGGCCTAGCCAGTCTCCAGATCTCAACCCCATAGAAAATCTTTGGAGGGAGTTGAAAGTCCATGTTGCCCAGCGACAGCCCCAAAACATCACTGCTCTAGAGAAGATCTGCATGGAGGAATGGGCCAAAATACCAGCAACAGTGTGTGAAAACCTTGTCAAGACTTACAGAAAATGTTTGACCTCTGTCAGTGCCAACAAAGGGTATATAACAAAGTATTGAGATGAACTTTTGTTATTGACCAAATACTTATTTTTCACCATAATTTGCAAATAAATTCTTTAAAAATCAGACAATGTGATTTTCTGGATTTTTCCCCCTCATTTTGTCTCTCATAGTTGAGGTATACCTATGATGAAAATTGGAGACCTCTCTCATCTTTTAAGTGGGAGAACTTGCACAATTGGTGGCTGACTAAATACTTTTTTTGCCCCACTGTATCTAGCCAGCATTTTGCCAGCTTTATCCCCCTCCTCGAATTGTTTGTGCCTAAGGCGAAATAGGGAAAATTCAGCTTTTTGTGTTAGGATTGAATTCAGCTCATACTTAAGCTTCACAAGGGGTGGCAGATTTACTAAGTTTGTGTCCTGTTTGAATGCAGTCTCTGATATAGCTATTCTCCTCTCCAAATCAATCTGTTTAGCAATGTTAGCTTTCTTTTTAAAAGATGCATATTGAATAATATGTCCCCTGATAAATGCTTTAAAGGCCTCCCAAGCAACACTGGCAGAGGGAGCAGAATCTCAGTTTGTCTCGAGATACAAGGAGATCTCTGCTTTCAAAGAGGACACAAAATCTGGATTAAGAAGAAGGCTTGAATTAAGCCTCCATCTAGAATTTTTTTTTAACTGACAAGGCAGAATCATATGTAAAAAAACAGGGGCATGGTCTGATAGTAATATGCTACCAATGGAGCTAGAATTTACAGAGAAGACAGAGGATTTTGACATTAGAAAGTAATCAATCCTGGAAAACACATTATGAGCAGTGGAATAAAAAGTGTAATCCCTTGTGGACGGATTGAAAAGCCGCCAAACGTCTACCAAACCAATTGCATTGCACATGTCTTTCAATATAGAGCCAGATTTAGATAAACGCTGTGAGGGGGTGCTCTGATCTAAAATGTTGTCCATGACCTGGTTAAAATCCCCACCTACTAAAATGGGATAATTACCCATTTTGCTTAGTTCGTGTTCCAGTTGTGCAAAAAATGCACAATCAACTATATTTGGTGCATAAACATTAGCGAGTATCATCCTATGGCCCTGAATTTCTATAAGAATTATAAGGAGTCGTCCATTATCATCACTAACCTCTTTTAGACACTTGAACTGCAAATGTTTATGAATAAGGATTGCCATTCCCCTGCTCTGGCTATTACCACAAGACGCAAACCTGTGGCCCACCCAATCCCGACAGAGTTTTTTAGATTCTGTTTTAGTGAGGTGGGTCTCTTGAAGCAACGCTACATCCACTTTTTTTGATTTAATAAACGCCAAAATTTTTTTCCTCTTAATTGGGTGGTTAAGACCTTTAACATTCCAAGTAATAAGGTTAAGAAAGCTCTGACAATTAGCCGACATCATAAACAGTACACATTATCATCCAAAATATCCAGCAATTCTCCACCAAAAACCCCCTCACTGGGCAAAAGACAAACACAATAAAAACTGAAAATACAAAAAAAAAAGAAACGAAAACCACTTAATCATAGAGCAACATAAACGGTGGCCCAGAACCAATATCGCCCATCGGTGCACAAGAACAGCACCAACCAAAAAAAAATAAATAAATAAAAAACTCTAAGACCGTGACTGTGAACAGTGCAACAAACTTAGGGGCAGCCGCAACATCGCAGCAGCCTCATGCCTACAGATAATAAAGCGCGGGCAGTAACTTTTATAAATTTTTATGTTTGGTTGTTAACAAAAACAAAAATGAAGCCTTACATTAACACTGCATCAAATCCTCTGTCAAAAATATATAACAAATAAACATATAGCATGTATTCATACCATTGTTCATCAATGTCTCACGGTAGTGAAAGAATCAGGTTCAGTGCTTTCTTAGGATCAGTGAACTCCTGTTTACCACTTGCCAACTTCACAACGAGAACTGCAGGATACCTGAGAGAGAATGCAATTTTCTTCTGGTGCAGCAGGTGTTTACACTGCTTGAACGCCGCCCTCATCTTGGATACTTGTCTGGAATAATCCGGAAAAATCATGATGAGATGACCATTCCAATCCAGCTTTCCCATCCCGCACGCTGCCTCCACAATACGCCCCCTATCCTGGAAGCGCAGAAGTCGAATCAGGGTAGCCCTGGGTGGCTGGCCATCTGGTTTGCGTCTGGCAAGGTTCTGGTGCGCACGGTCAATTTCCAGCCCTCCAGGGAACTCAATTTTCAGCAGATCTGGGATAGCTTTGCGCATGAAGGTGAGGGCATCTGACTTTTCACAGTTTTCTGGAAAGCCGACAAAACGTAAATTGTTTCGGCGTGATCTATTTTCCAAGTCATCCAGCTTCAGAAGCAAATCTTCCACCTGCGTCTGGGTTGCGGGAGGATTAGCATCCAGAGCTACATTAGCATCTTCGAGAAAGGCAATGCGAGATTCCACGTCTCCCAGCCGGGTGGCTAACTCCGTTAACTTGGTATTCACCGCCCTCGTTGACGCCTCTATAGAGTTAAGCTTAGCATCTTGCCTCTCCGATATTTCTTTCAGCAGTGCATAAATCTTAGAAATGTCCTCCGCCATTTGGTCTTTAGGAACACCTGCATCTGTTGAAGGTGGCGGAGACATTTTCCATTTCTTGACTGACATGCAGGAAAATAGCTGGAAGAGTAGCCTGTCACACCTCCTCTACTTCTGCATATGAGACCAGAAATCAGAAAAATTCTCCACTGAAATAAATGGCAAGAGCGAAATTATCTTTTGATCCCAATCAAATTTTGCCACGAGTTACACATATGTTTGTCAATTTAAAAGATAATTTTCTCCATAATGAAAGCTATTAGTTGTCATATAATAACAGAGTAATTGTCAGGGCATGGGATGGGTCTCATGCTCTCATCCTTTTTTATAATGTGATTACCTTGGCTTCAGGGCATGGGCCTCAGCCCTCACCCTCGCTTTAAGTTTATTTTGGGTATTTTCTGTATTTTTTCCCTGTTATTCTTATCCTGGTTTGCCATGTTTATTATTCTGTTTGAATATTTATTTCTCTGTGGGTCAGTTTCTTAGTTATCATCATTATTATTATTATGATGATTACCATTATTATTCTGATTACACCATGTACTTTTTCCTTGTCGTTATCTGTAGTCTTGAGTTTGAGTCGATGTGTGTTTATTTTTTCCTCTTTAGTCTGGCCCTTTCCTTTGTTGTTGAGTTTTTGATTATTCACAGCTGTTTTGTTTATCTGTTAATTAGTCTGCCCTTATTTATGGGGCACAGCTCGTTTCACTGGTGCTGCTTCCTCATCATTGCTGGCATTTCATATACGCTTCTGCCTGATCTGACCTATTTTTTGAGTTTTACCTGACCTGACCTGTTTTGTGGGTTTTTTGCCAAGTTTGTATTTAGTTTTTGTTTTGGCTTCTGTGCTGTTTATGTTAATAAATAATGGTTAACACTCGCTACACATCTGAGTCGTGCTCTCTGCCCCACCAAGGCACAAATCATGACAGTAGGATGCAGTCATTCAAGGACTCAGCAAGCGAGCCCGGCCGGAAGAGGAAGTGGACTCAGGATGAGCTAGAAGCAGTCGCAATGGTGGAGAATTTAGCGGCCGCTGCTCGGAGCTGTTCTTCCCAACAACTTGAGATGGACATTTGGGGAAGAGTCATCAACCTGCTGGTCATGAGGCCATGAGTGTGCACTCACCCTCAGGTGCTGGGACTCCCTCTCCCTCCCCCTCCCCTTCCTCTGCTTTTCACTGTCTCCTTCTTGCCGGAACCAGCATACTACTCATCAAGCCTCTCTCCGGTGGAGCAGGGAGAGCTCCTCGGCAGTAAGCTGGAAATCAGGGGCCTTGGGTGGAAGGACAATCTGAGGAGAAACAGCTCTGCTCAACGATCCGCTCCCACACCCACAGCCCACAGCCAGATGATCTCAGGAGCCACCCAGAGGGAGTCATCTGGACTTTCTATGGCAGCAGAGCAGGAACACAGGCAAGTACCCATTCATTTTTTAACATTTACTAAAGAAGGGACTTGTCTGGTTCCTAGTGGGGAGACTCAGCTGCGGCTGCCTGTTGCTGCTGAGCTCTCTCCAACTCACTCTGCTATCAACTCTGCTGTTTCATCCATCCATCCAGCCACACCTGCCTCCTTGTTTCCTTCTCTCCCAAGCTCTACGTCCGGGGTCCCTCCAGCTCCTGCTTTCACACCTGAGGACACTGGCTGCCTCGAGGAGCAGCAGTGCCTCATCAAGGAACTGTGGGAATGCTTCAAGCTTCGTCATCAGAGGGATGAGTGGCGAGACTTGGCTTAGAGAAGAGCTCGTCGGATCACAGCTGCCAAGCCCCACCTGTGGGAGGATATTCCATCCCTCTTCGAAGACTTTGTGTTCTTCAGTGAGTTTTCCTGCGTGACAGAGATGGAGGAGCCATTTGCTTTTGAGCCAGAGGTCAGAGGACCTCCACCTGTCCAGCATGTGGTTGAAGGACCTCCAGCTGTCAAGCCTGATGATGTCACTAACCGCTGGGAGCTGCAGAATCTCATCAGAAGGGCAAAGGAGTGCTACACCCTCTGCCCTCTGAGGGTGTCTGCCCACCCCACCCTCTGGACGGGAACATTAGGCCTGATGACGTCACCTGCCGCCGGGAGCTGCAGGGAGTGGACAAAATTGTTGGTACCCCTCTGTTAATGAAAGAAAAACCCACAATGGTCACAGAAATAACTTGAATCTGACAAAAGTGGTAATAAATAAAAATTCTATGAAAATTAACCAATGAAAATCAGACAGTGCTTTTGAATTATGGTTCAACAGAATTACTTTAAAAAACAAACTCATGAAACAAGCCTGGACAAAAATGATGGGACCCCTAGAAAAGATTGAAAATAATGTGACCATAGGGACATGTTCAACCAAGATGTGTCCTCTAATTAACATCACAGGTGTCTACAAACTTGTAATCAGTCAGTCGGCCTATTTAAAGGGTGACAAGTAGTCACTGTGCTGTTTGGTGACATGGTGTGTACCACACTAAACATGGACCAGAGGAAGCAAAGGAGAGAGTTGTCTCAGGAGATTAGAAAGAAAATTATAGACAAGCATGTTAAAGGTAAAGGCTATAAGACCATCTCCAAGCAGCTTGATGTTCCTGTAACTACAGTTGCACATATTATTCAGAAATTTAAGATCCACGGGACTGTAGCCAACCTCCCTGGACGTGGCTGCAGGAGGAGACGGATAATACGAAAGGTAACAAAAGAGCCCAGAACAACCTCGAAACACATTCAGGGTGAACTCCAAGGTCAAGGTACATCAGTGTCAGATCGCACCATCCGTCATTGTTTGAGCCAAAGTGGACTTCATGGGAGACGACCAAGGAGGACATAAAAAAGCCAGACTGGAATTTACCAAACTGGATGTTGACAAGCCACAAAGCTTCTGGGAGAATGTCCTATGGACAGACGAGACAAAACTGCAACTTTTTGGCAAGGCACATCAGCTCTATGTTCACAGACGCAAAAATAAAGCATACCAAGAAAAGAACACTGTCCCTACTGTAAAACATGGAGGAGGTTCTGTTATATTCTGGGGCTGCTTTGCTGCATCTGGCACAGGGTGTCTTGAATCTGTGCAGGGTACAATGAAATCTCAAGACTATCAAGGTATTCTAGAGAGAAATGTGCTGTTCAGTGTCAGACAGCTTGGTCTCAGTCGCAGGTCATGGGTCTTGCAAGAGGATAATGACCCAAAACATCCCATCTAGCAACAATGCTCTGCACTGTGTGTGTTTATATAGTTACATATTTATTCAATCCAAGGTTCCAAGGTTGTCATAGCCAGGAGCAGCACTGGGGTTAAGCTCCCAGTGCTCATAAAATGCTCCTTATGGCGTGCGTCTCGAAAAGCCTCTGACAACTAAGTCCAACTCCTAGCCTGCCCGTGTGGTTTAGTCTCTAAGCCCGGCGGAACTACTTTTACTAATAGGAGAAGGGGCGAGGGCGGATCTCTGGCGCCTTAAAACCAGATGCTTCGGGTAGATGGTGGCTCGTCAACCTGGGAAGGTAGCCCATCTAGGGGAAGGTAAACCCTGATTTCAAACCTCCGCTGCCTTGCGGCATACCCGGTCACGGGAAAGGCTTCGGGAGTCAACCCTGAGGAAAAATCCAGAGTCGGAGCCCCTAAGGCAGTTCTATGTTGTGCTCAACATCGTTCTGGCAGCTCCTGCAACGGCGCTGGTGCCTAACTGTAGCAGCCCTGCTGTTCCTTTGGATTCATCAGTGACGTGGAGAGGGGGGACATGCTGCATGGGCAACATCTTGTCCTCCACATCTTCCTGCCCAGGCTTGAATCCTACCAACACCAACGCTGGAAGGTAGAACACCGGATCACTGGAGAGGACACTCCAGCTTCGCCTTTGGTGTAGACAAAACACGGGGAATGACAGTTACCGGTTATAAGCCACCGCTCAATTGGCGTAGAGCGTGGCGCCAGGGGTTGTTCCCGACGGTGGGAGGGATCATCGGATCTCACTGGACAGCTACCGCCCGCCTCAAGCTGGGCAGCCCCCAGCCAATAAGGTGTTGTCCCGCCACAGCTTGCTTTCCTCATTGGGTGCATGGGGATGAGGAGAAGTCCGAACAGCAGGCTGAGAACCTTCGCACCAGGCAAGACAATAAAACAAAAGAGACCAACTGTAAAACTGGGAACTTGGAACGTCCGCACTATGATGACAGGACTCGCTGCTAACCTCAAGGACATCAACGACACCAGGAAGACTGCCATCATCAATAATGAGCTGAAGAGACTGGGAGTGGATATTGCCACTCTCCAGGAAACACGGTTGGCTGACGCAGGCACACTAAGAGAGAAGGACTACATGTTCTACTGGCAGGGAAAGGGCAGTGACGAACACAGGGAACACGGAGTGGGCTTCGCAGTGAAGAACACCTTGCTGAAGATGGTGGAACCGGGCAGCACTGGCTCTGCACGACTCCTTACCCTCCGCCTGAACACCACTCAAGGCCCAGTCACCCTCATCAGTGTGTATGCCCCAACACTGACAGCCACACCAGAGGCAAAAGACGAGTTCTACGAGAATCTCGCAACAACTGTCAGGATCATCCCCAACTCTGAACAACTCATTCTCCTTGGAGACTTCAATGCCAGAGTGGGTGCTGACCACGACTCCTGGCCCTCCTGTCTTGGACCTTTTGGCGTGGGAAGAATGAATGACAACGGACAGCGGCTGCTCGAGTTCTGCACATATCACGATCTGTGCATCACAAACTCGTTCTTCAAGACCAAGCCCCAACACAAGGTTTCCTGGCAACATCCGCGCTCAAAGCACTGGCACCAGCTGGACTTGATCCTGACCAGGCGCACCTCACTGAAGAACGTGCTAATCACCCGTTCGTTCCAGAGTGCAGATTGCGACACAGACCATTCATTGGTGTGTTGCAAGGTCAAGCTGCAGCTGAAGAAATTCCATCGTGCTAAACAGCCTGGAAAGGCACGGATTGACTCCAGCAAGATGGCTCAACCAGAACTTGTTGAGCAGTTTGCCTCCACCTTTGAGAAGGAACTTGGTGTACCACAAGAAGGAGAATCTGCAAAGCAGAAGTGGGAAGAGCTGCGAAACACCATCCACCGCACAGCCTTGGCTACCTTTGGGAGGAAGACCTCGAAGTCACAGGACTGGTTTGATGCCAAGTTGACTGAGATGACCCCCGTCATTGAAGCCAAGCGCTCAGCACTTGCTGAGTACAAGAAGTACCCAAACGAGAAGAATCTCCAGATTCTCAGGGCTGCGAGAAGCAAAGTTCAGCAGACTGCTCGGCACTGTGCCAACGAGTACTGGACTCAGCTCAGCCAAGACATTCAAACCGTTGCCATAACAGGGAACATTCGTGGCATGTACGATGGCATCAAGAAAGCACTTGGTCCGGCTCAGAGCAAGACGGCCCCCCTCAAATCCTCCACTGGGGTGATGATCACAGAAAAGAACAAGCAGATGGAGAGATGGGTGGAACACTACTCCGACCTCTACTCCAGGGAGAACACCGTGACACCGTCAGCCCTTGATGCCATCGACTGCCTGCCATCCATGGACGAACTTGACGCCGAGCCAACCATCGACAAACTCAGCAAGGCCATTGATAGCTTGGCCGCTGGCAAGGCACCCGGCAACGACGGCATACCCCCTGACCTGATCAAGCACTGCAAGACCGCCCTACTGCTGCCATTGCATGACGTCCTCTGCCAGTGTTGGAAGGAAGGTGCCGTACCACAGGACATGAGGGACGCCAAGATCATCACACTCTACAAAAACAAAGGGGAGAGAAGCGACTGCAACAACTACAGGGGCATCTCCCTCCTCAGCGTTGTTGGTAAAGTCTACGCATGAGTTGTTCTCGTTCGTCTACAGAAGCTTGCCGAACGTGTCTACCCCGAGTCTCAGTGTGGCTTCCGCGCTGCGCGATCGACGGTAGACACGATATTCTCCATCCGCCAACTCCAGGAGAAATGCAGAGAACAGAACATGCCCCTGTACGTCGCCTTCATCGACCTCACCAAAGCGTTCGATCTGGTCAGCAGAGAGGGCCTTTTCAAGATCCTGCCAAAGATAGGATGCCCACCAAAGTTGCAAAGCCTCATCGAATCGTTTCACACCAACATGCAGGGGATAGTGCAGCACGATGGCAACGTCTCAGAGCCATTCAACTTACGCAGCGGAGTGAAACAGGGCTGTGTACTTGTGCCAACCCTCTTTGGGATTTTCTTTGCTATGCTCCTGAGGCATGCCTTCAGCACAGCAACAGAGGGAATCTACCTGCACACAAGATCTGACGGCAGGCTTTTCAACCTCGCCCGCCTGAAAGCCAGAACCAAAGTACGTGAGGCTCTAATCAGAGACATGCTGTTCGCAGACGACGCTGCAGTCGCAACCCACACACAGCAGGAGCTTCAGACCCTGATGGACCACTTCTCCCAGGCATGCAAGGACTTCGGGCTTACCATCAGCCTGAAGAAGACTAACGTCTTGGCGCAAGGCATGGAAGCACCACCAACCATCACCATCGACGACTACGAGCTGGAGGTCGTGAATCAGTTCACGTACCTGGGGTCCACGATCAGCAACAACCTCTCCCTTGATACAGAGATCAACAAGAGGATTGGAAAATCAGCCTCCACACTCGCTCGCCTCACCACACGAGTGTGGGAGAATCCCAAACTCTCTGTCAAGACGAAGATGGCAGTGTACAACGCCTGCGTCATCAGCACACTGCTCTATGGGAGTGAGACGTGGACAACATATGCCCGGCAGGAAAAGAGACTGAACTCCTTCCACTTGCGCAGCATTCACCACATCCTGGACATATCCTGGCAGGACAAAGTGCCCAACACGGAAGTTCTGTCCCGCGCCGGCCTTCCCTCCATGTTCACTCTACTCAGGCAGCGCAGGCTCCGCTGGCTAGGCCACGTTCACCGTATGGAAGATGGCAGAATCCCCAAAGACGTCCTCTACGGAGAACTGGCAACTGGCCGCCCACAGCTGCGCTTTAGAGATGTCTGCAAGAGAGACATGAAGGAACTGGAGATCAACACAGAGCGCTGGGAGGACCTTGCAATGGACCGCTCCAAATGGAGAGGCACCCTGACCAGACAGCTCAAGGCGGGTGAAGAGAGACTGACTGCTGCAGCAGATGAAAAAAGGACCCGCAGGAAGAACCGCCACAGACCCAGCAGCACGGAGACCACCCACAAGTGCAACCTGTGTGACAGGGACTGCCATTCGCGCATCGGCCTGTTCAGCCACAGGCGGTGCTGTTCCAGCAGAGTAGACGTTTAGGATTCTCTTCCATGGTCATCATAGACCGACGGAGGCCGACGACGATTTATTCAATCTAGCTACAATGTTCCGCACTGTGTGTTTATATATCTACATATTATTCCATCTAGCTACAATGCTCCGCACTGTGTGTCTATATATATACAGTGGGGTAAAAAAGTATTTAGTCAGCCACCAATTGTGCAAGTTCTCCCACTTAAAAGATGAGAGAGGTCTCCCAATTTTCATCATAGGTATACCTCAACTATGACAGACAAAATAAGAAAAAAAAAAATCCAGAAAATCACATTGAAGGATTTTTAATGAATTAATTGGTAAATTCCTCGGTAAAGTAAGTATTTGGTCAATAACAAAAGTTCATCTCAGTACTTTGTTATATACCCTTTGTTGGCAATGACAGAGGTCAAACGTTTTCTGTAAGTTTTCACAAGGTTTTCACACACTGTTGCTGGTATTTTGGCCCATTCCTCCATGCAGATCTCCTCTAGAGCAGTGATGTTTTGGGGCTGTCGCTGGGCAACACAGACTTTCAACTCCCTCCAAAGATTTTCTATGGGGTTGAGATCTGGAGACTGGCTAGGCCACTCCAGGACCTTGAAATGCTTCTTACGAAGCCACTCCTTCGTTGGAGTACACGGATCAGTCGTCCTGGTCCCTTTGCAGAAAAACAGCCCTTTGGTCCCAGCTCTCTGCAGGTCATTCACTAGGTCCCCCCGTGTGGTTTATATTATAAAAAGCGCTATATAAGTGCAGGTTAGTTAGTTAGTGGTTCTGGGATTTTTGCTCACCGTTCTCGTGATCATTTTGACCTCACGGGGTGAGATCTTGCGTGGAGCCCCAGACTGAGGGAGATTATCAGTGGTCTTGTATGTCTTCCATTTTCTAATAATTGCTCCCACAGTTGATTTCTTCACACCAAGCTGCTTACCTATTGCAGATTCAGTCTTCCCAGCCTGGTGCAGGTCTACAATTTTGTATCTGGTGTCCTTTGACAGCTCTTTGGTCTTGGCCATAGTGGAGTTTGGAGTTTGACTGTTTGAGGTTGTGGACAGGTGTCTTTTATACTGATAACGAATTCAAACAGGTGCCATTTATACAGGTAATGAGTGGAGGACAGAGGAGCCTCTTAAAGAAGAAGTTACAGGTCTGTGAGAGCCAGAAATCTTGCTTGTTTGTAGGTGACCAAATACTTATTTTACCAAGGAATTTACCAATTAATTCATTAAAAATCCTTCAATGTGATTTTCTGGGTTTTTTTTCTCATGTCTCTCATAGTTGAGGTATACCTACTGTGAAGCATGGGGGTGGAAACATCATGCTTTGGGGCTGTTTTTCTGTAAAGGGACCAGGACGACTGATCCGTGTAAAGGAAAGAATGAATGGGGCCATGTATCGTGAGATTTTGAGTGAAAACCTCCTTCCATCAGCAAGGGCATTGAAGATGAAACGTGGCTGGGTCTTTCAGCATGACAATGATCCCAAACACACCGTCCAGGCAATGAAGGAGTGGCTTCGTAAGAAGCATTTCAAGGTCCCGGAGTGGCCTAGCCAGTCTCCAGATCTCAACCCCATAAAAAATCTTTGGAGGGAGTTGAAAGTCCGTGTTGCCCAGCGACAGCCCCAAAACATCACTGCTCTAGAGGAGATCTGCATGGAGGAATGGGCCAAAATACCAGCAACAGTGTGTGAAAACCTTATGAAGACTTAAAGAAAACGTTTGACCTCTGTCATTGCCAACAAAGGGTATATAACAAAGTATTGAGATGAACTTTTGTTATTGACCAAATACTTATTTTACCGAGGAATTTACCAATTAATTCATTAAAAATCCTTCAATGTGATTTTCTGGATTTTTTTTTCCTCATTTTGTCTCTCATAGTTGAGGTATACCTATGATGAAAATTGGAGACCTCTCTCATCTTTTAAGTGGGAGAACTTGCACAGTTGGTGGCTGACTAAATACTTTTTTTCCCCACTGTATACTTGCTGCTCTTGTTTCTTTTTTTTTTCTCTTGCCTTCTGATTGTTGCTCTGAGTGTTGCTATCCCTGTGCTGTTGCAATCCTGGAATTTCCCCATTGTGGGACTAATAAAGGCTTATCTTATCTTAACACACAGCTAAAAACACCCAAGAATGGCTAAGAGCCAAACACTGGACTATTCTAAAGTGGCCTTCTATGAGCCCTGATCTAAATCCTATTGAACATCTGTGGAAGGAGCTGAAACATGCCGTCTGGAGAAGGCACCCTTCAAACCTGAGACAACTGGAGCAGTTTGCTCATGAGGAGTGGGCCAAAATACCTGCTGAGAGGTGCAGAAGTCTCACTGAGAGTTACAGAAATCGTTTGATTGCAGTGATTGCCTCAAAAGGTTGTGCAACAAAATATTAAGTTAAGGGTACCATCATTTTTGTCCAGGCCTGTTTCATGAGTTTGTTTTTTAAATTAATTCTGTTGAACCACAATTCAAAAGCGTTGTCTGAAAATTGGTTAATTTTCATAGAATTTTTATTTATTACCACTTTTGTCAGATTCAGGTTATTTCTGTGACCATTGTGGGTTTTTCTTTCATTAACAGAGGGGTACCAACAATTTTGTCCACGTGTGTATATATATATATATATATCAACAAAAATAGTCAACTACTTGCTTTTTAAACCAAGTCTTTTTTATTTTTTACTTTAACCTTTATTTATACAGGGTAATTCCACTGAGAGGAAACCTCTCTTTTTCAACGACGCCCTGTTCACAGTCACACAGTTCCACATTCCCACCAGGAAGCTGCCCAGTACAAGCACTGACTGACCTGTGCCCACTGAGCAGCTCCACTGGAGCAGCTGGGGTTGAGGGCCTTGCTCAAGGGCACCACAGTAGGGTTAAAAAGGGTGGAGCAAACACTGCTGTTATCTTTCCCACCCAGATCTGATCCTGCCAGTCCAGGGATCGAACGTGCAACCCTCCGCTCACCAATCCACATCCCTAACCATTAGGCTGCCATTGCTCCTACTGGTTGAACAGGGAAATCTTAGTTGGGGCAAGCCATGGTTTTTACTATCTCACTCAGGAAGTGATAAGAGAGTATTTTGGTAGCCTTTACTGAATATTGATAAAAACAACAGACTTCATCACCATATGTGTGCAAACACTGTGTAATGTAAGCATATGTGCTGATGAGTAATCTGTGATGTATTGTGTTATCAGAAGGTCAGAAATCATCAATTACTGACTGAAGAAACTTTTTCAATAGATTACTGCCCAGTGACCCAAAAAAGGTAAAAGACTCACTTATCCATGGTTCCAAAGAGCCACTTCGGCTCCTTGTTGAAAGGCATCCTCATACCATGAAACTTGGCCATCTTCTCTGCAACCTCCGCTGAGATGCTGGAGTCGCTTAACTCACACGTGTCCAGTTTACGACTCTATTGAAGGAACAATAACAGATGACATCATCCATCATGAGCTAGATATAAGTGATCTATGGTGCAACCCTGTCCATCAGGGCTGCCCAGAGAAATGCATCATCAAATATTCAAGGCAAACACAGCTCTCCTGTGATCGTTTTATTGTTCTCAAAATCAATCGAATTTCTGAGGAGCAAAACTGTCAAATGCAACTGACACTTCACTGTATCAGTTCACCTGCAAAATGGGGCAAAATAATAATGAATGGATATTTTAGGAATCACAGTATACATACATAAAATTCCAATGTCTATGTAGAAGATTTTATAGTGACATGAGAATATTATTTCAAAAGCAATTCCAGAATGATTTGATTGAATAATCAAACAATACAGTGTTGTGAAAAAGTGTATGCCCCCTTCCTGATTTCTCATTTTTTTGTATGTTTGTCACACTTAAATGTTTCAGATCATCAAACAAATGTAAATATTAGACAAAGATAACACAAGTAAACACAAAATGCAGTTTTTAAATGAAGGTGTTTATTATTAAGGGGAAAAAAATCCAAACCTACATGACCCTGTATGAAAAAGTGATTGCCCCCTAAACCTAATAACTGGTTGGGCCACCCTTAGCAGCAACAACTGCAATCAAGTGTTTGTGATAACTGGCAATGAGTTTTTTACAGCACTGTGGAGGAATTTTGGCCCACTTATTTTTTAGTTTTTAGATTTAGTATACTTTATTGATCCCCTGAGGGGAAATTGAGGGCATCCACCACCTGGATGGATGAAGCAGCCACGATATGGCGCTATCCCTTAACCATTCACACACACATTCACACCTAGGGCCACTTTAGAGTCTCCAATTAACCTAACTTGCATGTTTTTGGCATGTGGGAGGAAACCGGAGAAATCCCGGAGTAAACCCACGCAAACACGGGGAGAACATGCAAACTCCACACAGATCACTGTTGGTCAGGGGCTGGGATCGAACCAGGGATCCCACGATCCCCACGATCCCCCGGCCAAGGGTAAACTGTGCTGCCGCAGTGCTAACCACTGCGCCACCATGCAGCCCAATCTTTGCAGAATCTTATCTTTGCAGAATTGTTATAATTCAGCCACATTGGAGAGTTTTCGAGCATGAGCCTCCTTTTTAAGGTCATGCCAAAGCATCTCAGTCGGATTCAGGTCAGGACTTTGACTAGGCCACTCCAAAGTCTTCATTTGGTTTTTCTTTAGCCATTCAGAGGTGGACTTGCTGGTGTGTTTTGGATCAATGTCTTGCTGCAGAACCCAAGTGCACTTCAGCCTGAGGTCACAATCAGATGGCTGGACATTCTCCTTCAGGATTTTTTGGCAGACTGCAGAATTCATGGTTCCATTTACCACAGCAATTCTTCCAGGTCCTAAAGCAGCAAACAGCCCAAAACCATCACACTACCACCACCATATTTTACTGTTGGTATGATGTTCCTTTTTTGAAATGCTGTCTTGCTTTTACGCCAGATGTAATGGAACACACACCTTCCAAAAAGTTCAACTTTTGTCTCGTCAATACACAGAGTATTTTCCCAAAAACCTTGGGGATCATCAAGATGTTTTCTGGCAAAACTGAGATGAGCCTTTATGTTCTTTTTGCTCAGCAGTGGTTTACGTCTTGGAACTCTGCCATGCAGGCCATTCTTGCCCAGTCTCTTTCTTATGGTGGAGTCATGAACACTGACTTTAACTGAGGCAAGTGAGGCCTGCAGGTCTTTGGATGTTGTTGTGGGGTCTTTTGTGACCTCTTGGATGAGTCATCACTGCGCTCTTAATTATATTAAAAGCGTGATTTTGGTCAGTCGGCCACATCTGGGAAGGTTCACCACTGTTCCATGTTCTCACCATTTGTGGATAATGGCTCTCACTGTTGTTCACTGGAGTCCCAAAGCTTTAGAAATGGCTTTATAACCTTTTTCAGACTGCTAGATCTCAGTTACTTTGTTTATTTGTTCCTGAATTTCTTTGGATCACAGCATGATGTCTAGCTGTTGAGGATCTTTTGGTCTACTTCGCTTTGTCAGGCAGGTCCTATTTAAGTGATTTCTTAATTGAGAACAGGTGTGGCAGTAATCAGGCCTGGGTGTGGCTAGAGAAATTGAACTCAGCTTTCCAAGGATGTAATAAACCATAGTTAATGTATGTTTTAACGGGAAGGGGGGGGGTCACTTTTTCACAGAGGGTCATGTAGGTTTGGATTTTTTTTACCCTTAATAATAAAAACTATTTAAAGTATTATATAGGCCAGGTGGTGGTATTATTATTATTATTATTATTATTATTATTATTATTATTATTACCTCCGCCAGGCCGCAGGCCAGGAGGAGGTTATGTTTTTGCCAGCGTTTGTCTGTCTGTCTGTTGGTTTGTCTGTCTGTTGGTTAGCAAGATAACTCCAAAAGTTTTGGACGGATTTCGATGAAACTTTCAGGCCTTTTTGGAAATGGTACAAGGAAGAACTGATTAAATTTCGGGGATGATCCGGATCACCGTCTGGATACAGGAATTTTTTAAAGGATTCTTTAACATTGTGAGATACGGCCATTTTCAACATGTGCGCAGGCGCAATGGAGGGCGCTGGTCGTTGTGTCTGACGAACACAAACTCCGCGTTATTCAAAGTTTTAGGCACAAAAGCACGCGGAAAACAGTGGTGGCCAGGGCCTGGCAGCATGCCTGTGTTTGCGCTACGCTGCAAAAGCTGAGACGGGCAGCTGTCCGGCGCCAGATTATTTGCCAGAAATTCCCCAGGCAGCCATAGGGGCTGCGCAAAAACAAACTCTCTGCCGGGGAAGCTTCTAAATCCTCTTTTGCCGCAGAGTGCAACCCCAATATAAAACCCACGCCAACCTGTCTACCCAATTTGCATCCGTCAGTGAAGCCCTGAGTGCTGCTTTCAGTGGAGGAGATGGACACAACACCAACACTTCAGTTTATTACCTCCGCCAAGGAGGTAATGCTTTTACTACTGAACCACTAATCCTATCATTGTGAATCCAATTGCTAGTCATATGTTTTCATGGTCAAGGAATCTGAAAACGTACACACAAACACTGTATGGGAGGGGGGGGGGACTGTGGCGCTTGGCGGAGGTCTGCGCTCTCCGAGTGCTTTTCTAGTTATTATTATTATTATTATTATTATTATTATTATTATTATTGTTGTTGTTATTGTAACTACTATATGGCTACCTCTTATTATGTTTATTATTATATGGTTACTTATTGTACCTGTCAGGAACCGACCTGGCTTGGTTTCCCCGGCTCGGTCAGTCCTGCCCTCTCTGTGAGTCTAGGTGTCGCTGTATATGTGTATATTATGTATTTCAGTCTGCCTTCCCTACCCATAGCCACTGTCTGACTGGCAGCTGTTAGACAGCCGCTGTGACCTACTTTCTGCGAGTGCTGCTGACAGCTCGCCGGTCCAGCCACGCCCCCTCTCTCATCTTCACCAGCTGTTCCCTTTCCCATGTGCAATCTTCCTGCGCCTCGCCCAGGTGCTCCTCATTTCACCAGCAGCAGCAATGTGTGTATTTAAGCAGCTTTTTGCCAGTCACACATTGCTGGGTCATTGTGGTATTGGATTGTCATTGGATTGTCTTGTCAGTGTATAGTCTGAATCAGAACGACGTGTATCCACTTCGTGCACTTCGTGGTTCTCTGGCGCCCACTCAGCGATACCGGCTGTGGGACGCCAGCGTAGTAGTGGTAGTAGTAGTAGTGAGTACACGTTTCTCCTCATGTGTTCGCGGGGCAATGCCAGCCCCTGAACACCGACCGTAAGTGTTTGTGTATTTCTTGTAAGTCTTCACCTTGTTTGGGAACTGTTTGTCATCAGTTTTTTTGTGTTTAATAAATGTGTGTGGTGTAACACTAGCACGTAGATCCTCATTATTTCTCCCCTCTCAGTGTGCTGCGTAAAGCACACGGGGAGTCATGACAGTACTTAGGTACTGTAAGCCATGTTTGGGCATATGGTGGTAAATATGGTGATTATGATGATGATGATAATATTGTCTATAATTATATTAAACATACCACAAGTATTTACTTATTATTATTACCATTATTATTAGATGTTGATATTATTGTCATTATAAACTATCATTGTTGTATTATTTCTACTGCATAATTTAATTATAAGATGCATTATATATTATATTTTATACATTATTGTATAATGAGTATAATTCTGGGATGGATAATAACTATAATGATATTATAGTTTATTGGGTATGGAGAAGGTGGGGCTATATAAGCATTGGCGTCTTCCCACTCCTTTTGAACAAGGACATTTTTTGTTAAGTTTTTTTTTTTTTGTTTGATTCCTTGTTTTTCATTTTGTTGTCGATGTTCAAAACAATCAGTCAATCAATCAACAATAAACAAAAAATTGAGAAATCAGGAAGGGGGCAAACACTTTTTCAAACTACAGTATATCTACGTACCTTTCTTCTCTCCATCATATCAGCCAACTCTCTGCCTTTACCAGTCATAGTTACTACATTTAACATCCCTACTCTCACCTCCACACTTCTACTTTTCGTTTTCTCTCTCTCTCTCCTAACACTCCTTCCTTCTCTCCTCCTCCTCGATCTTTGACCAACAGTAGCCCAATTTCCACTGGCACCCTGTCAGTTAACAGCACTGGTGGCGGTCTTTGTTAACGCAGGCCTTGACCGATCCAGTATGAAAGTCTCATTTGTTGTAATCTGCATGTTTGATTTGGCAAAGGTTTTACATCAGATGCCCTACCTGGCCAATCCTCACCATTTACCTGGGCTTGGGACCGGCACTAGGAGTACGCTGGCTTGTGCTCCCCCTGTGGCTGGGTTCCCAAGATCTCACGTTATTTTATATAATTCTCGTGCGATCTTGTATTTCAAACCCTGTTCTTTTCCATGCCGCTTCAAAACCCAAACAGAGCTGGTAGGGACGGACACAAGGCTCTGCCCGCACTGCATCCACAATGAACCGCTTCTGAAGTCAGTGTCAATCCAGCTTTAGGCTGCTCTAGACCTGAACTTTTTCCAACTGTCAGTGCCATGAGTACAGCAACAGAAACTGCTGACCACAGAAAGCATTTTTGCACATGACGGTAATCGCATTAAATAATGGATTAAATTGAAAATGAACAGAACTTAGCTACTCCCAACAGAAGAAAAAAAACACTGCCTGTGAGCACACAGCCTTATTATGGTGGAACCATCTGGCTAACCTGGTACCCTACAGAGTGAGCTGCTGAGTTGGACATTCCACGCATGCATGACCAACAGCACGGTGACTTACGGGGACGTACTGCTCCAGACGGCCCTGAGGGAAAATGCCATAGAGTTTTGGTCCCAGCTCCCTCTCTGCCAAGATAGCAAACATCACACTCTCCAAGACCATGGCCTCTGCCCCCTGGAGACACACAAACAGCTGTGAAAAGTCAAGGTCAACATGAGAGGCAGGGAGTCCAGCACACAGCTGCAGCTGCCCATGATGCTGCAGGATCAGATGAAGAGCCTTGGTGGGTCTAAAAGCATAGAAACATCAGAGTCAGACGCTTTCACAAAGGACAATTAGGATTTCAACAAAAAAGGTGAAATAGTATTTTGAAAAAAAAGGTCAAAATATTTTTTTTTTTTTTTTTGTGAAAAAAGTCATGATGCCTTTTGCATCAAAATGCAAAAGGTTTTAAAAATCCTTCTTTTCTTTTAATGTGGTCCTAATACTCCTTTGTACATTTTACTGATTGCTGCCCTCAGCATGAGTGCCTGCTTGACTTTTAGCCTTAATGCATCATTCTGTGTTCCACCTCACCATCAGAGGAATCTAACGTTGCTGACAACCACGCTGAAAGCTCCTGGGCCACCCCCTGCAGGACACACAGTTCCCTGCAAACTGGACATGGACTGGACATTCCGTACAGTACAGCTCCATCAACTGCATTTACATCAAATACTTGATTCTTCTCTGCTTAGAAATACTCTGATGAAGATTTTCGGTCACCCAGGTGATGTACAGCTCAGTCCAGTGCACAAGTCTCCACAGCCAGTGGTGGTGTATGTGTTCCTTCCTGAATGGCGGAGCCGTGTGGCTGAACGGGGGAACGTTCCACAAGAATCCAGCTGACTTGGCTCAGCTGTCATCCACAACGGAAGTAAAGAGGGACAAGAGCACCTGAAAAAAGTAAAGTTTCTGGTTTGCAAAACATCTTCCTGCCCAACACAGCCAGCATGTGCATGTGGGCCCGCCACAGGTTCCATGTGGGTTTGTGGCTCATCTGTGTTTGCCCACATGAACTTTACCCATTTACCTATTCTGAACTTATTTTCTTGTAAATTTGTGATGTTTATCTCCTGATTTGATACATTTTCTTGAACATTTCAAACTTTTTCCCATTTTGTTTTTTCTATTGTGCGCGCCAGTGAAGAGAGAAAGGCCATTTCGTTTCGCTGCGTGTCCTCCATGTATCGCAGGACAGGCAAAGAAAAGCTGCTATCTGTCTCAGAAAGTTGTTAGTTTTTCTTATAAAAGTGTGACTTTTTTCTTGCAAATTTGTTCACCTTTTCTTGTAATTTAAGATAAGATAAGATAACTAACTAACCTGCACTTATATAGCGCTTTTCTAGTCACAAAGACCACTCAAAGCGCTTTCATTAATACTAACCCTCTATTCTAAGGGCCTATAGGAAACAGATATCTAGGGACAATTTAGAACACCCAATTAACCTAACATGCATGTTTTTGGCATGTGGGAGGAAACCGGAGAAATCCCGGAGTAAACCCACGCAACACGGGGAGAACATGCAAACTCCACACAGATCACTGTTGGTCGGGGGCTGGGATCGAACCCACGATCCCACGATCCCCACAATCCCCCGGCCAAGGGTAAACTGTGCTGCCGCAGTGCTAACCACTGCGCCACCGTGCAGCCCAATAAGCCTTTATTAGTCCCACAACGGGGAAATTCCAGGATTGCAACAGCACAGGGATAGCAACACTCAGAGCAACAATCAGAAGGCAAGGAAAAAAAAAAAAAAAAAAAAAACAAGCAAGCAAGAGCAGCTAATATACATATGTACATATTACTATAAAATATATATATATACACACACACACACACACAGACACAGACACACAGTGCAGAGCATTGTAGCTAGATGGAATAAATATGTAAATATATAAACACCCACAGTACGGAGCATTGCAGCTAGGTGGAATAAATATGCAAGTATATAAACACACACAGTGCGGAGCAATGTAGCTAGATGGAATAATATGTAGATATATAAAAACACAGTGCGGAGCATTGTAGCTAGATGGAATAAATATATAGATATATAAATATAAACACACCCAGTGCTGAGCATGGTAGCTAGATGGAATAAATATGTAAATATATAAACACACACAGTGCAGAGCATTGTTGCTAGGTGGGATGAAACAGCATAACCGTCTATTTAGTTATCCTACATGGTATGATTATGTGCCCATACATATTCTCACCCTCCATAGCGACCGGTATGTTCCTAGTTGTATGCCGGAGAGGACCATTGTGTAAGTCTATTGCATCTTTTGCATTCAAAAAAACTATTAGTTTGTTACGTCTTTTTGCTATCTCTGCGAGCAGCCCTGCTTAGGTTGTACAGTCTGACAGCCGTTGGTAGGAAGGACCTACGAAACCTCTCGGTTGTGCACCTGGGATGATGTAGTCTGCTGCTAAATGAGCTCCTCAGTGCATCCAGAATGTCCTGCATAGGGTGGAACTCGGACTCCAGCAGAGATGACAGTTTAGCCACCGTCCTTCTCTCTCCTATCTCCTCCATCGGATCAAGGCGCTGCCCCAGGACAGAGCTAGCTTTCTTAATCAGTTTGTTCAGTCTCTTCCTATCGGCTGCAGTAATGCCACTGCCCCAGCAGACCACTCCAAAAGTGATGGCTGATGCCACCACCGTGTCATAGAATGACTTCAGCAGCGCCCCTTGTACACCAAAAGACCTGAGTCTCCTCAGCAGGAACAGCCTGCGCTGTCCCTTCTTGTAGAGTGCGTCAGTATTGTGTGACCAGTCTAGTTTATTGTTCAGATGAATACCCAGGTACTTATAGGATGTCACCATCTCGATGTCTGTTCCCTGTATATTTACTGGTGCTGTGAGGGGCTGCCCATGCCTGCGGCAGTCCACCACCAGCTCCTTAGTTTTCCTCGCGTTGATCTGGAGGCAGTTCCGATGGCACCAGTCCACAAAGTCCTGGATAAGCCCTCTGTACTCAGCTTCATCTCTGTTGGAGATGAGACCAACGATCGCAGAGTCATCAGAGAACTTCTGTAGATGGCAATGTGTTGTGTTGTGTGAGAAGTCCGCAGTATAAAGAGTGAACAGGAAGGGAGCCAGCACCGTTCCCTGGGGGGCCCCCGTGCTACTGATGATCGTGTCGGAAACACAGTCCCGGGTTCTCACAAACTGAGGCCGGTTCGTGAGGTAGTCCAGGATCCATGATGACAGGTGCTGGTCCACCCCTGCGCGCAGCAGCTTGTCCTTCAGGATCATCGGTTGGATGGTGTTGAAAGCACTGGAGAAGTCAAAGAACATGATCCTCACTATATTCCCGGGCTTCTCCAGGTGGGACAGAGAACGGTGAAGGAGGAAGATCACCGCATCCTCCACCCCAATGCCATGCTGGTAGGCAAACTGGAGTGGATCCATCGCTGGTTCCACCAGGGGGCGGAGATGAGCAAGGAGCAGTCTCTCCAGGGTCTTCATCAAGTGGGACGTCAAGGCCACCGGTCTGTAGCTGTTCAGGTCTTTGGGGTGGGAAGTTTTTGGTACAGGTACCACACAGAGATGTTTTCCACAGCTGTGGTACCCTCCCCAGTTTCAGGCTCATGTTGAAGATATACGTCACAATCCCACACAGCTGGTCTGCACAGGACTTGAGGAGCTTTGCGCTGATGCCGTCCGGTCCCGACGCCTTCCTCGCCTTGATCTTCCTCAGCTCCGTCCTCACCTGGGTCTTGGTCAGGGTCAGGATGGGGGGCTGTGTGTTGGGAGTGGGGGGGGTGTCGGTGGAGTGGGGAGTGGGCAGCAGGACTTGATTTCTTAGAGGCAGCAGTGGTTGTTGTGCAGACAGGGGGGAGGGCGGTTGGTCAAATCTATTGAAAAACAGATTCAGGTTGTTCGCCCACTCCCTGCCCCCCGTGGCCTGGGGGGAGGTATTCTGGAGCCCCGAGATGGTTTTGAGGTTTCTCCAGACCCCGCTGATGTCGCTCTGTTGCAGCTTGTCCTCCATCTTCTTCCTGAAGCTGTCCTTGCCTTCTCTGATCTTTCTCCTCAGCTCCCTCTGTACGGACTTCAGCATCTCCCTGTTCCCCGACCTGAAGATCCTCTTCTTCTCTCTCAGAAGTGTTTTTATCTCAGGGTTGATCCAGGGTTTGTTGTTTGAGTGACGCCGTATGGTCTTGGTGGGAACGGATTTGTCCACACAGAAGCTGAGGTAGCCCGTGAAGGTGTGAATGAGGCCATCGATGTCCTCACCATGTGGATCGCAGAGCTGCTTCCAGGCAGTGGCTTCAAAACAGTCCTTTAGAGTGTCCATTGTCTCCTCAGACCATAACTCCACAGTGTGCATGGCCGGAGGTTGTCTGTGCACTAGGGGTTTGTACACCGGCCGGAGATGAACCAAGTTGTGATCCGATCTTCCAAGTGGGGGGAGTTGTGATGAGGTGTACGCCTCCTTAGTGTTTGCGTAGAACAAATCCAGTATTTTATTGTCTCTAGTGTGGCATGTGACATACTGGGTGAAAGTGGGCAGAATGGGAGACAGTGAAACGTGGTTGAAATCGCCTGAGATGAGGAGAAGAGCATCTGGGTGTTCTGTCTGCAGCCTGCTGGTTACTGAATGGATGACGTCACGCGCTGTCCCAGCGTTCGCCGTCGGATTTGCATAAACAACAATGCAGATCACGTGTGAGTGTTCTCTCGGGAGATATGTAGGCCTCATGCTAACAGCTAGCAACTCAATGTCTTTGCTGCAGTGTCGTTGCTTAACAGTGATATGTCCCGGTCTGCACCAGTTGTTGTTAACATACATTATCACTCCACCGCCCCTTGCTTTGCCACTCTCTGGTGTTCGGTCAGCTCGTATCATGTGAAAACCCTCCAGCTCAATGTTAGCATCTGCTGCTAGTTCAGTTAGCCACGTCTCAGTAAACAAAAGGAGAGAGCACTCCCGGTAAGTGCTATCATAACGGGAGATAGCCGCTAGCTCATCTAACTTTCCCAGTATCGACCGTACATTTCCCATGACAACAGATGGAAGGGAGGGTCTGTACCTTATATTTTTTGTCCTCCGCCTTACTCCAGCCCGGCAGCCGCGACGCTTTCGCCTCAATTCTCTCGGTATGACGAGTTTTTCCAGTGGGACCGGGTGGCGGTTAAACGCTAGCAGCTCTTCCCTGTTGTATCGTATCCTGCTATAAACAGTGGCTCCGTCCACCGGCTCAGGAGACATTTGGGACGATCTGTGTGTCCGTGATATAAGTGGGGTGAAAAAAAAAGTGATCAAAAGAGAGAGGAAGGGAAAAAAAAAACTCGGAATCGAGCCGCTGTTGCAAAAGGCAGCCTACTGGTGTGGCGCCGAGAGGAGAAAGGAGAAAGATGAGGGTAATTTAGAACTTTCTCATGAATTTGCCACTTTTTTCTGTAATCTGGCAACTTTTTTTCATGTAATTTTTTTTGCTTGTAAATTTGCTATTTTCTTGTAAATTTGTGACTTTTTCACACAAATTTGTGACATTTTTCTTGTAAATTTGGAATTTTCTCAATTTTTTAAACTTTTTTTTTACTGTAAACTTACAATATTTTGCATAAATTTGGAACATTTTTTAAAAATTAATTTTCATTTTTTTCCTCAAATATTTGCTGCTTTTTTGTTAATCTGCAAATTTTTCTAATTTTTTCCTCCTAAATTTGTGTGTCTCTCATAAATTTGCTCAATGTTTCTTGTAATGTTTCTTTGCTCAATGTTTCACGGTGGCGCAGTGGTTAGCACTGCGGCAGCACAGTTTACCCTTGGCCGGGGGATTGTGGTGATCGTGGGATCGATCCCAGCCCCCGACCAACAGTGATCTGTGTGGAGTTTGCATGTTCTCCCCGTGTTGCGTGGGTTTACTCCGGGATTTCTCCGGTTTCCTCCCACATGCCAAAAACATGCATGTTAGGTTAATTGGCTGTTCTAAATTGTCCCTAGATATCTGTTTCCTATAGGCCCTTAGAATAGAGGGTTAGTATTAATGAAAGCGCTTTGAGTGGTCTTTGTGACTAGAAAAGCGCTATATAAGTGCAGGTTAGTTAGTTAGTTAGTAAGTTTGTAACTCTTTTCTAAATGTCCAACTTTTTCTAGTAAATGATCACATTTTCCTCATAAATTGGTGACGTTTTTCTGTGTAATCTGACCTGTGATGCCAGTGTTACTGACACCTGCTCACCAATAGTAAACCCATGTGGGGCCCAGATGGGCTTACTGTGTGGGCAAACACAGATGAGACCAACATGGAACCTGTGCACAAACCCACACGGACCCAGGAGACAGCCCAGAGGTAACCTATAGTGGGGCCCACTGGCCATGCTGGCTGGGACGCTGCTTTCATGGCAGCCTTGCAGCAGGACTGTAGCTCTGAGGAGATGAGTCGCAGCGGGTGAAGGATGGAGGAGTGTGAATGAGGAGGAATGCTGTTGTTAGGGGGAGTTAGCTTTGCCTGTCTGAACACTGATTAAATCTTCAGGGAAGACTTGGCCCAGGCCGAGCAGCAACCATTGTTGAAGTTGCTGAAAAGCAGAGCAGACAGTCTGGTGTGGCAGAAACACTGCCACACGAACACATGCTGCCAGGCCCCCAGCAGCGACTGCAGGCTTCTCTCACACCAACACAAACACGGGTCCTGTGTCCTGACTAGATTCTCTTTCACTCTGTTGTGTGGAAAAGAGAAAAACAATGACATTCTTCCAAATAGGCAAGAAGCTATTGGCAGAAGAGTAACTGCTAGCTAATTGGCAGCAAAGCTAATGCAGTGTTGCCAACTCCTCAGTAAGGAAAGTAGCTATTGGCTGTCCTAAAAGTCGCTAGAAGTTGCTAAATTACGTCATTGCTTAATTTGCATAATTGGTCATTTACATGTAATCGCAATGGACGCTGTAGGAGAGAAAAATAATGTCATGGGAGAGACAAAAAGTGAGTAAAAAACACCTTAAATATGTTTAGGACTACAAATTAACTTTCTTCTGTTGGTTCTTGGTTTGTTTGTTTTAATTTTGGCTTTTAAATAGGCCAACACTTCTCTGAATAACTTCATGACTTTAATGCTTTGTCTAGACCCACATTACATAGATGAATTTTGTCCTGCATTGTTAAAGATTCAAGATTCAAAGACTTTATTATCATGTGCACAGTTAAGGAATGCAGCATTTCCTGAGCAATGAAATTCTTACTCTGCTGTCCGCAACGAATACCAAGTTAATAGATACACATCAATACTAATATTAATAAAGGTAGTAAGCACACCTTACTATTAATACTAATAAAACAAATAAATACACATTAAAGGCAATTAGGACAGTTAAAGCACTTAAGACTAGAGGAAACCAGAAAAATGAAAATTCACTGGGTGACTATGACTTGTCCCTGAGTAAAATAAAACTCACTGAATGAGTATGACTCACCTCTGATAATACCCAATAAACTGTACAATGGTAATTTAATATCAAAGATGATATGAACGTGAGATGGCATGAGACTACGTACAATGTGCAAATGAACAATGTGCAAATTTAGCATCCAGTGTGAGAATTTCTCTGTGAAAAGCCATGTGCCCTGATAATACACAGTAGACTGTACAATGATAATTTAGCAGCAGAGATGATATGGACATTAGACTGGGTGAGACTATGTACAATGTGCAAATGAACAATGTGCAAATTCAGCATCCAGTGCGTGAATTCCTATTTTCAAAGCTGTGTCCAGAATTGTGTTATTTGTTCAGGATTCTGATGGCAGTAGGAAAGAAGGAGTTTTCCAGTCTGGTAGTCCTGCATTTCACACGTCTGTACTTCCGACCTGAGGGTAGAAGTGTGAACAGTCTGTGCTGGGGGTGGGTGGGGTCCTGGAGCATGACAGCAGCTCTCCTTTGGACTCTGCAGTGGTAGATGTTCTGCAGAGAGGGGAGTGGAATCCTGATGATCTTCTCCGCTGTCTTCACCACTCTCTGCAGGTATTTGCGATCCAAAGCAATAGTGCTGCCGTACCACACAGTGATGCAGTTGGTCAAGATGCTCTCAATGATGCAGCTATAGAAGTTGTTGAGGATCTTGGGGGACATGCCAAACTTCCTCAGCCTCCTCAGAAAGTAAAGCCACTGCTGAGCTCTCTTAACCAGCTCTGTGGTGTTAAGTGCCCACGTAAGGCCCTCGCTGATGTGGTTGCCCAGGAATTTAAAGCTGCTCACCCTCTCCACCTCAAGCTCCCGGATGAACAGGGGCCGATGAGGTCTCCTCCCCTTCCTCATGTCCACCATAATTTCCTTCATCTTGTCTGTGCTGAGGGTGAGGTTGTTGTCCTCACACCATGACACCAGGCTGGCCAACTCCCTCCTGCAGGATGTTTCATCACCACCAGTGATGCATCCTATCACTGCATCCACAAACTTTAAGATGACATTGTCCTTGTGGGACAATGTTAAGAATGTTAAATGTTAGAATATCAAATTTAATCAAAAGACTGTTATGTGGGGTGGAATTGCTAGCTCTACATCCAGCCCTCCTCCTTTGGGCTTTGGACAGTACAGGCATTATCACACAGACCCCCCAACATGACCCTCACTAAGACCCAGGTGAGGACGGAGCTGAGGAAGATCAAGGCGAGGAAGGCGTCAGGACCGGACGGCATCAGCGCAAAGCTCCTCAAGTCCTGTGCAGACCAGCTGCGTGGGAGTGTGGAGCACATCTTCAACCTGAGCCTGAAGCTGAGGAGGGTACCACAGTTGTGGAAAACATCTTGTGTGGTACCTGTACCAAAGACTTCCCACCTCAAAGACCTGAACAGCTACAGACCAGTGGCCCTGACGTCTCACATGATGAAGACCCTGGAGACGACTGCTCCTTGCTCACCTCCGCCCCCGGTGGGACCAGCGATGGATCCACTCCAGTTCGCCTACCAGTATGGCATTGGGGTGGAGGATGCAGTGATCTTCCTCCTTCACCGTTCTCTGTCCGAAGGTGAGGATCATGTTCTTTGACTTCTCCAGTGCTTTCAACACCATCCAACCGATGATCCTGAAGGACAAGCTGCTGTGCGCAGGGGCGGACCAGCACCTGTCATCATGGATCCTGGACTATCTCACTAACCGGCCACAGTTTGTGAGAACCTGGGACTGTGTGTCTGACACGATCATCGGTAGCACGGAGGCCCCACAGGGAACGGTTTTGGCTCCCTTCCTGTTCACCCTTTATACTGCGGACTTCTCACACAACACAACACACTGCCATCTACAGAAGTTCTCTAACGACTCTGCGATCATCGGCCTCATCTCCAACAGAGATGAAGCTGAGCACAGAGGACTTATCCAGGACTTTGTGGACTGGTGCCATTGGAACTGCCTCCAGATAAACGCAAGGAAAACTAAGGAGCTGGTGGTGGACTGCCGCAGGCAAGGACAACCCCTCACAGCACCAGTAAACATACAGGGAACAGACATTGAGATGGTGACATCCTACAAGTACCTGGGTGTTCATCTGAACAATAAACTAGACTGGTCACACAATACCAATGCACTCTACAAGAAGGGACAGCGCAGGCTGTTCCTACTGAGGAGACTCAGGTCTTTTGGTGTACAAGGGGCGCTGCTGAAGACATTCTACGACACAGTGGTGGCATCAGCCATCACTTTTGGAGTGGTCTACTGGGGCAGTGGCATTACAGCAGCCGACAGGAAGAGACTTAAACTGATCAAGAAAGCTAGCTCTGTCCTGGGGCAACGCCTTGACCCAGTGGAGAAAATATGTAGGAGAGAGAAGGATGGTGGCTAAACTGTCATCTCTGCTGGAGTCCGAGTCCCACCCTATGCAGGACATACTGAACACACTGAGGAGCTCATTTAGCAGCAGACTACATCATCCTAGGTGCGCAACCGAGAGGTTTCGCAGGTCCTTCCTACCTACGGCTGTCAGACTGTATAACCTAAGCAGGGCTGCTCGCAGAGATAGCAAAAAAACGTGACGACCTAATAGTATTGAATGCAAAAGACGCAACAGACTTACACAAATGGTCCCCTCCAGTATACAACTAGGACAATATCGGTCGCTACGGAGAGTGACAATACGTATGGGTACATATTCATACTATGTAGGATAACTAAGTAGACGGTTATGCTGTTTATTCCATCTAGCTACAATGCTCCGCACTGTGTGTATATATATTTATATATACATACACTACCGTTCAAAAGTTTGGGGTCACCCAGACAATTATTTTGTGTTTTCCATGAAAAGTCACACTTATTTACCACCATGAGTTGTAAAATGAATAGAAAATATAGTCAAGACATTGACAAGGTTAGAAATAATGATTTGTATTTGAAATAATAATTTTTTCCTTCAAACTTTGCTTTCGTCAAAGAATCCTCCATTTGCAGCAATTACAGCATTGCAGACCTAACATGATTGCACAAGGGTTTTCTAATCATCCATTAGCCTTCTGATGCAATGAGCAAACACACTGCACCATTAGAACACTGGAGTGATAGTTGCTGGAAATGGGCCTCTATACACCTATCTAGATATTGCACCAAAAACCAGACATTTGCAGCTAGAATAGTCATTTACCACATTAGCAATGTATAGAGTGTATTTCTGATTAGTTTAAAGTTATCTTCATTGAAAAAAGTGTTTTTCTTTCAAAAATAAGGAAATTTCTAAGTGACCCCAAACTTTTGAACAGTAGTGTATGTACAGTATATTCGCTGCTCTTGTTTTTCTTGTCTTCTTGATTGTTGCTCTGAGTGTTGCTATCCCTGTGCTGTTGCAATCCTGGAATTTCCCCATTGTGGGACTAATAAAGGCTTATCTCATCTTATCTTATTATGCCCGTGTATCATCTCCAATAAACAGCTTCAACCAGCCTTTGAATTCAGGGTTTCATTCCGACTCCTTTCTGTATTTTTGAGCGTACAGTTTAGACTGTGACATGATGAGCTAACTAGCTAAATGTTTAGCTTATGTCACAGAGAGACACACACACAGTGGACAAGGGGAGTACACGACTGAGGCTGTAAGTCAAATGTAGTGATTTATTAGTGTGACACTGACGGTGAAGAAACATTTACATCCCACTCTGTAAAACAGGGCGGGATTGGTTGGGGGGGTTGCGCACGTGCAATTCATCTACATTCTGGACACAGTGGTGTGGGTCTCCTCTCTGACTGCAGCTAACTGCTGCACGGGGCTGCTGTGAGACCGACCGCCTGCGAGTGCTTTGGGATGGGGCGAGGCTCATGGTAGCACCTGCTGCTTGTTGAGGACAGTAACTGCAGAGCAGTAGTGCTTTCATGTCAGTCTCCAAAACACCAGAAAAGTCCCCAATAACACCAGAAAAAGTTGCTAGATTTGTTACTCGTCACTTTTGACAAAAAAAAAAAAAAAGTCGCCAAGAGGACCTGAAAAGTCACCAGATTTAGAGAGAAAGTCACCAAGTTGGCAACACTGAGCTAACAAGGTTAACAAGTTCACTGCTCCTGCTACACGTGACTGACTCTGTCTAAAACAATATTTGATCTATCTATCCATCCATCCATCCATCTTCTACCACTTTTCCAGAGGTCCGGGTCACAGCGGCAGCAGTTAAAGCAGAGAAGCTCAGACTTCCCTCTCCCCAGCCACCTGCTCCAGCTCTTCAGAGAGGATACCAAGGCGTTCCCAGACCAGCTGGGAGACACAGTCTCTCCACCGAGTCCTGGGTCTGGCCCGGGGTCTCCTCCCAGAGAGACGTGCCCAAAACACCTCAAGTAGGAGGTGTCCAGGAGGCATCCTGAGCAGATGGCCATACCACCTCAACTGGCTCCTTTCAGTGTGGAGGAGCAGCGGTTCTACTCTGAGCCTCTCCCGGATGACTGAGCTCCTCACCCTATCTCTGAGGTTGAGTACAGCAATCCTATGAAGAAAGTTCATTTCAGCCGCTTGTATCTGCAATCTCATTCTTTTAGTCATCACCCAAAGCTCGTGACCATAGGTGAGGGTAGGAACGTAGACTGACTGGTAAATCGACAGCTTTGCCTTAGAGCTCAGCTCCCTCTTCACCACAACAGACCGGTACAACATCCGCATCACTGCAGATGCTGCTCCAATCCGTCTGTCAATCTCTCGCTCCATTCTCCCCTCACTTGTGAATAAGACCCCAAGATACTTAAACTCCTCCACTTGGGGCAGGAGCCTGTCCCCAACCCGGAGAAGACAATTCATCTTCTTCCGGCTGAGGATCATGGACTCAGACTTGGAAGTACTGATTCTCATCCCAGCCGCTTTTCACTCAGCGGCAGACCGTCCCAGTAAGAACTGTAGGTCGTTGCTGGATGAAGCCAGCAGGACAACATCATCTGCAAACAACACAGATGAGATCCTGTTGTCACCAAGTATGACATCCTCCATTTCCTGGCTGCGTCTAGAAATCCTGTCCATAAAAATTATGAACAGGATTGGTGACAAAGGGCAGCCCTGGTGGAGTCCAACTCTCACTGGAAATGAGTCCGATCGAGTGTTGGCAATACGAACTAAACTCTCACAACGGTTGTACAGAGACCAAATAACTCATAACAACAAGCCCGATACCCCATACTCCCGAAGCACCCCCCACAAAAAAACACAAGGGACGCGGTCAAATGCCTTCTCCAGGTCCACAAAACACATGTAAACTGTTTGGGCAAACTCACACGAACCCTTGAGGATTCTCGAGAGGGTAAAGAGCTGGTCCGATGTGCCACGGCCAGGACGAAAACCACATTGCTCCTCCTGAATCCGAGGTTCGACCAACGGCCGGACTCTCCTCTCCAGTACCTTGGCATAGACCTTCCCAGGGAGGCTGAGGAGTGTGATCCCTCTAAAGTTAGAGCACACCCTCCGGTCCCCTTTTTTGAAGAAAGGAACCACCACCCCAGTTTACCATGCCAAAGGCACTGCCCCCGACCTCCACGCAATGTTGCAGAGGCGTGTCAACCATGACAGCCCAACAACATCCAGCGCCTTGAGGTACTCAGGGCGAATCTCATCCACCCCCAGGGCCCAGCCACCAAAGAGATTTTGAACCATCTTGGTGACCTCAGTCCCTGTGATAGGCGAGTCAACCCCCTCATCCACAAGCCCTGCTTCCTCTGTGGAAGGCGTATCAGTGGGATTGAGGAGATCCTCAATCCCACTGAACTGAGATCCCCACGTTATTTCACGCTCCCCACATTTCCAATGTGGGGAGCGTGAAATAACGAGACTGAATCATTTCTTAATTCAGGTTTTAATGTCACGATCACGTCCCCAGCTATCTCTCAAAAAACGGAAGAGAGAGAGCTGAGTCAAAACCTTCTCTTTTATACAGTCAAGGACAAAGGAAGAATCACATATCACCGTCAAAACCCCCTATTGACAATAACTCTCCCCCCGCGCCCTTCAGTCCTCCGCCTGGGCTCCAGGAGGTCAGGAAGTTCTTTCAGCTCCTTATCGCCGTACCTCCGTCTTCTTGTTGTTAACCACAGGCGGTCCAGACATATTGTTCCATCCAAGACGTGAGGTCAATCCACACATGCAATCCCAAGCATCCCATAGTGCTTACACATATGTAGGTAAAATTACATAAGCTACATAACCCCCCCCCCCCAAACGTCGAAGAATGGACAATATATCAGAGTTAATAAAACATGATAACCTCAATAGCATAGTCTATACCACATGATCATTTCAAAAATCAGTGATAACATCAATAGCATAGTCTATACCACATGATCACATTCAAATTCAGTCTGCACGTCATCTGGGCTTCAAACGTTTACTGAGATCCTCGAAGTATTCGAACGTTTGAACTGTCTTAACCCTGATTTCCATGGTGCTGGGGAGTCTACAACTGACCTCAGCAAGGGGATTATCAGGGGGAGGATACCTGGAGGGGTGGCTAATCTCTGGAGGAAGAAGCTGGACTCCTTGATAAAAGTAGTCCGACTTGGTGTAGATTGGTGTATTGGTGTGCAGTTTAATTGTAATGATAAGGAATTCCTTATTATTAATGTATATACGCCATTTGAGTGTCAACAGAATGAGGATGAATATTTAAATAAGCTTGCCTTTATTAATTCTTATATGCAAGACTATAATAATACTTGTATTTTTATTATGGGGGACTTGAATGCAGACATATCTGACACTGACTCCTTATTTGCAAAACATATGTATCATTTTTGTTATGAGAATAACTTAATCTTGTCAAGTAAGGCACTAATGCCTCCTGATAGTTATACCTATACAGTGATCCCTCGCTACTTCGCGCTTCACCTTTCGCGCCCTCAGTGCATCGCGGATTTTTCAAAAATATTCATCAAAAATTCAAAATTGAGAAATAATGGGCGGGCGCTAGCAGAAGGCAGGGAGACTACATTAGACCATCAGGTATCAACACGGAGAGCCGCACAACTCAAAAAATCCACCTCTCTGTTCGCTGTTCTCGTGTTGGCTCGGCTCGGAAATCTCGCAAGCTGATTGGCCGAGACGTTTCACCCCGCAAGCTGATTGGCCGAGACGTTTCACCCACCTCCTCTCCCTGCCGAGCGCCCATGAAGGGAAGGAAGACCGCATTCATTGCTCTTTATCGCTCGTGTTACGTAGTCTCGCAGCGTGGAACTTTTTGCTGTTCTCTTGTGCCACTTTGTGCGAAATAGTCTTCCCGTCGAGCCACTACGCCACCTCCTGCAGCTTCTCCAGCTCTATCGGAAGCTGCCCTCGACGATCCTGCGCTTCTAGCACCTGACGATGAGGCGTCACCTGAGGAGCAGTAAAGCTCTCATTAACCTGTGAAGTAAATCATCTTCATCTTGAGTTACGTATCTTGTTATAAGAATAAAAGAGTTCTAAAAACATATTTATGTACACTTTATTTACATCTACGTATGTATGTACACGTACACACACACACACACGTATCATATGAGAGAGAGAGAGTGAGAGAATGAACGTACGTATTATTTATGGATGACGTCATTAGGGGTGACGCTACTTCGCGGTTTTTCACTTTTCGCGGTCGGTTCTGGAACCCATTAACCGCGATAAGTGAGGGATCACTGTATAAGTGAGGCTTGGCACACTACGTCCTGGCTAGATCATTGCATCAGCACTGGTGATGCACATGCTTCTTTGGGTGGCATGAGTATTTATTATGGGTTAGCAATGTCTGATCATATACTGTTTGAGATGATAATTAATGTTGACTGTCTACCTGCACTTTGTCAAAATGTCAGTCAGGATGAGGTGGGAAAATTAGACTGGGACACTCTTTCTGAGGAAGAAATTGTAGAATATTGTGTTCGTACAGATAAATCCTTGAGTAAAATATGTCTTCCTAGAGATGCTGTAATGTGCAGCGATGTGAACTGTAGCATTGTTGAGCATAAGAAAGACCTTTGTAGTTTGTACAATGCTATAGTTAACTCCCTGTATAAGGACAGTAAGCCTTATTATAAGAAAATACGTAAAACACATAATGTTAGACCCGGCTGGAATGAGGCCGTAGCTGTGCCTTATTCTGAAGCTCGGGAAGCATATAAAGCATGGGTGGTGGCTGGGAGACCCAGACAAGGGCCAGAATTTGAGATGAAGAAAAGTACAAATGCAAAGTTTAAGTATGCTATTCGTCATATTTCTAAAAATGAGCAGCTAATGAGAAGTAATTCCTTGGCCAAGAAATTGTTAGATAAGAATGTCACAGATTTTTGGAAGGAGCTTAGACCGATTAGTAACAGTAAAACGTCTTTGCCCTGTACCCTGGAAGGCATTTCAGGTACAGAAAATATTGTGGATCTATGGCGGCAGCATTTTTACTCATTATTTAATTCAACTAAGGATGAAACTTATAAGGTAGGGAAAGTAGAAAGGGATGATTCACTCCTGATTGACACTCATGCAGTGACCAAAGCCATTAGAGAGCTATCAGATAACAAAGCAAGTGGTTTAGACTGTATTTCTGCTGAGCATCTTAAATATGCTAGCTCAAGAATTGCTCCTCTTCTTGCAATCTGTTTCACCAGCTTCATGATTCATGGGATGTTACCAGAATCTTTATTGTCTGTTGTGTTGGTACCAGTCATTAAAGATAAAGCTGGCAAGCTGTGTAGCCTGGATAATTACAGGTCCATAGCTATAGCAATATAAAAGTACTGGAAAGAGAATCATGTTTGAAAAATTAAATGTATTCATCAAATCTACTGATCATCAATTTGGATTCAAACCCCATCATGGAACAGATCTGTGCATATATGCTTTAAAAGAAATTATAAATAAGTACAGAAATCAAAATTCTTCAGTTTTTCTGTGTTTTATTGATGCCTCCAAGGCGTTCGATCGTGTTAATCACAGGATATTGTTTAGGAAAATGATTGACAGGGGGGTTCCCAAGTACTTAGTACGTATCCTGATTTACTGGTACACACATCAGAAGATGCTGGTGAAATGGGGGAAGAGTCATTCATCCCCATTTGGTGTGAGCAGTGGTGTCAGACAGGGCAGTATATTGTCCCCTATGTAGAAGAGCTGGAAATAACGAGGCGGTTTTGTATCACAAAAGCAGAGTCTTTAATGAACAAACTCTTCTATCTTGTCTCATCTGGTGCAGAGCTTGGCAGAAGGCCAAGAGGAAGAATTCTGCCCAGCTCGCTGGTTAAATACAGGCACACATTCAATTCAATTCAATTCAACTTTATTTATATAGCGCCATTTCACAACAACAGTCATCTGGGCTGCACGGTGGCGCAGTGGTTTAGCACTGTGGCAGCACAGTTTTACCCTTGGCCGGGGGATCGCGGGGATCATGAGATCGTGGGTTCGATTCCAGCCCCCGACCAACAGTGAGCTGTGTGGAGTTTGCATGTTCTCCCCGTGTTGCGTGGGTTTACTCCGGGATTTCTCCGGTTTCCTCCCGCATACCAAAAAAAAAAAAAAAAACATGTAGGTTTAGGGCGCTCGCGCACGCAGCGACCAGCAGCCGGTGGCTTGTCACCAGACTGCAAACCAAGTCTACCTACGGGTACAAATAAGTAACAAAAAAAAAAAAAAAAAAAAAAAAAAAAAAATCTCATAGCACTATCAACTGTAGGGAGGACCCCCACAGTTGCAGAAAGACCCCAGCAATCAGGCGATCCCCTGTGAGCAAGCACTTGGCGACGGTGGAGAGGAAAAACTCCCTTTTAACAGGAAGAAACCTCCAGCAGAACCAGGCTCAGGGAGGGGCAGTCATCTGCTGCGACTGGCTGGGGGGTGAGGGGACAGAGAAGAAGAAAAGAACAGACATGTAGAGAGCAAACAGCACGATGGGGACTCAATCTATGGGAGAGAACAAACAAATGTTAATGACCAGCAAAAAAAAAAAATATTTCATAGAGAGTGAGGAAAGGAGTGAGGCCCAGTGCATTACTGGAGGTCCCCCGGCTGACTAAACCTATTAGCAGCATAACTAAAGGAGGGTTCAGAAACACATGATCCCTCCCTAATTGTAGGCTATATCAAAAAGGTAGGTTTTAGCCCTATTCTTAAAAACAGAGATCGAGTCTGACTCCCGAATCCAGATTGGCAGCTGATTCCACAGGAGAGGAGCTTGATAACTGAAGGCTCTGCCTCCCATTGTACTTTTGGAGATTCTGGGTATTACAAGTAAACCTGCATTTTGGGAGCGTAGTGCTCTGTTAGGATGATACGGTAGTATCAGATCTTTTAAATAAAAAGGAGCCTGATTGTTTAGAGCTTTGTAAGTAAGAAGAAGGATTTTAAACTTAATTCTAAACTCTATGGGAAGCCAATGAAGGGAGGCCAGAACCGGAGAGATATGATCTCTCTTTCTAGTACCTGTACCATCAAAGACATGCAAAACACAAGCTGAAATCCCCCGTTATCTAAATCCCCCATTAGTCCTGTTAACTCCTGCCTTCGCCTTGGGAGGTGATGGGAAAACCTCTCCTCCCTCAGGGGTGAAGGTGTCGAGTCTGTTGCCGCCGCGTCCTGTGACGTCATGGGTCTTCACACGGCGGTGAGATTCCTTTGTTCTTTCAGAGGTGTGAAGTTCCTTTGTATATTCTGTCCCAAACATTTCCACATGCTCTAACAAATGTAGGTATGTAATATATGAGTGATATATACCACAGGCCCCCCAAACAACTATGAAAGTACACAGAAAGATTCACAGTCTAGGGTAATTACTAAGACATACTACGTGTTACAGCTGTTGCCACAGAAGAAACTTTCCAGCAGCCATGCTCCTAAGAGAGTTCAGTGAAAACATAACAGCATAGTATAATCATAAATCAGTCCTAAACTGTTGTGGCACAATTAGCGAAAAATTGCAGAGTGGTGTAATCAGTCCTTGTGCAGTCTGGGTTTCAACCTTCTCCCAAAGCTGCTGTAGGTTGGTTTAGGCGTCCTGCTGGGACCTTGTTGTGAGGAATCTGCAGTGTGGGAAGGAGAGAGATTATCTGTTCCCTGCCTGGGGGCTGAGACTTTTCCCTTGGGGGGTCTACCTCGCCGAGGTGCTCGAGCCAGCTGTGCAGGTTCGTCTCTCAACAAGAAGGCAGGTTTGAGTCTGTCAATGCTGACCGTTTCATTTCTATCCCCATAATCAAGCACAAAGTGTTTGTCACCATTTTCCAGCACTCTGAACGGGCCATCGTATACTGGGCGTAACGTTGGTTTTAGAGCTTCATGCTAAACAAAAACAAACTCAGCGTTTTTTAAAGTTTGAGGAACAAAAACTCGTGGAAAGGAGTGATGAGCTGGACCGTGGAGAAAGTCCGGACTGTTACTGCCTAAAAACCTTGGGACTGGGAGGTGCCCTGGTTCCGGGTTTTCTGGTAAAAATTCACCTGGTAGTCTGATAGGCTGAGCAAAGACTAATTCTGCAGGGGAAGCGTCTAAATCCTCTTTAGGTGCCGCACGCAACCCCAATAAAACCCAGGGAAGTTTATTTACCCAATTTGTGTCCGTTAATGAGGCCCTGAGGGCGGCCTTTAAGGACCTGTGAAAACGCTCGCATAACCCATTAGCCTGAGGGTGATAAGCGGTGGTACGGTGAATTGTTGTCCCTAAACTGTTGGACATGGCTGACCA
Organism: Pholidichthys leucotaenia; assembly: GCA_020510985.1. Lineage (NCBI taxonomy): Eukaryota > Metazoa > Chordata > Actinopteri > Cichliformes > Pholidichthyidae > Pholidichthys > Pholidichthys leucotaenia. Next base: position 200,600,605 of record CM035840.1, read on the forward strand.
GAGCTCTGAGACAAACTGAGGCCCCCTATCTGACGTGATGTCTGATGGGACGGCGAAACGTGCCACCCAATTTGTTAGAAAAACGCGAGCGACTTCCTCCGCTGTAGTTGCCGCTAGAGGGACTGCCTCTGGCCAGCGCGTGGTGCGGTCTATCATTGTTAGCAGGTGTGTGAAACCCTGGGAGGAAGGCAGTGGCCCCACAAGGTCGACATGAATGTGGTCGAACCTTCTAGCAGGGATTGGAAAAGGCTCCAGAGGGGCTTTTGTGTGTTTGTGTACTTTGGCGCGCTGACAAGGAATGCAAGTTTTTGCCCATTCTTTTACGTTTTTGCGCAGGCCTGGCCACACAAACTTTTCGGCAACCATTTTGACCGAGGCGCGCACACCTGGGTGCGCGAGGGAGTGAATTGCGTCGAAAATGCGGCGGCGCCAAGCAGCTGGTACTAACGGGCGAGGTCAGCCGGTTGAAACATCGCATATTAGGGGGGGCACGCCGTCGCGCAACCCTTTTTCCTCCAGCCTTAACCCTGTTGGTCCAGACAGGAGCGCGCGCACGTCCGCATCACTACCTTGTTCTTCCGCCATGGCTGCATAATCTATCCCTTCATGGATAGGTGCTGCATATGTGTTTGCGTTAGAGAAAAGCTCAGCTGCTGAAGCAGTGTAATCTGTCTCCTCGTGCTCTGGCGGTGCCACAGCGCGAGAGAGACAGTCCGCTACTACGTTAAGTTTGCCCGCTACATGTCGAATGTCTGTGGTGAACTCTGAAATCGCAGCTAGCTGTCTTTGTTGTCTGCCCGACCAAGGTTCTGAAATTTTAGCCATAGCAAAAGTGAGCGGTTTATGGTCCACAAAAGCCGTGAAACTCCGCCCTTCTAACCAAAACTGGAAGTGGCGGATGGATAAATGAAGCACCAGCAGCTCCCTGTCAAGAGTGCTGTATTTGCATTCCGTCGGGTTTAGCGATTTGCTAAAAAATGCTAAAGGTTGCCAGACCCCCTTGACAAGTTGTTCTACAACTGCCCCTACGGCCAAGTCTGACGCATCTGTGGTTAGAGCAATGCGGGCCGAGGGATCTGGATGGACTAACATTGTGGTGTTAGCTAGGGCGTTTTTAACTTCCGCAAAAGCGCGTTCGCGTTCCGGGGTCCATTCGACCGCGTTGGAAGCTTTCTTTTTTTTGAGCGCGTCATACAGGGGCTGCATGAGCTGAGCTGCATGAGGGAGGAAACGGTTGTAAAAATTAACCATCCCCAAAAATTCCTGTAGCGATTTGACCGTTTGGGGCCGTGGAAAACCTTCTATCGCATGAATTTTGTCTGGAAGCGGAGCTGCCCCTTTCGGGGAGACTCTGTGTCCCAAAAATTTGCAATACGCCGAATTTGCATTTGGCTGGATTAATTATTAATCCGTGCTCTTCTAGCCTCTGAAAAACGGTAGTGAGATGCTGCTCGTGCTCTTCCTCCGATGAGCTGGCTACCAGCATGTCGTCGAGGTAGACGAAAACAAAGGGGAGGTCGCGTAAGACTGTGTCCATCATACGTTGAAAAGTCTGAGCAGCACCTTTGAGGCCGAAAGGCATTCGCAGGAATTCAAAAAGGCCGAAAGGGGTTATAACCGCTGTTTTAGGAATGTCTTCAGCTCGGACTGGGACTTGGTGATAACCGCGGACTAAGTCTATCTTTGAAAAAATGCGCGCGCCCGCTAAATGCAGTGAAAAATCCTGTATATGAGGGATGGGGTAGCGGTCATGCGCTGTGGCGTTGTTTAATCTGCGGTAATCTCCGCACGGTCTCCAAGAACCGTCGGATTTCGGAACCATGTGAAGTGGTGAAGCCCAAGGGCTCTTTGAATGTCGGCAAATGCCTAATTTTTCAAGAGCTGCAAATTCGTCCCTTGCTATGTTGAGCTTGGCCGCGTCTAAGCGGCGAGCTTTGGCAAAAACGGGAGGTCCCGTTGTTGGAATGAAGTGTTTAACCCCGTGTTTGGCTACAGTGGCTGAGAATTTGGGGGTTGTGAGTGCTGGAAATTGGGTGAGGAGTTGCTCAAACTTACCTCCTGCCGTAGTGACGTTGGCCTGCACAGGTGGTGGGGAGACTCGAGCTGAGCAAGGAATAGAAGCAAAAGACAGTGCATTAACCAGGCGCCTATTTGCTAGATCAACTAATAACCCGTGTGCACACAGAAAATCTGCGCCTAACAAGTTAAAACTCACCGCCGCTACAACAAATGTCCATCTGTAGCTGCGGCCATGAATGAGGAGATGCAGGCTCTTTTCCCCGAACGTGTCGATGTCCGAGCCGTTGGCTGCCACTGCTCCATTGCCCCGGGTGCCCATGGCTCGATCTGCGTGGGAAGGCATGACGAAACTCAGCTGGGCTCCCGTGTCGATGAGGAACTGCTTGCCTGTGTGTCCCTCCGTCACGTATAACAGCTTATTTTTCTCGCCGAGAACCGCTGCCGTTAACGGCCCTCGGCTTTGGCGTTTCCTGACATCGTAAACTTGCAGGGAGGGGGGGAACACATTTCCGGGCTTTCTCAGCGAAGCGGTGGTGATAATAACAGACGTCATTCTGTTTGTTGCGCTTGGGCCGCGCTGCTGTCACCGTGAGTTGGGCCTGCTCCGTGGTTTGTGACTCTCCAAGGTTCGGGGCGTCAGTTTTGAGGTCTGCGGATGCCGCTGTGGGTGTCCAATCTCTGCAGGCGTTGACGAGCCGATAAGCCTCGTTGGCCAGCGTGCGGAAGTCCTGATGATTGTTGCACTTCATACTGGCGAGTGTCCCTCTCATGTGTGGTGGTAGCGTGCTGAGGAAAATAAATTGAAAGAGGAAATTATCATTGTCCTCCTCCTTGAGCTGCAGTAAATCCTCCATGAGGGTCTTTGGATTGCCCCCTCTGTGGCCGTAGACTGCCAGGATTTTTTCGGCTCTTTCTTCCGCCGACGGGACGTAATTCGCTACGATGGTCGCCTTGAGTGTCTCATACTTGTCCCGGGCCGGTGGTCGCTGGATCAAGCTTCGCACACACCTCGAAGTGGCGGAGTCGAGTTTGGAGACGATATGGTAGAACTTAGTATCGTCTGCCGTGATGCCCGCCAGAATGAACTGGGCTTCGGCTTGGAGAAACCAAGAGGCTGGGTCTTCTCGCCAGAAATCTGGCAGTTTAACAGCGACGGCGTTTGTGCACATCATCACTGTTGTGCCCGCCGGGTGAGAGTGCCTTGCCTCGGCTCTCACGGCGGTGCTGGAGCTCGGTTGAGCTCTCTCGGTACCCTCTGCCGGGGGGAACAGCTGTCTGCTTGTTCCCTCGTCTGCGTTGTCGCTGGCGTAAGTCAGATTCGCCGCGGATGAGTCGCTTGAAGAACGCCTCAGGTCCATACTCGCGTCAAGGTCACCAGTGTAGAAGAGCTGGAAATAACGAGGCGGTTTTGTATCACAAAAGCAGAGTCTTTAATGAACAAACTCTTTTATCTCGTCTCATCTGGTGCAGAGCTTGGCAGAAGGCAAATGGCACTTTTCCACAAGTATCACCTTAGCTTTACTTACTTTTACTTTACTCAGTTTCTCGCTCTTTCCACAGTACCCTACACGCTTTAACCGATACGATTTTCGTGCCAGTTTAGGGGCAGGGGACAAGCGAGAAAAAGCGAGGTGTGATTTTTCGTCAATCGACTGCTAGGCGCTGATTGGTCAGCGCGTAACGTCACAGAGAGAGTGTCCGTTTTCAGTTTTCTGTTGAAGCTGCACGACCGCCATTTGTAATCGGTCACGGAGTGAATATGATATTAATAGAGACAGCGTTGTAGGTTAGGTTTTGCGGAAATCTACACCGTGGTCCACCGAAGAGGTGCGGGGTTTTCTCTGCTTGCTGGCAGATCCACAGTCAGAAGAGTGATCCGGACCCTACAGATGACTGCGCAGAATAGAACCGTACTACTGACAAGCTGAATACGAAGTTGAGAGAACCATCCATGGTGAGTGATTTGTAATATTGTGCATCTGTTTACTTATTTATCCTGTTGGTGGTAAGCTCACTTTTGAGCCATACAGCCGCGTTCTGTGCTGGCTAACTCGTTGTAGCTAACGAATTTTGGCTAGTAGCTAGATAATACCAACTGTTGATTCGCGCTCGTTTTCTCCTAAATATTCGCTTGTGAGAACAAAAGATGAAATATATCAATCCTGGTTATAGTCCTGGTTTTTGCTTTGTATTGCACTTGGTGCTGCGCATTAAATTGTGTGCAATTTAATGCCGTTTTTTGCTGGCTAACTCGTTTTAGCTAACGAGTTTTGGCTAGTAGCTAGATAATACCCACTGTTGATTCACGCTTGTTTTCTCCTAAACATTTGCTTGTAAAAGCAATACGATGAAATATATCAATCCTGGTTATAGTCCTGGTTTTTGTTTTGCATTAAATTGTGTGCAATTTAATGCTAGAATGTGTTTCCACATGCCAGGGTTAGCTTCCCTGTTTATAGTGGATACTGGTGAGATCACAGGAGCCGAAATGTCAACAATACAAAAGGGCTTTTTCAAACCAGTGATTTATAAAGTCATTCATATAATTTTCTAAAGCGTCAGAAAGAGAAATCCATATATTATATCATTCATTACACAGACCATGATATATTTCAAGCATTTATTTATTTTAATTTGGGTGATTATGGCTTATAGCCCCTGAAAACCCCAAATTCCATTTGGCAAAAAATTAGAATATTACATAAACTTTAAAAAATAGTTTTTAAATAGAAATGTGGGCCGATGAGGTGTTGGTTAATATGGGCTGTAGCCATAATCATCAATATTAAAATAAACACTTTCAATATATCACTGTCCCTGTAATGAATCTATATATGGGTTTCACTTTCTGAAATGAGTGACAAAAATATTGAACTTTTTCATGATATTCTAATTTTTGAGATGTGCCTGTATAAGTGTTGAACTTGCTTGAAAAAACTAAACACCATCCATTTCTGTCGTTCGTCTAGGCAGGAGGGAATCAGCCGCTCAACAACGGACGTCGCCACTGTGGAAAGTACTGAAATCCTTTGCTTTTATAGGCAAGTGTCAAAACCAAATTAGCACAATTTCCACTTAATGTAAAAGGGACTGAACTGAGATTTATTTGATTGTGTGAGTATTAATTACAGAACTTTACTTGTGGTAACGTGGTCACTTCCTTGTGGTAACGTATCGTCACTTCCTGTTTTGCTGTCTGCCTGTGTGGTTTGCTCTCCAGCTCTCTAGCCACTAGCTATGGCTACTAGCTCTCTTTCCTCTCCTCCTCTGGTGTGCTCTCTCTGTCAGATGTTTAGCTACACCTCTGCCTCTTTTAGCGATAACGGTAAATGTAATAAATGTTGTCTTTTTGAGGCGCTCGAGGCGAGGTTGTCTGATTTGGAATCCCGGCTCCGCTGCATTGAAACACCGTCTGCGCCAGTTAATCTCGACGGACGCCCATTAGCTGCAGCGGAGCTAGCTAGCTTAGGTCCCACTGTCAGCGGTTCCCCGGCTCTCCTCAGCAGCGAGGTGACTGGGTGGGTGACGGTGAGAAGGAAGCCTAGTCGCAAAGCCCCGGTTCACCACCAACCTGTTCACGTTTCTAATCGTTTTTCCCCGCTCAGCGACACACCCGCTGAGGAAAAAACTGATCATTGGGGACTCTGTAGTCAAACGTGAACCTAGAGACTCCAGCGGTCATAGTCCAATGTATTCCTGGGGCCAGAGCAGGTGACATTGAGTCAAATTTGAAAATGCTGGCTAAAAGTAACTGTAAATATTCCACAATTGTTATTCACGCCGGCATTAATGACATCCGTCTCCAGCAGTCGGAAGTCACGAAACTTAATGTAGAATCGGTGTGTGAGTTTGCCAAAACGATGTCTGCCACTGTAGTATTCTCTGGGCCCCTCCCCAATCTGACCAGTGATGACATGTTTAGTCGCTCGTCATCCTTGAACCGCTGGCTGTCTGTGTGGTGTCCTAAAAATGATGTGGGCTACATTGACAATTGGAGCTCTTTTTGGGGAAAACCTGGTCTTATGAGACGAGACAGCATTCATCCCACTTTGGATGGTGCTTCTCATTTATCTAACAATCTGGCATCTTTTTTATCCAAATTTCCAAAACCGTGACTACTCAGAGTTGGGACCAGGAAGCAGAGTCGCAGTCTTACACGCCTCTCTGCAGCTCCTCTTCATCCGCCACCCCTCAGCTTAGCCCCTGTCTTCCCCATCAGAGAATCGTTGTCTGCTCCCTCCAAAGTAAATAAAAATATAATGTATAAGCATCCCAAAGTGATAAAGCAAAATATTGGTAAAACTCAAATTAAACATAAAGCCTCTAAACTGAATGATTTGGCCTCTGTTCCTCCTCATAATTTAAAAATTAAATGTGGTTTATTAAATATTAGGTCTCTAACTCCCAAGTCTCTGTTAGTCCATGATCTGTTAATTGATCATCAGATTGATTTAATTTCCCTTACAGAGACTTGGTTAGGGCAAGAGGATTATGTTGGTTTAAATGAATCAACCCCCTCTGGTTATTTAAACTGTCAAAATCCCAGAAGTTCTGGTCGTGGAGGAGGAGTAGCAACAATTTACCATTCCAAATTACTAGTTAATGTAAAGCAAAAAACATGTTATAATTCCTTTGAGGGCCTGGTCCTCAGTATTGGGCACTTTAGCAATTTCAGGTTAAACCCAATTTTATTTGCCATTGTTTATCGTCCCCCATCAACCTATTCAGAATTTTTATCCGAATTTGCTGATTTCTTAGCTGATTTAGTGTTGAAATCTGATAGAATAATTATAGTAGGGGACTTTAATATACATGTGGATGTAGATAGTGACTGCCTTAATGTGGCTTTTAATTCAATATTAGACTCGATTGGGTTTTCTCAGAAAGTAGGAAATTCTACTCATTACCTCCACCATACATTGGACCTTGTTCTGACATATGGCATAGAAATAGAAAATCTTGTAGTGTCTCCTCATAACCCTGTACTGTCAGACCATTGTCTGTTAACCTTTGATTTTACTATTTCTGACTATTTGGCTCCTAAAGAAAAATATTATCACAGTAGATGCCTCTCAGATGATGCTGTTTCCAAATTTATGCAGATTGTTTCCTCTATGCCATGTGTCAACACAACGGAAATAAGCTATAGACAGCTTGCTCCTTCTGTAATTGATAACATGGTGGATAGTGTTTCAGCTTCTCTGCATCAGGCTCTAGACTTGGTGGCCCCCTTAAAAAAGAAAAAGTCTAATCAGAGATTTTTAACTCCTTGGTTCAACACAGAAACTCGTAGCTTAAAACAGAAGACTCGTCAATTAGAAAGAAAATGGCGCTCTACTAATTTAGATAAAATCTATTTAGCTTGGAGAAATCATCTTTTAATTTATAAAAAATCTCTTAGAAAAGCTAGAACGAGTTATTACTCTGCATTAATAGAAGAGAACAAGAATAATCCCAGGTTTCTTTTCAGTACTGTAGCCAGGTTGACAAAGAGTCAGGACTCTGTCAATCCTAGCATCCCCTTAGAGCTTACTAGTCAGGACTTTATGAACTTTTTCAATAATAAAATTTCATCCATCAGAGATAAAATCAATCAGATTCTTCCCACAGTTAACTTAAATACTGTAACTACTACAACTCCTTCTATTGATGTCTGTCTTGATGAGTTTACTCCAATCGACCTTTGTGAGTTAGACAAAGTAGTTTCCTCATCCAAACCTTCAACTTGTCTTTTAGACCCTATTCCTACCAGGTTATTTAAAGAAGTCTTCCCACTTATTGGTAGCTTTATTCTTCATATAATCAATTCTTCATTAACTTTAGGCCATGTACCGCAGGCTTTTAAAACGGCTGTAATTAAACCCTTACTCAAAAAGCCAACGCTAGATCCAGGAGCTTTAGCTAACTATAGACCAATCTCTAATCTCCCTTTCATTTCAAAAATCTTAGAAAGAGTTGTTGCTACGCAATTATTTGACCACCTGCAGGGAAATGGTTTACTTGAAGAGTTTCAATCTGGGTTTAGAATCCATCATAGTACTGAAACAGCCTTAGCGAAGGTCACTAACGACCTCCTCATTGCATCTGATAATGGACTAGTTTCTGTACTTGTCCTTTTAGATCTTAGTGCAGCTTTTGATACTATTGATCATAATATTCTACTTGATAGATTAGAACACTATGTTGGACTTAATGGAACTTCGTTGCAGTGGTTTAGATCTTATTTATCTGATAGGTTCCAGTTTGTTCATGTAAATGATGAGTTTTCTTTCAGCTCAAAGCTTAGTCATGGAGTTCCACAGGGATCTGTGCTAGGCCCTACTCTTTTTAGTTTATATATGCTTCCATTAGGCAACATTATTAGAAAGCACTGTATACATTTTCATTGTTATGCAGATGACACACAATTATACCTGTCAATGAAGCCAGATGATACTAATCAATTAGCCAAGTTAGAAGCCTGTCTTAAGGAAATCAAAGCTTGGATGACTTGTAATTTCCTGCTATTAAATTCAGATAAGACTGAAGTCATTCTTGTTGGTCCAAAAAACCTTAGAAATTCCTTTCCAAATCAAACTTTCAGTTTGGATGCAGTTACTCTTTCTCTTAATAGCTCTGTGAAGAACCTTGGAGTTATTTTTGATCAGGATTTGTCCTTCAATTCACATATTAAATTTGTTTCTAAGACTGCCTTCTATCATTTGCGTAATATTGCCAAGATTAGGAGCATCTTGTCTCAGAGTGATGCTGAGAAGCTGATCCACGCTTTTGTTAGCTCGAGATTAGATTATTGTAATTCTTTATTATCAGGCTGTCCTAAAACATCTTCAAAAAGTCTTCAGCTGATCCAAAATGCTGTAGCAAGAGTTTTAACAGGTACTAGAAAGAGAGATCATATCTCTCCGGTTCTGGCCTCCCTTCATTGGCTTCCCATAGAGTTTAGAATTAAGTTTAAAATCCTTCTTCTCACTTACAAAGCTCTAAACAATCAGGCTCCTTTTTATTTAAAAGATCTGATACTACCGTATTATCCTAACAGAGCACTACGCTCCCAAAATGCAGGATTACTTGTAATACCTAGAATCTCCAAAAGTACAATGGGAGGCAGAGCCTTCAGTTATCAAGCTCCTCTCCTGTGGAATCAGCTGCCAGTCTGGATTCGGGAGTCAGACTCCATCTCTGTTTTTAAGAATAGGGCTAAAACCTACCTTTTTGATCTAGCCTACAATTAGGGAGGGATCATGTGTTTCTGAACCCTCCCTTAGTTATGCTGCTAATAGGTTTAGTCAGCCGGGGGACCTCCAGTAATGCACTGGGCCTCACTCCTTTCCTCACTCTCTATGAAATATTTTTTTTTTGCTGGTCATTAACATTTGTTTGTTCTCTCCCATAGATTGAGTCCCCATCGTGCTGTTTGCTCTCTACATGTCTGTTCTTTTCTTCTTCTCTATCCCCTCACCCCCCAGCCAGTCGCAGCAGATGACTGTCCCTCCCTGAGCCTGGTTCTGCTGGAGGTTTCTTCCTGTTAAAAGGGAGTTTTTCCTCTCCACCGTCGCCAAGTGCTTGCTCACAGGGGATCACCTGATTGCTGGGGTCTTTCTGCAACTGTGGGGGTCCCCCCTACAGTTGATAGTGCTATGAGATGACTGTTGTTGTGAAATGGCGCTATATAAATAAAGTTGAATTGAATTGAATTGAATAGAATAACTGAAAAAGACTGGCGCATCAACTGTAAAATAAACCACTTGTTAATGTATTTGTCAGATCACTTGTGTGATCCTTTGTGAGTTATGTTCATAACTGTATGTTTTGGGGAATGGCAGTTGTTCAGTCATCAATATAGTTTAGTTTATATGTGTAGTTTATACTCTATCATCAATAAAGTCATGCAGTAACAGGACACATTACAAATATTTGAGACCCATTGTAGTGCTTCCTTTTATATTTTAGCAATGCAAGTACAAAACACCACCCACACTTGAAGCCAGTGCAAGAAGAGACACTTTTACATTCCAGACAAACTTTTATTGATAAAAACTCCATATTTTGACTGAGCGACTCCATAATCTGTGATGCACACCTTCAGTTAAAGTACTAGATTCCATTCCACTGAATGTATTAATTCATTCTGATTGCTGAGGCCACAGTAAAAGCAGATGACTTTAAATGCAACCCAGCCCTTGTAAAATCGACTTTACATCAGTGCAGCTATATGAAAATTGTGGTTAAATACAACAACGAAGTACTTTATTGTCACATTGGAATCGGAATCGCTGCTGTTTGGTTTTTCTTTCGAATTCTTGGATGGAATATGGGTGGGCAATATAAGCTGCATCTTCAGCCATCACCCATTTCAGATAACCTATGTTGAACTGTGTAATCAGGGGAGTTATTGTTTAATTCGACCTTATTAAATTTTTTCCCCCTTTGTTATATTATTGTATTTTCTTTAAATCTATCCGAAATAAAGATTCATTCATTCACATTCCACCACTGGCTTTTAGTAACAAGTGTATTTCCCAAATATGTTTTAAACTTTATTTAACCTCCACACATTTCTGTCTTTTGTCTAGGCAAGAGGGAAACGATCGATCCACCCCAAACTGGACCTTGCGTCACTATTTACAGAGATGCAGGCCTAACTAACTAACTAACCTGCACTTATATAGCGCTTTTCTAGTCACAAAGACCACTCAAAGCGCTTTCACTAATACTAACCCTCTATTCTAAAGGCCTATAGGAAACAGATATCTAGGGACAATTTAGAACAGCCAATTAACCTAACATGCATGTCTTTGGATTGTGGGAGGAAACCGGAGCCCCCGGAGTAAACCCACACAGCACAGGGAGAACATGCAAACTCCACACAGAAAGGTTCCAACCCCTGCCAACCTGGGGATTCGAACCAGGAACCTTCTAGCTGTAAGGCAACAGTGCTAACCACTGCACCACCGTGCTGCCTAAGATCTGCTGATCTGAGACCAGTGTGAGCTGCACATCCCAGCTGCTGAGTGACCCAGTCTGACAGTTTGAGTTTTGCACATTCTGAATAATCTGGAATTTGCTGCTGATTGTAATAAACAATTTAGTGACTTATGTGTTTGCATCATGATTTCTATTTTTGTCTTTTAATACACTTGTGGGAAAAGAGTCAATAGTACAAACCATTAATGGGTGACCTTGAAAATAATGACTCATTTTTAAGACATTTATGTCACATGGTGGTAACCTTCACATATAAAAAAGAGACATCTGCAAAAACTTCAGAGGTTTGTCAGTGCAATACTACATGAATGCATGTATAGTACATTGTTGATGCAGAGAATATATATTTCTACAGTATATGTATCGAGTAAATCAAGCATTTTCCATGTAACCTTGTGACTGCATTATTTTAATTGCTTTTAATGCTAGATCAAGTTTGTTTTGGCCTAAAATGCATCATAACTGTCAAATACATCTTATTATACCGAACTCAGTAATGTTTACTTTTGAATATACATTTTGTGACTAATATAGTTATTAACCTGGCGATCGAGTTGTGTCAGCTGATCATTTTTTGCTATGACAACATCTCAGACTCAGTGCAGCTGAAGCAGGTACGTCCATGATGTCTCAACAGTCCAGGATTTTCACGCAGATCAGAGCAATTTTTTTTCCCACAATATTTTTATTGAACCTTTTTTTTTTTTTTTTTTACAAACAGCACACACAGTCAGACACTAACACAAAAGTAATTTAAAAACTAAACAATAAAATGACAAAAAAAAGGTTAAAAAACAGAAACCATTAACAAAAACAAGTCAACAATGTTTCTCTGTTTAGGTAATCTATTACATTAGAATACATAATATACATTCACCAGCTTGGAATTTGCAAGGTCCACACATATCATTCACCTTCTTCAGAAGTTACGTTTACTTAATTTACATAATCAATGAAAGGTCTCCATATATTCTCAAACACATTTCCTTTGATTTCAGTATGTATGTTATTCTTTCTAGTGGAAACCAAAAGTGAGTTGGTTGTAGTCATTTTTCTAAGGTGTTTTAACGTGTAATTACCCATCCCTGAACACATATGCCTTATAAATATCAAGAGATGGGAAAATGATACTCAAATGACACTCAAACATGCAAAATGGTGCTACAGTTGGATTGCCTTTCTTTAAAATTTTTAAAGTTATTTTGTAAGTAAAAGTGGGCTAGGATTAACTGGAAATATAACAAGTTTCCACATATAATTCCAAGGTCAATTGGCAATTCAATCAAACCAAAAAGGAGTTGTTCAGCTGCTGCATTTTTCTGCAGTCATTTTCTACGGTGTTTTAGCGTGTAATTTCCCATCCCTGAACACATATCCCTTAAAAATAACTATCAATGGGAAAATGATACACAAAAACAAGAATTTTACTACAGTTGAATTGGCTTTTTTTAAAGTAATTTAAATTATTTTGTACGTAAAATAGGGCTATGATTAATTGGAAATATAACAAGTATCCACATATAAGTTCTTCATATAAGTTATAAGCAAGTTCTGCAACCACTGTGTGCTTGAGAAGCTGGGGACAACATTCTCCCACCACTGCGAGCTACGGTTTACTGCCCAGGTCCATGGTCTGCAGCGTTGATTTTGCAACAACGCAGCCAACTAGAACACACACACAGCATACATATTAATACTGATAACCTGGCGACATCAAAATGCTGTACACAACAATGACATGATGATAAAATGACAATAGAAAGCATTAAATTACCAAAAACTTTTTCCTCGTGTGCTTGATGTGCCTGATATGCTGGGTAATTAAGCTCTCTGCTTCATATTCCCCAATGGCAACAACGAGTCTCTGGTACTGCTCCAACGTGTGTTCTCTCAATGCACGTCGTCTTCTCCTGTAAAAATCTCTTCTCCGCTTAAAAACATTCATTGTGTTCAAAAGCCAGAGAAGAACCAACGTGGAAATCCTCCGCTTGTAATCCGCCATTTTCTTTGTTGTGAAGACGTCGGTCGCCGGAGATGACGTCAGCAGAGTATGGGGCCACCTCAATCCCGCCCACTACAGAGTTTACGCGGCTTTACAGGGTTGTAATGGGTCAACAACCCAGGGAGAGAGAAGTAGTGGAGAATCGAAACAAGTAAAAAAGAACTGTGACTATGGAAAAGAGCCAAAAGAGGAAGAATTCTGCCCAGCTCGCTGGTTAAATACAGGCACACATCAAAGACATGCAAAACACAAGCTGAAATCCCCCGTTATCTAAATCCCCCATTAGTCCTGTTAACTCCTCCCTTCGCCTTGGGAGGTGATAGGAAAACCTCTCCTCCCTCAGGGGTGAAGGTGTCGAGTCTGTTGCCGCCGCGTCCTGTGACGTCATGGGTCTTCACACGGCTGTGAGATTCCTTTGTTCTTTCAGAGGTGTGAAGTTCCTTTGTATATTCTGTCCCAAACATTTCCACATGCTCTAACAAATGTAGGTATGGAATATATGAGTGATATATACCACACCCTATTCTATTTAATCTTTATATGGATGAGTTGTCAAAACAACTGAATGCCTGTAAAACTGGTCTTCAGGAGTTATTAAGACTGTGTACTGCTTATGGAGAGGAAAATGACATAAAATATAATACAAATAAGAGTTGTGTGCTGATTTGCCGCACTAAAGAAGATTTGTTAATGAAATTCCCTGTCTTTGAATTGGCAGGCAGGGAATTAATTGTCAGGGATAAAATTAAATATCTGGGACATTTTATTAATGATAGAATGACTGATGATGATGATATTTTCAGACAACGCTGCAAAATCTACACGCAAGCAAATATTCTTGCACGCAGATTTGGTTTTTGTTCAGATGAGGTGAAACTGGTTCTTTTTAAAACCTATTGTACACCTTTATACACTGCTCATTTATGGATAAATTATAGGAAACAAAGTATGCAGAAATTGCAGGTTGCTTACAATGATGCCTTAAGAATTTTACTTAAAAAGCCTCGATGGTGCAGTGCTTCCGAGTTATTTGTCTCATCACGTGTAAATACTCTGCATGCAGTAATAAGGAATCTTATGTATAAATTCATCTGTCGGCTTGATGTATCTAGAAATGAAATCATTCAAGTCATGTCTAGCATTAAGCTCAGTTCTATTCGCTGTCAGTCACAGTTTAGAAGGCACTGGTACAGTTGTCTTTTTAAGTCTTTTTAAAGTCTGTACTGTCTTTGTACTTCTCTTAGTAGTTGTGTCTTAGTGTGTTTTGTAACTTTTTGATTGTTTCTCTTATTAACTGTTTTTCAACTGTCTTGTTTTTTACTTTTTTTGATGGACCTTGAGTCTGGAATAAAGTCTTTGATTGATATTCCTTCCACCACCCGACAATATCCCCAGTCAAAGTCAGCAGCGCCCCATCTGCACCTTACACAGTGTGGACAGGGAGCTGCTCCGCCCTCCTGAGCCGCCGGACAGTTTGCCAGAATCTCTTCGAGGCTGACCGAAAGTCTTGTTCCATGGCCTCACCGAACTCCACCCATACCCGAGTTTTTGCTTTAGCAGTCACCCGAGCTGCACTCCCCTTGGCCTGCCAGTACACCTCAGCTGCTTCAGGAGTCCCACAAGCCAGCCAAGCTTGATAGGACTCCTTCACCTTAATGGCCCCCCTCCCCACTGGTGTCCACCACTTGGTTCGGGGGTTGCCACCACAAGATGCCCCAACGACCTTGCGGCTGCAGCTCTGTGCCGCTGCTTCAACAATGGAGGTGGAGAACATGGCCCATTCAAATTCCATGTCTCCAGACTCCCTCGGACTGTGGTTGAAGTTCTTCTGGGGGTGGGAGTTTAAGACCTCCCGGACAGGAACCTCAGCCAGATGTTCCCAGCACACCCTCACTATATGTTTGGGTCTACCAGGTCTGAATGGCATCCTCCCCTGCCATTGGATCCAACTCACCACCAGGTGGTGATCAGTTGACAGCTCTGCACCTCTCTTTACCCGAGTGTCCAAGACATATGGTCGCAGGTCTGATGACATGATAACAAAATCGATCATCGACGTGCGACCTCGGGTGTCCTGGTACCAAGTGCATATATGGACACCCTTATGCTTGAACATGGTGTTCGTTATGGACAAACTGTGGTTAGCACATAAGTCCAATAACTGAACACCACTCGGGTTCAGATCGGGAAGGCCGTTCCTCCCAATCACCCCCCTCCAGGTTTCACTGTCATTGTCCACGTGCGCATTGAAGTACCCCAGTAGGACAATGGAGTCTCCAAGAGGAGCCCTCTCCAGCACTCCAGTCAGAGACTCCAAAAAGAGTGGGTACTCTGAACCCTCACTTGGTGCATAGGCACAAATGATGGTCAGGACCCGTTTCCCAACCCAGAGGCACAGGGAAACAACCCTTTCATCCATCGGGGAAAACTCCAATATAGAGGCAGCACGGTGTGGGGATACAAGAATACCCACCCCTGTTCATCGCCTCTCCCCCGGGGCAACTCTGGAGTAGGCCAAGCTCCAGCCCCTCTCCAGGAGACTGGTTCCGGAACCGGAGCTGTACGTTGAGGTGAGGCCAACTATATCTAGCTGGTATCTCTCAACCTCATGCACCAGCTCAGGCTCCTTCCCCACCAGAGAAGTCACATTCCACGTCCCAAAAGCCAGTTTAGAAAGCTTCGGATCAGACCGCCAAGGTCTCCACCTTTGACCGCCACCTGATCCACATAGCATTGGACCCCCATGATCCCTCCTGCAGGTGGTGAGCCCACTGGAGGGCGGACCCATGTAACTCCTTCGAGCTGAGCCCAGCCGGGTCCCATGCGCGGAAACCCGGCCGCCAGACACTAGCCATCGAGCCCCTCCCCCAGGCCTGGCTCCAGGGTGGGGCCCCGGTATCCCCATACCAGGTGGGGTACACTGAATCCTTGTTCTAGTATTGAGAGTATCATGAGAATATTTGATCTATGAAGTTTCAATTTTTAGTAACCTAGACAAAATGCATGTTTTTAGCAAAACTGTCCAATATTTGCTGTCTAGTTGAAAATAAGCCACTACTTTACTGACACTGTTAATTAGCAATGCAGCAGACCAATTCAGTCTCAGAAGGCTTGTCCTGTTTTTTTACTTATGTAAGAACCACTCCCATACAGGACAGAAAGAAGATGCTACTACATCAACTACAAACGTTGGGTAACAGTAGTTCCATAAGTCAGGATATAGCCAGCTAACTCCTCACTGTTAGCATGTGACTCAGCAGCTAACACGCGTTGCTCATGTAATCATTTTTATTTATTCTTTTACATTCTCGAAGCACACGGCCTCTGCATGTCAAAGAAGTTTATTTTTCTTTTTAAACAGTTTGCATGCAGCAACTTAACTCTGGAACATCTCAAATTAAGGAGGTAATAAAGGTTGCTGTTAGCATTAAAGCCAAAACTTGGTACAGAAAATTAATTCATTTTCTCTGTTATTACTAATTGGCCTCAAACTGGGGTTTCTAAATTGTCCTTAGGTATGACTGTGAGAGTGAATGGTTGTCTGTCTCTCTGTGTTGGCCCTGCGATGGACTGGCGATCTGTCCAGGGTGTACCCTGCCTCTCGCCCAAAGATGCTGGGATAGGCTCCAGCCCCCCGTGACCCGAAAAGGATTAAGCGGAAGAAGATTGATGGATGGATTACCGTTTCTAAAGTTTTATTCTGAAAGTCATCAAACTGTGTATAAAAAGCTAAAATGCCACTTTGACATAGACAGTCAAAAGTACTTCACTGAAAAGAAATGTTGTCGTCATGCCAACACTCTTAATGTGGCTGTCTGTCCAGATAAATTGCTACAGAGACAGAGATGTGCATATGAGTGCCCAGGTGGCTGGAATGTGCCTCAAAGTGACGCCGGCACAGAGAAGACAACATTGGCCAGCCTGTGGCCTTTAAGTTGTTACAGCTGCAGGCTTATCTTCGACAACAACAGAACTGAGCCGCCCACAGAGAAGGTAAACACTGAAGCACTTCAGGGTTAACGAGATCTCAAAAACAGAAGTGAAATCAATTCCCACAGTTCTCTTTTACTGGGGGGGGGGGGGGGGGTAAGTCTCCAACCAGAGAATTCTAGAACTGTAACAGCTCTGCAGTGGGCATATGCCCGATGAGTTCAAGTTCATCTTCTCACAGAAGAAAATGGCTCCAACTAACACTCATCAAAACTGAGTCTTTATTTGCAGATTAACTGTCTGTTCTCTAGAATCCCTCAATATTAAAATCTATCACTGGGCTATTTCCAAAGACTGATTATTGGGATAAACTGATTTTTATTAGAGGGTTCCTTAATTATTTTAATTAGCTATTTTACAATCATTCTTTATCAAAATAGCTTCTGATTAGATTAGTTTCCATCAATGACTGCAACCTGCAACTTTTTAATGTAACAGGTAATTATTATGACCGAGAAAAATGACCTGAACATGAAATCTCACTGTCCCAAATGGCTGAATTAAATTTGAATTAATAACTCAAAACCAAGTCAAGGGGGAAACAATGGAGTAATCCGAGTCCTTAAAGAAGTAATTTTCTTTAGTTTTTTATTTGCACTATTTACAAATTCAACAGACCCTTTTATTCAGAGGGAGATCACTGAGTGACCATTGAGAGATGAAAAATTGACCTGATCTCTCAACAATCTCCTAAAGCTTTTTAAAAAAAAAAAAAGCCTATCCACCTTATTCCTGGGGGCGGCGCTGTAGGAACGATTATGGCCGGAGCTTCCGGTTTCGGCTGAAGCCGTGTTAAAACAGTCAGCAAGAGTGGAGTAGTGGGGCATTTAAAATAGCATTTTTAAAAGTTTTTCAAATTCATTTTAATGTATAGTCCACGTGTGTTTTGCACTCAAGTGGCAGCTAATTTCAACAGGTAGTTTCTGTATTTTTTTTAATGTTTTGGCGTAGTTCTGGTACTTGTTGCTGGTGTTCGTGGTTGTGCCATAGACTGGATGAATGGAGGCTTTTCACAGGCAATGCGTAGATCATGCACTGAAAACTAAAGAGGACTGTTGGTGTGATCGGTGGTACAGACACAAGAGCACATCATATATGTACTGATGTGTGACATTCATGAATGTCACAGATCTGACGTTTATGCGTCATATATGTCACCAGAATGAAGGCTGCATGAAGTAAAATAATAAATAAAAAATAGTAACAGTTTGCTTCCTAAGGCTTAACAATTTAAGAAAGATAAACAGTTTTTTGTGGGGTTTTTTGCATTCGTTGCACTGCCTTGGAACAATATGGACTAGCAGCTTCAGCATGCATTAATTTTTAAATTATCACAAAATACAGATCAATAAAATTCTGAACAATTGTCAGAAAAGGTCTGTATGTGTTAAGTTAAATAACAAGTATTCAGGGCATGACAGCAGCATGAGCATTTTAATGTCGGGGTGAAACAAACAGCTGCAGCTGTCTGTTTTAGCCCGACATTAAAACACCCAAGCAGGGTGTTGTGGTTCTTTGTGGCTCTGACTAGATTCTACGTCTGCTCTGAGGTAAATTTGATTATGTCCAATATTCTAAATTGTCCTTAGGTATGGATGTGAGAGTGAATGGTTGTCTGTCTCTCTGTGTTGGCCCTGCGATGGACTGGCGATCTGTCCAGGGTGGACCCTGCCTCTCGCCCAAAGATGCTGGGATAGGCTCCAGCCCCCCGCCACCCGAAAAGGATTAAGCGGAAGAAGATGGATGGATCTTTTAACAAAATGCAGCCAACTTTATTGCAGTGGAGATATTGATATATTTCAGAGCTTTTATTTGTTTACAGTGTTAGCATCTTAGCTGCAGTGCTAACAAAGGGAGCTACTGTCTGCCAGGCCACTTTTTAAGGTCATCTTTTCATCCCTCCATAGTTGTAGGACGTGGTATGATTATATTACTCTTTTTGAGGTGCAAAAGGCCGTGTTCCCGCATTTCTGATGCCGAAGTCATCGTTCTTTTAACAAGGAAAAGTGTTCCGTTTCAGTGACAACCACACATTCTAAACTAGTACTGGAAGTTGTGCCCATAATTCATGCAAGGCATCATGGGGGCTAGTAGTATATATATATATATATATATATATATATATATACTGTATACACACACACACATATATACATACATATGTATGTATGTACATACATACACACACACACACACACACACACACACACACACACATATATATATATATATATATATATATATACACACAGACGTGGACAAAATTGTTGGTACCCCTCTGTTAATGAAAGAAAAACCCACAATGGTCACAGAAATAACTTGAATCTGACAAAAGTGGTAATAAATAAAAATTCTATGAAAATTAACCAATGAAAATCAGACAATGCTTTTGAATTGTGGTTCAACAGAATTATTTTAAAAAACAAACTCATGAAACAACCCTGGACAAAAATGATGGTACCCCTAGAAAAAATAATGTGACCATAGGGACATTAACATCACAGGTGAGTACAAACTTGTAATCAGTCAGTCGGCCTATTTAAAGGGTGACAAGTAGTCACTCTGCTGTTTGGTGACATGGTGTGTACCACACTAAACATGGACCAGGGGAAGCAAAGGAAAGAGTTGTCTCAGGAGATTAGAAAGAAAATTATAGACAAGCATGTTAAAGGTAAAGGCTATAAGACCATCTCCTAGCAGCTTGATGTTCCGCAGGAGGAGCCGCAGGAGGAGACAGATAATACGAATGGTAACAAAAGAGCCCAGAACAACCTCTAAACCAGGGGTGTCAAACTCATTCCATGGAGGGCCAAGACCCTGCAGGTTTTACTTCCATCCAGTGTCTTCTGCAGGTGTTTTCATTGATCAGCAATCAGTGGGAAGAAATTCAGTGTAATCACCTGCTGAAGACACTGGGTGGAGGTAAAACCTGCAGGGTCTTGGCCCTCCATGGAATGAGTTTGACACCCCTGCTCTAAACACATTCATGGTGAACTCCAAGGTCAAGGTACATCAGTGTCAGATCGCATCATCCGTCATTGTTTGAGCCAAAGTGGACTTCTTGGGAGACAACCAAGGAGGACACTACTGGATAGCAATGCTTTTGAATTGTGGTTCAACAGAATTATTTTAAAAAACAAACTCATGAAACAGGCCTGGACAAAAATGATGGTACCCTTAACTTAATATTTTGTTGCACAACCTTTTGAGGCAATCACTGTAATCAAACGATTTCTGTAACTGTCAATCAGACTTCTGCACCTCTCAGCAGGTATTTTGGCCCACTCCTCATGAGCAAACTGCTCCAGTTGTCTCAGGTTTGAAGGGTGCCTTCTCCAGACGGCATGTTTCACCTCCTTCCACAGATGTTCAATAGGATTTAGATCAGGGCTCATAGAAGGCCACTTTAGAATAGTCCAATGTTTGGCTCTTAGCCATTCTTGGCTGTTTTTAGCTGTGTGTTTTGGGTCATTATCCTGTTGCAAAACCCATGACCTGCGACTGAGACCAAGCTGTCTGACACTGGGCAGCACATTTCTCTCTAGAATACCTTGATAGTCTTGAGATTTCATTGTACCCTGCACAGATTCAAGACACCCTGTGCCAGATGCAGCAAAGCAGCCCCACAACATAACAGAACCTCCTCCATGTTTCACAGTAGGGACAGTGTTCTTTTCTTGGTATGCTTCATTTTTGCGTCTGTGAACATAGAGCTGATGTGCCTTGCCAAAAAGTTCCAGTTTTGTCTCATCTGTCCATAGGACATTCTCCCAGAAGCTTTGTGGCTTGTCAACATGCAGTTTGGCAAATTCCAGTCTGGCTTTTTTATGATTTGTTTTCAACAGTGGTGTCCTCCTTGGTCGTCTCCCTTGAAGTCCACTTTGGCTCAAACAATGATGGATGGTGCGATCTGACACTGATGTACCTTGACCTTGGAGTTCACCATGAATGTGTTTAGAGGTTGTTCTGGGCTCTTTTGTTACCATTCATATCATCTGTCAAATCCTGCGGCCATGTCCAGGGAGGTTGGCTACAGTCCCGTGGATCTTAAATTTCTGAATAATATGTGCAACTGTAGTTACAGGAACATCAAGCTGCTAGGAGATGGTCTTATAGCCTTTACCTTTAACATGCTTGTCTATAATTTTCTTTCTAATCTTCTGAGATAACTCTCTCCTTTGCTTCCTCTGGTTCATGTTTAGTGTGGTACACACCATGTCACCAAACAGCACAGTGACTACTTGTCACCCTTTAAATAGGCCGACTGACTGATTACAAGTTTGTAGACAACTGTGATGTTAATTAGAGGACACATCTTGGTTGAACATGTCCCTATGGTCACATTATCTTTTCTAGGGGTACCATCATTTTTGTCCAGGCCTGTTTCATGAGTTTGTTTTTTAAAATAATTCTGTTGAACCACAACTCAAAAGCATTGTCTGATTTTCATTGGTTAATTTTCATAGAATTTTTATTTATTACCACTTTTGTCAGATTCAAGTTATTTCTGTGACCATTGTGGGTTTTTCTTTCATTAACAGAGGGGTACCAACAATTTTGTCCACATCTGTATGTAAAATTTGGAGAATACGCTGGGTACGTGAATCAGTTATGGCTCAGTTTTGTTTAAGCTAAGAGCACGCTGAAGCACGCTGGTATACGGCGTTGTTTGCCGAGCCCCTCTGAAAATTAATTTTCAGCATGCTGAAAATTTTCCCACGTACCCAGCGAATGGCTGGTAATGTCCCGCTTTCGCGGAGCAAATGCATAATTCGGCCTATAACCCATACAGAGTTGTCTTCCTGCAGCGTGTGCACACACACACACACACACACATGCACCACACGTTCAAATCTCCACATCGCTATCATCACCTTTAACACACACACTCTGTGCTGGTCAAAGATGACCTTATGCATAAAGAAGACCAAAGCATCTGGCAGGTCTGTTTCTAGGCTCTATCATATAACACGCATAACAGAACTCAGCAGGTCTATGAGTCCAGTTTACCCTGGTTGGATGGAGCACGCACACACTACTGTATGATTCAAAGATTTTTATTTGTCAAGACTTCTATACATACAAGACATACAGGAGAATTGAAATGCGGTTTCTCTCTCCTTTAGTGGTGTGTGCAATATATAAGAAAAGAAGGAATAAGGATGAAAAACAACAACAGCAGTCTATGTACAGTAATGCAACCTGTAGTGCAAATGAAGATAAAGAAAAAAATAATCTTATATACATAATAAGTGGAGCCGCAATACCCGTAATTGCAAGTTCAATGCATAATGCAGGTTGTAGCATTAACTCCTGGGTTCCAATGTATAAAATCATTCTTTGCTGAGGACATCAGAACCGTCAGCTCAGCAGTTGAGTCAAGGGTCTTCCACCGCAACCAGTTGTCAAGGATGTGTACCAAAGATGACCGGAGCTCACCATTGATACAGAAGGGGGAGATATGTAGTGATAACCCCTGGGTTCCAATGTATAAAATCATTCTTTGCTGAGGAGAAACTGTTTCACTCCAAACGTCTGGTCATGAATTGCTTTTCTCACCCAAGACCGGACTTGGGAGTCGTTTCTCCCTTTCATCTATTTGCCAAAGGAATGCCCCAAATGACAGTTATGGTTGATATTCACCATGCGCTCAAAAGGCAAGATTCCTCATTAAACTCAAACAGTCTTACATTGTGCTCTGGTGGACAACACAGGAATATTTTTTCTCTTTCTGCAGTTGGAAATTATGACTTGAGGACAATAAATTAAATATTTCTGTTCTTGAGACTAATTTTTCAGCAGACACTCCTCGGGACACTGTTGAAGACATGGCTGGACTCTGTGATGGACAACTTTGGTTTGAAATGCTTTTATTGATATGATTTCATATGTGTTGCCTTACTTTCAGGAAGAAATTAATTTTTACACGCCTATCACAAATTACTCACAGTTACAATGTAGAGACATTGTTCCTTTATTAAGCAGAATATGTTAGCCACTAAAGTTTGGAGAATTTATGCTCCCATAGGCAGCACACACATTTTAGGAGGATTTCACTTTTCATAATCAAATTTTTCTCTCTCTTTCTCCTCTTTCCTCTGGGAGGCATCCAAATAAGACCTTTGAACTGACCAATCAGGGTCCAAACCTATCTTCATTGCCTTTTTGGTCAGTTTACGACTTCTGCTGAACAAAGAAACTCAATGTCATTGGTCCAGCTCAGTTTTCATGAAATTAAGTGAGATCCTGCCACACCCTGGAAAAAAACTTTTTTTTTTGTCTTCAGTTGGGATGGTTGGTTAGTCCCTGGAAGGAGCAGAATTATTCTGCGCTCACATTTTTCTCTCTTTTAAGTAGGCCTAGATCCTATCATGCTCTGTGAAAATTCTTTTTCATGTTCTTTGAAGTTCATTTTTTTCTTATTTTACTTCTTTTCCTTAAATTACCGTGTTAAGAAGATTTTGTTTGATTGTTACTAAGCTTGAACCAACTTATTCAAACCACAACACATCAGAAGAAATGGATTTGTGTTTTTGTTTTTTTTTTATTTGATTTTCTGATTGGACTTTGAACAATAAACAAATATTATCAGGAATTTGGCAACCTGGCCAAATTCCTTTTCAGTGTATAGAAAAGACCTCGCCCAGCATGCTGAAAAACCCAGCCCGTTTGCAATCTCAGGAGCACGGCCTTGTGATAGAACCTGTCTACCAGTTTCTCAACAGAATCCACGGACATCCAGCTAGATCAAGGTTGACACGTGGGGGCCCTGTTGCCACCGGGACACAATCTAACTCTGCTTGGCTGACGGTCTGTTGTCCAATTTAAACTTAATTCTTCAGAATATTCCTGATGTAAGTTCTTTAAACCTAATTTCATGCAAACTCCTATCAGAATTTCAAAATACATTTTGTCTTTTCATTAATCCCCATTCTTTTTCAGAGTAACACCAATTTTTTTCTTTTATAAAATAGTTTAATCATCATTTTCTTCATAAAATTGCATCCCCTTTTCTAAACCAAGGGTATTTTACGGTTTCTCATTTTCCATTACATATCCAAGTTAAACTATGGTCACTTTGGTTTCACAAATGTTTGATCCACATGCTGTGCTCAGTAATTCAATAACAGTCTATGATGCTCATGATATGTGTTGAATTCCCTGTTCTAAAGTCATCCAAATGTGTCAATCAATTCTGACGTTTCTTATTAAACTATTGAAAGGCATACAGAGTTATTGTTTGATTTCATGTCCATCTTCTTGATAAAAAAAAAAAGCAGACAAGAACTCACAGGGTTTTTGAGACTGATTCATCATTGGCACAAATAAAGAATTGTTAATAAAATTGTCCATTGTTTTGGACTGGCGCCCCGACGAGCTTATGTGTGCTGGTAAAGAAGAGAAATCGTCATTCTTACTCACATTCATATTTACATTAATACTTGTACCAACAACAAAACACCTATAAAACCCAATAGCAATAAAATTCCTACATATAAGTGCCCCGTGTGAGACTACATAAAATCAGAGAATGGACATGAAATTCTGAGGTCACTAGTTGTGTGTGTATAGTCAAATCTGATCTTTTGCACGGTAAAACTTGATTTTTCTCTAATAGTCTGTAGCTAACCTGACTGGCTACTGAGCCAGACGCATGTGGTCGACCCCCCCCCCAAAAAAAAAAAAATCTGCCTGGGCCTAGCAGGTCTGTGTGAAGAAGAGCAGAAGGGGGAGGAGGGATTTCCCCCGCTCACCATTCACCCACAGACTGTTTTTTTTTAAAGCATGCTAAAGTTAAATGAAATAAGGCCTGAAGAGATGGAATCGTGAAAAAAGCCAACCCATCTCTTGTTAATTCGGCTGAAGTAGTGAGCTTCCTACTTTGGAAAAAAATGAATTAACCTTTTTTTTTTTTCTTTAACCTCATTTGGGAAGCGGTGAAACTAGCTAATTCATGCTGAACAACAGTAATAAAAAGTTACTGAGAGGAAATCGGTTGAGGCAACAGCGCCAAATCGTAGGCAAAGTTAAAACTGTAAGATTATTCTTGCAGGAATAATCTGCAGAATTGCTAAAACTGATACTGGAGTTTGGCTCATGACAAACCGGATTAAAGGGAGCTCATCCTCCATTATTTTAAAAAGTTTGCTGGCAGAAACGAGCCAGAAAGGACAAAGCAAGGCGTGGTTTGTGGTGAACGGGCCACGTCCAGATTCGTGGGTGACTGAACCGCCACGCTGCGTGTTCAACTTTTGTATGGGAGCTGCACATGCGCAGATGAAGCTACATGCGCAGTGCAACTACCATTTTAGCAACCACCATTCTGAGTCATCCTGGGCACCATTTTGGAGCAGACACAGTTAGACTGCCTCCAAGCGATGTCACTGTGTCTCCTCCTCCTTGAGTGCAGAAGGACCTGCCTCCATCTGGTGGTCAACTATAACAATTGCATTTTTTCATAAAATTACATCCAAATTAAACTGAGTGTGAATCTGTTCAGCTGATTTATAACCAAATTGAGCTTCCAAATTAACTTCAAAGCAACCCATATTATTCCAAATAACCTAAATTTAAAACCAATCTAAAGTTTCTATGCCAAAAGCAACGAAAAAGAAACTTGGCTCTTGAAGGTCTTATCTCATTAGTGGATCATTGGCCTCAACGTAAATGAATATTAGAAGGGTATAAAAGCATACAATTTGTATTTAATCACTTATTTTAACCACCCATTTTAACCATTTGAGTGTGTCTGTCACCGAATTGCGACATAACCCCTAGCAGTCAAGAGTGGTAAATATTTTTTGTCAATAAAATAGTTCAGATTCCAAGGCTATAACTTGAAAGTAGTAAGAGATAATGGCTTACTGTCAATTAGAAAGATGTAAAATATGATCCAAAGTTTTAGAAAGGAATAAATTTACACATCTAATTTGCATAATGTCATGGCACCTCTTTAAATTCCATAACTCAGTCAAAACGGGACTTTGGACATACAGTTAGGCCCAAAAATATTTGGACAGTGACACAAATTTTGTTAGTTTAGCTGTTTACGAAAACATATTCAGAATACAATTATATAATCCCTGTGGGCTTAAAGTGTAGACTCTCAGCTGTAATTTGAGAGTATTCACATCCAAATTGGAGCAAGGGTTTAGGAATTACAGCTCTTTAATACGTAGCCGCCTCTTTTTCAAGGGACCAAAAGTAATTCAATTCAATTCAATTCAACTTTATTTATATAGCGCCATTTCACAACAACAGTCATCTCATAGCACTATCAACTGTAGGGGGACCCCCACAGTTGCAGAAAGACCCCAGCAATCAGGCGATCCCCTGTGAGCAAGCACTTGGCGACGGTGGAGAGGAAAAACTCCCTTTTAACAGGAAGAAACCTCCAGCAGAACCAGGCTCAGGGAGGGGCAGTCATCTGCTGCGACTGGCTGGGGGGTGAGGGGATAGAGAAGAAGAAAAGAACAGACATGTAGAGAGCAAACAGCACGATGGGGACTCAATCTATGGGAGAGAACAAACAAATGTTAATGACCAGCAAAAAAAAAAAAAAAAATTTCATAGAGAGTGAGGAAAGGAGTGAGGCCCAGTGCATTACTGGAGGTCCCCCGGCTGACTAAACCTATTAGCAGCATAACTAAGGGAGGGTTCAGAAACACATGATCCCTCCCTAATTGTAGGCTATATCAAAAAGGTAGGTTTTAGCCCTTTTCTTAAAACAGAGATCGAGTCTGACTCCCGAATCCAGATTGGCAGCTGATTCCACAGGAGAGGAGCTTGATAACTGAAGGCTCTGCCTCCCATTGTACTTTTGGAGATTCTAGGTATTACAAGTAATCCTGCATTTTGGGAGCGTAGTGCTCTGTTAGGATGATACGGTAGTATCAGATCTTTTAAATAAAAAGGAGCCTGATTATTTAAAGCTTTGTAGGTAAGAAGAAGATTTTAAACTTAATTCTAAACTCTATGGAAGCCAATGAAGGGAGGCCAGAACCGGAGAGATATGATCTCTCTTTCTAGTACCTGTTTAAAACTCTTGCTGCAGCATTTTGGATCAGCTGAAGACTTTTTAAAGATGTTTTAGGACAGCCTGATAAGAAAGAATTACAATAATCTAATCTCGAGCTAACAAAAGCGTGGATCAGCTTCTCAGCATCCACTCTGAGACAAGATGCTCCTAATCTTGGCAATATTACGCAAATGATAGAAGGCAGTCTTAGAAACAAATTAATATGTGAATTGAAGGACAAATCCTGATCAAAAATAACTCCAAGGTTCCTCACAGAGCTATTAAGAGAAAGAGTAACTGCATCCAAACTGAAAGTTTGATTTTGGAAAGGAATTTCTAAGGTTTTTTGGACCAACAAGAATGGACTTCAGTCTTATCTGAATTTAATTGCAGGAAATTACAAGTCATCCAAGCTTTAATTTTCCTTAAGACAGGCTTCTAACTTGGGCTAATTGATTAGTATCATCTGGCTTCATTGACAGTATAATTGTGTGTCATCTGCATAACAATGAAAATGTATACAGTGCTTTCTAATAATGTTGCCTAACGGAAGCATATATAAACTAAAAAGAGTAGGGCTTAGCACAGATCCCTGTGGAACTCCATGACTAAGCTTTGAGCTAAAAGAAAACTCATCATTTACAATGAACAAACTGGAACCTATCAGATAAATAAGATCTAAACCACTGCAACGAAGTTCCATAAGTCCAACATAGTGTTCTAATCTATCAAGTAGAATATTATGATCAATAGTATCAAAAGCTGCACTAAGATCTAAAAGGACAAGTACAGAAACTAGTCCATTATCAGATGCAATGAGGAGGTCGTTAGTGACCTCGCTAAGGCTGTTTCAGTACTATGATGGATTCTAAACCCAGATTGAAACTCTTCAAGTAAACCATTTCCCTGCAGGTGGTCAAATAATTGCGTAGCAACAACTCTAAGATTTTGAAATAAAAGGAGATTAGAGATTGGTCTTTAGTTAGCTAAAGCTCCTGGATCTTGCGTTGGCTTTTTGAGTAAGGGTTTAATTACAGCCGTTTTAAAAGCCTGCGGTACATGGCCTAAAGTTAATGAAGAATTGATTATATGAAGAATAAAGCTACCAATAAGTGGGAAGACTTCTTTAAATAACCTGGTAGAAATAGGGTCTAAAAGACAAGTTGAAGGTTTGGATGAGGAACTATTTTGTCTAACTCACAAAGGTCGATTGGAGTAAACTCATCAAGACAGACATCAATAGAAGGAGTTGTAATAGTTACAGTATTTAAGTTAACTGTGGAAGAATCTGATTGATTTTATCTCTGATGGATGAAATTTTATTATTGAAAAAGTTCATAAAGTCCTGACTAGTAAGCTCTAAGGGGATTGCTAGGATTGACAGAGTCCTGATTCTTGTCAACCTGGCTACAGTACTGAAAGAAACCTGGGATTATTCTTGTTCTCTTCTATTAATGCAGAGTAATAACTCGATCTAGCTTTTCTAAGAGAATTTTTTATAAATTAAAAGATGATTTCTCCAAGCTAAATTGATTTCATCTAAATTAGTAGAGCGCCATTTTCTTTCTAATTGACGAGTCTTTTGTTTTAAGCTACGAGTTTCTGTGTTGAACCAAGGAAGTTAAAAACTCTCTGATTAGACTTTTTCTTTTTTAAGGGGCCACCAAGTCTAGAGCCTGATGCAGAGAAGCTGAAACACTATCCACCATGTTATCAATACAGAAGGAGCAAGCTGTCTATAGCTTATTTCCGTTGTGTTGACACATGCATAGAGGAAACAATCTGCATAAATTTGGAAACAGCATCATCTCTGAGAGGCATCTACTGTGATAATATTTTCTTTAGGAGCCAAATAGTCAGAAATAGTAAAATCAAAGGTTAACAGACAATGGTCTGACAGTACAGGGTTATGAGGAGACCCTACAAGATTTTCTATTTCTATGCCATATGTCAGAACAAGGTCCATGTATGGTGGAGGTAATGAGTAGAATTTCCTACTTTCTGAGAAAACCCATCAAGTCTAATATTGAATTAAAAGCCACATTAAGGCAGTCACTATCTACATCCACATGTATATTAAAGTCCCCTACTATAATTATTCTATCAGATTTCAGCACTAAATCAGCTAAGAAATCAGCAAATTCGGATAAAAATTCTGAATAGGTTGATGGGGGACGATAACTATGGCAAATAAAATTGGGTTTAACCTGAAATTGCTAAAGTGCCCAACACTGAGGACCAGGCCCTCAAAGGAATTATAAACATGTTTTTTGCTTTACATTAACTAGTAATTTGGCATGGTAAATTGTTGCTACTCCTCCTCCACGACCAGAAACTTCTGGGATTTTGTCAGTTTAAATAACCAGAGGGAGTTGATTCATTTAAACCAACATAATTCTCTTTGCCCTAACCAAGTCTCTGTAAGGGATATTAAATCAATCTGATGATCAATTAACAGATCATGGACTAACAGAGACTTGGAGTTAGAGACCTAATATTTAATAAACCACATTTAATTTTTAAATTATGAGGAGGAACAGAGGCCAAATCATTCAATTTAGAGGCTTTATGTTTAATTTGAGTTTTACCAATATTTTGCTTTATCACTTTGGGATGCTTATACATTATATTTTTATTTACTTTGGAGGGAGCAGACAACGATTCTCTGATGGGGAAGACAGGGTGCTAAGCTGAGGGGGGGTGGCGGATGAAGAGGAGCTGCAGAGAGGCGTGTAAGACTGGAGACTCTGCTTCCTGGTCCCAACTCTGAGTAGTCACGGTTTTGGAAATTTGGATAAAAAAGATGCCAGATTGTTAGATAAATGAGAAGCACCATCCAAAGTGGGATGAATGCTGTCTCGTCTCATAAGACCCAGGTTTTCCCAAAAAAAGAGCTCCAATTGTCAATGTAGCCCACGTCATTTTAGGACACCACACAGACAGCCAGCGGTTCAAGGATGACGGAGCGACTAAACATGTCATCACTGGTCAGATTGGGGAGGGGTCCAGAGAACACTACAGTGGCAGACATCGTTTTTGCAAACTCACACACCGATTCTATATTAAGTTTCGTGACTTCCGACTGCCGGAGACGGATGTCATTAATGCCGGCGTGAATAACAATTGTGGAGTATTTACAGTTACTTTTAGCCAGCATTTTCAAATTTGACTCGATGTCGCCTGCTCTGGCCCCAGGAATACATTGGACTATGTCCGCTGGAGTCTCTAGGTTCACGTTTCTGACCACAGAGTCGCCAATGATCAGAGTTTTTTCCTCAGCGGGTGTGTCGCTGAGCGGGGGAAAAACGATTAGAAACTGTGAACAGGTTGGTGGTGAACCGGGGCTTTGCAACTAGGCTTCCTTCTCACCGTCACCCACCCAGTCTCCTCGCTGCTGAGGAGAGCCGGGGAACCGCTGACAGTGGGACCTAAGCTAGCTAGCTCCGCTGCAGCTAATGGGCGTCCGTCGAGATTAACTGGCGCAGACGGTGTTTCAATGCAGCGGAGCCGGGATTCCAAATCAGACAACCTCGCCTCGAGCGCCTCAAAAAGACAACATTTATTACATTTACCATTATCACTAAAAGAGGCAGAGGTGTAGCTAAACATCTGACAGAGAGAGCACACCAGAGGAGGAGAGGAAAGAGAGCTAGTAGCCATAGCTACTAGCTCTGGCTACTAGCTACTAGCCATAGCTACTAGCAATTGTCCAAAAGTAATTGGACAATTGACTCAGAAGGCTGCAAAAAAAAAAAATAACAAGGCTGCATGGGCTCTTCCCTCATTAACCTGTCATCAATTAAGCAGTTAAAAGGTCTGGAGTTGATTCCAAGTGTGGCGTTTGCATTTGGAAGCTGTTGCTGTGAACACACAACATGCGGTCAAAGGAGCTCTCAATGGAGGTGAAACAGACCATCCTGAGGCTGAAAAAAAAGAAGAAATCCATCAGAGAGATAGCAGAAATGTTAGGAGTGGCCAAATCAACAGTTTGGTACATTCTGAGAAAAAAGAGTGCACTGGTGAGCTTGGGAACTCAAAAAGGCCTGGACGTCCACGGAAGACAACAGTGGTGGATGATCACAGAATCCTTTCCATGGTGAAGAACAACCCCTTCACAACATCCACTCAAGTGAAGAACACTCTCCAGGAAGTAGGTGTATCAGTATCTAAGTCTACCATAAAGAGAAGACTTCATGAGAGTAAATACAAAGGATTCACCACAAGGTGCAAACCATGAATCGGCCTCAAAAATAGAAAGGCCAGAATTGACTTTGCCAAAAAACACCTGAAGAAGCCAGCCCAGTTCTGGAACAGCATTCTTTGGACAGATGAGACTAAGATCAACCTGTACCAGAATGATGGGAAGAATAAAGTTTGGAGAAGAATTGGAACAGCTCATGATCCAAAGCACTACATCTTCTGTAAAACATGGTGGAGGCAGTGTGATGGCATGGGCATGCATGGCTTCCAATGGCACTGGGTCACTTGTGTTTATTGATGATGTGACAAAAGACAGAAGCAGCCAGATGAATTCTGAAGTGTATAGGGATATACTTTCTGCTCAGATTCAGCCAAATGCAGCAATGTTGATTGGACGGCGCTTCACCAATGATCCAAAACATACTGCAAAAGCAACCCAGGAGTTTTTTAAAGCAACGAAGTGGAATATTCTGCAATGGCCGAGTCAATCACCAGATCTCAACCCAATCGAGCATGCATTTCACTTGCCCAAGACAAAACTTAAGGCGGAAAGACCCACAAACAAGCAACAACTGAAGACAGCTGCAGTAAAGGCCTGGCAAAGCATCACAAAGGAGGAAACCCAGCGTTTGGTGATGTCCAGGGTTCCAGACTTCAGGCAGTCATTGCCTGCAAAGGATTCTTCAACAAAATATTGAAAAGTAACATTTTACTTAGGGTTATGTTTATTTGTCCAATTACTTTTGAGCCCCTGAAATGAGGAGCGTTTGTATAAAAATAGCTACAATTCCCTACATGTTTAATCATATATTTTTGGTTCAACCCCTTGAATTAAACTTTGAAGTCTGCACTTCAATTCCGTTGTAGCTGTTTCATTTCAAATTCAATGTCGGTGGCATGCAGAGCCCAAATCATGAAGATAGGTGTCACTGTCCAAATATTTCTGAGGCCTAACTGTATTTACACAAGCAATGGTTCAGTCCTTTTGACACCGTTTTATTGTACAGAGGTTACCTCATCATCTTATCTTAAAGAATATGCAACAAGAAATCAGTACAATATTAAAAAAAAAAAAACGAAATTTGCCACTTACCAGCGGCTAACGGGACTCACTCACTGCCATGGTCGCTGCGTTTTTGTCCATTGTGGTCATATATTTTGCATTCTGTCGGTTTAATTTATGCTTTCTACCACATCTACAAGTCTTATGATTATCCCACATAAATTTCACTTGTATCCCTCGCGCTATTTTCCGTGTACAAAGCCATCTAGGTGACGGTAGACGATGACGGATCGTGGCCATATTAGCTTTCTCAGCTAAAAGAAGGGAATACAGGAAAGGAAAGAGGAGTTCTTCTTCTTTGGTGTATTACGTGTCATCCATTGAGTCCTCCAACGCATGTCTGCCACCTTCTGAAACTGGAAGATCAGTACAAATCAGTACAATTCCCCAATGCAGCCGGCAATGTCAGAGTGACATGACAGGCGCAGCGCCGCGCTCTGCCACTAGGGGCACGCAAATTCTCACACTCAAAGGGTTTTACTCTTTAAAGTTAACCTTTTAACTGCCCTAGGTGCCATGTGGCACCTGGGGAAATGCAAGGCAACTCAAGCCCCCCCCCCCCCGTGGTCAAGAGTGGTAAAAAGTTTGTCAATAAAACGGTTCAGACTTCCAAGGCTATAACTTGAAAGTTACAAGAGATAATGGCTTACTGTCAATTAGAAAGGTGTAGAAAATGATCCAAAGTTTCAGATAGGAATAAATTTATGCATCTAATTTGCATAATGTAACGGCAGCTATACAAATGACATAACTCAGTCAAAAGTGGACTTTTGACACATTTACATAAAGAATGGTCCGTTTTTTTGACGCTGATTTGTCTACAGGGGTATGTTTTTATCTAATCTTCAAAGTATATGAACCAGAAAATCACTAAAATGTAAAAAAAAAACCCAACATATTTCTCTCTTACCTGTTACCGGGAGGGGGGCTCGCCCGCCCACGTGACCGGTCCGTTTTCGTCCATCGCAGCCAATGTTTCTGCATTTGCTCAGCCATTTACACCCGTGTACCACATCTACAAACTCTTATGATTATCCCACGTGAATTTTGGTTGTATTACGTGGCTGTTTTCCCCGTTTCACGCAGTTTCCGTCATCATCGCTGTTGCGATGACCAAACACGGCAGCATCCACATTGGTGTGTGAGCTCAAAGCGGAAAAAGGAAGAAGAATAATGAGGATTTCTCCTTCTTTGCTATATTCCATGTCAGCCATGATTCCTTCAGCATGTGTCTGCCACCTTCTAAACTGTCAGATCAATAGAGATTAGTATAAATTCTCAGTATAGCCGGTGAACGTCAATAAGTTGACATTTAATCTGGGCAGTTAAAGGGTTAAAAGCACATATATGTACATATTTATATATTGTACATATACATATATTTACATATTTACATATTTATTCCATCTAGCTACAATGCTCCACACTGTGTGTGTTTATATATTTACATATTTATTCCATCTAGCTACAATGCTCCGCACTGTGTGTTTATATACTCATATATTTATTCCATCCAGCTACAATGCTCCGCACTGTTTATATATTTATATATCTATTCCATCTAGCTACAATGCTCCGCACTGTGTTGGTCTCTATACAGTGGGGCAAAAAAGTATTTTAGTCAGCCACCAGTTGTGCAAGTTCTCCCACTTAAAAGATGAGAGAGGTCTCCAATTTTCATCATAGGTATACCTCAACTATGAGAGACAAAATGAGAAAAAAAAAATCCAGAAAATCACAGTGAAGGATTTTTAATGAATTAATTGGTAAATTCCTCGGTAAAATAAGTATTTGGTCAATAACAAAAGTTCATCTCAATACTTGGTTATATACCCTTTGTTGGCAATGACAGAGGTCAAACATTTTCTGTAAGTCTTCACAAGGATTTCACACACTGTTGCTGGTATTAGAGATTAGAGATTAGTATAAATTCTCAGTATAGCCGGTGAACGTCAATAAGTTGACATTTAATCTGGGCAGTTAAAGGGTTAAAAGCACATATATGTACATATTTATATATTGTACATATACATATATTTACATATTTACATATTTATTGGGCTGCACGGTGGCGCAGTGGTTAGCACTGCGGCAGCACAGTTTACCCTTGGCCGGGGGATTGTGGGGATCGTGGGATCGTGGGTTCGATCCTAGCCCCCGACCAACAGTGATCTGTGTGGAGTTTGCATGTTCTCCCCGTGTTGCGTGGGTTCACTCCGGGATTTCTCCGGTTTCCTCCCACATGCCAAAAACATGCATGTTAGGTTAATTGGCTGTTCTAAATTGTCCCTAGATATCTGTTTCCTATAGGCCCTTAGAATAGAGGGTTAGTATTAATGAAAGCACTTTGAGTGGTCTTTGTGACTAGAAAAGCGCTATATAAGTGCAGGTTAGTTAGTTAGTTAGTTAGTTAGTATTTTGGCCCATTCCTCCATGCAGATCTCCTCTAGAGCAATGATGTTTTGGGGCTATCGCTGGGCAACACGGACTTTCAACTCCCTCCAAAGATTTTCTATGGGGTTGAGATCTGGAGACTGGCTAGGCCACTCCAGGACCTTGAAATGCTTCTTACGAAGCCACTCCTTTGTTGCCCGGGCGGTGTGTTTGGGATCATTGTCATGCTGAAAGACCCAGCCACGTTTCATCTTCAATGCCCTTGCTGATGGAAGGAGGTTTTCACTCAAAATCTCACGATACATGGCCCCATTCATTCTTTCCTTTACACGGATCAGTGGTCCTGGTCCCTTTGCAGAAAAACAGCCCCAAAGTATGATGTTTCCACCCCCATGCTTCACAGTAGGTATGATGTTCTTTCTCCTCCAAACACGACAAGTTGAGTTTTTACCAAAAAGTTCTATTTTGGTTTCATCTGACCATATGACATTCTCCCAATCCTCTTCTGGATCATCCAAATGCTCTCTAGCAAACTTCAGACGGGCCTGGACGTGTACTGGCTTAAGCAGGGGACACGTCTGGCACTGCAGGATTTGAGTCCTGGCGGCATAGTGTGTTACTGATGGTAGCCTTTGTTACTTTGGTCCCAGCTCTCTGCAGGTCATTCACTAGGTCCCCCCGTGTGGTTCTGGGATTTTTGCTCACCGTTCTCGTGATCATTTTGACCCTACAGAGTGAGATCTTGCATGGAGCCCCAGATCGAGGGAGATTATCAGTGGTCTTGTATGTCTTCCATTTTCTAATAATTGCTCCCACAGTTGATTTCTTCACACCAAGCTGCTTACCTATTGCAGATTCAGTCTTCCCAGCCTGGTGAAGGTCTACAATTTTGTTTCTGGTGTCCTTTGACAGCTCTTTGGTCTTGGCCATAGTGGAGTTTGGAGTCTGACTGTTTGAGTGAAAACCTCCTTCCATCAGCAAGGGCATTGAAGATGAAACGTGGCTGGGTCTTTCAGCATGACAATGATCCCAAACACACCGCCCGGGCAACAAAGGAGTGGCTTCGTAAGAAGCATGTCAAGGTCCTGGAGTGGCCTAGCCAGTCTCCAGATCTCAACCCCATAGAAAATCTTTGGAGGGAGTTGAAAGTCCGTGTTGCCCAGCGATAGCCCCAAAACATCATTGCTCTAGAGGAGATCTGCATGGAGGAATGGGCCAAAATACCAGCAACAGTGTGTGAAATCCTTGTGAAGACTTACAGAAAATGTTTGACCTCTGTCACTGCCAACAAAGGGTATATAACAAAGTATTGAGATGAACTTTTGTAGGTGACCAAATACTTATTTTACTGAGGAATTTACCAATTAATTCATTAAAAATCCTTCAATGTGATTTTCTGGATTTTTTTTTTCTCATTTTGTCTCTCATAGTTAAGGTATACCTATGATGAAAATTGGAGACCTCCCTCATCTTTTAAGTGGGAGAACTTGCACAATTGGTGGCTGACTAAATACTTTTTTGCCCCACTGTATATAGACACACAGTGCGGAGCATTGTAGCTAGATGGAATAGATATATAAATATATAAACAGTGCGGAGCATTGTAGCTGGATGGAATAAATATATGAGTATATAAACACACAGTGCGGAGCATTGTAGCTAGATGGAATAAATATGTAAATATATAAACACACACAGTGTGGAGCATTGTTGCTAGATTTTTTTTTTTTATTTTTTATTTTTTTTTTGTTACTTATTTGTACCCGTAGGTAGACTTGGTTTGCAGTCTGGTGACAAGCCACCGGCTGCTGGTCGCTGCGTGCGCGAGCGCCCTAAACCTACATGTTTTTGGTGTGCGGGAGGAAACCGGAGAAATCCCGGAGTAAACCCACGCACACGGGGAGAACATGCAAACTCCACACAGCTCACTGTTGGTCGGGGGCTGGGATCGAACCCACGATCTCATGATCCCCGCGGTCCCCCGGCCGAAGGTAAAACTGTGCTGCCACAGTGCTAAACCACTGCGCCACCGTGCAGCCCAATGATGGAATGAATACAGTATACACTACCGTTCAAAAGTTTGGGGTCACTTAGAAATTTCCTTATTTTTGAAAGAAAAGGCACTGTTTTTTCAATGAAGATAACTTTAAACTAATCAGAACTACACTCTAATATCTAATATACATTGCTAATGTGGTAAATGACTATTCTAGCTGCAAATGTCTGGTTTTTGGTGCAATATCTACATAGGTGTATAGAGGCCCATTTCCAGCAACTATCACTCCAGTGTTCTAATGGTACAAAACTGACCTTCCTTTGAGCAGGTTGAGTATCTGGAAAAAATTATTTCAAATACAAATCATTTTTTCTAACCTTGTCAATGTCTTGAATATATTTTCTATTCATTTTACAACTCATGGTGGTAAATAAGTGTGACTTCTTCATGGAAAACACAAAATAATTGTCTGGGTGACCCAAAACTTTTGAACGGGTAGTGTATAAATATATAAACACACAACAGTGTGGAGCATTGTTGCTAGATGGAATAAATATATAAATTATAAACACACACAGTGCGGAGCATTGTAGCTAGAAGGAATAAATATGTAAATATGTAAATATATGTATATGTACAATATATAAATATGTACATATATGTGCTTTTAACCTTTAACTGCCCAGAGTAAATGTCAACTTATTGACGTTCACCGGCTATACTGAGAATTATACTAATCTCTATTGATCTGACAGTTTAGAAGGTGGCAGACACTTGCCGAAGGAATCATGGCTGACATGGAATATAGCAAAGAAGGAGAAATCCTCATTATTATTATTCTTTTTCCGCTTTGAGCTCACACACCAATGTGGATGCTGCCGTGTTTGGTCATCGCAACCAGCGATGATGACAGAAACTGCGTGAAACGGGGGAAAACAGCCACGTAATACACACCAAAATTCACGCGGGATAATCATAAGAGTTTGTCGATTTGGTACACGGGTGTAAATGGCTGAGCAAACGCAGAAACATTGGCTGCGATGGACGAAACGGACCGGTCACGTGGGCGGGGCGCGCCCCCTCCCGGTAAACAGGTAAGAGAGAAATATGTTGGTTTTTTTTGACATTTTAATGATTTTCTGGTTCATATACTTTGAAGATTAGATAAAAACATACCCCTGTAGACAAATCAGCGTCAAAAAAACGGACCATTCTTTATGTACATGTGTCCAAAGTCCACTTTTGACTGAGTTATGTCATTTGTATAGCTGCCGTTACATTATGCAAATTAGATACATAAATTTATTCCTATCTGAAACTTTGGATCATTTTCTACACCTTTCTAATTGACAGTAAGCCATTATCTCTTGTAACTTTCAAGTTATAGCCTTGGACGTCTGAACCGTTTTATTGACAAACTTTTTACCACTCTTGACCACGGGGGGGGGGGGGGCGCCCGCCCACGTGACCGGTCCGTTTTCGTCCATCGCAGCCAATGTTTCTGCGTTTGCTCAGCCACGTTTGCTCAGCCTGCGTTTGCTCAGCCACTCCCTGCCCCCCAGGCTATGGGGGGCAGGGAGTGGGCGAACAATCTGAATCTGTTTTTCAATAGGTTTGACCAACTGCCCTCCCCCCCGACTGCACAACAACCACTGCTGCCTCTGAAGACATCAAGTCCTGTTGCCCACTCCACCATCACCCCCCCCACTCCCAACACACAGCCCCCCAACCTGACCCTCACTAAGACCCAGGTGAGGACGGAGCTGAGGAAGATCAAGGCGAGGAAGGCGTCGGGTCCGGACGGCACCAGTGCAAAGCTCCTCAAGTCCTGTGCAGACCAGCTGTGTGGGATTGTGGAGTACATCTTCAACCTGAGCCTGAAGCTGGGGAGGGTACCACAGCTGTGGAAAACATCTTGTGTGGTACCTGTACCAAAGACTTCCCACCCCAAAGATCTGAACAGCTACAGACCAGTGGCCCTGACGTCTCACATGATGAAGACCCTGGAGAGACTGCTCCTTGCTCACCTCCGCCCCCTGGTGGGACCAGCGATGGATCCACTCCAGTTTGCCTACCAGCATGGCATTGGGGTGGAGGATGCGGTCATCTTCCTCCTTCACTGTTCTCTGTTCCACCTGGAGAAGCCCGGGAATGTGGTGAGGATCATGTTCTTTGACTTCTCCAGTGCTTTCAACACCATCCAACCGATGATCCTGAAGGACAAGCTGCTGTGCGCAGGGGTGGACCAGCACCTGTCATCATGGATCCTGGACTATCTCACAAACCGGCCACAGTTTGTGAGAACCTGGGACTGTGTGTCCGACACGATCATCGGTAGCACGGGGGCCCCACAGGGAACGGTCTTTGGCTCCCTTCCCTGATCACCCTTTATACTGCCGGACTTCTCATACAACACACCACACTGCCATCTACAGAAGTCTCTGATGACTCTGCGATCGTTGGCCTCATCTCCAACGGAGATGAAGCTGAGTTACAGCGGACTTATCCAGGACTTTGTGGACTGGTGCCATCAGGAACTGCCCTCCAGATCAATGCGAGGAAAACTAAGGAGCTGGTGGTGGACTGCCGCAGGCAAGGACAACCCCTCCAAGCACCAGTAAATATACAGGGAACAGACATTGAGATGGTGACATCCTACAAGTACCTGGGTGTTCATCTGAACAATAAACTAGACTGGTCACACAATACTGACGCACTCTACAAGAAGGGACAGCGCAGACTGTTCCTACTGAGGAGACTCAGGTCTTTTGGTGTACAAGGGGCGCTGCTGAAGACATTCTATGACATGGTGGTGGCATCAGCCATCACTTTTGGAGTGGTCTGCTGGGGCAGTGGCATTACCGCAGCCGATAGGAAGA
This sequence comes from Pholidichthys leucotaenia, assembly GCA_020510985.1. Taxonomy (NCBI): domain Eukaryota; kingdom Metazoa; phylum Chordata; class Actinopteri; order Cichliformes; family Pholidichthyidae; genus Pholidichthys; species Pholidichthys leucotaenia. The sequence continues at coordinate 200,640,151 of CM035840.1, forward strand.
GACTGAACAAACTGATCAAGAAAGCTAGCTCTGTCCTGGGGCAGTGCCTTGACCCAGTGGAGGAGATAGGAGAGAGAAGGATGGTGGCTAAACTGTCATCTCTGCTGGAGTCCGAGTTCCACCTTATGTAGGACACACTGAATGTACTAAGGAGCTCATTTAGCAGCAGACTACATCATCCTAGGTGCACAACCGAGAGGTTTCACAGGTCCTTCCTACCTACGGCTGTCAGACTGTACAACCTAAGCAGGGCTGCTCGCAGAGATAGCAAAAAGACGTGACAACCTAATAGTATTGAATGCAAAAGAAGCAATAGACCTACACAATGGTCCCCTCCGGTATACAACTAGGAAAAGACCGGTAGCTACAGAGGGTGACAATATGTGTGGGTACATAATCATACCATGTAGGATAACTAAGTAGACGGTTATGCTGCTGTTTCATTCCATCTAGCTACAATGCTCCGCACTGTGTGTGTTTATATATTTATATATTTATTCCATCTAGCGACAATGCTCCACACTGTGTGTTTATACATTTACATATTTATTCCATCTAGCTACAATGCTCCGCACTGTGCGTGTTTATATATTTACATATTTATTCCATCTAGCTACAATGCTCCGCACTGTGTGTGTTTATATATTTACATATTTATTCCATCTAGCTACAATGCTCCGCACTGTGTGTGTTTATATATTTACATATTTATTCCATCTAGCTACAATGCTCCGCACTATGTGTGTTTATATATTCATATATTTATTCCATCTAGCTTCAACGCTCCACACTGTATGTGTGTTTATATATTCACGTATTTATTCCATCTAGCTACAATGCTCCGCACTGGGTGTTTATATATTTATATATTTATTCCATCTAGCTACAATGCTCCGCACTGTGTGTCTATATATTTATGTTTATATGTACATATGTATACTCGCTGCTCTTGTTTTTTTCTTGCCTTCTGATTGTTGCTCTGAGTGTTGCTATCCCTGTGCTGTTGCAATCCTGGAATTTCCCCATTGTGGGACTAATAAAGGCTTATCTTATCTTATCTTCTTCCATCCCTGGTGTATTTTGAGAGCCGAAATATGCGAGAAGGAGTCGTTGGTAATAGGCTGGAGGCTCTGAGGTGGAGGCTCTGAGTGACCTTGTTTTACGGCCAGGGCTGCCAATAGCTCTGATTGTAGGCAGTCATCGGAGAATGCCTTTTTGATGGCTTTGCAGAGTCACATTTAGTCTGTCCTGATATCTGATGGCTGTCTGTCTATAAATTTTGACATCAACCTGTTAGATTTTAGTTTAATCAAATAGATGCGATCGTCAACCGTAGCATGAGGGTACTTGTGCAAGTAGTAGTCAATGTCTTATAAATAGGCTTTGGTATCAGGTGAACCAGTAGGGCCTGGATCAGATTTCGTAAGATTTTGCACACACATGCTTTCCACGCAATCATCCGTACTCGAAACAGGAATCAGACGATGGAGTGCGGTGGAAGTCCCAGTCTGATGAGATGCATTCTCCTTTCGACCTAACCGACCTGTTCGCAGTTTGTGGTCTTGGGTGTGGGGTAGCTGTGGTTTCTGGAGGTCGTGGAAGCGAATGTGGTCTTGCTTCCTTTTGTTGTTGGTATTCCTCCACTTCCTCTTTTAAATCTATTAGATCTTGGTGTGCTTCCCGCAGAAGCAGTTGACATTCTTTGTAGTCAGACTTCACGTTTTCAAGTTGACCTTCAACTCTTTTGACTTCCTTCTTTGTGTCCTGGAGGGCATCTTCAAGTTCACTGTTCTCTTGGCTAAACAAGTTGCTGTCATGAGTCAACCGTCACTTTTCTGGCTTTGCCTGGTTCAAATCTCATAACACATTATCAAGTTGAGCTTGAGTTTCATCGTTTTCATCTTGAGATTGTTCCAGTTTCTTCCTTAGTGATTTGTTCTCTTCCTGGAGAGAGGGGATTGTTGATTGTTGATTCCCTAGCTCATTCTCAGCACATAATGCTTTAGCTTCAGCTACTTTTAATCTCGCGACTAATGCTAGCATAAACTTTCCCAAAATGCTGGGGAGATCCTTTCCTTTTGGTGAGATTTAAGTGTAATCATCCAAAAGGTCTTCATTGAATTGCTTCAGATCTTCGGGCTGTGCTTTCTTGACCTGTGTTGTGAAGTTAGATATAAAATCAGAAGTCCATCCTTCCAATGTTGCTTGAAAGTCACCCAGTTTGGTAATCGGTCGGTTGTTTGTTGACCCACCATGTTTTACCGTTGTTTGTTAGTTAGCTTAAAATTAACTGGTTGATTATAGCTAAATTTGTTAGTCAAGGATTCAAGTCAAGGACCTCGATTGTTATTTTATAGTAGTAGTAGTTATAAGTTCTTCTTTGAACTTGTTCCAACTTACAGGCTTGTAAGAAGGGAGGTAGAGTATTGGAATTATTGTAGAAACATGGAGATGTGTTAATTTATTTGTTGAAACTGTATTTTGATTTGTAGTTTAAAATTGTGGTGAGGATCATGTTCTTTGACTTCTCCAGTGCTTTCAACACCATCCAACCGATGATCCTGAAGGACAAGCTGCTGTGCGCAGGGGTGGACCAGCACCTGTCATCATGGATCCTGGACTACCTCACAAACCGGCCACAGTTTGTGAGAACCTGGGACTGTGTGTCCGACACGATCATCGGTAGCACGGGGGCCCCACAGGGAACGGTTTTGGCTCCCTTCCTGTTCACCCTTTATACTGCGGACTTCTCATACAACACAACACACTGCCATCTACAGAAGTTCTCTGATGACTCTGCAATCGTTGGCCTCATCTCCAACGGAGATGAAGCTGAGTACAGAGGACTTATCCAGGACTTTGTGGACTGGTGCCATCGGAACTGCCTCCAGATCAATGCGAGGAAAACTAAGGAGCTGGTGGTGGACTGCCGCAGGCAAGGACAACCCCTCAAAGCACCAGTAAATATACAGGGAACAGACATTGAGATGGTGACATCCTACAAGTACCTGGGTGTTCATCTGAACAATAAACTAGACTGGTCACACAATACTGATGCACTCTACAAGAAGGGACACGTAACCACAGCAAATGGTCTCCTCCACCTCGCCACAGAAGCTCAGAAGCAGAGACCAATCTCAAATCTTGGAAGAAGAAAGAAACTCATATTCTCAGCAGAAAAGATATAGAAGCTGTCAAACATTTCCTAGCGGAGATTCAAAACAACAAAGATAAAACTGCTGACATCCTAGCTGTTGCAACTGTGCCAACTCAGAAAAAATGCTCTAAATCACGAAGAAAAGACAAAAAGAAAACCCCTCCTACAAATAGAGAAGAACCAAAGGACCCAATGCAGTCCAGTGCTGTTATGGCAGCCCAACCACAAGCCAGAGACCACTCCTCTAAAAACGACATTTCGCAAACCCGTGTGGAACCACCAGTTCCACCAGCTGCTACCCACGCTCACAAAGACTTAAAACTGGAACCTTGTTTGTTTGCCATTTGACCATGCGCGCTTACTAACACAACTCTATCGGGCGTGTCACTAATCAAAGTCGCCACTGGTCCCATGACCTTGACTCATCCAGTCTATGTGTCCAAACTTGACTCCATTCCATTGCTTGTCGGCAAAGACCTACTTAATCACTTTGAGCACTGATTGACTTCTAGAATCTCAAACTATGGGCTCAAGCTCAACACCCTCACCCTTCGACCTACCAAGGACACTGAATCATAGTGCTTTGTTCTTGACACTTCGGACACCCTGAGTCTCACACAACTAGCACTGTTGGAACAACTGAACTAATCGAAAGCGACCATAAAAACCAAGGTGAACACTATCCCTCAAGAAGTCAAAGGTCACTTCAAACACAAGGTCAAGACAAGGAATTGAATGACCTTAGGAACTCACTGGCCTAGCAGAAAGCTCTACATGGCCCACTTTGTACCTTTGACTCAACGTTGGTGTCACCTTCTGAACCCCACCCACCCACCCCTGCGGTCTGCGTGGTTACAGGAGCCAAACGAGCTGGCTCCCGGACCCTCCATAACCTAACGGTTTCTGCATCAATGGACCAACTTTTGCAAAACACTCAGGGATGAGAATGGGGTTTGGGAAAAAAAAAGAGGAAACTAAGCCGGGGGTCTTAGTTAGGCCTGCGTCCCCCAAGCCAGATCCAAGGCGGAGCCTTGGTCGGGGGTCTGGGGGGCGTTGCCCCCCAGAAGCTAATGAAATCTGGTGTTTTAGAATGCTCAAATGTGGTCTTATATTTAAAGTTAGAAGTAAGTACAAATGCATTTATAGTTTACCTTTTTAATCTGCTGCTGCATCACATGTGTAAATTTATGATATCTAAATGGTATGTTGATGTAATAATACTAAATTATATTTTACTACTATTTAATATGTTTAGAATGGTAAATGGCATTCACTTATATAGCGCTTTTTCTCATCTCTGGATGACCAAAGCGCTTTACAGATCCTGCTATCCACCCATTCACACACACATTCACACACTGATAAGATAAGATAAGATAAGATGAGCCTTTATTAGTCCCACAACGGGGAAATTCCAGGATTGCAACAGCACAGGGATAGCAACACTCAGAGCAACAATCAGAAGGCAAGAAAAAAAAAACAAGCAAGCAAGAGCAGCTAATATACATATGTACATATTACTATAAAATATACTGTATATATACACACACACAGACACACAGTGCAGAGCATTGTAGCTGGATGGAATAAATATATGAATATATAAACACACAGTGCAGAGCATTGTAGCTAGATGGAATAAATATGTAAATATATAAACACCCACAGTACGGAGCATTGCAGCTAGGTGGACTAAATATGTAAGTATATAAACACACACAGTGCGGAGCAATGTAGCTAGATGGAATAAATATATAGATATATAAAAACACAGTGCGGAGCATTGTAGCTAGATGGAATAAATATATAGATATATAAATATAAACACACCCAGTGCTGAGCATTGTAGCTAGATGGAATAAATATATGAATATATGAACACACAGTGCAGAGCATTGTTGCTAGATGGGATGAAACAGCATAACCCTCTACTTAGTTATCCTACATGGTATGATTATGTGCCCATACATATTCTCACCCTCCATAGCGACCGGTATTTTCCTAGTGGTATGCCGGAGGGGACCATTGTGTAAGTCTATTGCATCTTTTGCATTTAAAAACTATTAGTTTGTTAGGTCTTTTTGCTATCTCTGCGAGCAGCCCTGCTTAGGTTGTACAGTCTGACAGCCGTTGGTAGAAGGACCTACGAAACCTCTCGGTTGTGCACCTGGGATGATGTAGTCTGCTGCTAAATGAGCTCCTCAGTGCATTCAGTACGTCCTGCATAGGGTGGAACTCGGACTCCAGCAGAGATGACAGTTTAGCCACCGTCCTTCTCTCTCCTATCTCCTCCACTGGATCAAGGCGCTGCCCCAGGACAGAGCTAGCTTTCTTAATCAGTTTGTTCAGTCTCTTCCTATCGGCTGCTGTAATGCCACTGCCCCAGCAGACCACTCCAAAAGTGATGGCTGATGCCACCACCGTGTCATAGAATGTCTTCAGCAGCGCCCCTTGTACACCAAAAGACCTGAGTCTCCTCAGCAGGAACAGCCTGCGCTGTCCCTTCTTGTAGAGTGCGTCAGTATTGTGTGACCAGTCTAGTTTATTGTTCAGATGAACACCCAGGTACTTATAGGATGTCACCATCTCGATGTCTGTTCCCTGTATATTTACTGGTGCTGTGAGGGGCTGCCCATGCCTGCGGCAGTCCACCACCAGCTCCTTAGTTTTCCTTGCGTTGGAAGGAACCTGTGTTCCTGCCATACGCACCTGTGTGCACAGATGCTAGCCTGGCCACCAAGACCAACTGGGGGTTCAGTGTCTTGCTCAAGGACACTTTGACATGCAGACTTCAGACAGAGTGGGAATCGAACCCATGACCCTCCGATCAGTAGTCGGTCACACTACACCTGCGCCACAGCCGCCCCTTAAACTGCCGCCCCTAGAACTGACACAGAATTACATTTACATAGTTCTAGAACAGACAAAATAATTTAACCAAGTAAAATAAATTATAAATATTAACAAAATTCCATCACCAAGTCCATCACCCATTTATTATTTTACAATATTATACATATTATTTTACATTTCTGATTTATTAATGTGTGCATTTGTTAGTATTACTAGGAATATAAAAAAGTTGCATATTAGTATATTTTAATATTTGAAAGATAATCTAAGAAAGTAAGTAAAACCTAAAAGATGTTTAGTGTTTCAAATTATCAAGTGTTTCAAAACAGGCATGACGTCACAACTTACACATGCTATTTCATAACAAATTCATTACGCGAAAATTCTCAAGTACATTACTTATAACGAGAAAAAAATCTTACCTCGGAATGTGTCTAATGATCACTAATTGCTGTAATCGGGGCCGATTGTGATGAACTTTGACTGGCATCTGAAGTTAACCGTGTCCATCGATCGTTTTGAACGCAGCACGAGCGACTAATTCGATCTCCTTGTAGCCACAATTTTGAGATGTTTCTGGGTTTTTTTCGAGCCATTCCCAACGAAACTTGTTCCTTATCCCTTTGTCTTCTTGCTTTGTTGTCTTTCTTGAGTTTTAGGTTCACCATTTTCACGAAATCGGGAAAACTCGGTTGATTGAATTGTCCGCCATTTGCATTTCGCTCCACGTGTGGGATATGACAAAGGAATAACAAAATCGTCGATTGGTTGCTTCAATAAGTATCAGCCAATCAGTGGCCTTGTTACATTACATTACTGATCTCGCTGGGTAGCGTGTTCTGCGCGGTGGATTTGAGCAGCCGATCGAAAATACGACTCGCCGCTCATAACAGACCCCCCCCCACCCCAAAAATTTCTCCTCGAATTTAGACGATTCACGAGAATGACCCTAGACATGATCAAATCCGAGGAATTCCTCAGATCCGCGGAGGATTCTCATCCCTGAACACTAGGTGCGCATCTACTCAAGCCCGTGACACAATGATCCATAAAACCGTCGAACACTAGTTGGACCTGATTGTACACGTGCTCCCTGCATCAACTTTCTCTAATATACCGAAATCAAAAACACTTCCTGCAATGCGGCCTTCTCTGCAGCTACGCAACAGCACTCATATTCTCAGACTCAGAACTCAGAAAAGATTTATTGCCAAGTACATTCACAGTAAATAACTGATAAATATACGAGGGATTTGACTTGACACTGAGAACGACATAGTTGACATTTTCAGTGACGCGGCAGCGTCAGTGACGCGCCTGTCAGCAGAATGGGAACAGGAAGCAATGGGGGAGAAAAAGGATTTTTTTTTTTTTTTGTTACTTATTTGTACCCGTAGGTAGATTCGGTTTGCAGTCTGGTGACAAGCTACTGGCTGCTGGTCGCTGCGTGCGCGAGCGCCCTAAACCTACATGTTTTTAGTATGCGGGAGGAAACCGGAGAAATCCCGGAGAAAACCCACACAACACGGGGAGAACATGCAAACTCCACACAGCTCACTGTTGGTCAGGGGCTGGGATCGAACCCACGATCCCCGCGATCCCCCGGCCGAGGGTAAACTGTGCTGCCACAGTGCTAAACCACTGTGCCACCGTGCAGCCCAGGATAAACACAATAGGAGAGAGAAAAAAGCATTGTTTGTCAGAATTCACGCTTCCAATGAACAGTCATTGCCACCACTCGTAGTTCATCGAAACCAGAGGGGGGTGAGGATTGATAACACCCATTACCTTCCAGCTGCAGAACGCAGAGGTGTCAAAACGACGTACCACACTCCTAAGGCCACATATCAAAAACACTTGGACCAATCCGCCAAACGACACAAAGCGTACAACGACCAAAAAGCCTCCCATGGCAAACCTCAAAGGGGGGGCGAGGTCTTCCACTACGCATTTGTACCGCAAATACAATAAACAATCTACAGGCAGGAAAAATTGCTCCTAAATTCCTGCCCGGCTGGACGGATCCACACGTTGTCAACAACAAACTGGTCACTTATGTACCAAATCCAGAACCCCATTTTCAAATGGGTCCATCACAATCAGAGTAAACTTTACCAAAACCCCATGGGACTTGTCGGGGACAACACTGTCACAGTAAGTCCTTAAGTAAGATTAAAATCAGGCCTGCATCTGAGAAATAACCGTTAGCGAACTATTAGCCTCAGGTACACTCGGTCGCATTTCGCCAAACCAATCCGTTAACTGCATCAAAACTTCCAAAAGAAAAAAGGGTAAATTAAAATAAAATGATCCCTTAAGCTAATCTCAAAAGACCGATTGGGATCTCAGGAGCACGGTTGTGTGCTAAACCAAATGATTACAAAGAGCAAGCTGTGGAAGGTCTTGTTTTCTGTATGACTTTTTGTCTCAACTGTTCCTCTGAAGACTCATTCTGAAAGAGAAGCTTTCATTAAAAAGAAAAAATCAGAAGTCAGGAGGGATTGCAGTTTGGACTGAAGCAGGAGAACCAAACCTTTGGTGGGGCCTTGGCCTCCACTGCTGGCTAACATCAACAGCTTCAGCCTGCAACTAAACTGCTGGCTAACTCCATCTGCTTCACCCTAGATCTTCACTGCTGGTTAACATCTGCAGCTCCAGCCTTGGCCTCCACTGCTGGTTAACACCAACTTCTTTAGCCTGGGACTAAACTGCTGGCTAATTCTAACTGCTTCAGTCTGCATCTTCACTGTTGACTAACATCAAGCAATGTGAGAGCAGGCCACACAGCCTGGGCATTTCCTGGTTGATGATACCAGAATTAAAGCGTACCTGTGGTGGTCATGAAAAAAAAGATATTATATTGAGCCCCTGTCTCACGTTCTAGTTCAAGTTTAAGTTCAAGTTCAAGTTCAAAGCAATGTGATATAAATCCATTGCTGATGTACTGGTTCAGCCATGTCAGCAAAACATGCGAGCAGCCATACTGGCAGCTACATGGCCTGCCAGGACGTTTCCTGTGACGTAGTGTCGTGGATACCGCGATATTGGCTGAGCCTGGAGTGCCCGGATGAGCAGTGGCTTTCAGGATATTCAAATTCAAACGTTTATTTCAAATTCAGGGTTCATATTAAATGCAGAACTAAAACGAGTAGAAAATAAATAAATAAATGCTTAAATTCAGCGGCTCGTCTCATCTGATCTGAGGTCGTAACGGCCGCCAGACGGGCTGGGCTCCTCCCTCGCCGCTAAAACTATATACAGAGCAGCAGACACTCGGCGCTCTTGTAACAGCAAAAACATACAATGCGATATGGATATCGCAACATGGCGGAATGGAAAGCCTTTGGATGTCTCAATAATAAGCGAAAAAACAAAGATAAACACTTCTTTTGTGTACCCAAACCCAGCTCACCTTGTCAGAAGATCGTAGCGGAAAAGTGATTGCGCAATCTCGGAACAGGGCAGACGTTTCCTTTCAGACGAAATTGCGTTGTGTGTGAGGACATTATGCCCAACATTATGCCCGTTTTGACACCTCGTCAGCTGTGTCCATCTCCCCCCCTCCCCCCAGCGCCACTGCCTCCACGGTCCCCACTTCATCAAAGGCGGCCCCCCTCCTCCCCCCCTGCCCTTGTCATCAGTGAGCAGGACGTGCACAGACAGTTCTCCAGACTGAACCCGCGCAAGGCCCCTGGTCCGGACGGCGTGTCTCCCTCCACCCTGAGACACTGTGCGGAAGAGCTGACTCCTGTCTTCACAGACATTTTTAACACCTCCCTGAAGTTATGCCACGTGCCGACCTGCCTCAAAACCTCCACCATCATCCCTGTCCCCAAGAAGCCACGGATCACTGGACTTAACGACTACAGACCTGTAGCGCTCACCTCTGTAGTCATGAAGTCCTTTGAGCGCCTGGTCCTGCCCCACCTCAAGTCCATCACCACTCCCCTCCTGGACCCGCTGCAGTTTGCCTACCGAGCCAACAGGTCTGTGGACGACGCAGTCAACCTGGCCCTCCACTCCATCCTACAGCACCTGGACTCCCCGGGAACCTACGCCAGGATCCTGTTTGTGGACTTCAGCTCTGCATTCAACACCATCCGCCCCGCTCTGCTCCGGGACAAGCTGTCCCTGCTCAACGTGCCTGACTCCCTCTGCAGGTGGATCACCGACTTCCTGACGGACCGGAGGCAGCATGTGCGGCTGGGAAAGACTGTCTCAGACTCTGTTAGCATCAGCACCGGATCACCCCAGGGCTGTGTACTTTCCCCCCTAATCTTCTCCCTTTATACCAACTCCTGCACCTCCAGCCACCAGTCTGTCAAGCTGATCAAGTTTGCGGACGACACCACCCTCATCGGGCTCATCTCCAACGGCGACGAGTCCGTCTACAGGAGAGAGGTGGCCCAGCTGGCGTCCTGGTGCAGCCACAACAACCTGCAGCTGAACGCTCTCAAGACAGTGGAGATGATCGTGGACTTCAGGAAAGTCACAACCCCTCTGCCCCCCCTCACCCTCACAGGCTCTCCCATCACCACTGCAGATTCCTTCCGCTTCCTGGGCACCACCATCACCCGGGACCTCAAGTGGGAGCCGACCATCAGCTCCCTCATCAAAAAGGCCCAGCAGAGGATGTTCTTCCAGCGGCAGCTGAGGAAGCTCAAGCTACCCACCAAGATGTTGGTGCAGTTCTACACGGCCATCATCGAGTCCATCCTCACCACCTCCATAACCGTGTGGTACGCAGGAGCCACTGCCAGGGACAGACTAAGGCTGCAGCGTGTCGTGCGCGCTGCTGAGAAGGTGATTGGCTGCAAGCTCCCATCCCTCCAGGATCTGTACATCTCCAGGACCCGGAGGCGTGCAGGCCGGATCATAGCCGATCCTTCACACCCTGGTCACGTACTGTTTGCCCCCCTCCCCTCAGGTAGAAGACTTCGGTCCATTCAGACTAAAACCTCCCGTCACATGAACAGCTTCTTCCCCTCTGCCATCAGACTGCTGAACACTATGTGACTTATTAGACTCTCGTGCACTACGTACAGCAGCTCAACTGACTCATGTCAATCATCACTGTTTTCTTTTTGCATTACCGACTGCACTATGTGGTACTCCACAATATCTGCTGCTCGCTAATATATTTAAAAATTGCTTGACTAGTATTACTCATTCATATTCTAAATTTTATTGCATGTATAGTTTTTTATTTCTATCTTTTATTTTTATCATGTTTAATGTTGCAGCATTGCACTGAGACAAATTCCTACTTTGTGTACTACATGAACAATGGCAATAAATCTGATTCTGATTCTGACCACTTCGTCACTTTCACCCTCAGAAGACCTTTCTGGCTCAAACCTGTAGCCATGTTGGACGAATTCTTCCTCAGAGTCCGACAATTCAGCCATAATAGAATAAAAACACTCACAAAAGCACCCTAGTCGCTCATACAGGCGGAGCATTGACTTTTCAGTCCCAACGATGTGACGTCACATCCGCATGTGTCATGGCTGCACGCAGAGTTTTCATTGGCTGGCCATGCCTGCGGTCGTATTTGCATATTTTTCTGGTGGTATATGGCTGGCAATAACTATTTAACCAAATAACGAATACTTTGCCTAATGTTTTCAAGTAGAATGCGTTTAGACGACCACCACAGGTACCCTTTAACCAAGGCTATTTTATAGTTTCTCATTTTCCATTACATATCCAAGTTAAACTATGGTCTCTTTGGTTCCACAAATGTTTGATTCATATGTCGTGCTCAGTAATTCAATAACAGTCTATGATGCTCATGATACGTGGGGCAAAAAAGTATTTAGTCAGCCACCAATTGTGCAAGCTCTCCCACTTAAAAGATGAGAGGTCTCCAATTTTCATCATAGGTATACCTCAACTATGAGAGACAAAATGAGAAAAAAAAAATCCAGAAAATCACACTGAAGGATTTTTAAAGAATTTATTTGCAAATTATGGTGGAAAATAAGTATTTGGGCAATAACAAATGTTCATCTCAATACTTTGTTATATACCCTTTGCTGGCAATGACAGAGGTCAAACGTTTTCTATAAATGTCTTCACAAGGTTTTCACACACTGTTGCTGGTATTCTGGCCCATTCCTCCATGCAGATCTCCTCTAGAGCAGTGATGTTTTAGGGTTGTCGCTGGGCAACACGGACTTTCAACTCCCCCCAAAGATTTTCTATGGGGTTGAGATCTGGAGACTGGCTAGGCCACTCCAGGACCTTGAAATGCTTCTTACGAAGCCACTCCTTCGTTGCCCGGGTGGTGTGTTTGGGATCATTGTCATGCTGAAAGACCCAGCAACGTTTCATCTTCAATGCCCTTGCTGATGGAAGGAGGTTTTCACTCAAAATCTCACGATACATGGCTCCATTCATTCTTTCTTTTACACGGATCAGTCGTCCTGGTCCCTTTGCAGAAAAACAGCCCCAAAGCATGATGTTTCCACCCCCATGCTTCACAGTAGGTATGGTGTTCTTTGGATGCAACTCAGCATTCTTTCTCCTCCAAACACGACAAGTTGAGTTTTTAACCATAAAGTTCTATTTTGGTTTCATCTGACCATATGACATTCTCCCAATCCTCTTCTGGATCATCCAAATGCTCTCTAGCAAACTTCAGACGGGCCTGGACATGTACTGGCTTAAGCAGGGGGACACGTCTGGCACTGCAGGATTTGAGTCCCTGGCGGCATAGTGTGTTACTGATGGTAGCCTTTGTTACTTTGGTCCCAGCTCTCTGCAGGTCATTCACTAGGTCCCCCCGTGTGGTTCTGGGATTTTTGCTCACCGTTCTCGTGATCATTTTGACCCCACTGGGTGAGATCTTGCGTGGAGCCCCAGATCGAGGGAGATTATCAGTGGTCTTGTATGTCTTCCATTTTCTAATAATTGCTCCCACAGCTGATTTCTTCACACCAAGCTGCTTACCTATTGCAGATTTAGTCTTCCCAGCCTGGTGCAGGTCTACAATTTTGTTTCTGGTGTCCTTTGACAGCTCTTTGGTCTTGGCCATAGTGGAGTTTGGAGTCTGACTGTTTGAGGTTGTGGACAGGTGCCATTAATACAGGTAACGAGTGGAGGACAGAGGAGCCTCTTAAAGAAGAAGTTACATGTCTGTGAGAGCCAGAAATCTTGCTTGTTTGTAGGTGGCCAAATACTTATTTTCCACCATAATTTGCAAATAAATTCGTTAAAAATCAGACAAAGTGATTTTCTGGATTTTTTTTTTCTCATTTTGTCTCTCATAGTTGAGGTATACCTATGATAAAAATTGGAGACCTCTCTCATCTTTAAAGTGGGAGAACTTGCACAATTGGTGGCTGACTAAATACTTTTTTGCCCCACTGTATATGTTGAATTCCCTGTTCTAAAGTCATCCAAATGTGGTAATCTATTCTGACGTTTCTTATTAAACTATTGAAAGACATACGGGAGTTATTGTTTGATTTCATGTCCATCTTCTTGATTAAAAACAGACAAGAACTCACAGGGTTTTTGAGACTGATTCATCATTGGTTCAAATAAAGAACTGTTAATAAAACTGTCCATTGTTTTGGACTGGTGCCCCAATGAGCTTAAGTGAGCTGGTAATGAAAAGAAATCTTCATTCCTACTCACATTCATATTCACATTAATATTTGTACTAATAATAAAACACCTATAAAACCCAAAAGCAATAAAATTCCTACAAGGTGCAGTTACAGATTCGACTGCACATCAATATTTCATTAAGAGACAGACAGCAGCAGGTATGGGATTTGTGCAAATGGTTGCAGTAAGGTACAGAGACATACAGTAGCAGATGTATTACTGTTAGTGTGCCAAGTCTTTCTGTGCAAACAGCTGAGGTAGTTATTGTGTGGTTGAGTGTGTTATGGTCCAGGGCAGTGGGGATCTTGTAAAGCGGGCCCGGAGTCTCCCGTACCTTATCCCTGAGGGCAGAGGGCTAAAGAGGGATTGTGAAGGGTGGGAGGTGTCACCTGCAATGTGGATGGCTCTGCAGGTGAGGTAGATGTCCGAGAGGGGGGCAGAGGGGCACCAATGATCTTGCTGACAGCTTTCACTGTTCGTTGTAGAGTCTTCCGGCAGGAGGCGGTGCAGCCTCCATACTAGACTGTGATGCAGCTGGTGAGGATGCTCTCAATGGTGCCCTGGTAAAATGAGCACATGATGGGGGTGTGACTTGTGCTCTCCTCAGTTTGCGGAGGAAATAGAGGCGAGTTTGAGCCTTCTTGGACAGTGATGAGGTGTTGCTGGCCCAGGAGAGGTCCTCAAGAGATATGCACCCCCAGGAACTTGGTGCTGCTCACCCTCTCCACAGCTGCTCCATCAATAATCAGAGGGGGATGCTGTGTGTGTCCCCTCCTGCAGTTGACCACAATCTCCTTGGTTTTTCCCACGTTCAGGAAGAGATTATTGTCTTTACACGACTGGAGCAGATGGCTCACCTCATTTCTCTAGTTGGCCTTCTCATTGTTGGTGATGAGGCTCATCACCGTCACGCCATCTGCAAACTTGATGATGTGGTTAGTGTAGGCTGGTATGCAGTCATGGGTCAGCAGGGTGAAGAGCAGCGGGCTGAGCACGCACCCTTGTGGGACCCCTGTGCTCACTGTGATGGTCTTGGAGGTGTTGCTGCTGACCCGCACATTCTGTGGCCTCCCTGTGAGAAAGTCCAGCAACCAGTTGCAGAGAGAGGCTTTGAGTCCCAAGTGTCTGAGTTTTTGTATTAGGTCCTGGAGGATGATTGTGTTGAATGCTGAACTGAAGTCCAAGAACAGCATTCGCACATAGGAGTTCTTTGAGTCCAGATGGGTGAGGGCTGCATGGACAGCAGAAGAGATGGCATCTTTTGTGGATCTGTTTGACATGTATGCAAACTGAGATGAGTTGTGGGAGGGAGGGAGGGAGGGAGGGAGGATGAACTTGATGTTCTGCATGACTAGCCGCTCGAAGTACTTCAATATGAGGAAGGTCAGTGCAATGGGCCGGTAATCATTGCAGCTGGATGGGACGGGCTTCTTTGGGACTGGTATTATGGTAGCAGTTTTGAAACATGTGTGGACAACAGCTTGACTCAGGGAAATGTTGAAGATGTTGGCCAGGACATTCCTTGAGCTCCTCTGCCCAGTCCTTCAGAACGTGACCTGGTATGTTGTCTGGTCCAGCTGCCTTGCGTGGGTTGATTCTACAGAGGGTCCTCTTCACGCTAGCCGGATTCAGACTCATGGCCTGCTCATCTGGGGAAGGAGTGGTCTTCTGTGCTGATGTGCTGTTTTGTGCTTCAAAGCGGTGATGTCACTCACACAGGTCTGAGGTGGAGACTTGTAGTTGGTGAGGGTCTGTATGCCATGCCAGAGGGAACGTGCATCTCTGGTGTTGCCGAGGTGGCCGGATATTGTCTTGCTGTACTGTCGTTTTACCTCCTTGATGCCACGGGACAGGTTGGCCCTAGCTGTTGTTGGTCCTGCAGTGTCGCCGGCCGTGAAGGCTGTGTCCCGAGCCCTCCGGACCCTCTGGACCTCTGCTGTCATTCATGGCTTTTGGTTGGCACGAACAGTGATGACTTTGCAGTGAGTGACATTGTCAATGCATTTAACTATGTATGCTACAACAAACTCAGTGTACCCCTCTATGTTTGTGTGTCCATTGTGAGTGGCTGCATGCTTGAAAGTGTCCCATTCTGAAGCGCTGAAGCAGTCTTCCAGAGCATCTGAGGTCCCCTCTGGCCACACATGTACCTGCTGTTTTGTTGGTCTGATGGCTTTCACTCTGGGTCTGTATGCAGGCCTTAGCAAGATGGTGGTGTAATCAGAGACAGCCAGGTGGGGGAGGGGGGAGGCTCTGTATGCTCTCTTGTGAGTTGTGTACACCAGATCCAGCAAGCTTTCTCCTCTTGTTGGAAAGTCCACATGCTGGTGTAGTTTTGGTAGGAGGGTCTTTAAATCTGCATGGTTGAACTGCTGTGATGAGGAATCTGTCTAACTGAATGTGCTGTTTGTGTCTCACTGATGGCCTGGTAAAGTTCATTTAGTGCTTTACTCCTCTCGCCGATGGCAGCGGGCGATACATACACAGCGACTAGCAGGACAGATATATTTTCTCTAGGTAAGTAGAAAGGTCGGCACTTGATGATCATAAATTCCACCAATAAAGAACAGTGTTTGTGTACAACAGTTGCATCTCGGCACCTAAACACACGTCTCCCCCACGGGTCTTCCCTCCTTCCATGAACACCTCACCGGCACAATAGCATGTTACACAATAGCATAGTCTAGCTAACTGAATAGCAGAGTCTGGGATATTGTCATTTAGCCAAGTTTCCATAAAGATAAAAACACAGCAGTTCCGCACATCACATTGCATAGATCTCAGGAGCTGTATGTGGTCTACTTTGTTGTCTAGTGAGAGTACGTTGGCCAGAATGAGGGAAGGAATTGGGAGTCTGTGTGGGCTAGCGGCTAGCAAAGAGAAGGGAGGCTGCTGCTGCCACCTAGAGGCCAAAGAGGAATCCTGATAGTTCCTGTTCTGTGGGCAGGTGGGAATCACATGGGACATCATGATACAAAACGTACTGCAATATGTGGGTCACGATGCAATACTATCATGACACTACAATTCTGCACGGTGGGCGCAGTGGTTTAGCACTGTGGCAGCACAGTTTTACCCTCGGCCGGGGGATCGCGGGGATCATGAGATCGTGGGTTCGATCCCAGCCCCCGACCAACAGTGAGCTGTGTGGAGTTTGCATGTTCTCCCCGTGTTGCGTGGGTTTACTCCGGGATTTCTCCGGTTTCCTCCCGCATACCAAAAACATGTAGGTTTAGGGCGCTCGCGCACGCAGCGACCAGCAGCCGGTGGCTTGTCACCAGACTGCAAACCAAATCTACCTACGGGTACTAATAAGTAACAAAAAAAAAAAAATAAAAAAAAAAAAATCTTTAAGTATTGCAGGCCTGGCAGGATCAAATCTGGGTGAGACATAGATTACATAGCAGTGTTTGCCCCACCCTCCTTAACCCCACTGTGGTGCCCTTGAACAAGGCCCGAAACCCCAACTCCTCCAGTGGAGCTGCTCAGTGGCCACAGGTCAGTCTGTGGTTGTACTGGGCAGCTTCCTGGTGTAAATGTTTAACTGTGTGCGTGTGAACAGGGTGTCCTTGAAAAAGAGGTTGCCTCTTAATGGAACTACCTTGTATAAATAAAATAAATGAAAGTTAAATAAAAAAAATAACAAATGCAATACCATATATTATATACAGTATATAATTAATACAACCCCTATCCCAGTGAAGTTGGAACGTTCTGTAAAACAAATAAAAACAAAATACAATGATTTAAAAATCCTTTTTAAACTGCATTCAATTGAACACACTACAGAGACAAGATTTTTAATGTTCAAACTGATAAACTTTTTAGTTTTTTGCAAATATTCACACATTTTGTCACGATCTGTGCACGGGGGGGCGGGGGGAATTTCACCATGCTGTTTCTTTGCTTTTTGTTTTTCCTTATTTGTATAATGTATTCTGAGTTCTTTGTCTTTTGTTTTTTCTTATTGGTATAATGTTGCTTTTTGGAATTCAATGCCTGTTATGTTTTTTAGTTTGTTTTCACATCTTCAATATTATTTCTTTATATAATTTATCCTCCTGTTTTCATTCAGTGTAGTTTTGTTCTATTTGCTTCCACTTTATTTTTTCTTTCTCCCTTAGGAGTTGCAGTTGTCAGGAGCACTTCCAGGTTTTCCCTGGTGGTGGGCGGTGCTCCTGTCAAACTGTCAGCTCCAGGACTAACAGCTGATTGTCACTGTCTCCCCAGCCCGCACCTGTCATCATTTGTTTCATTTGTGTTTAATCATATTTAAGGGCTATTATGTTCATTCCTCCTTGCCAGAGTCTTACGTTCTTCACCCTTATCTCCACCAGAACCAGCCCTTCTTCTGGCTGCACGGTGGCGCAGTGGTTAGCACTGCGGCAGCACAGTTTACCCTTGGCCGGGGGATTGTGGGGATCGTGGGATCGTGGGTTCGATCCCAGCCCCCGACCAACAGTGATCTGTGTGGAGTTTGCATGTTCTCCCCGTGTTGCGTGGGTTTACTCCGGGATTTCTCCGGTTTCCTCCCACATGCCAAAAACATGCATGTTAGGTTAATTGGCTGTTCTAAATTGTCCCTAGATATTTGTTTCCTATAGGCCCTTAGAATAGAGGGTTAGTATTAATGAAAGCGCTTTGAGTGGTCTTTGTGACTAGAAAAGCGCTATATAAGTGCAGGTTAGTTAGTTAGTTCTGGTGGGGTATTGTAAGTTTTCTTTGTTTGTCTGTTGGATTTAGTTTTGAACATGGGTTTGATGTTGTGTTTGTTTTTTGTAATAAATTCACAAACTGCAGTCCTGCGTGTGGGTCTCTCCTCTCTGCCCCAAGGGGCAATTCATGACACATTTTGAATTTGATTCCTGCAACACATTCCAAAAAAAGCTGGGACAGGGGCAATGGCTCAGACAACACATCGATTATGGTGGCGTTGGAGTTAATAAATGTTGGGGAAAAAAAGCTACTTTTACTTCAATTGCTGCAACTCAGAAAAGAATGTCAGAGTAACTGCTATGTACGACCACTGAACTGAGGCTATCATCATTTGACAATCTTTGAGAGAGGGTGATTGATACAAATGTTCATATCTTCTAATTTCCTTGGCTAATCTCTTTTCAATTCAGTCCATCATTTATCCAACTCACTCTGGAAGTGGCATGGCAAAAATGAATTAAGAAGGAGCAGGGTAGACTGACTGAAAAGATAAACCACCTCTTGGTCCAACTCAATAACCAAGTACATAAGTTCTGTTGGAGGGTATTCTCATTGTACCCAGTGATTATATGTACAGTATATTCTACTTTTTCTTGAATTATGCATTCTGTTCTCTAGGTAGTATTCATTTAGTTCAACAGTCAACATGCCTTTTTTTTAATTCAGACAGCAGTTAAGTGAATGCAGTGATTATCTTAGTGTTTAGTGGCTGCAGGATAAACCCACACAGTGAACCTGAATGGCCCTATATTGACTCAACACCCTGTGGTCAAGTGTCAGCTCCACTTTCAGTTCTATTGACCTATTTTAAATGCCAACATCTATTTGACTGGTTTGTTTGATCTAATGCTCTTTCCCAGACAAAACTTCCACTGCTTTGCAAGTTAATCATCAACTGGTCAAAGATGTCAAACACTTCAGTCACAGAAGAATTTACACTTTCCTGATGAACACCTCCCTCACAGTTTTCTGTTGTTAGGAAGGAAATGGAGATGTCCTGTACTAAATATGAATATCCTTTCTGACTGAAGTTGAAGTCCCTCAAAAGGAACAGTCTAACTAACTAACTAACTAACTAACCTGCACTTATATAGCGCTTTTCTAGTCACAAAGACCACTCAAAGCGCTTTCATTAATACTAACCCTCTATTCTAAGGGCCTATAGGAAACAGATATCTAGGGACAATTTAGAACAGCCAATTAACCTAACATGCATGTTTTTGGCATGTGGGAGGAAACCGGAGAAATCCCGGAGTAAACCCACGCAACACGGGGAGAACATGCAAACTCCACACAGATCACTGTTGGTCGGGGACTGGGATCGAACCCACGATCCCACGATCCCCACAATCCCCCGGCCAAGGGTAAACTGTGCTGCCGCAGTGCTAACCACTGCGCCACCGTGTAGCCCAGTCAAAGAAATGCATGCTCTGTGAAGCAGCGTGATAAAAAATAATAAGCTCTGATGCTGTAGGTTTAAGGTAGAGTTTATTATCATACCGCCGTCACGGGCTCCGCTCCCGGCGCCGTGCATGCGCGCTGGGAGCGAGCCCAAATGGCTCTCAGAGAAGAGGGACACAAAGTCTGTGTCCTGCGGCAGCAGTTGCAGAAGTGGGAATGAGGGGAGGTGTTACAGAACCTGTGCAGTATTTATACCAAACTCAAACAATACATCAAAGCAGATTCACAGCAGTTGGTCTGATCAAAGGGACTGCAGAACAGGCATGAGACATTTGCATTTGTAAGACCTACATAACAATAGGCACATGCAGCCTCTGCTCTGGCTTGCAGGACAAAGAGGTTACCAGGCACATCTACATATTGAACTGTCTCTAGGTCACAGTAAGGACAGGACGCATGAACACTATACATGAATGGCACATTACATCACAATACATGCATGGTACATTGCATCACAATACATGCATGGTACATTGCATCACAATACATGCATGGCACATTGCATCACAATACATGCGTGGCACATTGCATCACGATACATGCATGGCACATTGCATCACAATACAAGAATGGGCACATTACATCTCAGTAGTGCAGCGGAAAAAACCAAGGAGTGCGAGCTGACTGTCTCTGTGTTCTGTCTCTGTGTTGTGAGGGTTGAATTCAACCCGCTACACTCTGTACTGCCTGAATATTTGATAACAGCTGGATCTAAATTGTTATTGCTGGTCACGTATTATGGCTTTGAAACTGTGAAGCAGATGCAATTTGAGCTGCCAGCAGCAGCTGCTTTAACCGTTAATACTTGTTTTGTCAGTCGCCTTTGTTACCAAGTCGACAAGGTCAAAGACTTGTGAAGGTTAGGGTCAAACCTTCAACCCAACTGCATGTTGTTTTTTTTTAATCAAAACAATTGATGGAAAGAAGTTTAACACTTTTCTATGTGCGCTAGAATGGCTTCTGCCTATTCCCTCTTTGCATCTTCTACTGCTAAGGGGCCCATCATACCAAACTCATTCTCAGAACGTCCCAGCCCATCCTAAGAAATTGATGAAACAGTGAAAATGGGCAATTTGGGGCAAAAAAAAATGCCTTGAATACAACACTACTTCATTGTTGGTCTCAGACCAGAGACCTCTGAAACTGTGGTGAAGAGGTGGACACTAAGCAAACTAGTATCCATCATGGACAATCCTGATCACCCCCTCCACCACACAATGGACAGACAGCAGAGCACTTTCTCCAGCAGACTGCTACAACTTCACTGCTGAATGGTCAGGTACAGGAAATCTTACCTGCCACATGCCATTTCACTGTACAATAACTCACTCTAATGTTGATTTCTGGTCATAACTATCCTGCACCTTACAGTCTAATTGGTACCTCACATTTCAACCTGTACATGATTGTCCTGCATTGTACAGTGGGCATGGTTCATGTGTCTATACAGGTCAGCATCTATTCATCAATAGAGTTTTACTTTCCATGGGTAATCACCGTGTCTATTGCTGTGTGTGTTTCTGTCATTTTGGTCGTCTACTGTCATGCTGCTGTTACACTGTGATTTCCCATTTTGGGATCAATAAAGTACATCTATCTATCTATCTCGTATTCATCCCGACTGTAGACAGTTCTTACAACGTTAAAAATGAGGAAAAGTAGCCATCCATCTTGTTTCTAGTCAGTTATTGACAAGATCAGCACAGTGCTTTCCCAGTTAAAACCTGTTCTTGACCGGTTTCTAAATTGCTGTTGCACAGTTCCTAACTGGACCACCTCAATCAAGCTAGTTCTTACTCAGTCCAGCATATTATCACTGCATCTATCACTGGATGAGGCAGCCATGGTGGGATGCCAATCACCCTACCATTCACACACACATTCACACCTACACAGAGTCTCCAATTACGCGAACTTGCATGTTTTTGGAATGTGGGAGGAAACCGGAACGCCCAGAGTGAACCTATGCAAGCAATGGGAGAACATGCAAACTCCACACAGATAGGCCCTGCTGGCTGGTGGATTTGAAACCACAATATTCTTACTCCCCCTCATGGATCGTCACCCCCTCATGGATCGTCACCTTATCGTGGTGGGGGGGTTTGCGTGCCCCAGTGATCCCAGGAGCTATGTTGTCCGGGGCAATTTGCCTCTGATAGGGTCATCCAAGACAAACTGGTCCTGGGTGAAGGGCCAGACTAAGAACGATCCAACAGACTCTCATGATAAATTCTATATCAAGGATTCAGTGTACCCCGCCCGGTATGGGGTTACCGGGGCCCCACCCTGGAGCCAGGCCTGGGGGAGGGGCTCGAAGGCTAGCGTCTGGTGGCCGGGTTTACACCCATGGGACCCGGCCGGGCTCAGCCTGAAGGAGTTATATGGGTCCGCCCTCCAGTGGGCTCACCACCTGCAGGAGGGATCATGGGGGTCCGGTGCTATGTGGATTAGGTGGCTGTCAAAGGCGGAGACGTTGGCGGACTGATCCCAAGCTTTCTAAACTGTCTTTTGGTACATGGAATGTCACCTCTCTGGTGGGGAAGGAGCCTGAGCTGGTGTACGAGATTGAGAGATCTCGTACACCAGCTCAGATATAGTCGGCCTCCCCTCAACACACAGCTCCGGTTACGGAACCAGTCTCCTGGAGAGGGGCTGGAGCTTGGCCTTTTCTGGCGTTGCCCCGGGCCAGAGGCGACGAGCAGGGGTGGGTATTCTTGTATCCCCCCCCCACCTTACTGCCTCTATATTGGAGTTTTCCCCGGTGGACGAAAGGGTTGCTTCCCTGCGCCTTCAGGTTGGGAAACGGGTCCTGACCATCATTTGTGCCTATGCACCAAATGATGTTTCAGAGTACCCACCCTTTTTGGAGTCTGTGACTGGGGTGCTGGAGGGTGCTCCTCTTGGAGACTCCATTGTCCTACTGGGAGACTTCAATGCGCACATGGGAAACGACAGTGAAACCTGGAGGGGGGTGATTGGGAGGAACGGCCTGCCCGATCTGAACCCGAGTGGTGGTCAGTTATTGGACTTCTGTGCTAACCACAGTTTGTCCATAACAAACACCATGTTCAAGCATAAGGGTGTCCATATGTGCACCTGGCACCAGGACACCCTAGGTCACAGGTCGATGATCGATTTTGTTATCGTGTCATCAGACCTGCGACTGTATGTCTTGGACACCTGGGTAAAGAGAGGTGCAGAGCTGTCAACTGATCACTACCTGGTGGTGAGTTGGATCCGATGGCAGGGGAGGAAGCCATTCAGACCTGGTAGACCCAAATGTATAGTGAGGGTGTGCTGGGAACGTCTGGCTGAGGCCCCTGTCCGGGAGGTCTTCAACTCCCACCTCCGGAAGAACTTCAACCACATTCCGAGGGAGTCTGGAGACCTGGAGTCTGAATGGGCCATGTTCTCCACCTCCGTTGTTGAAGCGGCGGCCCAGAGCTGCGGCCGCAAGGTGGTCGGTGTACCTCGTGGTGGCAACCCCCAAACCAAGTGGTGGACACCAGTGGTGAGGGGGGCCATTAAGCTGAAGAAGGAGTCCTATCAAGCTTGGTTGGCTTGTGGGACTCCCGAAGCAGCTGAGGTGTACTGGCAGGCCAAGCGGAGTGCAGCTCGGGTGGTTGCTGAAGCAAAAACCCGGGTATTGGGAGGAGTTCGGTGAGGCCATGGAACAAGACTTTTGGTCAGCCTCCAAGCGATTCTGGCAAACTGTCCGGCGGCTCAGGAGGGGGAAGCAGCTCCCTGTCCACACTGTGTATGGTGCGGATGGGGCGCTGTTGACTTTGACTGGGGATATCGTCGGGTGGTGGAAGGAATACTTCGAGGATCTCCTCAATCCCACTGATACGCCTTCCACAGAGGAAGCAGGGTTTGGGGACGAGGGGGATGACTCGCCTATCACAGGGACCGAGGTCGTCAAGGTGGTTAAAAATCTCCTTGGTGGCCGGGCCCCGGGGGTGGACGAGATTCGCCCTGAGTACCTCAAGGCCCTGGATGTTGTTGGGCTGTCATGGTTGACACGCCTCTGCAACACTGCGTGGAGGTTGGGGGCAGTGCCTTTGGCATGGCAAACCGGGGTGGTGGTTCACGGTGGCGGTGGTTCACGGTGGCGGTGGTTGGTGGTTGGGCTGCACGGTGGCGCAGTGGTTAGCACTGCGGCAGCACAGTTTACCCTTGGCCGGGGGATTGTGGGGATTGTGGGATCGTGGGTTCGATCCCAGCCCCCGACCAACAGTGATCTGTGTGGAGTTTGCATGTTCTCCCCGTGTTGCGTGGGTTTACTCCGGGATTTCTCCGGTTTCCTCCCACATGCCAAAAAACATGCATGTTAGGTTAATTGGCTGTTCTAAATTGTCCCTAGATATCTGTTTCCTATAGGCCCTTAGAATAGAGGGTTAGTATTAATGAAAGCACTTTGAGTGGTCTTTGTGACTAGAAAAGCGCTATATAAGTGCAGGTTAGTTAGTTAGTTAGTTAGTTCCTCTTTTCAAAAAAGGGGACCGGAGGGTGTGCTCTAACTTTAGAGGGATCACACTCCTCAGCCTCCCTGGGAAGGTCTATGCCAAGGTACTGGAGAGGAGAGTCCGGCCGTTGGTCGAACGTCGGATTCAGGAGGAGCAATGTGGTTTTTGTCCTGGCCGTGGCACATCGGACCAGCTCTTTACCCTCTCGAGAATTCTCGAGAGTTCGTGGGAGTTTGCCCAACCAGTTTACATGTGTTTTGTGGACTTGGAGAAGGCATTTGACCGCGTCCCTCGTGGTTTTTTGTGGGGGGTGCTTCGGGAGTATGGGGTATCAGGCTTGTTGTTACAAGCTCTTCGGTCTCTGTACGACCGTTGTGAGAGTTTGGTTCGTATTGCCAACACTCGGTCGGAGTCATTCCCAGTGAGAGTTGGACTCCGCCAGGGCTGCCCTTTGTCACCGATCCTGTTCATAATTTTTATGGACAGGATTTCTAGGTGCAGCCAGGGAATGGGGGGTGTCATGCTTGGTGACCACAGGATCTCATCTCTGTTGTTTGCAGATGATGTTGTCCTGTTGGCTTCATCCAGCAATGACCTACAGTTCTTGCTGGGACGGTTTGCCGCTGAGTGTGAAGCGGCTGGGATGAAAATCAGCACCTCCAAGTCCGAGTCCATGGTCCTCAGCCGGAAAAGGTGGATTGTCCTCTCTGGGTTGGGGACAGGCTCCTGCCCCAAGTGGAGGTGTTTAAATATCTTGGGGTCTTGTTCACGAGTGAGGGGAAAATGGAGCGAGAGATTGACAGACGGATTGGAGCAGCATCTGCAGTGATGCGGATGTTATACCGGTCTGTTGTGGTGAAGAGGGAGCTTAGTTCTAAGGCAAAGCTGTCGATTTACCAGTCAATCTACGTTCCTACCCTCACCTATGGTCACGAGTTTTGGGTAATGACCCAAAGAACAAGATCGCGGATACAAGCGGCTGAAATGAGCTTTCTCCGTAGGATTGCTGGACTCACCCTCAGAGACAGGGTGAGGAGCTCAGTCATCCGGGAGAGGCTCAGAGTAGAACCGCTGCTCCTCCACATTGAAAGGATCCAGTTGAGGTGGTATGGGCATCTGATTAGGATGCCTCCTGGACGTCTCCCACTTGAGGTGTTTAAGGCACGTCCCACTGGGAGGAGACCCCGTGGCAGACCCAGGACTCGGTGGAGAGACTATGTCTTCCAGCTGGTCTGGGAACACCTTGGTATCCTCTCTGAAGAGCTGGAGCAGGTGGCTGGGGAGAGGGAAGTCTGGGCTTCTCTGCTTGAACTGCTGCTTCCGTGACCCAGACCTCCGGAAAAGCGGTAGAAGATGGATGGATGGATGGAATATTCTTACTGTGATGCAATAGTGCTAACCACTACACCACCACTGCATTACCTACACTTGCCCCACATAAGCATACTGTATTTTCTGGGATGTACTGTGCATACCCACTTTGAACTAAATAAAATAAGTAGGGACCTTCAGTGCAATTTTTGTTGGAACTAAATTAAATTGTCCCTGGGGAGAAAAATGTACAGATATCAGTGTTACGATTCAAATCTTGAAGAAGGCGATAACGTCTTTAATTCAATTATAATAGCCCAGAAATGTGAATTACATGACACAAAATTGGTATAATTATACAAACCTAAATGTGTCACTTTGTTCAAGCATGTGATATGTGAGCTACTACACTGCTGTGACACAAGGATTAGGTCATTATCATCCCTTCTAATCCAAATAGGATTTACCTTGACCAGACAGCATTGTTAGAGCAGGTGGATAGATGAAGTTATCCGGAGACACGAGAGCTCTGCATTAGCCTCGCTGCTAACGAGGGGTGGATTAAAGGGAATGGAAGATAAGGGGGAAAAGGAAGCCATCTCATGGGAAAAATGCCAAAGTAGTAACAACAACTAACACACTTCATTCACATGACAGGCAAGTTGTGATTCAGCTAGTAATTTGATCGTGAAAGGTTATAACCAAATGGTATGCCGTGGGGCAAAGAAATTTATACATCAGGTGGCTTGAGGATTGCCTTCAAAATGTGACAGATTCTGGACCGAAGATGTCTTCAATCGAACTCTGTCAATGAGGTCTGCTTTGCATATGACCCTTGTTAGCTCATGAAATACAAATTACTTCTGAACATAAACATGTCAACCTTATAATTTCCTGTCTGACCAGTGAGTTGGCAAGAACAATACTGTGTAGACCAACAGCTGTAACTTGCAATTACTCCAAGCAGTTTTAGAGTATGCTAAAACAACTGAAGTTTCTAAGATAGCTTTAGTTAAAACCTTTTTTGTTTTAGTGTCCAAAGTTAACAAGAACTTGCATCGTTGTACTGATAAGTCATAACACAATAGAGTTTATATGATTTTGCATTTCACATTTGAGATAAATATAGGGTAGATTAATCATGTCTGAAGAAATTATCAATAAAGCCATTCTTCTTAATATTGACGACATTTAAAAATCTAATATAAAAAAGGCATTGATTTCTAGCCGGAAAAGTGAAATCAGTACATAAATGGCTTTTAAAACAGCATTCTATCTAATGCAGCAGATGGCGACACTTGTGAATGCAAAGAAGTCCAGTTGTACAGAGGTCGACAAAAACGACGTCAGTTGTCTGTGACAATTTACTGACACTTTATCGATCGCAACCACTAAACTGAAATGGTAACTATTTTGTACATTGCAGTTCCTTTTAGAGTCAAATAAGGCAATAACACTGTTACCAGTAACCACTAACATTTTGGATGGACAGTATAGTTCATCACTCTGTGTTTTCATTAATCGAATAATTGGAAACACGGCTAAAAACTGAAATAAAACTTAATCTTAACAGTTGTCGGAGTTAAGTTCTGTAAATATGAATACAACTTAAAACAGGCACCAGGCACTTTTCTTCGACCTTTTAGAACATACTCACTTGAGATGCAACTACAAGCCAAGCCAACTACAAGCCAACCTTGAAATATTTTTTAAGATTTT
Organism: Pholidichthys leucotaenia; assembly: GCA_020510985.1. NCBI lineage: Eukaryota > Metazoa > Chordata > Actinopteri > Cichliformes > Pholidichthyidae > Pholidichthys > Pholidichthys leucotaenia. The sequence goes on from CM035840.1 coordinate 200,667,451, forward strand.
CCACAAAAAAATGGCACTTTGGTCAGGGCTGCATGCACATTTCCCCCATATGTGAAATAAAAACAAAATAGTACCACCACTCTGTTTAAATTGTCCTACCATGGTGTAGATAAGAAGAGAAATGAAGTAGGAGTAATCTTGAAGGAAGAGTATGTGAAGACTGTTCAGGAGGTAAAGAGGGAGTCAGACAGAATCACGAGTTTGAAGCTAGAAGTCAAAGGTGTCATGTTGAATGCTGTCAGTGCGTATGCCCTACAAGTTGGGTGCCAGGTAGAAGAGCAAGAGGAATTCTGGAGTAAGTTGGATGAAGTGGTAGAGAGTGTTTCCGGGGGGAGAGAGTGGTGATTGTAGTGGACTTTAATGGACATGTAGGTGAAGAGAACAGAGATGATGATGAGGTCCTGGGTATGGTCTTAACGGGAGAAATGTGGAAGGACAGATAGTTTTGGATTTTGCTAAAAGGATGGAAGTGGCTGTGGTGAACACATACTTTAAGAAGAGAGAGGAACATAGGATGACTTACAAGAGTGGAGGAAGGTGCACACAGGTGGATTACATGTTATACAGAAGGAGAAATCTGAAAGTGATAGGAGACTACAAGGTGGTGTAAGGGGAGAATGTAGCTAGACAGCATCGGATGTTAATCTGTAGGATGGCTTTGGAAAGCGAGAAGAGGAAGCGAGTGAAGGCAGAGCCAAAAATAAAGTGGGGGAAGTTACAGAAGAAAGACAGTCACACAGAGTTCAGGAAGGAGTTGATACAGGCTCTGGGTAGTAGGGAAGAACTAGAAAAGCACTCGGAGAGCACAGACCTCCGCCAAGCGCCACAGTTCCCCCCATACAGTGTTTAACATCATAAATATTAATCCTACATTTATTTTGTGTAACTTTATAGATTCCTTGACCATGAAAAAAATGCCATTCACAAGTGGCATATATTAGCTATACTGTGATGCTTCTTTTAATGTTAAATAAAAAAAACAAAAGAATCCTTTAAAAAATTCCTGGATCCAGACGGTGATCCGGATCACCACCAAAATGTAATCATCTGTAGGATACCCCATTTCTGACAATCTCTGAAAATTTCATGAAAATCCGTCCATAACTTTTTGAGTTATCTTGCTAACAAACAAACAAACAAACATACAGACAAACCAACGCCGATGAAAACATAACCTCCTTGGCGGAGGTAATTACCAGATGACTGGGGAAGTACAGCAAAAGTATTGAGGGAAATCTGTAGAAAGGTATGTGGTGTATCCAGTGGACAGAGGAAGACGAGAAGAGTTGGTGGTGGAATGAGGAGGTACAGGAAAGTATCCAAAGGAAGAGGTTAGCAAGGAAAAAGTGGGATAGTCAAGGAGATGAAGAAAGTAGACAGGAGTACTTGGAATCTAGGTGCATGGCAAAGAGAGATGTGGCAAAAGCAAAGGAAAAGGCATATAGTGAGTTGTATGAGAGGCTGACACTAAAGAAGGAGAAAAGGACTTGTATCAATTGGATAGACAGAGAGATCGAGCTGGAAGGGAAGTACAGCAGGTTAGGTTGATTAAGGACAGAAATGGTAATGTACTAACAAATGATGAGAGTGTGTTGAGAAGGTGGAAGGAGTATTTTGAAGAGCTGATGAAAAAAGAAAATAAGAGAGAGAGGAGGATGGATGCAGGAAAGATGGTGAACAAGGAAGTCCCGAGAATTAGCAAGACAGAAGTGAGGGCAGCTTTGAAGAGAATGAAAAATGGAAAGGTGGTTGATCCAGATGACATACCTGTGGAGGTATAGAGATGGATGGATGGATGGATGGATGGATGTACTTTATTGATCCCAAACTGGGAAATTACAGTGTAACAGCAGCATGACAGTAGACAACCAAACAACAGAAACACACACATCACAGACAAAGGGATTACCCATGGAAAGTAAAACTAACACGACTATAAAACCTATATACATCATAGCTTAATACTGTATATGATGACCCGTATAAACACATGAATCATCCCAATGCACAAAGAAGGACTATCAGGAGCAGAGTGAAAATGTGAGGTACCAGTTTGTCTGTACGGTGCAGTGTGGCAGCATAGCTATGACCAGAATACAACATCATAGTGAGTTATTGTACAATGAAATTGCATGTGGCAGGAAAGATTTCCTGTACCTAGCCGCTCGACAACAAAGCTGTAGTAGTCTACTGGAGAAAGTGCTTCGCTGTCTATCTAGTGTGTGGTGGAGGGGGTGATCAGGATTGTCCATGATGGATTGCAGTTTATTTAGTGTTCTCCTCTCCACCACTGTCTCAAAGGTCTCCGGTCTGAGACCAATTACAGAGCCAGCCCTCTTGATAATCTTGTCAAGTCTGTTGGTATCTCTGGTCCTGACACTGCTACCCCAACAGACAGCAGCAAAGAAGATGGCGCTGGCGACAACAGTCTGGTAGAAAAGCTCCAGCATCCTGCTGCACACGTTGAAGGATCTCAGCTTTCTCAGGAAGTAGAGTCTGCTCATCCCCTTCTTGTACGCAGCATCGGTGTTGGATCTCCAGTCCAACTCGCTGCTGATCCTGACACCCAGATATTTGTAGTCCTCAACCACTCCCACATCCTCCAACATTTAGGAGAGATGGCCAGTGTCTCCTCCGACTTAAAGACCTTGGCGCAGTGGGAACATATTTTTCCCCTGGGTGGGGTGGGGGGGTAAACATATCGGAATATTTAAATTTTATACTATTTATTTCGTTTTAAAATTTTACACAGCAATGTTGCATATGGAACTTATCATCTGAAGTATTGTACCACCGAGGCTTGAATATTGGGCCAGTTGGGGTCCCACCCAGACATCCTGTGTTTAGACTTTTTAGTGGTGTTATCCTTCTCTCCTTCCTCTGCCTGAACACTTTCCTCTCCTTGGCTCCTCTATTCTGTCTCATCTTGCCCTCTCTTAGCTCTGTCTAATTCAGGTTCTCTCTCTGTCTATGGTGGAATACAAACAGGTTAGAAAATATCAAGTGTCATGTTTTGTCCTGCAGGATTTTTTTTTTTTTGTCATGATTTACATAAATGACAAAAATGTGTATTTTTTGTATTTTTATTCTAGTGTTTCTTTTTTTCCATTGAGAGAGTAGGGAAGGGAAAGAGACATTCATAATAGTAATGTACTCAAGCATACTTAAATTATATGATCAGGTCAGATTCTACTCATGTACAGCAGTGCTTTGAAATTAGTAATTAAATGTAGGCAACCAAAAATTTCTAACTGAGTTAAGGGTACAAAGAATATCCACTTAAAAACTTGAGCAATGACTTCAATCTTGAAGGTTTGAGGTTTTTCTCAAAAATTTATAACAATTTTCTTATAGTTTTCTACTTTTCTCTGTAAATCCATCTAAAGTTGTTCCTCAAATTTGTAATTTTCTCTTGTAAAATTGACTTTAATTGTACATTTGAAACTTTATTATAAATTTGTGGATTATTTTATGTCTAATCTTTGTCTGTTTTTTAAAGTAAAATTAGTTTTTTTTTAGATAAATTTGAAACAGACTGTGGTATTTTTTTTAACTTTTTCCTTATAACAATTTACATTTTTGACCATAATTTTGCAGTCAGAACAGAACAATAATTTAACCCCTTGCACTCCGGTCAATTTCTCTAAAAACGCCAAAAAATAACGTGCCCAAAGTAAATCGAAAGCTGTTCTTCAACCCTTTGCAGCATCTTCATGGGGTTGGTCTCATTTAAAAGAAAACACTTTGAATTTTTTGGCAGAACAGTCATAATCTCTCTAAGTGCTCTGGCCACTGAGTAACAGTCATCTAACCATACTGAACTTGAAGAAAATAAATTTGGCCTGGGTGTTTTTTCGGCTACAAATGCTTGCAAATAACACACAGCTTCAGATCTGGGCTGGAAAATGCAACAGAAATGTAGAACCAAGTGTTATCCAGCTGAGGTCCAAATTTTGTAACAATACCACAAAAACTGAATATATTACACAGCTTTTTCCTCAGGTAGTTCCCAGGCATTTTTGAACTGTGCCAAATTGTGCCAAATGGCACAGTTTGGAAAAACGTCTGTAACTTTTGAATGATTCAATATAGAAGCTTCATCTTGGGCTCTAATGAAAGGTGACAATCAGGGCTGTGTGTGTGTGGGGGGGGGGGGTTGTCCCCCCCCCTCGCTACAGAGGACGGATATCGGCCATCGCTACATGACAGAATAGACTCGTGGCGATGTGGCGACTGCAGCGCAGTCACCGCGGCTCCTGGGGGGGGGGGGGGGGCGTTCATGGTCCGGACGTGGCGCACGAACCGTGTACCGCATGAAGTGTACCGCACGTGTACCGCACATGTACTGCACGAAGTGCACCGCACAGTCATAATTTACCGATCGGTCAAAAGTCATTTTGGATTACAATTTTCAGGGATAAAGAATAATTTAGCTTATAACACTTACCTCTTCACAGCAACAGTGTCCTGGCGAACTTCTCTTCCTCATTGTCAGACGAACGTGACGCTGGTCCGCTCGTGGTTCCCGGTCAAAACGTAATTCCATTATTGCAGTTTTGCGCTTCCATGATTGCGGTTTTGGCGAATGATTTACGACCTTCGTCGTCGGCCTCCGTCGGTCTATGATGACCATGGAAGAGAATCCTAAACGTCTATTCTGCTGGAATAAGTGCAGGTCGCACTTGTGGGTGGTCTCCGTGCTGCTGGGTCTGTAGCAGGTTCTTCCTGCGGGTCCTTTTTTTTTCATCTGCTGCAGCAGTCTGTCTCTCTTCACCCAGCCTTACACAAAACAGCTCGCGAACTTCTGTGCTTCAATTGGCTCGCTGCATTCACAGCGTTGGTAGGCGGGTCCTTCTTGCTAGGATTTCAGTCATTGGTTCTTCAAGGTTTCAGAAACCCAATTCAAGGCTCTTATTAGTCGAATGAGAGGTCAATCAGATGAACTAATCTGTTCGCGGCTGTGTCTGTAGTGGAAGAACAAATGCAGCTTTTTTTTTTTCAGTGCGCGCTTGGACGCAGGACGCACGAGGGTGCTCTGGTGCGCCCTCGTGCGCTCTGGGACGCAGAGACGTGCCCGTCCACGGTACACCGGAGTGCACGAGGTTAACTGTGATTACAAAGAAAAAATATTAATAAAATGGCATTTACCAAGGATGCCGTTATTTCTGTTTATATTTATAGCTTTTTTTTTTTTTCCCAGAAATCGCCTCACCACCCAGACAGCAGGAAAAACCTCCCTTATTTTGAAATCCAATGTTGGCACGTTAAGTTTGTCTGAAGGCTGCTGACATATATAAGTCACTGACTTCGTGAATTTCAGTCATCTTCGTGAATTTCGGTCATCTTAACCTGCCAGGTACATACAGTGGGGTAAAAAAGTATTTAGTCAGCCACCAATTGTGCAAGTTCTCTCACTTGAAAGATAAGAGGGGTCTCCAATTTTCATCATAGGTCTGATTTTTAAAGAATTTATTGGTGGAAAATAGGTATTTGGTCAATAACAAAAGTTCACCTCAGTACTTTATTTGTTATATACCCTTTGTTGGCAATGACAGAGGTCAACTGAGTGACAGAGGTCAGCAACAGTGACAGAGGTCACTGTTGCTGGTATTTTGGCCCATTTCTCCATGCACATCTCCTCTAGAGCAGTGATGTTTTGGGGCTGTCGCTGGGCAACACAGACTTTCAACTCCCTCCAAAGATTTTCTATGGGGTTGAGATCTGGAGACTGGCTAGGCCACTCCAGGACCTTGAAATGCTTCTTACGAAGCCACTCCTTCATTGCCCAGGCGGTATGTTTGGGATCATTGTCATGCTGAAAGACCCAGCCACGTTTCATCTTCAATGCCCTTGCTGATGGACAGAGGTTTTCACTTAAAATCTCACGATACATGGCCCCATTCATTCTTTCCTTTACACAAATCAGTCGTCCTGGTCCCTTTGCAGAAAAACAGCCCCAAAGCATGATATTTCCACCCCCATGCTTCACAGTAGGTATGGTGTTCTTTCTCCTCCAAACACGGCAAGTTGAATTTTTACCAAAAAGTTCTATTTTGGTTTCATCTGACCATATGACATTCTCCCAATCCTCTTCTGGATCATCCAAATGCTCTCTAGCAAACTTCAGACGGGCCTGGACATGTACTGGCTTAAGCAGGGGGACACGTCTGGCACTGCAGGATTTGAGTCCCTGGCAGCATAGTGCGTTACTGATGGTAGCCTTTGTTACTTTGGTCCCAGCTCTCTGCAGGTCATTCACTAGGTCCCCCCGTGTGGTTCTGGGAATTTTGCTCACTGTTCTCGTGATCATTTTGACCCCACGGGGTGAGATCTTGCATGGAGCCCCAGATCGAGGGAGATTATCAGTCGTCTTGTATGTCTTCCATTTTCTAATAATTGCTCCCACAGTTGATTTCTTCACACCAAGCTGCTTACCTATTGCAGATTCAGTCTTCCCAGCCTGGTGCAGGTCTACAATTTTGTTTCTGGTGTCCTTTGACAGCTCTTTGGTCTTGGCCATAGTGGAGTTTGGAGTCTGACTGTTTGAGATTGTGGACAGGTGTCTTTTATACTGAGTTCAAACGATATAACGATATATATTCGTTATAACGAGTTCAAACAGGTGCCATTAATACAGGTAACGAGTGGAGGACAGAGCAGCCTCTTAAAGAAGAAGTTACAGGTCTGTGAGAGCCAGAAATCTTGCTTGTTTGTAGGTGACCAAATACTTATTTTCCACCATAATTTGCAAATAAATTCTTTAAAAATCAGACAATGTGATTTTCTGGATCTTTTTTTCTCATTTTGTCTCTCATAGTTGAGGTATACCTATGATGAAAATTGGAGACCTCTCTCATCTTTTAAGTGGGAGAACTTGCACAATTGGTGGCTGACTAAATACTTTTTTGCCCCACTGTAATAGGGAACTGTAGCGGACTCTAAAGACATAATTCACCACAATATGTGTTCATGTACAGAATGATCTGTTTAGGCAGTTATAGTTGTGCGCTCAGGCTTTCTCATCAGGCACCTCTCTAGGCAGCCGCTGAAGGACCTCAGTTTAGAGTGAAAAGAGAGCTAGCGTTTTTAGCTGTAGCTTTTTGTCAGGCATGCCTGTTCGTGCGAGAAAAGAAAGAAATTGCCAGTCTCTTCATTCCTGCAATTCCTACAGAACATAACTTAATACTGTAGTGGCTGGTGAAATATATACTCAGCAATTCATCAGTCCCTTGCCTTTCCCTTCAAATGAAGCTGGCTGCATATGAATCCTAACCACGTCTCTTAGCTAAGCAACTCTTCCATTACTGCTCCTGTTTCCAGCGGGTTAAAAGCATGATAAACGCCAGTGCTTACATACTGTACCTCATGATTTTTTTACACGTTTAAAGTACTTGAACAAACTCATGTTTTTGTTGACAGTAACGCCTAGCGAGACACTGCCTGCTGACTGAGTCGAGAACTCGTGTGGGCGGGGCTGATTAAAGTCATTGACTTCGTGAATTTTGCTCATTTTAACTTGTCAGGTATATACTGTAATAGTGAACACAACTTAATATTGTAGTGGCTGGTGAAATATATCCTCAGCAATTCATCAGTCCCCGCCTTTCTCTTCATTTGAAGCCGGCTGCATGTGAATTCTAACCATTGTGGCACATATGTTGGGTTCATATTTTCCACAAATGTATGGCTGTATGTTTATTGGGTGCTTCACGTCTCGAGGGACAAAAGGTCTGGATCTGCAGAGGTCTGCAGGAGATAACGAGGAGGTGTGAGACTTGGCCTTTGTCTCAGAGAAGATGCCCCAGAGGGATTTCCAGATCATCGAAGAATAAGAGACAATGGTGAAAGATCAAAGAGTTGCATTGTGACTGGGATTAAGTACCATGTGACTGTATGTTTGCTAAAGCACCATGTGACTTAAGTTTCGATGCTCCAGAAGTATAAGAGTGTGAGGTTATATTGTTCTGCCTCTTTTCCTGCTTTGACAATGCTAGAGTATGTGTTCTGTTAATAAAGCTGAACCTGAGAAATGAAACTCAGCCTCATCCTTGAGCACATCCTCTACACCATGTCTCTTAGCTAAGCAACTCTTCCATTATTGCTCCCGTTAACAGCGGGTTAAAACCATGATAAACGCCTCCAGTGCGTACATACATACCTCTTCTGATTTTTTTCCGCATTTAAAGTACTTGAACAAACTCATGTTTTTGTCGACCATCACGCGAGACACTGCCTGCTGACTGAGTCGAGAACTCGCGTGGGCGGGGCGCTTCTAAACTCTGCGCAGATGACGGCCAAGCGCATTGTCATGTGCACGGTTGCGTAAAGTCATTGCTTCATATATTTTTCTTAATAAAATCATATCGCCTTGTGGTGGCGGGACAATTTCTGGCAAGGCAGGCCGCCACGGAGAAATGCTACAAGATGAAACTCTGATAGCAGTGGACTTTTTAACCAGATTGTTTAATACAATCTTGGAGAGTGAGAGGATGCCTGAGGAGTGGAGAAGAAGTATTTTGGTATCAATTTTCAAGAACAAAGGTGATGCTCAGAGTTGTAGTAACTACAGAGGCACAAAGTTGACCAGCCACACTATGACAATATGGGAAACAACTGTTGAAGCCAGGTTTACAGGAGAGGTGACAATCAATGAGCAGCAGTACGGTTTTATGCCAAAAAAAAGTAGTACAGATGCAATGTTTGCTCTAAGAGTGCTGATGGATAAGTATAGAGAAGGTCAGAAGGAGCTGCTCTGTGTCTTTGTGGATCTAGAGAAAGCAGATGATAGGGTGCTGACAGAGGAAGTGTGGTACCATATGAGAAAGTCAAGAATGGCAGAGAAGTATGTGAGGGTGGTGCAGGACATGTATGAGGACAGCGAGATGGTGGTGAAGTGCGCTGTAGGAGTGACAGATGGGTTCAAGTTGGGGGGGATTACATCAGGGATCGGCTCTGAGCCCCTTCTTGGTTGCCATGGTGATGGAAAGGCTGACAGATGAGGTCAGGCAAGAGTCTCTGTGAACCATGATGTTTGCAGACAATATTATGATCTGCAGTGAGAGTTGGGAGCAGGTGGAAGAAAACTTGGAGAGGTGGAGGTATGCTCTGGAGAGAAGAGGAATGAAAGTCAGTAGAAGCAAGACAGAATACATGAGTGTGAATGAGAGGGAGGCAGGTGTCACAGTGAAGATGGAAGGAGTAGACGTAGTGAAAGTAGATGAGTTTAAATACCTGGGGTCAACCATCCAGAGTAATGGAAAATGCACAAGAGAAGTGAAGAAGAGAGTGCAGGTAGGGTGGAGTGGGTGGAGATGAGTGTCAGGAGTGATTTGTAGCAGCAAGAGTGAAAGAGTAGCAGCATGAGTGAAAGCGAAGATTTACAAGATGGTAGTGAGACCTGCTATGATGTGTGGTTTGAAGACTGTGGCACTGACAAAAAGACAGAAGGTGGAGCTGGAGGTGGCAGAGTTGAAGATGCTAAAATTGTCATTGGGAGTGACTAGGAGGGACAAGATTAGCAATGAGTATATCAAAGGGACAGCTCAGGTTGAGCGGTTTGGAGACAAAGTAAGAGAGGCAAGGCTGAGAAGGTTTGGACATGTGCAGAGCATGGATAGTGGAGATACTGGACAAAGGATGTTGAAGATGGAGCTGCCAGGCAGAAGGGAAAGAGGAAGACCATAGAGAAGATTCATGGATGTATTGAAGGAGGACATGGAGAGGGTTACAGAGGAAGATGGAGGAATAGGGTGAGATGGAGACAGATGATCCACTGTGGAGACCCCTGAAGGGAGCAGCCGAAAGAAGAAGAAGGAGGAGGAGAAGAAGAAGGAGGAGGAGAAGAAGAAGAAGAAGACGAAGAAGAAGAAGACGAAGACGACGAAGAAGACGAAGACGAAGAAGAAGAAGAAGAAGAGTCCAGGGGGTGGTCCAGGAAGAATATGCCTAGAGGAATTGCTTGGGGAGGTAAAATGTCAAGGGGGAATAGTCTGGGAGAAATATTCCTAGGTGGGAGAAACCTGAGTGCAATTGCCCAAGGGAATGGCCCAGAAAAAATATGTATGTGCAGGGGGAATTGCCTGGGGGATACCTGGGGGTAGGTCTGGGAAATATTGCCTTAAAAATGATATCACATTTCTGCGAATTTTTACGATAACGATATTTTCTGCAATATTGCAGAATAAAGTTTTTATAAATTTATGCGAAAAGGACAGTTTCACAGGCCAGCGTTATTTACCTTCAACATATTCAGGGAAAAAAAAATCATTTCTCCCGTATATAAAGAGCAGCTCAGATTTAGCTTGAGATTTTTTTTTTGTTCTGTATGAAATATTACAAGAAAATAATATAAAGCGTTCCAGTTTAAGTGCACACAGGTGTTGGGTTTTATGCTGAATCACTATCTGCAGTGTAACTCTCATTGCACGGACCTCTGCTGGGGCTTTTTGGCTCTCGTTGCACTGAACTGATGCTTTTCCCCCTCTTTGGGTTGTTGAATTAAACAAAGATGAAGCTGCCAAAACGGAATGAAAATACAGACTTTGAGCAGAACACTGTCCAACGTTAGCAGTGTTCCAGCGGTGCTGTTGACGTATGGAAAAAATGCAGACAGATTATCTACATTGCTGCACCGTTTTTAACTTTTTTTTTTAACATGGCAGCAGTCTAAAACAGACAGTGAAACTTAAATATTTCCACTCAACTGGATGCAAACGAAGCAGCACCTTCCACACCATGTTTGTTTAACCATCATGCGTAACTTCTGTTGGCAGCGTTGTGAAAGCAGACCCCAGCAGCAGACCCCAAATATTGTGATATTCATTTTTACACCGGTATCAAAATTTATACCGGTATTATCGTGGACGATACGACTTGGCACACCCCTACCTGGAGTAAAGCGTCAAGGCGGTATAGCCCAAAGGGAATATTTCAAGGGGGAATTTCCCATGTTGGAAAAGCCGTTGGGGGGGGATTAATCCAGGAGGAATATTTCTTGAAAAAAGCCTCGGGAGAAAGGACCAAGGGGAAATTGCCTGGTGGGGGGGTGAGCCTGATACTGCTCATACAGGTCTCTGATGAAAATACGGAGCAACACTGACTGATTTTTAAGTATGAAAATTTGAAAGTTACTGTTGGGTCGAGTGTGAACTCTAAATCCAAAGTAAGTACCTAAAGCTTTTATGCTTCCAGAACGATGAATGTTATGGGGTTAAAATGTTAGAAGAAATGAAATGAAGCAGTCAAAACAAGGACAACTCAATAGCTTGTGTGTAGTCATGCAGTGTGGGAGTGTTAGAAGGGTGCAAAGGTGCTCCGCTCTAAAATTCAGATTAAAATGGTTCAGCCTTCTCTTTGAATCCCTGCTGACTCATGTCCCAGAGGACCCAACAGAAATTCTGCTGGTTCAACAGGAGTTACAGGAAAAAAATAAGTGCTCTAGGCAACACTGTTAAATATGAATGGACACTCAGAGCACAGAAACAGTTGGCAGCAAAGCCACCAGTTACTTACTTGGAAGTGATTTTCTTTGTTTGACTCTTGAGAATCCCCTTTATTACAGGACATCTATCAACAAGAAAAAAAGGAAAGAACTATCTATGAATACATGCCAAGCCACCCGTAAGGTCAACATCAACAGCCTAGGGATAAGGGACCTGTACTAATAGCCCTTTTCTAGTCTCGAAGAACACTCAAAGGGCTTTAGTATTCCAAGGGCCTATCAGAGACAGGTACCTAGGGACAATTTAGAATGACCAATTAACCTAACATGCACGTTTTTGGATTGTGGGAGAAAAACAGAGCTCCCGGAGTAAACCCACACAGTACAGGGAGAACATGCAAACTCCACACAGAAAGGTTCCCACCCCTGCCAGCCTGGGGATTGGAACCTGGAACCTTCTAGCTGTGAGGCAACAGTTCTAACCACTGTACCACGGTGCTGCCCACAGCCCACAGCCTAGCCATGCCTGCGGTGTGCAGACAGTACAATATGAGTTCACATGCACACACACCAAGTTGTTTTAAATGGGATAGTGCGGAGTATTTTTGAGGCTAATGAAGGGACCTGCAAGCTCTGCTAGGAAAGGGTAACGGACAATTGTCTGCATGGAGCCACGGGGCATATTTAAACCTTAAAATTAAGGTAAGGCTGATTTACAGTCAGTAAGTGCAAGGAAAAACTGGCTTGTCAACATTAATAAGATTGTTTTCCTTTTAAATATGCCAGTTCTGTTGTATATTTGAAAATATAAAAAGCTCTAAATTTCTAAATTTGTGTCTTTTTTCTTTAAAGTTGCTGACTTTTTCATTGAATGAAAACATTTTTCCTCAAAGTTTAGACATTTTTATTATAAACTTTGATCAAATCTCAAAAAATTTTACATCATGAAAATTTTTAAATATTTTTTTATAATTTCACTCCAAAAGAAAACACTAATATATTTGTATTCATTACAAGTAAAATGAAGTATTTTAAGCCTTTCATGTTTGTTCTGATGATTACGATTTATAGCCTATAAAAATCTGAAATCTAGTACCGTAAATTATCAGAATACAGTATGTCATTGTGAGTTTATGTAAATACAAGAAAAACAATATTGTGTATCTCCCTGATCAGTTTCGGTACACACCATCTCAATCACTGCAAAGACTAATGACTTGACAGGTGTCCAAAAGACAATCACAGACATACTCTACAAGAAAGGTAAGACACATTACTGAAAAGGCTGGATGTTCAGAGTGCCATGAACATTAGCATATTAATTGAAAGCTGACTGGAAGAAAAAAGTGTGGTAGAAAAACATGCACAAACAACAGCAAATGGTAAATAACATTCACTTACAGCAGAGAAAATAAGTACTGAACACATCAACATTTTTCTCATTAAACATACTGTATTTCTGATGGAGCCACTGACCTCAAATTTTCACCAGATATCAGCAACAACCCAAGTAATCCATACATACAAAGAAATCAAGACAATTGTTTTCCCAAAACAAGTTATTCCCTGTGTCATTCCACTTTATCAAATATAAGTATCAAATACACTTTGTGAAATTCATTTAATATTTCTTTGTTAGTAATAACAGCTTCCAGACACCTCCTGTATGGAGAAACTAGGTGCAGGCTTTGCTCAGGAGTGATTTTAACCCATTCTTCCACACAAACTGTCTTCAAATCTTGAAGGTTCCGTGGGTGTCTTCTATGAACTCTGATCTTCAGTTCGTTCCATAGATTTTCAATTGGATTCAAGTCAGGTGACTGACTGGGCCATTCTAGCAGCTTTATTTTCCTTCTCTGGAGCCAGTTGAAAGTTTCCTTGGCTGTGTGTTTGGGATTATTGTCTTGCTGAAATGTCCACCCTCGTTTCATCTTCAGCATCTTGGCAGATGGTAGCAGGTTCTTATTAAGGATGTCTCTGTACATTTGTCCATTCATCTTTCCTTCAATTATATGAAGTCTGCCTGTACTATGTGCTGAAAAACACCCCCACACTATGATGGGATGTGCAGTGCCATTTCTCCTCCAAACATGCTGTGTTATGGCATCCAACAAGTTCAATTTTTGTCTCATCTGACTAGACTATATTCTCCCAGTATTTTACTGGCTTGCCCAAATGTTGTGCAGCAAACTTTAAACGAGCTTCACATGCTCTTTCTTCAGCAGTGGACTCTTGCAAGGTGAGCGGCCATACAGTCCATGTCAGTTGAGTGCATTACTTGTTGTTTGAAACAGCAGTACCTGTTAACTCCAGGTCTTTCTGGAGCTCTCCACAAGTAGGCTTTGATTGTTGGATAACTCTTCTGATAATTCTTTTGACCCCTCTGTCAGAAATCTTCCGAGGAGATCCTGGTCATAGCCGGCTTATGGTAAAATGATGTTCTTTCCACTTCCAAATGATGGCTCCAACAGTGCTCACTGGAATATCAGCAGTTTAGAAATGCACCTGTAACCAATGCCACCATTATGTTTTGCAACAATAAGGTTGCGAAGGTCTAGAGAGAGCTCTTTGCTTCTACCCACCATGAGTTCTTTGTGGTGTGACAATCTGATATTCAAAAGGCCTTTTTAAAGACTGTCAGGATTTAACCAGCTGAAATTAATTTGCACTAATGAGGGATGAGATGGCTTCCTAAATTCTGATGGACTTCAGCTGGTTTCTTGACTTTATATGCCTTTTTGCACCTCATATTCTTCATGTGTTCAATACTTATTCTCTGTGTCATTCGACTTTATTAAATATAACTTGTTTTGTGACCACAGTTGCCTTCTTTCTTTCTTTGTATGTATGGATTATGTCAAGAGACTGAGTGCGGTGTTCCACCGTGCTCAAGCGCTCAACTTACTTTTGATTATTTCCTGTATTTTCTCAGTGTGATTATTTTACTGTGTGATCATCCTGGATGTATTATCTATAGTGCATCTGGAAAGTATTCACAGCACTTCACTTTTTCCACATTTTGTTACAATCTTATTCCAAAAGGGATTAAATTCATTTTTTTTCCTCAAAATTCTACACACAATACCCCATAATGACGTGAAAAAAGATTTTTTTGAGATTTTTGCAAAGTTATTAAAAATATAAAACTAAGAAATCACATGTACATAAGTATTCACAGCCTTTGCCATGAGTCTCAAAATTGAGCTCAGGTACATCCTGTTTCCACGGATCATCCTTGAGATGTTTCTGCAGCTTAATTGGGAGTCCACCTGTGGTAAATCAAGCTAATTGGACATGATTTGGAAAAGGCACACACCTGTCTATATAAGGTCCACAGGTGACAGTGCATGTCAGAGCACAAACCAAGCATGAAGTCAAAGGAATTGTCTGTAGACCTCCAAGACAAGATTGTCTCGAGGCACAAATCTGGGGAAGAGTACAGAAGAATTTCTGATGCTTTGAAGGTCCCAATGAGCACAGTGGCCTCCATCATCCGTAAATGGAAGAAGTTCGGAATCACCAGGACTCTTCCTAGAGCTGGCCAGCCGTCTAAACTGAGCGATCGGGGAAGAAGGACCTTAGTCAAGGAGGTGACCAAGAACCCGATGGTCACTCTGTCACAGCTCCAGCATTGCTCTGTGGAGAGAGAAGAACTTTTCAGAAGGACAACCATCTCTGCAGCAATCCACCAATCGGGCCTGTATGGTAGACTGGCCAGATGGAAGCCACTCCTTAGTAAAAGGCAGTAAAATCCAGGCAGCCTGCCTGGATTTTGCCAAAAGGAACCTGAAGGACTCTCAGAGCATGAGAAACAAAATTCTCTGGACTGATGAGACAAAGATTGAACTCTCTGATGTGAATGCCAGGCGTCATATTTGGAGGAAACCAGGCACCGTTCATAACCACGCATTGGTAGCAGCATCATGCTGTGGGGATGTTTTTCAGCAGCAGGAACTGGGAGACTGGTCAGGGGAGAGGGAAAGGTAAATCCAGCAATGTACAGAGACATCCTGGATGAAAACCTGCTCCAGAGCGCTCTTGACCTCAGACTGGGGCGACGGTTCATCTTTCAGCAGGACAACGATCCTAAGCACACAGCCAAGATATCAAAGGAGTGGCTTCAGGACAACTCTTTGAATGTCCTTGAGTGGCCCAGCCAGAGCCCAGACTTGAATCCAGTTGAACATCTCGAGAGATCTGAAAACGGCTGTGTACCAAAGCTTCCCATCCACCCTGATGGAGCTTGAGAGGTGCTGCAAAGAGGAATGGGCCAAACTGCCCAAAGATAGGTATGCCAAGCTTGTGGCATTATATTCAAAAAGACATGAGGCTGTAATTGCTGCCAGAGATGCATCAACAAAGTATTAAGCAAAGGCTGTGAATACTTATGTACATGTGATATCTTGGATTTTATTTTTAATAAATTTGCAAAAATTAAAAAAAAAACACTTTTTCACATTGTCATTATAGGGTATTGTGTGTAGAATTTTGAGGGAAAAAAAATAAATTTAATCCCTTTTGGAATAAGGCTGTAACATAGCAAAATGCGGAAAAAGTGAATGCTTTCTGGATGCACTGTATGTTTCTGTTTGACATGAACTCTCCACCTTTTCTTCCAGGCATTCCTACTGTGCTATTATCCTGCCATTAGTTTAGTTCACGGGTCGTCAGCTGACACTTGTCATTAATTAGGTCAACCTTCCCACTCTTGTGGTCCATACCTGCTATCATTCATGTTCATCGATTGCATGCTCTATTTAAAGACTGTTGTTTCTGTCACTCATTGTCGGAGTCTCACCTACTTACTCCCGTCAGGACCCTTTCCCTGTCCTGATGCGCTTCCCTGTGCTTATCTCACCAACTACCCGTTCTCCTCAAATTGTACTGTTTGGACTTTGTGTTTTTCCCAATAAATATCACAACTGCAGTTCAGCACTTGGGCCTCCCTTTCTGCCCCGTAAGGGCAATTCATGACAGTAGGCTCTGACCAGTTTGATACCCAGCTGCTGTAGTTTGAGGTTTTTTGTTTTTCACTCACTTGTTTTTCCAGAGCACTCGATATGTCCCCAGTACACCGGCCTTCAGCCATCAAAGGAAGATCGGTGGCCGGGACCCTGAGCCTGAAGGAGGAATGGGTGGCGCACTTCATTCGGGACTTTGTGGCTGAAGCTCTTGCCTCCCGCGGCCCAAAGAAGATCTGGGAGAATGTGGAGGCAGTGGTCAGGATCGTGGCACGCACATCCCAGATTGAGGAGGCATCCCCAGTTCGCGGAGCTGTTGTCCACCATCTCCGCTCTGCAGTTGTCATTTCCCAAGCTGAAGATGGGTTCGTTCTCAGCAGGACCAAAGCCAACGAGGAAGTGCTCCCCACGAAGTGCTCCCCACGAGAAACGTCATCCTCCTTCCTCTGTTTGCCCGCTCCTGCTCCACCTGCTCCAAGATGTCGTTCTCCTGGGTCTGCCTCCGCTCATCCTCAAGTCGCAGTGGGACCGGATTTTCCAGAAGAGAGCCTCCTGGGCCAGTTGCCTCCTGCTTCCCACCGCTGCCCAGTGAAACACTGCCTGAGAAACACCTCCACCTCTCAGCCAGCAGTTTCCTCTGTGCTGAGTCAGACTATCCCCACAGCAGTTCACTCTTCTGGTTCCTCTTTGCCGGCTGTCCCGTCAGCCTCCTCTCCCTCCATTGCTGCTGCAACCCTCGTCTCCTCGGCATCTCCTCCTGCTGCTGAAGGTCCGGTCACCTCCTCCCCGGCTTCGCTCGTCACCACGTCTACAGGGGTGGCTCCTCTATGTTCCTCTGAGGGGCCCACAACAACTGCAGCCACAGAGAGGGCGGATTCAAGACCAGCTGCAACAGCAACCAATGTGCCCCAGGAAGACAGGCAAGTGCTTTTTCATTCTCTATCATTGACACATGAATTATCTTGCCTGATTCCCGGTGGTGAGGCTCAGTTAATGCAGTCCTCTGAGTCCTTACCCCCTGCTGCAGCCACCCTGCTCTCTCCGTGTCTCCTCCTATGCCCCATGAGTGCCTGCCTGTTCCAGGACTGAGCCGCTGGACGAGGGAGGAGCCTGCGGCCCTGGGGGACCTGGTTCCAGCCCCGCAGCCACAGTCCAGATGGAGGGAGAGCGCTGCCAGCGGTCTGAAGCCTGCGCCAATGAGTGAGCGTCCCCTGGCTTCAGCTGAGCACGATCCAGTGGCAGCAGGGAGTCGACCTCCTGTTTTGATGCCGGGCGAGCCACCTGCGTGGGTCACTTCACTGGGGGTTCCCAGAACTGCACCGACCACCATGCCTGCTGTAGGGTCCACCGCAACAAAGCCGAAGCTGGACCTCCTGAGGACTGGGCCCGAGACATCGCTGCCTGGATCGATGGGAGTCCTGGACGGCGGTGGAACTTGAGCTCAGGCAAGTGCTCTTCTTTGTTTTCGCTGTCTCTATTTTGGAGTGATCTTGCCTGGCTATTGGTGGGGAGGGCCAAGTGCAGCTGTTACCTGCACCTGAGCTCACCTCGCCGGGCTCCACTGTCGCCGGTGACCCTGACCCTGTTTCTCTGTCCCTCCTGTCGGAGCCTCTCTCCAGGGTCACCGAGGATCGTCCAACTTTGCCAGAGGTCTCCAGGGGTCCAACCTCACAGCCTGAGATCTCCGTGGGTCCAACTCCTCCAGCCCCTCCAGCTGAGGTTGTCGCGGGTGCTCCGTCCCAGCCTGGGACCTCCGTGGGTGCTGCTCCCCATCCAGTCGAGGTCTTCACGGGTGCGCCGTCCCAGCCCAGGACCTCCGTGGGTGCAGATTCCCCATCGCCTGAGGTCTCCAGGGGTGCCTATTCTCCCCAGTCCGGGTCTTCATGGGTGTTGTGTCCCAGTTGGGGGCCGTCGTGGGTGCTGCTCCCCAGCTTGAGACCAACGTGGGTGTTGCGCCCCATCCCGGGAGCCACCCTGGGTGCAGCTCCGTCCCAGTCTGGGACCACCGTGGGTGCAGCTCCGTCCCAGTCTGGGACCACCGTGGGTGCAGCTCCGTCCCAGTCTGGGACCACCGTGGGTGTAGCTATGTCCCAGTCCGGGACCACCACAAGTGTAGCCACGGTCCCTTCCAGAGCCACCGCGGGTGTAGCTACGCCCCTGTCTGGGGCCATAGTGGGTGCAGCCATGCCCCAACCCGGGGCCGCCGCAAGTGCTGCTGCGCCCCAGCCCGGGGCCACCGCGGATGCTACTACGCCCCAGCTCGGAGTCACTGCGGGTGCTGCCATGCCCCAGTCCAGGGTCACCGGGAGTGCTACAGGCCAGTCCCAAATCACTGTGGTCCCTCAGTCTCCACCCATTTCCACTGAGGGTTCTCCTCCCTTGTCCATGGTCTTCTTGGTTTCCTCTTCTCCGCCCGAGGTCATCGTGGTTCCCTCTCCTACGGCCGAGGTCATTGTGGTTTCCTCTCCTATGCCCGAGGCCACCCGAACTGCCTTATTCTCTTGTCCAGGGGGCCTAGGTGCCTGGTGTGGACCTGGAGTGGGTTCCATGTTTTTTGTTCCCTCCTAGCCTGTTGCCCCCACCGCCCTCCCGGGGTGGCTTATTGTTCTACTCCTTTTGGGAGGGGGTGGGATCTTTTTTCTTTGATGTTACCCTGGGGTGTCTGGAATCCACCTCCTGAGGGGGAAGGGGGGGTTCTGTCACAAGACTGAGTGCGGTGTTCCACAGTGCTCATGCTCTCAACTTTTAATTATTTCCTGTATTTTCAGTTTGTGTGATTATTTTACTGTGTGATCATCCTGGATTAATTATCTATGTTTCTGTTTGACATGAGCTCCCCACCTTTTCCTCCAGGCACTCCTACTGTGGTATTATCCTGCCACTAGTGTAGTTCACGGATTGTCAGCTGACACCTGTCATTAATTAGGTCTACCTTCCCCTTCTTGTGGTCCACACCTGCTATCATTCATGTTCATTGATTGCATGCTCTATTTAAAGACTGTTGTTTCTGTCACTCATTGTCGGAGTCTCACCATCCTACTCCCGTCAGGACCCTTTCCCTGTCCTGATGCGTTTCCCTGTGCTTAGCTCGCCAACTACCCGTTCTCCTCAAATTATAAGTTTATTTTTGTGCACTGTTTGGGCTTTGTGTTTTTCTCAGTAAACTACTATGAAATAATTTGCTGACCACAATATGGTCAGCAAATGGCGCTCTACTAATTTAGATGAAATCTATTTAGCTTGGAGAAATCATCTTTTAATTTATAAAAAATCTCTTAGAAAAGCTAGAACGAGTTATTACTCTGCATTAATAGAAGAGAACAAGAATAATCCCAGGTTTCTTTTCAGTACTGTAGCCAGGTTGACAAAGAGTCAGGACTCTGTCAATCCTAGCATCCCCTTAGAGCTTACTAGTCAGGACTTTATGAACTTTTTCAATAATAAAATTTCATCCATCAGAGATAAAATCAATCAGATTCTTCCCACAGTTAACTTAAATACTGTAACTACTACAACTCCTTCTATTGATGTCTGTCTTGATGAGTTTACTCCAATCGACCTTTGTGAGTTAGACAAAATAGTTTCCTCATCCAAACCTTCAACTTGTCTTTTAGACCCTATTCCTACCAGGTTATTTAAAGAAGTCTTCCCACTTATTGGTAGCTTTATTCTTCATATAATCAATTCTTCATTAACTTTAGGCCATGTACCGCAGGCTTTTAAAACGGCTGTAATTAAACCCTTACTCAAAAAGCCAACGCTAGATCCAGGAGCTTTAGCTAACTATAGACCAATCTCTAATCTCCCTTTCATTTCAAAAATCTTAGAAAGAGTTGTTGCTATGCAATTATTTGACCACCTGCAGGGAAATGGTTTATTTGAGGAGTTTCAATCTGGGTTTAGAATCCATCATAGCACTGAAACAGCCTTAGCGAAGGTCACTAACGACCTCCTCATTGCATCTGATAATGGACTAGTTTCTGTACTTGTCCTTTTAGATCTTAGTGCAGCTTTTGATACTATTGATCATAATATTCTACTTGATAGATTAGAACACTATGTTGGACTTAATGGAACTTCGTTGCAGTGGTTTAGATCTTATTTATCTGATAGGTTCCAGTTTGTTCATGTAAATGATGAGTTTTCTCTCAGCTCAAAGCTTAGTCATGGAGTTCCAGAGGGATCTGTGCTTGGCCCTACTCTTTTTAGTTTATATATGCTTCCGTTAGGCAACATTATTAGAAAGCACTGTATACATTTTCACTGTTATGCAGATGACACACAATTATACCTGTCAATGAAGCCAGATGATACTAATCAATTAACCAAGTTAGAAGCCTGTCTTAAGGAAATCAAAGTTTGGATGACTTGTAATTTCCTGCTATTAAATTCAGATAAGACTGAAGTCATTCTTGTTGGTCCAAAAAACCTTAGAAATTCCTTTCCAAATCAAACTTTCAGTTTGGATGCAGTTACTCTTTCTCTTAATAGCTCTGTGAGGAACCTTGGAGTTATTTTTGATCAGGATTTGTCCTTCAATTCACATATTAAATTTGTTTCTAAGACTGCCTTCTATCATTTGCGTAATATTGCCAAGATTAGGAGCATCTTGTCTCAGAGTGATGCTGAGAAGCTGATCCACGCTTTTGTTAGCTCGAGATTAGATTATTGTAATTCTTTATTATCAGGTTGTCCTAAAACATCTTTAAAAAGTCTTCAGCTGATCCAAAATGCTGCAGCAAGAGTTTTAACAGGTACTAGAAAGAGAGATCATATCTCTCCGGTTCTGGCCTCCCTTCATTGGCTTCCCATAGAGTTTAGAATTAAGTTTAAAATCCTTCTTCTTACTTACAAAGCTCTAAACAATCAGGCTCCTTTTTATTTAAAAGATCTGATTCTACCGTATCATCCTAACAGAGCACTACGCTCCCAAAATGCAGGTTTACTTCTAATACCTAGAATCTCCAAAAGTACAATGGGAGGCAGAGCCTTCAGTTATCAAGCTCCTCTCCTGTGGAATCAGCTGCCAATCTGGATTCGGGAGTCAGACTCGATCTCTGTTTTTAAGAATAGGGCTAAAACCTACCTTTTTGATATAGCCTACAATTAGGGAGGGATCATGTGTTTTCTGAACCCTCCCTTAGTTATGCTGCTAATAGGTTTAGTCAGCCGGGGGACCTCCAGTAATGCACTGGGCCTCACTCCTTTCCTCACTCTCTATGAAATATTTTTTTTTTGCTGGTCATTAACATTTGTTTGTTCTCTCCCATAGATTGAGTCCCCATCGTGCTGTTTGCTCTCTACATGTCTGTTCTTTTCTTCTTCTCTATCCCCTCACCCCCCAGCCAGTCGCAGCAGATGACTGCCCCTCCCTGAGCCTGGTTCTGCTGGAGGTTTCTTCCTGTTAAAAGGGAGTTTTTCCTCTCCACCGTCGCCAAGTGCTTGCTCACAGGGGATCGCCTGATTGCTGGGGTCTTTCTGCAACTGTGGGGGTCCTCCCTACAGTTGATAGTGCTATGAGATGACTGTTGTTGTGAAATGGCGCTATATAAATAAAGTTGAATTGAATTGAATTGAATATAATGTTACTGTGGTTGATCAACTCACCTGACCTGAAGCTTAGAGAATTGCTATGGCATATAGTTAAGAGAAAGATCAGAAACACCTGACCCTACAACACAGGTGAACCTAAGGCTGCTTTTAAAGCATTTTGGGCTTCAATACTGCCTCAGCAGCACCAGAAGCTGATCACCGCCATGCCACTCTGCACTGATGCAGTAATTCATGGTAAAGGACCCCCAACCAAGTACTAAGTGTGAAAATGAACACACTTTTCATAAGTTGAACATTTCTGTATTTTAAATCGTTATTTTGGATTGATCTCAGGATGTATTCCTGTTGGACACTTGATAAGCTATCAATCATAATTGTCAAAATTAAAACACAAAGGGCTTGAAATATTTCCATTTACTTGTAAGGAGACAGGATGATAGATAACAATGCTGCTGTTTCACTGTGTATTAAATCTCATTATACAGCATCACATATTTCCATCTCCAGAGTATCAGGGGAATGTTTAATCATTAGCAGCTGTGCACTCAGACAGAGACGTCCCAGTTACTTAAGCATATTAGCTCTTTGATTAGGCATTATTAATTCTTTTCCTGCTGTGGCTGAGAAGGCCGCAGTTACCAAGGAGAAGGACACAGGACACAGACATCCCCGGTAGTAAAAACTAACTGCTTACATGCCCATTGGAGCTTACACAAACCTGAGTTGGTCCTTAGTTCGAGTACCATTGATGCAGGTAATGACCATAAATGACTAGGATGAGTAGCAGTATACGTCTCTGCGTCAGGGCTCAGCAGATTAGAATGTGGAGCACAAACTTCTTCCAGTCCCAGAGCACTTTGCAGCTCATCATTTCACCAAGGAGGTCATGTGTCTGTTGCAGTTTGTTTGTTAGCTAGCTAATAGAAGGATCTGCATGACAATTTTACCACAGCCTGTCCCAAGCTAGAACTGATTGTGTTATTGCACTTATCCAGATCACAATATGGGTCCAGGATTTATTTTTAATTTATTTGTTCTGAAAGCCTTGTCAGTGTGGGCAGACATACATTGAAAATGATGGTTTATGTGTCTGAATAGAAGATACTGGCTTGCCTCAGGGGCAACTGGCATAATTGCAGTTAATCAATATCATGTAATTATATTCACACACAGCTGAGCTATTTTGATCCAAAGTGATCCAATTTTTATCAGCAAACAGTAAATGAAACTATTTTATCATTAAAGTCCATCAAAGTCAGATTGTTTTGGGGTTTTTTTTTTTTACCTCTGACATTTAACAAGATTACGCAAATGTAACTAACAGGTGCACCTTTATGGAAGGGTGAAGTGTGGCACAAAGAACTGTCTGTTAGATTGTGGTGGTGACATGGATCATGGTCCAGTTTCAGAAATGCTTGTAAATTCAAAATCAAAAGGAAGGAATGTGCTACCTTGGTGAAGGTTCACCCTTTGAATGAAATATGCCTTTTGGGACCTTAGGAGATGGTACTATCGTGTGTGTGTGTGTGTGTATGTATGTGTGCGTGTGTGTGTGTGTGTGTGTGTTTGTGTGTGCAACCTGGAGAGGTGGAGGTATGCTCTGGAGAAAAGAGGAATGAAAGTCAAAAGAAGCAAGACAGAATACACGAGTGTGAATGAGAGGGAGGCAGGTGTAACGGTGAAGATGGAAGGAGTAGACGTAGTGAAAGCAGATGAGTTTAAATATCTGGGGTCAACCATCCAAAGCAATGGAAAATGCACAAGATAGGTGAAGAAGAGACTGCAGGCAGGGTGGAGTGGGTGGAGATGAGTGTCAGGGGTGATTTGTGACAGAAAGGTAGCAGCTAGAGTGAAAGGGAAGATTTACAATATGGTAGTGAGACCTGCTACCATAGATTGAGTCCCCATCGTGCTGTTTGCTCTCTACATGTCTGTTCTTTTCTTCTTCTCTATCCCCTCACCCCCCAGCCAGTCGCAGCAGATGACTGCCCCTCCCTGAGCCTGGTTCTGCTGGAGGTTTCTTCCTGTTAAAAGGGAGTTTTTCCTCTCCACCGTCGCCAAGTGCTTGCTCACAGGGGATCGCCTGATTGCTGGGGTCTTTCTGCAACTGTGGGGGTCCCCCCTACAGTTGATAGTGCTATGAGATGACTGTTGTTGTGAAATGGCGCTATATAAATAAAGTTGAATTGAATTGAATTGAATTGAATTGCTATGATGTATGGTTTGGAGATGGTGGCGCTGACAAAAAGACAGGAGGTGGAGCTGGAAGTGGCAGAGTTGAAGATGCTATGATTCTCATTGGGATTGACTAGGAGGGACAAGATGAGAAATGAGTATCTCAGAGGGACAGCTCAGGTTGAGCGGTTTGGAGACACAGTAAGAGAGGCAAGGCTGAGATGGTTTGGACATGAGCAGAGGAGGGATAGTGAAGATATTGGACAAAGGATGTTGAAGATGGAGCTGTCAGGCAGGAGGAGAAGAGGAAGACCACAGAGAAGATTCATGGATGTAGTGAAGGAGGACATGGACAGGGTTGGTGTTACAGAGGAAGATGAAGGGATAGGGTGCGATGGAGACAGATGATCCACTGTGGAGACCCCTGAAGGGAGAAGGTGGAAAAAGAAGAAGTTTGTGTGTGTGTGTGTGTGTGTGTGTGTGTGTGTGTGTTTGGAGATTGGGTGCACTTTGTCTATCTCACCAAGACACCAAAACACTTAGCTCAAGACTACATATGAGCACCTTGTGAACCTGTGGTTGAAGTCATAGAAAATTCAGCTTCTCACTTTAATTGAGTTAAGTTATGTCAACATAGAAAAAGCTAATCAACTACACATAAGTTTTGTTGATTCCTCTTTAAAAAAAAAACTACAGTTCAAAAACTTATTGAGAGAACTAAAAAAGATAAAGCCTTTTCCCAGAGATCTTTGGAAAGATCTCCAGTCCATCCATACATGCTGCTAATTCACCACTGAGCGTGTCCTTGGACTGTAGATTAAAACAGAAGCAC
Organism: Pholidichthys leucotaenia; assembly: GCA_020510985.1. Classification (NCBI taxonomy): domain Eukaryota; kingdom Metazoa; phylum Chordata; class Actinopteri; order Cichliformes; family Pholidichthyidae; genus Pholidichthys; species Pholidichthys leucotaenia. The sequence continues at coordinate 200,692,412 of CM035840.1, forward strand.
AGGGAGTAAACCTACAGAGACTCAGGGAGAAATGGTAAATAGCGTTCTGGGGGTTCAGTGTCTTGCTCAAGGACACTTTGATATGCAGACTACAGACAGCGCAGAAATCAAACCCCTGACCCTCCGATCAGTAGTTGGCCACACTGCACCTGCACCACAGCTGCTCCATGCTAACATGAGAACACGCTAACTCCATAAAGGTCCCTGTGACTCGGGGACTTAAACAGGCAACTGTTTCACTGTGAGACAGCAATGCTCAGCAAAACATCACTGTGACGTCCAGTCCTGTAATGTAATATTGAAAGAACTTAAAGATCCCCATGTTGACACAGTTCTCAAAGCTATCGATGACATCATACTTTGGTCCTAACAACTCAGAGCGTAATTACTGCAGTTCCATTTCACACACAGGGTAGAAGCTTTCCTCAACATGAACAGTTGTTTGGTGTACTGATTTAAATGCTAATGAGCCCCAATTCACCCAACCCTTCCTCCTTCATAATTTCACTAAGACTCTGGTTTTGATCATAATGCTGAAGGATAACATTAGCTTTTAGCTTCAACTGTAAGTCTAAGTCATAGATTAAATACTGGCTGAATGTCAGAGGTTAAATGCTTAAATAAAACACTGTTGAAGGCAGCAGTTTGAGGATTGAGTGGTTGATAGCACAGGACCCATCCCTGAGGTGTAATAAACACAGAAACAACCTGAATGAGTGAATAGCTAATGTAGCTAAGAGTGGGAAAGATACTGGTCCCAATACAAGTGTTAGGCTGAGGAAAAACATAAAACAGGCCCTGTGATATGAGATGTGTTATATTATCAACTGTGGATCAGTGAACAAGCTGTCACAGCAGATGTCTAGTAGGGCAGAGACGCACACGAAGGGCCCCTTTACACAGCACAGAGATCGTTGAGAGACTGGGCCAATTTTTGATCTTTAGGATTGTTTGGGAGATTCTTGTGTGTTTTGGACTGAGTCAGAACTTTGAGGAGAGTGTGGCGACTGTGGAGATCATTGAAGATCATTGATGGATCAAAAATTGGCCAGATCTCTCAACGATCTCTCAATGATCTCCACCCCTGTGTAAAGGGGTATCGGAGGAAAATTCAAAAAGCATAATGTAGACCTTTAAACTGGTTCAGGTTCATAAAAAACTATCAGGGTTTCCTCTGGTAACATTTCTGGGTGGCGGCCCGCCGTGCCAGAAAAATTACCGCTGTGCTAATGAGGAGATATGAATTTAAGAAAAAATATATGAAGCAATGACTTTCCGCAAGCGTGCACACAAACAACGCGCGTGGCCATCATCCGCGCAGAGTTGAGAAGTGCCCCGCCCACGCAAGCTTTCCAGTCAGGCAGAGTCTCTCGCTAGCGTGACTGCCTGAGAGAAACATGAGTTTATTCAAGTACTTTAAACACGGAAAAAATCAGAAGAGGCATGTAAGCACAGGAGGCATTTATCATGGTTTTAACCCGCTGGAAACGGGAGCAATAATGGAAGAGTCGCTAAGCTAAGAGATGTGATTAGAATTCATATGCAGCTGGCTTCGTATGAAGGGAAAGGCAAGGGGGACTACTGAATTGCTGAGGATATATTTCACCAGCCACTACAATATTAAGTTATGTTTCCTATTATGTACCTGGCAAGTTAAGATGACAAAAATTCACGAAGTCATTGACTTTAATCCGTCAGCAGCCTTCAGACAAACTAAACGTGCCAACATTTGGATTTCAAAATACAGTAAGGGAGGTTTTTCCTGCTGTCTGGGTGGTGGTCAGATTTCTAAAAAAAGAAAAGCTATAAATATATAGAAATATTATAACAGAACTAACGGCATCCTTGGTCATTTAAGTTAATTTATTTCTTTAAATATAATTTTAATAATTATATTTCTTTGAATTCAGAGTTAAAGTTATTGTTCTGGTCTGGCTTACAAAATTATGGTCTGTGGGTGACCCCCACAACAGACTGGGAGAAGCAGAGCGCTCAGCTGGAGCAATTAGCAGAACAATGAGATGTGTGTATTGATATCAATAGGCAGCCGCTCTTTGTCTAGCTCCTTCCTGCCAGTCCTGCTGTTGATATGTATGACTCAAATGCAAATGTTCATGCTTCCTGCTCTGACTGTGATGCAAATGTCCCATACCTTCCCACAGTTACTGTGATGCAAATGTGTCTTTCATGTATTGTCTGTAACTGGGTAGATAAGTGACTGAATATCACATGCTCACTCTCTCTCTGACCACTGCTTCTGACACATGCATTCCGTGTCTCCTGACGAGAGCCTGAGAGCTCGCTCCGGCGCGCCTGCACGGCGCTGGAGTGAGTTCTGTGATGGCGGGATGAAATAAAACCCACTTTTAAACCTCAGTTCGCTGCCTATTATTTCATACTGCCACACTGGTGACCCCGAGAAAGCACACGCTTTGTGCAACGCAACCTTCTGGTCTGGACAGCCACACTGGTGACCCGACCAAGAAAAGAACACGCTGGCAGCCCCCGGCGGTGACTCTCCGACAACAAACGAACGCAGCAGCCTGACGCAAATGGACTGCCCTCCCTTCGGCTACAGGGAGACCTCGACGCAGAACCAACACCAGGCGAACTCTCCGGAGATCACCCACGACCGGGAAAGCCGCAGAAAGCTTCATGGTGCGACCCTCGCCTGAGATCGGGACATCCACGCTGGACCGGCCAAGGGACACAGAACATCTTCTCCCTCTCACCGCTCCTCCGCATCGACACGAGCCCGAGGGACAAAGATCGTCTCCTCCCTCTCACCGCTCCTACGCATCTGCACGAGCCCGAGGGACAAAGATCGTCTCCTCCCTCTCACCGCTCCAACGCACCACGAGCGAACGACGCAACAGCTACAACAGGGATGACCATCGGCGCCGACGACGCTGATCTCCAGCAAGCTCTCTGACCCTGACTCGCCTCTACAGCAGTCCTGCCATGCACCGAACCCCACACGCACACCCGGGGGTTATGAGGACAGCGCACCACGCACGGGACAATACCGGCTTCACACAGACCGCCATCGTCCTTCGCCGCTGCACACAGAACTTTCAGGGCTGCTCACACACCTGAAGCACGCACGCAGCTCGCTCACAGGACTTTGTAACGGTCTCAGCCACGGCGCACAAGGGAATTCAGCCGTCAGCTTTCCCCGAGGACTTTAGAACTGCATGCACACCTAAAGTCAACACGCCAAATCCCACACTGCTGCAGCTCCTTTTTTCCTTCATGGCCGCGAGAGGAGTCAAGAGACTAATTTTTCTTCTTACAGCTGCTGTGGACCTCCACACGTTCAACGGGACAGCCCTTCAACAGCGCGGATCCACAGGCAATTTTTGTGCGGCCCAGACAATTTCGCCGTCCCGGGCCGGCACTTGCTACCCCCACCCCCCCTCCCTCCACCGCCACCTGCAGCGAGCTTTCCCCGCAGCTCGCTCCCAAAGCCGGACTATCGAGGCCTCAGCTTCCCGCTGAGCCCTCTGGGGGGGGAGTGGTGTGGGTGACCCCCACAATAGACTGGGACAAGCAGAGCGCTCAGCTGGAGCAATTAGCAGAACAATGAGATGTGTGTATTGATATCAATAGGCAGCCGCTCTTTGTCTAGCTCCTTCCTGCCAGTCCTGCTGTTGATATGTATGACTCAAATGCAAATGTTCATGCTTCCTGCTCTGACTGTGATGCAAATGTCCCATACCTTCCCGCAGTTACTGTGATGCAAATGTGCCTTTCATGTATTGTCTGTAACTGGGTATATAAGTGACTGAATATCACATGCTCACTCTCTCTCTGACCACTGCTTCTGACACACGCATTCCGTGTCTCCTGACGAGAGCCTGAGAGCTCGCTCCGGCGCGCCTGCACGGCGCTGGAGTGAGTTCTGTGATGGCAGGATGAAATAAAACCCACTTTTAAACCTCAGTTCGCTGCCTATTATTTCATACCGCCACAGGTCAAACGTTTAAATTGTATGAAGAAAAAAGTAAAAATTTGCCACATTCGGTTTCAAATTAGAAAAACAGTAATTTTATAATAATCTGCCTTTGTCCATCACACAGGCCTCTTTACTGTCCAGTTTTAAAATTCTTACAAGTCATTTTTATTCTCTGGCTTTTGACCCAGTTTGAGACATTGATTTTATTTGTTCTTATTGTCTCTATTGTATGACTGTTGTTTTGTTTGTGCTGTTTTGTACTTTAGCTGTATTTTATTGATTTTATATTTTATTTATCATTGATGTACATCACTTTGTGTCAACTATCGTCATTTTTAAAAAGCTTAATAAATAAAGTTGGATTGGATTAAACAAAGATAAAAATTAGCCATAAAATAATCCACATTTATAATAGTCTCAAATGTACAAGAAAAGTCAATTTTACAAGAGAAAATTACAAATTTGAGGAAAAGTGTTGCAAATTTAGATAAATTTACAGAGAACAGTAGAAAACTTTTAAGAAAATTGTTATAAATTTTGGAGAAAAACCTCAAACCTTCAAGACTGAAGTTATTACTCAAGTTTTTAAGTGGGTGCTCTTTGTACCCTTAACTCAATTAGAAAATTTTGGTTGTCTACTTTTAATATTAATTTCAAAGCACTACTTTTACATGAGTAGAATTTCTGGTTACTATATCCACCTCTGATCATATAATTTACAGTAAGTATGCATGAGCAAATTACTATTATGAATTTTCCCCCCCCTCCCTTTCCTACTCTTCGTCAATAGAAAAAAAGAAACACTAGAATAAAAATACAAAAAAATACACATTTTGGTTATTTATGTAAACCATGAAAAAAATCCTGCAGGACAAAACATGACATTTGATATTTTCTAACATGTTTGTATACCACCATAGGCAGAGAGAGAAGCTGAATTAGACCGAGCTCAGAGAGGGCAAGATGAGACAGAAGAGAGGAGCCAAGGAGAGGAAAGTGTTCTGGCAGAGGGTCCAGGAGAGGTGAGAGCAGAGGAAGGAGAGAAGGATGACACCACTAAAAAGTCCAAACACAGGACATTTGGGTGGGACCTCAACTCTCCCAATATTCCAATATTCAATCCTTGGTTGTACAATACTTCAAAAGGTAAGTTCCATTATGCAATGTTACTGTGTAAAATTTTAAAAAATAAATAGTGTAAAATTAACATACTCTGGTTACAATCGTGTCATGTGTTTTCTGCACCCTCCTCCCTTGCCGGAAAAATATGTTGCCACCACGCCAAGATCTTTAAGCCAGAGGAAGCACTGACTATCATTACCATTTTTCCTTTAGTGATAGTTATAATTTACATTGACATAACTTAACTCAAGTAACAAACAGGCTTTGTTTTTTTTTTTCTGAAGAAGAAGATGAATCTGGTATTAGTGACAGTTGTGGCTGGGGAAAAATGTAAACATTTCAGTGTGGATTGCCCACTTTTACCACAGTGGTGGCCATATAAAAATGGAACTTCACGCCATCCAGCTTGGTGCTCAGCAATAATGGAACGGAGGAGGGAAATGTTGGTTACCCAGCCACAAGGGGTGCTCAAGCCAGTGTACTCCCTGTGCCGATCCCAAGCCCAGATAAAAATGGGCAGGGTTGTGTCAGGACAGGCATCCAACATAAAACTCAGCTCCAACCTATGGATATGGCAAATACCTAGGTGTCAGGATCAGCAACGGGCTGGACTGGAGATCCAACACGGATGCTGCACACAAGAAGGGGATGAGCAGACTCTACTTTCTGAGGAAGCTGAGATCCTTCAACGTGTGCAGCAGGATGCTGGAGCTTTTCTACCAGACCACTGTCACCAGTGCCATCTTCTTTGCTGCTATCTGTTGGAGTAGCAGTATCAGAGCCAGCAACACCAACAGACTTGACAAGAATATCAAGAGGGCTGGCTCTGTAGTTGGTCTCAGACTGGAGACTTCTGACACTGTGGTGGAGAAGAGGACACTAAATAAACTGCGATCCATCCATCATGGACAATCCTGATCACGCCCTCCACCACATACTGGACAGACAGCAGAGCACTTTCTACACCAGACTGCTACAGTGTTGCTGCCGGTGTCGCTGCCAAATGGTTACGTACAGGAAATCTTTCCTGAAACATGCCATTTCACTGTATGATAACACTACAATGTTTTATTCTGGTCATAACTATGCTGCCATACTGCACCTTGCAGTTTAATTGGTGCCTCACATTTCACCCTGCACCTGATAGTCCTGCGTATGTACAGCGTAGTACAGCGGGTATGATTCATGTGTCTATACGGGTCATCATGTATTCATCTGTGATGTATTTAAGTTATCTAGGCAGTTTTACTTTCCATGGGTAATCCCTTTGTCTGTTATGCTGTGCGTGTTTCTGTCGTTTGGTTGTCTACTGTCATGCTGCTGTTACACTGTAATTTCCAAGTTTGGGCTCAATAAAGTACATCTATCTACCTAGCTATCTATCTATCTAGATATCTGCCACAACGACCCCACCAGAATGTGGGAATAAAACTAGAAGAAGAAAATTGCCTACTTTAGCAGCTGAGACAGTGATGTGTATGAAGGAATTTATTGGTCGACAGCTTTGCTATGACAACTATGTATTAAACTTGGGCCGAGAAGCAGCAGGGATCGAAGAGGAAGGGCAAACTTCTCACCGTCCTTGAATGCTTGGTGTCTCAATATTTGCAAGTGGGATTAAGACTATCTGTGAAGGGGTTTTGTCACTCTTGGCAATGCTGCTGACATGTCCAGGATCATGAACTCTGGACTCAGCAGCCACGTCGTGCTGGAAGATAAACATAGCAAAACAAGGCACTGTGACGCTGTGAGAACACACATCATCTGTCTGCTCTCAGCTGTTAGCGATTATGTCGAGTCATCATCAGGAGCCTCCCATTCTCTCTCCCTCCCTCATTTGTCCACTCACTTGAGAATGAAGATTAAGAATCACAGGGTAGGGATTTAGAGGAGAAAAGAGACAGGCAGGACAGAGGGAGTTCAGCCCCCTCCTTCCCATGTTTGTGTTGTTACATCTTTGTATCAGGCTGAGGCTTCAGAGATCTCATACTGTACCGTGTTTACGGGTGGGTTCCCCTGGGAACAAGAATGCCCCAAGGCATGCTCTTTTGGGAAGCGTACAGCAAAAAACACATGCTTGTACAGCCATGGGGGTACATCACTCCGTACAACAGTGGCTAACACCCACACGCCAGGACATAAACACACACACACAGAGCGGCAACAGCAATCTCTGATAGTCTTCTTCATCATATATTTTATCACAGAGCCTTTAAGGCAGCACTTCAACAAATAAACTCAATAATGTCAGTGGCTGTGTCCGAAATCACTCTCCACTCACTACAGGTGCCTCTCAATACATTAGAATGTTAGTGAAAAGTTAATTATTTCAGTAATTCAATTCAAAAAGTGAAACTCATATATTGTCTAGATTCATCTGCTGGTGTTTGTCCACTGTGTTTAATCAAGTCCAAAGTCAGCACAGCCATCTACCAGGAAATTTTAGAGCACTTCATGCTTCTCTCTGCAGACAAGCTTTATGGAGATTCATTTTCCAGCAGGACTTGGCAATGGCCCACACTGCCAAAAGTATCAAAACCTGGTTTAATGACGATGGTATCACTGCGCTTGATTGACCAGGCACCTCATGTGATCTAAACCTCATAGAGAATTGATGGGAGTATTGTCAAGAGGAAGAAGAGAGACACCAAACCCAACAATGCAGAAGAGCTGAAGGTCACTATCAAAGCAACCTGGGCCTCAATGACACTTCAGCAGTAACACAGGCTGATCACCTCCATGACACGCAGCAGCGATGCAGTAATTCATGCAAAAGCGGCTTCTTTTGCCCCGCGGTCATACTTTTCAGTCGGCCAACATTTCTGTTAAGAATCCACTTTTTTATTGATCTTATGTAATATTCTAATTTTTTGAGAAACTGAATTTTGGGTTTTCATGAGATATAAGACAAAACCATCAATATTAAAAGAAAAAAAACACTTGAAATACAGTGGTGTGAAAAAGTGTTTGCCCCTCCCCGATTTCTCTTTTTTTTGTATATTTGTCACACTTAAATGTTTCAGATCATCAAACAAATTTAAATATTAGACAAAATAACACAAGTAAACACAAAATGCAGTTTTTAAATGAAGGTGTTTATTATCAAGGGAGAAGAAAATCCAAACCTACATGGCCCTGTGTGAAAGTGATTGCTCCCTAAACCTAATAAGTGGTTGGGCCACCATTAGCAGCAACAACTGCAATCAAGCATTTGTGAAAACGGGCAGTGAGTCTTTTACAGCGCTGTGGAAGAATTTTGGCCCACTCATCTTTGCAGAATTGTGGTAATTCAACCACACTGGAGGGTTTTCGAGCATGAACCACCTTCATAAGGTCATGTCACAGCATCTCAATCGGCTTCAGGTCAGGACTTTGACTAGGCCACTCCAAAGTCTTCATTTGGTTTTTCTTAAACCATTCAGAGGTGGACTTGCTGGTGTGTTTTGGATCAATGTCCTGCTGCAGAACCCAAGTGCACTTCAGCTTGAGGTCACGAACAGATGGCCGGACATTCTCCTTCAGGATTTTTTGGTAAACAGCAGAATTCATGGTTCCATTTACCACAGCAAGTCTCCCAGTCCTGAAGCAGCAAAACAGCCCCAGACAATCACAATACCACCACCATATTTTACTGTTGGTATGATGCTCCTTTTCTGAAATAGTGTGTTACTTTTACGCCGGATGTAAAGGGACACACACCTTCCAAAAAGTTCAACTTTTGTTTCGTCAGTCCACAGAGTATTTTCCCAAAAGTCGTGGGGATCATCAAGATGTTTTCTGGCAAAACTGAGATGAGCCTTTATGTTCTTTTTGCTCAGCAGTGGTTTTCATCTTGGAACGCTGCCATGTAGGCCATTTTTGCTGAGACTCTTTCTGATGGTGGAGTCATGAACACTGGCCTTAACTGAGACAAGTAAGGGCTGCAATTCTTTGGATGTTGTTGTGGGGTCTTTTGTGACGTCTTGGATGAGTCGGTACATTGTATTGTCAGCCTCTCACCAGAGCACAGTTTGGCTCTGGTGATCTCTGGTGATCGTACTAAGGAACGTCACGTCGCGTCAAAGCGTTATCCTGTCCTCTTCTGTTTGTTTTTATTTACTTCGTTTTTAATTCTTTATCTCTTTTTACTAATATTAGCTTTTTTCCTAGTGTTAGCTTAGTGTTGGCCTAGCAGAAAGCCCGACTGGCACACAGGTGAATCAGACCCCGGGCAGGGCTGCTTTCACCAGGCTAGGCTAACCTGTTTTTTAGCTGTTTTTAGCTAGTTAGCTATCCACTTCTCGTTGGACGTCATGACTCCATCCCCGACGTGTGTCAGCTGTTTGTCCTTCCTTAAGAAGGTTTCTGAGTTGGAAGTAAGACTCTCCAACTGCTATAAGATTCGGGAGGCTGAAGACCACCTAGACACTATAATTCTCGAGAAAACATCGGCCCCGGCAACCGTCTCTCAGCTAGCAGAGACGGCTATTTACCTGGGTGAATTCAGCACATCGCCATCCACTTCCACCCCTGCTCCAGTCTCTTCAGCTGTCCAGGACGCCAGCAATAAATCCTGGACTTTGGTTGAACCAACTAGCAAGCATCGGCGGTTGACTAGACATGGCCGTGCTTCCTCTCTCCCCTTGCTACTGGAAAACAGATTTGACATTCTTTCCCTGGAAGATTTTCCCCACCTGGAAGTCGATCATCCTCCCATGGCCGCCCCTCCTCCTCCTCCTTCAGCAGCGGCCCAAGCCCGCAAGCCCCGGATTAAAACCATTTTAGGTGTGCCAAACTATACACCAGCTCCAAAAAGAAGAGAGTGCATCACCCCGCCATCACAACAACATCATCAGCAAAATTATCCCCCATTTCAGAAACCACCGGCAAGGCCCCCCCAGACGACGTTGGCAATTGGTGACTCGATTATGAGGAACGTCAGAAGCAGGTACGGTGTCAGAAATTTTTTTCCTGGGGCTAAAGTGTCAGACATCGGGGCTCTTATCCCTGACCTGTTAAATGAATACCCCCACGCTAAAACGGTCATTGTGCATGTTGGATGCAACAACATCCCAGATGAAGCGTCGGAAATTTTAAAGTGTGACTTCAAGAGCCTTCTGTCCACTCTTATGAACTGTGGCAGACATGTATTTATTTCTGGGCCCCTGGCCCCTTTCAGACGAGGTTGCAATTATTTTAGCAGAACTCTCAGTCTTAATACCTGGTTGTGTTCTACATGTCCTACTTTTAACATTGGTTTTGTAGACAATTTCAACCTGTTTTGGAACCGCCCATCATTTATGAGGCCAGATGGCATCCATCCAAATAGTCTTGGTGTTTTAAGGGACAATCTGTTCTATTCCATTCAGTGTTTTTTTAGTACAGTGACTGAATTTTGGTGCGTTAACTCACTCCGAAGTTCCTGGGTCTGCCAACCAGCCCTTCTTTGTTTCCTCTTCTCATATTAGTCCTATTAATCCAAATAATCCTCACTGTTTAGATCAGCCTTCAGTTTATAACCCCATAGAGATTGTGTCTGTCTCCCGTTACCCAAAATATTATAACCCAAGACAAATTCAACATAACTTGATAAATTCACGCCTTTCTGCAGCTCCTTCTCATCCACCACCCCTCAACTAGCCCCTGTCTTCCTCCTCAGAGAACCTTTGTCTACTCCCCCCACAGTTGATAAAATATAATGTATAAATATCCTAAAGTGATTAAACAAAAAGCTGGTAAAACTCAAATTAAACATCACGTCTCTAAATTTAATGATTCGACCTCTCTTCTTTCTCCTCATAATTTAAAAATTAAATGTGGTTTGTTAAATATTAAGTCTCTAACTCCTAAGTCTCTACTAGTTCATGATCTATTAATTGATCATCAGATTGATTTAATATCCCTTACAGAGACTTGGTTAGGGCAAGATGATTATGTTGGTTTAAATGAATCAACTCCCTCTGGTTATCTAAACTATCATAATCCTAGAAGTTCTGTTCGTGGAGGTGGAGTAGCGGCAATTTACCATTCTAAATTACTAGTTAATATAAAACAAAAAACCTGTTTCAATTCCTTTGAGGGCCTGGCCCTCACTATGAGGCATGTTAGCAATCTTAGCTAAAACCCAGTTTTCTTTGCCATAGTCTACTGTCCTCCCTCAGCCTACTCAAGAGTTTTTATCCGATTTTGCCGAATTGTTAGCTGATTTACTGCTGAAATCAGATAGAATAATTATACAGTAGTAGGGGATTTTAATATACATGTTGATGTAGATAGTGACTGTCTTAATAAGGCATTCAATTCAATATTAGACTCAATGGGGTTTTCCCAGAAAGTAGAAAATTCTACCCATTATCTCCACCACACATTGGACCTTGTTCTGACTTATGGTATAGAAATAGAAAATCTGGTAGTGTCTCCTCATAATCCTGTACTGTCAGACCATTGTCTGTTAACCTTTGATTTCACTATTTCTGATTATTTGACTCCTAAAGAAAAATATTACTACAGCAGATGTCTTTCAGATGATGTTGTTTCCAAATTTTTGCAGATTGTTTCCTCTATACCATGTGTCAACACAACAGAAATAATAGATGGAGAGCTTGCTCCTTCCGTAATTGATAGCATGGTAGATACAGTAGTGTTACAGCCTCTCTGCATCAGACTCTAGACTTGGTGGCCCCTTTAAAAAAGAAAAAGTCTAATCAGAGATTTTTAACCCCTTGGTTTAACACAGAAACTCGTAGCTTAAAACAGAAGACTCGTCAATTCGAAAGAAAATGGCGTTCCACTAATTTAGATGAATTCTATTTAGTGTGGAGAAATCATCCCCTAATTTATAAAAAAAATCTCTTAGAAAAGCTAGAACAAGTTATTACTCTGCATTAATAGAAGAGAATAAGAATAATGTCAGGTTTCTTTTCAACACTGTAGCCAGGCTGACAAAGAGTCTGGACTCTGTCAATCCTCGCATCCCCCTAGAGCTTACTAGTCAAGACTTTTTGAACTTTTTCAATCATAAAATTTTATCTGTTAGAGATAAAATCAATCAGATTATTCCCACCGTAAACTTAAGTACAGCAACTACTACAACGCCTTCAACTGATACTTGTTTGGATAAGTTTACTCCAATTGACCTTTTAGAGTTAAGATAAAATAATCTCCTCATCCAAGCCTTCAACTTGTCTTTTAGACCCTATTCCTTTTTTTTTTCCTCCCCCTTGTCCTGTCAGGCAGCTAGGCAAACAGAACAGGGATCTGTCACCCTTATTGTGCCAAAACAGATTTACTTTGCCAAGAGGAGCTTATACAGTACCTAACTGTGTATTGTATATTGTTGTAAACTCCTCCTGTAGTAACTTTTAATACTTTAATTGTTCTACCCATGGAAGACCCAACAGGATGGGGAAGAGGGAAAGGAAGTGTGTGAAGGGGGAAATGAAAAGGGAGGGGAACAGACAAAAACAAACAAACAAACCAACAACTAAAACAAACAAAAGACAAACTGCTTCTTCCACCGAAGATGTCTCAACATCAGTCTGGTTTCCGCACCTGTTAAACACTTGTGCGTCTATGGCTGCGTGCATATATATATGAGAACGCGCACAACATAAGTGTGTGCATGTGAGTGGTTTGTCAGGAAACATACGAAGCGGAGGGCCGGTCGCAGCAGCTCTCCCCCCGGGAACCTCAAGCAGGCAAGGCAGCGCCACCAACACCAAAGACCCTATTCCTACCAGCTTGTTTAAAAAAGTCTTCCCATTTATTGGTAGCCGTATTCTTCAAATAATCAATTCTTCTTTAACCTTAGGTCATGTACCGCAGGCTTTTAAAATTGCTGTAATTAAACCCTTACTTAAAAAGCCAACGCTCGATCCAGGAGTTTTAGCTAACTATCGACCAATCTCTAATCTGCCTTTCATTTCAAAAATCTTAGAAAGAGTTGTTGCTACACAATTATTTGACCACTTGCAGGGAAATGGTTTATTTGAAGAGTTTCAATCTGGGTTCAGAATTCATCTTAGTACTGAAACAGCCTTAGTGAAGGTCACTAATGACCTTCTTATCGCATCTGATAATGGACTTGTTTCTGTACTTGTCCTTTTAGATCTTAGTGCAGCCTTTGATACTACAGTGGGGGAAAAAAGTATTTAGTCAGCCACCAATTGTGCAAGTTTTCCCACTTAAAAGATGAGAGAGGTCTCCAATTTTCATCATAGGTATACCTCAACTATGAGAGACAAAATGAGAAAAAAAAATCCAGAAAATCACATTGAAGGATTTTTAATGAATTAATTTGTAAATTCCTCGGTAAAATAAGTATTTGGTCAATAACAAAAGTTCATCTCAATACTTTGTTATATACCCCTTGTTGGCAATGACAGAGGTCAAACGTTTTCTGTAAGTTTTCACAAAGTTTTCACACACTGTTGCTGGTATTTTGGCCCATTCCTCCATGCAGATCTCCTCTAGAGCAGTGATGTTTTGGGGCTGTCGCTGGGCAACACGGACTTTCAACTCCCTCCAAAGATTTTTTATGGGGTTGAGATCTGGAGACTGGCTAGGCCACTCCAGGACCTTGAAATGCTTCTTACGAAGCCACTCCTTCGTTGCCCGGGTGGTGTGTTTGGGATCATTGTCATGCTGAAAGACCCAGCCACGTTTCATCTTCAATGCTCTTGCTGATGGAAGGAGGTTTTCACTCAAAACCTCACGATACATGGCCCCATTCATTCTTTCCTTTACACGGATCAGTCGTCCTGGTCCCTTTGCAGGAAAACAGCCCCGAAGCATGATGTTTTCACCCCCATGCTGGTATGGTGTTCTTTCTCCTCCAAACACGACAAGTTGAGTTTTTACAATAAAGTTCTATTTTGGTTTCATCTGACCATATGACATTCTCCCAATCCTCTTCTGGATCATCCAAATGCTCTCTAGCAAACTTCAGACGGGCCTGGACATGTACTGGCTTAAGCAGGGGGACACGTCTGGCACTGCAGGATTTGAGTCCCTGGCGGCGTAGTGTGTTACTGATGTAGCCTTTGTTATTTTGGTCCCAGCTCTCTGCAGGTCATTCACTAGGTCCCCCCGTGTGGTTCTGGGATTTTTGCTCACCGTTCTCGTGATCATTTTGACCTCACGGGGTGAGATCTTGTGTGGAGCCCCAGATCGAGGGAGATTATCAGTGGTCTTGTATGTCTTCCATTTTCTAATAATTGCTCCCACAGCTGATTTCTTCACACCAAGCTGCTTACCTATTGCAGATTCAGTCTTCCCAGCCTGGTGCAGGTCTACAGTTTTGTTTCTGGTGTCCTTTGACAGCTCTTTGGTCTTGGCCATAGTGGAGTTTGGAGTCTGACTGTTTGAGGTTGTGGACAGGTGTCTTTTATACTGATAATGAGTTCAAACAGGTGCCATTAATACAGGTAACGAGTGGAGGACAGAGGAGCCTCTTAAAGAAGAAGTTACAGGTCTGTGAGAGCCAGAAATCTTGCTTGTTTATAGGTAACCAAATACTTATCTTACCAACGAATTTACAAATGAATTCATTAAAAATCCTTCAATGTGATTTTCTGGATTTTTTTTCTCATTTTGTCTCTCATAGTTGAGGTATACCTATGATGAAAATTGGAGACCTCTCTCATCTTTTAAGTGGGAGAACTTGCACAATTGGTGGCTGACTAAATACTTTTTTCCCCACTGTACCTATGATACTCTACTTGATAGATTAGAACACTTTGTTGGACTAAATGGTGCTTCACTGCAGTGGTTTAGATCTTATTTGTCTGACAGACTTCAGTTTGTTCATATCAATAATGAGTTTTCTTCCAACTCTAAGCTCAGTCATGGAGTTCCACAGGGATCTGTGTTAGGCCCTACTCTTTTTAGTTTATATATGCTTCCGTTAGGTAACATCATTAGAAAGCACTGTATACATTTTCACTGTTACGCAGATGACACACAATTATACCTGTCAATGAAGCCCGATGATTGTAATCAATTAGCCAAGTTAGATGCCTGTCTTAAGGAAATCAAAGCTTGGATGACTTGTAATTTTCTACTATTAAACCCAGATAAGACTGAAGTCATTCTTGTTGGTCCAAAAAACCTTAGAAATACCTTTCCAAATCAAACTCTTAATTTGGATGCAGCTACTCTTATTCTGAATAGTTTTGTGAGGAACCTTGGAGTTATTTTTGATCAAGATCTGTTTTTCAATTCACATACTAAACTTGTTTCTAAGACTGCCTTCTATCATTTGCATAATATTGCCAAGATTAGGAGCATCTTGTCTCTGAGTGATGCCGAGAAACTGATCCACGCTTTTGTTAGCTCTAGATTAGGTTATTGTAACTCGTTATTATCAAGTTGTCCTAAAATATCTTTAAAAAGTCTTCAGTTGATCCAAAATGCTGCAGCAAGAGGTTTAACAGGTACAAGAAAGAGAGATCATATCTCTCCGGTTCTAGCCTCCCTTCATTGGCTTCCCATAGAGTTTAGAATGAAGTTTAAAATCCTTCTTCTCACTTACAAAGCTCTTAATAATCAGGCCCCCTCTTATATAAAAGATCTGATATTACCCTATCATCCTAGCAGAGCACTACGCTCCCAAAATGCTGGATTACTTGTAATACCTGAATCTCCAAAAGTACAATGGGAGGCAAAGCCTTCTGCTATCAAGCTCCCTTCCTGTGGAACCAGTTACCAATTTGGGTTCGGGAGTCAGACTCGATCTCTGTTTTTAAGAATAGGGTAAAAACCTTCCTCTTCAATATAGCCTACGATTAGGGAATGATCCTGTGTCTTTTAACCCTCCCTTTGTTTTGCTGTTAATAGATTTAGACTGCCGGGTGACCTCCAATAATGTACTCGGCTTTTCTCTGTTAATGTTTGCTCTCTACATGTCTGTTCTTTTCATCTTCTCTATCCCCTCACCCACCAGCCAGTCGCAGCAAATGACTGCCCCTCCCTGAGCCTGGTTCTGCTAGAGGTTTCTTCCTGTTAAAAGGGAGTTTTTCCTCTCCACCGTCACCTAGTGCTTGCTCACAGGGGATCACCTGATTGCTGGGGTCTTTCTGCAACTGTGGGGTTTCCCCTACATTTGAAAGTGCTATGCGATGACTTTTGTTGTAATATGGCGCTATGTAAATAAAGCTGAATTGAATTGAATTGAATTGAATTGAGTCGCCGTTGCGCTCTTGGGGTAATTTTGGTCAGCTGGCCACTCCTGGGAAGGTTCACCACTGTTCCATGTCTTCGCCATTTGTGGATAATGGCTCTCACTGAGGTTCGCTGGAGTCCCAAGGCTTTAGAAATGGTTTTATAGCCTTTATCAGACTGATAGAGCTCAATTACTTTATTTCTCATTTGTTTCTGAATTTCTCTGGATCATAGCATGATGTCTAGCTTTTGAGGATCTTTTGGTCTACTTCACTTTGTCAGGCAAGTCCTACTTAAGTGATTTCTTGATTGAGAACAGGTGAGGCAGTAATCAGGCCTGGATGTGGCTAGAGAAATTGAACTCAGCTTTCCAAAGATGTGATAAACCACAGTTCATTTATATTTTAACAGGGGGGCAATCACTTTTTCACACAGGGCCATGTAGGTTTGGATTTTTTTTTTTAACCTTAATAATAAGCACCTTTATTTAAAAACTGCATTTTGTGTTTATTTGTGTTATCTTTGTCTAATATTTAAATTTGTTTGATGATCTGAAACATTTAAGTGTGACAAACATACCAAAAAAATGAAAAATCAGCAGGGGGCAAACACTTTTTCACACCACTGTATATCACTCTGCGTATAATGAATCTATATGAGTTTTATTGTTTGAATTAAGTCACTGAAATAAATCAACTTTTCAATGATATTCTAATTTATTGAGATGCACCTGTATATAATGAGCTGGGTTTCCGATCACCCAATAGTGAACTCCGAAGTGGAATGCACAGGGTATCCACCATTTTAAGTGAGATTCCAAACCTAAGGACACACAAATATAGAGGAGTACACTGAGGTTGTTGTAACATACATAGCTAAATGCATTGATGATGTCACACTGCAAAACCATCACTGTTCGTGCTAAACAAAAGCCATGGATGACAGCAGATGTTCAAAGGCTCCTGAGGGCTCGGGATGCAGCCTTCAAGGCTGGTGACACTGCAGGACTAACAACAGCTAGGGCCAACCTGTCCCGTGGCATCAAGGAAGCAAAACAACAGTACAGCAAGAAAATATCCACTGCTTAACAACCTAAATGACTTCTTTGACCACTTTGAAGCACAAAACAGCACAGCAGCACAGAAGACCCCCCCAGACGAGCAGGCTATAAGTCTGGATCCAGCCAACGTGAAGAGGACCTTCTCCAGGATCAACCCACGCAAAGCAGCTGGACCAGACAACATACCAGGTTGCGTTCTGAAGGAGTGTGCGGAGGAGCTGAAGCTTGTCCTGGCTGACATCTTCAACATCTCCCTGAGTCAAGCTGTTGTCCCCACGTGTTTCAAAACTGCCACCATAATACCAGTGCCAAAGAAGCCTGTCGCATCCAGCTACAATGATTACCGGCCAGTAGCACTGACCTCCATCATAGTGAAGTGCTTCAAGCGGCTGGTCATGCAGAACATCAAGTCCATCCTCCCTCCCTCCCACAACCCATCTCAGTTTGCATACAGGTCAAACAGATCCACAGACAAGGCCATCTCTGCTGCTCTCCACTTGGGGGTGTGCCATATCAAATCATTCACAATAATAGCAGTATAAATTTTGATACCGGCATAAAAATGAATATCACGATATTTGGGGTCTGCTGTGTGATGACGTCACACCCCATGGAAATGGCAAAACAAGCATAGCGGGAAGCTGCCGCTCCAAAGTCAGACTGTCTCCAGTTGAGTGGAAATATTTAAGTTTCAGTTTCTGCTTGAGACTGCTGTCATGTTTAAAAAAAAAACGGTGCAGCAGCGTGGATAATCTGCCTGCATTTTTTCCACATATCCACAACACCGCTGGAGTGGTATTAACATTGGCCAATGTCCAGCTCGAAGTGGCTGTAGATTTTTATTTCCATTTTGGTCGCTTCATCTTGGAATTTATTCAACCACCCGAAGAGAGAGGGAAAAACATCTGTTCAGTGCAACGAGAGCCAAAAGCCCCAGGACAGGTCCATGCAATGGGAATAATGCAGGTAAAGTGATTCAGCATAAAACCCGACCTCTGTGTACAGTTAAGACGTAACGGTTTATATTATTTTCTTGTAATAATTGATACAGAACTAAAAATTATTTTAAACTAAATCTGAGCTGCTGTTTATAAAACTAGTCCATACCCGTGCCCGTAGAAACCAATGCTGTGTTCAAAATGATCACTCCTTCCCCATATAGCGTACTATATAGTGAATTTGTGCATTTTGTAGTGCTGTTCGAAATCTTAAATGAAAATTTCATTCACTATATAGTACAGTGAAAATATCCCACAATGCATTTTGAAAAGTAGTGTACAATGGATGGTCACTACATTAGCCAATATATCCCATAATGCAATGCACAGCCAACAGAGCAGTGAGAGGAGAGCTTCACATCACAACATAAACTACCTTAAGGTATTTATATTTATTAATTCAGCAAAAACAATTTGATTTAATACATATTTACTACAAATTCCATGCAGGTATTCATTTTTTACCACCATTAGTCTGTTATGTTTTACTGTCTCACCATGGTGACGTCAGGAGAGTCCTGACAAAGAGTCTGGACTCTGTCAATCCTAGCATTCCCTTAGAGCTTACTAGTCAGGACTTGATGAACTTTTTCAATAATAAAATTGCATCTATCAGAGATAAAATCAGTCAGATTCTTCCCACCGTTAACTTAAATACAGTAACTACTACTACTACTTCAATTGATATCTGTTTAGATGAGTTTACTCCAATTGACCTTTTAGAGTTAGATAAAATAATTTCTTCATCCAAGCCTTCAACTTGTCTTTTAGACCCTATTCCTACCAGGTTATTTAACCTGTTGAACTCTGTTCAACTTCCCTAAAAACGCCTAAAAATAACATGCCCAAAGTAAATCAAAAGCTGTTCTTCAACCCTTTGCAGCATCTTCATGGGGTTAGTCTCATTTAAAAGAACACACAATTTTTTGGCAAAACAGTCATAATCTCTCTAAGTGCTCCTGCCACTGAGTGACAAGAAAGTTCACCTGGGTGTTTTTTTAGATACAAATGCTTGCAAATAACATACAGCTGTCAGATACTGGCTGGAAAACACAACAGAAATGTAGAACCAAGTGTTTTTCAAGCTCAGGTCAAAATTTTGTAAAAATACCACAAAAAATGAATATATTACACAGCTTTTTTCTTAGGTTGTAATAAGGCTGCGTCTGTACTGGAAGACCGGAAATACAGCTTTTTTTTTTTCAGTGCGCACTGAGACGCACTAAGATGCAAAGACGTGACCGCCCGCGGAATTCACAGAGTTCAAGGGGTTAAAGAAGTTTTCCCATTTATTGGTAGCTCTATTCTTCAAATAATCAATTCTTCATTAACATTAGGCCATGTACCGCAGGCTTTTAAAACTGCTGTAATTAAACCCTTACTTAAAAAGCCAACGCTGGATCCCGGAGTTTTAGCTAGCTATAGACCAATCTCTAATCTTCCTTTCATTTCAAAAATCTTAGAGTTGTTGCTACGCAATTATTTGACCACGCAGGGAAATGGTTTATTTGAAGAGTTTCAATCTGGGTTTAGAATCCATCATAGTACTGAAACAGCCTTAGTGAAGGTCACTAATGACCTCCTTACCGCATCTGATAATGGACTTGTTTCTGTACTTGTCCTTTTAGACCTTAGTGCAGCTTTTGATACTATCGATCATAATATTCTACTTGATAGATTAGAACACTATGTTGGACTTAACTGAACTTCGTTGCAGTGGTTTAGATATTATTTATCTGATAGGTTCCAGTTTGTTCATGTCAATAATGAGTTTTCTTTCAATTCAAAGCTCAGTCATGGAGTTCCACAAGGATCTGTGCTAGGCCCTACTGTTTTTAGTTTATATATGCTTCCGTTAGGCAACATTATTAGAGAGCACTGTATACATTTTCATTGTTATGCAGATGACACACAATTATACCAGTCAATGAAGCCAGATGATAGTAATCAATTAGCCAAGTTAGAGGCCTATCTTAAGGAAATCAAAGCTTCGATGACTTGGAATTTCTTGCTATTAAATTCAGATAAGACTGAAGTCATTCTTGTTGGTCCAAAAAACCTTAGAAATACCTTTCCAAATCAAACTCTTAGTTTGGATGTGGTTACTCTTTCTCTGAATATTTCTGTGAGGAACCTTGGAGTTATTTTTGATCAAGATCTGTTTTTCAATTCACATACTAAACTTGTTTCTAAGACTGCCTTCTATCATTTGCATAATATTGCCAAGATTAGGAGCATCTTGTCTCAGAGTGCTGAGAAACTAATCCACGCTTTTGTTAGCTCTAGATTAGATTACTGTAACTCTTTATTATTAGGTTGTCCTAAACCATCTTTAAAAAGTCTTCAGTTGATCCAAAATGCTGCAGCAAGAGTTTTAACGGGTACTAGAAAGAGAGATCATATCTCTCTAGTTCTGGCCTCCCTTCACTGGCTTCCCACAGAGTTTAGAATTAAGTTTAAAATCCTTCTTCTCACTTGCAAAATGCTAAACAATCAGGCCCCTTTTTATTTAAAAAATCTGATACTACCCTTTTTTTCTGTTTAGGCTTCAGTTTTTGTTATGCTCATGTTTCATTTCAATTTGTAATTATTTATTAGTCTGTTTTTGATGTTATTTATTCCTTATGTTTGTCCTTGGTGTTCCTTCTCTGGGTTGACAGCTGTCAGGCGGCATTTCCAGTTTAGTGCTCTGTGTGGGCGTCGCCCTGTTAGCTGTCAAGCCCGGCTGCTCCACCCTCCTCTCTTCCAGCTGATCCCAATCTTTATTCATTATTAACTCTTTGCCTGTTCAGGTGAACCCACACCTGTCATTACTTATGTATTTGGTTTGGACCCTATTTAAGGGAAGTTATTTTGTTCTCATTTGCCGCTGCCTTGACTACTCAAGTGTTTCTACACATCTGTCTTCGTCTCCGCCAGAGTCTATCCCTGCTCTGGCATGCCATTCTTGTAAGTTTTCTCTCTCGTTGTTATTTTGTATTTTGAGCACCTTGTTGGACTTTACGTTTGTTGTTTATTTTTTCAATAAATTGCCCAAACTCACAGTTGGTGCGTGGGTCTCAATTCTCTGCCCCAGAGGGCATTTATGACAGAACTACTATCCTTAAACATTGTAAATGATCCAGAGATCAAGGAGACTTCTGTATTTGACAGAGAAATTAAGATTTCACAGCTTGCCGATGACATAGCGATTTTTCTTAAGGATAAGGACCTTTTAAAGAAAGCTATTGAGCTTGTTGAGGAGTTTTTACAGGCTTCAGGCTTGAAGCTTAACGTGTCCAAATGTGAGTTATGGCCAATACACAATTGTGAAGATACAGCATTGGAGAATATTCCTGTGAAGACTACAGTTAAATACTTGGGCATTCATATAACAAAAAACTCTACAGCTAGACAGCAACTGAACTTTATTGGCAGGGTTAAGAAGGCAAAGAACATCTTTAATCTCTGGCTTCAAAGAGACTTAACTTTGTATGGAAGAGTTCTCCTAGCTAAAGCCGAGGGCCTTTCTCGATTTGTTTATCCTTCTCTTTCATTGTTTGTTAATGATTCCACAGCAAAGGAAGTCAACAAGTTGAAGTGTTAGATTTTACTGACACTGTAAAATCTTTTACTGACACTTTCAAAATCAATTGGTTGAAAAGGTGTCCCATTAACACAGTCTTTATGGTATTTTATCCCCAATTGCATTTTTGGTAAGATTGGTGGTCTCTCTTTCACTATAACATGCAATTACGTACCTAAGAAGCTTCCTGTGGCATTGTGAAACTTTCATCAACAATGTCTTCTTTTCTGGAAATTGTGTTTTGTTCACAATTTCTCTCCACATAGAACCTTCTTATGGAATAATGAGAATATAACCATTAAGAATAAATTCTTTTTTTTTTTTATCCCAAATGGTTCCAAAAGAATATCAAGAACATCCTATCTGTATTTGACGAACATGGATTTATACTGTCCTATGAAAATTTTATGGTTAAATACGATTTTCCTATTCCTTTTAAAGAATACAATTCAGTCGTTAAAGCTATTACTTCAGGATAAATTTACCTCATAAGGAATCATTTATGCTATAACAAGGAACTTCAGGAAAGTCGTGTTAAACTGATTTTGAATGGTATCAATACATTTGATAGAAAATGTAATAATGAACATGTTCGTTGAATCTTTCAGAATGCAAACAAAATTGCCCTTAGAGGGAAATTCTACTGGAACTCACTTGTGGAAGGAATAAACTGGAAGGAAACATGGTTATTACCAGATAAATTTTGCATTCCCAACAAAGTTAAGAGACTCATTTTAAAATTTTACACAGTCTCCATCCAGTAAATTCCACAATGTCCAAATACACTGACATTACAAACTCTTGCTCATTTTGTGGGTGTGGTGAAGAAACGTTTTCGCATTTATTTTTTCAGTGTAACACTGTAATGAAATTCTGGCTGGAGCTAAATACTTACATTTTTCAAAATACCAAGGTATCTCATCAGTTTACTTTGAGAGACATAATTTGTTATTATGGTAGCAAGAGTGAGAAGTCGCTGTATTATGTTGTTAATTTTTGTATTTTATTTGGAACTTTTTTTATTCACAAACAGAAATTTCTGAATTCAAAGCCCTCCTTCCCACATTTCTTGATAGAACTTAAAAATCTATGTACTTCATTGTCTCCTATAGACAACAAGAAAAGTGTCCGCTTCTTAGAAGATTATCAAAGTATCATTAAAGAATTCTTGACGTGTACATTTCCTTATGTGATTTAATGATGCTCTTGTGATAATCCTCATTTATTTTTTTGTTTGATTGTTATTTATTTATGTTTAATTATTTTGTGTGCATGTAATATTTTGATGTATGGCTTTGGTTCCTTGCTCTCATTGTCATAAACTCCCCCGTGCACCCTTTGTTGCGCACGGTGGAGAGAAGGAGGAATGAGGATTTAAACGCTGGGTTTCACCAAACACATATTTATTGACGTGAAACAGTACAAAACATAAAAGACTTACAAAAAGGTTGAGCTGTACACAAAATGGCTGACGCTGAAGCGACCAGCGGGCAGACCACTGTGTACTGTGGCCACAAGAAAATAATACTATGCAATATAGGCACGCTCGGAAGAACAGGTAAGACAGCAGGTAGCTCAACAAACTTGCGAAGAATGTAAACTGGGCACAGCCTAAGTGTAACAATTGTGCTGCCGAGAGGGAACGCTTCTGGTTCGGCGCAGCGGCAACCACAAAGAGTCAAACTATTTACTCACAAGTTGGAGCAGTCCCACAAAGTCCAGTTCACCTAGCGAGCGCAAATAACAGTCCTTCCAGACAAGGCGATCACTCCGTGGTGAGCAGGGGTGATTCACTCAATGACCCAGCGGCATTTGTCTAATGACAAGCTGCTTAAATCCAAACACTGCTGGCCACACAAACTGGAAACACCTGAGGCACGGGAATGATAATTACCGGGGCTGGGACAGCTGGTGGAATATGGAGAGCGAGGAGTCGTGGTAGGACCGACACACTGTCAGCAGTGTGGGGAAAAGATCAGAGGCTGACTAACAGCTGCCGGTCGGGCAGTGGCTAAGATTATGGAAAAAAATACACGAAAAGCACGTAAACAATGAAGCCAAAACCCACAGAGAGATCAGGGCCGAGCTGGGGAAAACCAAGCCAACTCATGACAGAACCCCCCCCCTCCAAGGAGTGGATTCCCAGACACCCAGGGTAACGTCAAGAAGCCCCTCCCCCCAACAGTTGCAACAACAACAACAAACAACACGAACCCGGGTGGGCGGAAGGGGGAACAGGAAGGAGGGAACACAACATGAGCTCTGGAGCTGCGCGATATCAAAATACACCACTGAAATAGCATTAAACAATGGGCTTCTGACCATAGCCCTCCTTTTTCCTGATCAAAAGCACGATGGCGTAACATGCACCATAATAGTGTTGCACCTGAGATTGGGCGCCACCATACCTCTATGAAATGAGCCTCCTTCTCCTGGTGCATAGCGGGGCACTGTCTGCTGGTGATTAAGACGGCATGACGCAAAGCTCAAAAACAGACAATGCACTGACAGAAACTAACAAAAACACTGGTATACGGCGAAAAGTCTGGCGGAAAAGTTCACTGATGACCATCAAAATAGGGCCCTTAAGTGTTGGGCTAAGTTCAGCAAATAGCTATTCTGGAAAACGATGTAGATAAAGGAATGGTTAACAGCTATGCCGTGGAGATACAGGCTAGTTCCAGCTACTGCAAACAAAAAGCGTCAGACTGTGGTCATACAGAATTGTAAATATTGTCCTTGTGTGTGGAAAATAATCAGGGAATTGTTTGTTGAAGTGTTTGGACAAGTTTGGACAGGTCCAACTATGCTTTGTTTCTAATTCCCAAGGTTGCTTTGACTAAGTTACAACAGTACTGCAGCAGTGTACATAACCCGACCAAAACAGAGAGAGAATCTATATGTTCCAGGTCATATATATGGAATACATATGTGCTAGGCTAAGCTAATGGCTATCTTTCTTTCTGTCTGCACAATCTGCACACCCTAAAAATTGACAGCAGTTCGCCATTTCATACACAACAGAGTTGAAGACTCTGTTGTGTATGTTGTGTATGAAATGAAATTCCCCCAGGATTGCTGGTTCTTTTTGCTCTAGTTTGCTTATGTGTTAGTGCTCTATAAAATGAGTAGGTGCTAGGGAATGAACGAATGATTTCGGACAACCAGTGACTACAAGCTGATTATGAAATGCTACTCAGGAAGGGACCAATTTCTCTCATCCTTGCTTACGTATGGCTTTTGATTTGCATATTGACATAAGAGTTCATCAAAGACTAGTGATGATAGATGTGACTCCCACCTGCAGGATGGCCCCATAGAGGCGCAACAGCACACTCCTCGGCTCATCTCCAACACTAGCCAGACTGTCAGGGAGGCTGCACAGGAAGAGCTTGTTGCTCAGACCCCCCCTGGAAGACAGAAAGTCAATAAGTGTATTATATTACATGTCTTTGTGTTCACTGCAGGTGTATTTTTTCTGAGTTTTAGATATGGATTCAGAACCTAAGCTATAGACCAGTTCTTTTGAAGTTGTTGAGTTTGAAAATGTTAATGATATTCCTCCTCCTAAATAGAAAACCAGTGAATATCAAACACTAATCATCCCCAAACAAGGATTCTGTGAGAAAGAATAACTGGAGATATCAGTAAAGATGGTGAATTTTAAGGAGGTAATTCATTTAAAACAGAGTACATCATATCACATCTTCTTATTCTTCAAACTCCACAGTAAAAGATGTTGTAAAGGTTTGGTGATGTTACTTAGCGGATAAATGTACATGACAGATTTATCTGGAGAGTTGTGAAAACTGTTGGAGAGAAATAAAGGATGCTTCAACTGCAGAGCCACTACTAGCACATTAGCCCAGCTTTCAGGTGAAGGGGTAGGGGTAGGGGTAGGCTTGATTGGATATGGTTTTGGCTGTTAGCTATAGTACCAAACAGCAAGTCTGTAATATTAAAAACAGCTGAAAAGAAATAGTAAAACTTCAATAATTAATGAGATATATTATCAACCATGAATCAGTGAATGAGCTGGGACCAGATATGTCTAGCAGGGTGGCCAGAATTTACTGAGAACAGCTCTACAAATATGCTTCTAGCTAACTCACAAGTTAAGCTAGCTGCACTGTAGCTATGTGAGCTCCAAGGCTCACGGGGAAACTTCCTTTTCTCCTCTGAAGAGAGGCCAGAAGGCAGGTCTGGGTCCCATCTGTTAACAGTGACAGAGAGAACATTCTGACCTCCGGGCCAGTAGGTGTCAAGCTTACTCTTGCCCCAGTTGGTTGGTAGAAATATAGATAGATGTACTTTATTGATCCCAAACTGGGAAATTACAGACATGCAACATCAACCCAGTTATATTACTAGCTGTGACATTTTTACCAGCCTAGACAGGACATGGGTAGTCATATTCCATATACATAGCTTACGTATAGGATTACAATAAATACAATGAACAGTAGTTTGTGTATCCTGTTATTACGTTACTGTCATGGTCTGAGCGCCGATATCGTCCGCGCTCGGGTCATGCAGTATTTTCCTCCCATCTGGTGTGTGTTCCCTATGGCTCTCCGAACCTTTATTGTGACAGTTCTCAGAGGGGCTTCTGGCTGTCAGAGCTGAGCTCCTGACAGCTGAATTGTATTGACTTGATGACTGCCTCATCAGCTGTCTCATCCTTAGCCCTATTTAAAGGCCAAATGTCACGTAACAGGGTACTTTAAATGTCTTGAAACTAGATATAAAAGGGAACCGATCCGTTCGGGTCTTGGTGCATATGCTTCAGTAACGCCGGAATATTCGTTAATTTAAAACTGCCGCGCTTGGCCTGACATTCCTACTCACGGCCCCTGGAATCGCCTGGGGAAGAAGGCAGAAGTGACGAAATAGATTGTACCCTAGTTTGATGCTTGGGGTATTTCGATTGATTGTTTATATGGAGACTGGAAGATTGAAGTGAGCAACAAGAAAGAAAAAATTGGATATTTCACCCATACCTTAAAACGGGGCTATAAGGGACAGCTGGGTAATAAGGGACATTTCTCTGGGAAATGTTTTCATACCTGTCAAGTGATACGTTTTCGCCGTATTTTAATACCGTAAAACGCGGCTATAAGGGACGGCGGAGTAATAAGGGACACTTCTCTGGGAAATGTTTTCATACCTGTCAAGTGATACGTTTTCGCCGTATTTTAATACCGTAAAACGCGGCTATAAGGGACGGCGGGGTAATAAGGGACACTTCTCTGGGAAATGTTTTCATACCTGTCAAGTGAGACGTTTTCGCCGTATTTTAATACCGTAAAACGCGGCTATAAGGGACGGCGGAGTAATAAGGGACACTTTTCTGGGAAATGTTTTAAATGTAATTCGTGTTGTTATTGTCAAATATTTTAAGGATTCATGGATATTTGACAATAACAACACAACTCAGCGTCCGGCTCAAAATAAAAAAAGCAGAATTCTGTTATTTGTAAGGCGATTCCTCTCTGTTCCGCAGCCGCAGCACAGCTGAAAGTGTTAAGCCATTATCCTAATGACTTCTCATTGTAGTGAGAATAGCTCCCGCTGAGCGATCTGCCCGCCCCGACAATCAGCCTAATGATTGAGTCCACACTTCTCAATGTAGTGCGAATAGCTCCCGCTGAGCGATCTGCAAGCACCCTAGCTGTGGGGATCACACACACGACGTGCTCCTCAACACACTCAATAATTTTTTTTCCCGTATATTTTTCTTTTGGGCGTACAGAAATGGCAATACGCCCGTATTTGCTAAAATTGCATTTTCCCCGTATTAAAATACGGCGAAAACGTCTCACTTGACAGGTATGCGCCTCCATTCTCATATTGATCTGGTCAATTTCTTGACAGCAGCGGCTCTCCTCCACTGTAATAATAATGGCTTCCGAAAAATCAATATTTATGGGGCGCCCTCGACAGACCCCCTTCGGCTTCCCAATTCTGGAGGCGATTAATGTCCAATTCAATGACATTTTCCACTGGTTCTGCTCTCTGGTCATCGTTGGAACTGTTGTCATCAGACAAAGCATCTGATTCAGTCTCGGACAGCTCAAACCTGTAAGGTTCTATGCCTCTGTCACTGTCTGAACCACTGACAAAAAAAAGACAAAAAAAAAAAAAGACAAAACTAAACTAATTTGTTCACAATCGCTGTCACTTTCCGTCATGATTGTCCAATGTTGATAAGTGTGAATGTGGATAGGCAGGGCAGCCAGGGTACAACTTGTGACGTCAAAAACATGGGCGTGGTCTGGACTGGCTGTCACAAGCCAGCGAGCAAGGTGGGGCCTTCGCCTGGTGTATTTTGTGCAATTATGTAAATACAGGTGGGTGATATGGTCTCCGGTATGAATATTTGGTTTAAGCTATGTGTATTTTATCTAAATTCGTTGTCATTTAGAAAAAAAAATTACGTGACATTTGGCCTTTAAGGGAGCAGCTTAGGTACTCCGGGCTGCGACCTCGTCTAACGTTCCTCATCGAACATTCCTTCGTCCAAACTCCACCCTAGATTCACGATTCGTGCCTTTCCACAGTAAGTGTATTTGTTGAGAATCTGTTCTTCCTGTTCCTTAGTCGTAGTCCTAGTTATTGTGTGTTTTGCCCCCCGTGGCTCATTATTTTGTCATTTGTCTTTTGTTAATAAATTATGCAAACTCATCAGCAGCTTATAGCGTCTCATTTGCGGTCCGCAAGGGCCGCAGCCAGACTGAGACACCGGTGACCATGAGTTTGTTTGGACTTGATTTTCCACTTACCGTGTACCAGTGTGCTTGCTGGGAGATGGAGCCACTCAAGGGCTACGCTAGGAGCCTGGGCTACGAGCTGGTGAAGGCCCTTGACAAAATTGATGGAATCCTTTTCACCGCTCGCCTCTACGGCACTCCCAGCGATGCACGCCGGTACCTGGACCTCGCTGAGGCGACCATTAACCGCCATCCTCGCCGTGATTTCAGGATGGTCAGCGTTGCGAGGATGGCGGACATCTCTGTGCACCGGGAGAAGATCCGTGGGCTGGAGGGAAACTCCGGCAGGAAGCCGAAGAGGAGGCATCCTCGCTCCTCGCTTCAGGATCCCATTCCTGTCCCTCATCCAAACCAGGAGTTTGCACCACCCAGAGGTCACCCCCGACGGAGTGAGACGTCAGTCAGGATTCCCCCGGAGGACTTACAGCTGACAGCGATGTCCATCTGGGACCGAGTGGCTGCAGCTTGCTCCGCCTCCTGTCCTACACGATAATGTAGCATGTGACGGCGGCGGTCAGGCTGGTGGAGAGGAATCCAGAACTGTATGATTACCCCGAATACGCTGACCTGCTTGCCTCTGTTTCTGCGCAGGAGCGGCGTTTCCCTAATCTCACCTTCGCCTCGCCTCTGCCAGTAAACGTTGTCACCATGCTGATTGCAAGCCTCAGCGAGAACCCCGTCCAGATCCAGTTCCAGGTAGCCGCTCGAACTCTGTCTCCCAGCCAGCTGCAGCCTCCGTGTCTCATCGGAGGAGTAAGACAGCCGAGGCGCCTCCGCCTCCGGGTCATCTATCCCCACTGTTCCGTCAGCTCCTCGATCCCGGTTCGCCTCAGCTGTTTCTCTCCCCTCCTTGATGCCCCCTCCAGCTGCTGTGAACTCCACGAGTCCGTCTCCGGCTGCTCCCGTTCCTGATCCGGTGCGAGAGGCTCCTCTTCGTCTTCCCGGGGGGTCCTCCGTCTCCATTCAGCGGGGCAAGGGGAGAATCAAGTCCACTGCAGCGGGTTCCAGCTGCCCTCAGCAGATCAGGGAAGTGTCTCTTCATTCTTTTCCTTCACTGGATGAACTGCCTTGTTTGATTCCTGGGGGTGGAGTTCAGGGCTCACAGTCCCCCGAGCTCCCTTCACCTGCTGCAGTAATTAATTATGAACCTGCTACCTTTGGGTCTCCTTCCCCTGAGCATGGACTATGCCGTCGGACAAGGAGGGAGCCTGCGGGCCTGGAGAGCCTGGATCCAGCCCCGCAGCCACGACACGGGCAGAGAAGGAGGGCAGACAGGAGATTGGAGCCTGTGCCGACGAGCAAGCATGTCCAGGTCTCCACGGAGGGACAGTCCGACCCGGCAGGTCAGGAAGCCCCTGCCATCATGCTGTGCGGGCCCTCAGCGTAGACATCTGCGTCAGGGAATCTCCAGACTGTGGACTCCATCATGCCGGCTGCGGAGCCCACCGTAGCCGAGTGGGAACCAGATGATGACCTTCTTCCGTCTGAACCCGGATCGTCGAAGTCCTGGACAGCGACAGAACTCGAGTTCAGGTAAGTGCTCTATTTTGTCTTTCTCCTCTCAATTCTGGAGCATTCTTGCCTGTCTCTCGGGGAGACGAGCCGGGTGCAGCCGTCCGCTGCATCCGAGCTTGTCTCACTGGGCTCTGTTGCTACCGGTGATCCTGATCCCGGTTCTTCTTCTTCTCCTGAGCCTTCTCCCAGGGTCACCGGTGCACAGGACTTCACCAAGCGCCCACATATATTATCAGGGCCCTGACTTTTGTTCACTTTTACAACACAGAACGCCCTTTTAACATCCTGCACCTCAATATTAAAGTGCTGATTGTCTTTTTTGAGTTTCTGTTTCAAACCTTTCGGCCTTCAGCTCTTTTGTGGCAACCTGCAGCTCAGAAACAACCCCGTTTAAAGGCAAGTGCTTTCCTCTGTAAGCAGGATTTAACTGATTTTATAACCCATGGCTTGTTGTTGTGATATATTTTGACACGTTTACGTGGAACGATCATGTCTCTACAGAAAGCCATGTATGAGCATGTCACATCCACTAAAGAGTCCAAATCATCTCCGCAGGAAAATGTGAACACCTCCCAGTCCGTACAGTTAAAGCATTCCTGGAGGCAGAGCACTGAATCCTCTGTCCACACGTTTATGTCTCTGGTCTTCGCCTTGTCTCTTCTGAGAGCAGTTTTATATGTGGGCAGCAAATGTACAAATGCATTGCGACGTAAACAAAAATGGCGATTTACATCGTAATAAAGTTTCTTAAAAATATATAAAACTGGGAATTATTTTCAAAAAAAATTATATTACAGTTATGTTACTAACATCAAAATAAAGCATATAGAGCTAACATGCCAATATAATCGGAGTTCCTTTTAAGGATGCCCTGTTCACACTCACATATTCCCAGCAGGAAGCTGCCCAGTCCAACCACAGACTGACCTGTGGCCACTAAGCAGCTCCACTGGAGCAATTGGGGTTAAGGGCCTTGCCCAAGGGCACCACAGTGGGGTTAAGGGGCAAACACTGCTATGTTATCTGTCCCACCCAGATCTGATCCTTCCGGTCCAGGGATCGAACCCACGACCCTCTGCTCACCATTCCACATCCCTAACCATCCCTAACCATTAGGCTACCACTGCGCTTCAGGCAGATTTGTATCCCTAGTTTCAGTGGGAGAGGAGAACTCCTGTACAGGATTCTGGGCTCTTGGACTTTGCAGGCCGTATAATGTCACAAAAACCCATATAGGGCAATAAAATAAAGGGGAAACCTCTAGAAAGAATAATAGAGCCACTTTTAGATTGAATATTTTGTACAGCTCTTCTTATTAGCTGTGATGATGGAGTAGCTTTCTGATTAAACCAGAGGTCTGCACCACTGGTCTCCAGAACTGCGTGGCTCTTTGGACCATAACAAGTGGCTCCATGGACCTTTTCACAAATGCATGATGGCAGCTGGTCATGACACATTTAGCAAAGTATCCTGGGATTGATTGGGGGCAAAGCTGGGCCATGTCAGTTCACTCGCTGCACTGGCTATATATTTCTGGATTTTTAAATTTTAATATGTAAATTCTGATGGCAGGTTAAAGATTATTGTATTGTACAGTATACTAGTATCCATTGGCACTTAACCTGAGTGGACAATAAACTCAGCTATGTATTACCATAAATATAGAAATACAAGATTATAACTTGAAAACAATGGTCCTAATTTATCTAACAGAAAAATGGTTTTACACCAGTTCTGTGGCATAAGAAACCACAGGGTTTGGTGATGTCATCACACCGAGCCAATATAATGAGAGAGTCGGTCATTTTACGGCCTCTTTGTCCGCTGGCTCAGCATACAATAACAAGCCAGTACTTTAAGTTATATAGTTGAGTAATAAAGTTCATGTTCCAAGCAGACACCACCCTCTCTCTGCGTCATTCAGGTTTCTAGACATAACATTTGGCGACGAGAGTTAAACTACAGAAGCATGCTTGGGGTCACTATGACCATTTCTGGAAACCCCAAGTGAGCCACCTGTCGCGTGGCACCACTGGTACAACACGTTTAAAGATTATGTCGACGTGGCTAGCCTGAATGGCACTGACGATGAGAAGCTAAACAGCATACTGGGTCTTGGTCTAGGCGAGGAAGGATGGCGCAAGCTCCATACTCTGGGTCAAGCAGACTCATTCGGCAAATTCATGATTCTGATAAGAGAGACATTATTACAGCTGGAACAACGTTACGGTCTGAAGAGCTGCTTTCTTCAACCGCAACTTAAAGGCGGGTGAGTCAATTTGGAGTTATGTCGTGGAGGTCCGAGTCTTAGCGAGCATGTGTGCGTTCGGGCCCTTCAGAGATGAGCTAATCAGTGTCAAGCTAGATGGAGAACATAACACAGAAAGTGAACACAGCACTGAGAGAGAACAGCGACTGGACTCGCCTCAGTTCTTCGCCCAGCATAAGCCTCAGTGAGCCGCTGCAGAACTGCAGGAGAGGGAGCCCGAGTCTATCGGGAACCCCAGGCCACAACAACCCGGCGCAGATCCCAACAACGACGATATCAACATATCACCATGACCAGACTTCCCAGGAGAAAGGGAGAACAAACCAGACTCGCCTCAGATCCTCGCCCGGCATGAGCTTCAGGCAGCCGGTGTGGAGCTGCAGGAGAGGGAGTTCATGGAGAAAGGGGACCCCGGTGACTGAGGACGGCCCGGAGCGTGTCCCGTCACCAATGATAGTGACATCACCCCGGCCTCAACCAGCACCAGGTGAGAGAGAAAGGAAACCGGACTGCTTCCAAATCCACGCACAGCACCAGCCTCCAGGAGCCACCACTGAGCTGCAGGATGAAGAGTCTGCAACCAAACAGAACGCAGTAGAACCACCGGACGTCTTCGGAATCCACAACCGGCATCAGCTTCCAGGAGCCACCGCTGAGATGCAGGATGAAGAGTCCGTGACCCAACAGGACACAGCAGAACCACCACAACCTGCTGGACGCCCCACAGCAGATGTTAGCACTAGACCATCACAGCCTCAATGCCACGTACAGCCAAACAAAATGCCACTCACAGTGATGAATTGGGTTTTGGTCTGCAGAACCAAGCGACCAGGCTCACAGTCGGCCTTAACATCATCACCACCACTGACAACTATGTAGATCACCACACAGCTGAGACCAGCTGCCATTCAGATGGCTGATGGTTCGAGATGGCAAGCCAGCCGTCTGCGGAAGGTGAGAGCAGCTGCTGCAGATCAAGACGCAGCGTTGGAGCTGACCCAGCTGGTGTGGGATCCTGGCTGGGACATTGTTGACAAGTGTGCCATGGCTCCAGCGAGATGGCACCCGGGCCTGCTGCAACTGGTGCCTCCAGGGGTGTATCCACCACAAACTCGCGTCAGGGTCCCCCTGCGCTGTTTAGGTAGGGGCGCAGCTGCTGACGGATAGTGGCAGAATAAACCACTCAGACACGCTGGGCTATGCAGTGGTCTACCCACTAGGCCTAGCTAGTTTTGGGGGTTTTATGTGTACCACATTGGGTTAAAGTGAGTATATGTTGTTGTTTTTCCCGGGGGGGGGGGGGGGGATGAATGTGGTATAAGAAACCACAGGGTTAAATGGCACCGGTGTGATGACGCAGCCGTTTGGTGACGTCATCACGCCGAGCTGATATAATGAGAGTCAGCCATCTTACGGCATCTTTCTCCTTTGGCTCAGCATAAAATAACAAGCCAGTACTGTAAGCTACACTCTCTGTACATCATTTGGATTTCCAGACATAACAAATTAAATGCAAAGTTCAGTGTTTATCAATCTGAACGTGACTGAACAGTATATCCTCAGGTTATACTGAGCAGTGAACATTTTGCCTTGTGTTAGATTTAGAGTGTTTTAATGATGATGGGGCAGCGCGGTGGCAAAGTGGTTAGCACTGCGGTAGCACAGCAACTCACCCTTGGCCGGGGGATCCTGGGTTCGATCCCAGCCTCCGACTAACAGTGATCTGTGTGGAGTTTGCATGTTCTCCCCGTGTCTGCGTGGGTTTACTCTGGGATTTCTCCAGTTTCCTCCCACATGCCAAAAACATGCAGGTTAGGTTAACTGGCATCAAAACTGGGGATTCTAAATTGTCCTTAGGTATGACTGTGAGAGTGGATCAGGTTCAGATTACTTTATTTGTACCCGTAGGTAGATTTGTTTTGCAGTCAGGTGACATCCATATTTACAAACCACAATTACATTCAACATGAGCACAAATGTAGGCACACATATAGCTGACTATAAACATGATAAAAGTACTCAAGGCTCCACCAATCAGGACATAGGACAACGAGATAAGAGAAAAACAAAGAGAGAAGAGAGAAGGGTCATATTAAAAAGTTAAAGACTAGTCAAAGAGGTTAAAAACTCAAATGTCTAAAACCCAATAAAAGATTTAGAACCCAAATAAAAAACCTACAAAAATAAGTAAATATAAAATAAAATTAATAAATAGGTACCTAAATTATGTGCAATATATTGTTACAGCTTGTTCAACTCTTTAACAGCAGCAGGAACAAAGCTGCTTTTGTAGTGCTGGGTTTTACTTTTTGGGACAGCAAACCTCCGTCTGGAGGGAAGAAGCTGAAAGTTGCAGTGCAAAGGGTGGGAGTCATCATTTAAAATGGAGGTAGCAATCCTCTGTACCTGTCTGGTGTACAGGGATGTCAGGCTCAGCTGTGACTCACCAAGCAAACGACTGGACCATCTAACTACCTGATCCAAGGATTTCCTCTGTTTCAGTTTTATCTGACCAAACCATGACACTAAAGAAAAGGATAAAACAGATTCAATAAAAGCCCGATAAAACATTGTCATTATGGTTGGGTCATTTTGGAAGTGTGCAAGTTTCCTTAAACAATGCAAATGTTGCTGACCCTTTTTGTACACCCTTTCACAGTTCTCTTCAAAGTTTAAATTACTATCAATAATCGTCCCAAGATATTTGTAGGATTGTACACATTCAGTGGTCTGGTCTTTTAGTACAGTGACTTCGTGCCTGGGAGTTTTCCCCCTAAAGTCAATAATCATATCTTTAGTTTTTGTCATATTCAGCTGCAGGTAGGAATCCTCACACCAGTGAACAAAATCATCAACTACTGGGCCGTGGCCACACTCACCATCCTGGAGGAGACTGACAACAACTGAATCATCATTATACTTTATAATGTGTCTGTTGTCATGTCTGCTCCGACACATGTTTGTGTACAGGATGAACAGTACTGGTGACAACACACACCCCTGCGGAGAGCCAGTAGAAGAACACTTTTGGCCAGACAATGTACCATTGACCCTTACTCTCTGTGTCCTGTTGGTTAAAAAATTCAGAATCCAACCCACCAGATTATTACTCAAATCAAATTGTTGCAGGAGCCTTTCAACTAAAATATGAGGTTGGATTGTATTAAAGGCGCAAGAGAAGTCCACAAATAAAAGCCAGGCGTGTGTCTCATTAAAATCCAGACGTTTAAAAAGCATGTTAAACAGAGTGACAGTGGCATCCTCCACTCCTCTGTGAGGTCTAGAGGCAAACTGCAAAGGATCCAATGCATGCTCAGTCTGCTTTAGGACCTCAAATCTGACCAGTTTTTCAAAAATTTTCATTAAAATTGAAGTCAAAGCAACTGGACTAAAATCATTTACCATTTTAGGACAGCTGGATTTTGGAACGGGGACAACCACAGCATCTTTCCAGATCTTAGGCACATGTTGTGTCTGTAAGGACTTATTGAAAATGTAGTGAAATACAGGACTCAGTTCATGTGCACAGGACTTCACCAAGCGCCCACATATATTATCAGGGCCCTGACTTTTGTTCACTTTTACAACACAGAACGCCCTTTTAACATCCTGCACCTCAATATTAAAGTGCTGATTGTCTTTTTTGAGTTTCTGTTTCAAACCTTTCGGCCTTCAGCTCTTTTGTGGCAACCTGCAGCTCAGAAACAACCCCGTTTAAAGGCAAGTGCTTTCCTCTGTAAGCAGGATTTAACTGATTTTATAACCCATGGCTTGTTGTTGATATATTTTGACACGTTTACGTGGAACGATCATGTCTCTACAGAAAGCCATGTATGAGCATGTCACGTCCACTAAAGAGTCCAAATCATCTCCGCAGGAAAATGTGAACACCTCCCAGTCCGTACAGTTAAAGCATTCCTGGAGGCAGAGCACTGAATCCTCTGTCCACACGTTTATGTCTCTGGTCTTCGCCTTGTCTCTTCTGAGAGCAGTTTTATATGTGGGCAGCAAATGTACACAGTTGTGATCTGAGGATCCTAAAGGTGGAAGGGGAAGTGATTTATAGGCCCTCTCAATGGATCCATAGCACAGGTCCAATGCCTTTTTTTGCCTGGTTGGGCAGGAGACTGATAAAAGTTTTTAAGTGTCTTCTTTAAAGAAACATGGTTAAAATCTCCAAGGATAAAATTTGGAGCCTCTGGGGAAATCGACTGCAACCGCTGTACCACATCAAAGACGGTGCTGGAGGCGGAGGCAGCGTCTGCCCTCGGGTGAATGTACACAGTCGTTATAAAAAGTTGGGGGAACTCGCGGGGCAGATAAAAGGGGCATAGCGATATGGACAGAAGCTCCACATCTGGTGTACAGATGCGCTCTCTGACCATGACAGATGTGCAGTACTGTTTATTAATATACAAACATACGCTGCCCCCCTGACGTTTCCCCGTTACCTCTTCCTGCCGATCCAA
The DNA here is from genome assembly GCA_020510985.1 of Pholidichthys leucotaenia. Taxonomy (NCBI): domain Eukaryota; kingdom Metazoa; phylum Chordata; class Actinopteri; order Cichliformes; family Pholidichthyidae; genus Pholidichthys; species Pholidichthys leucotaenia. Next base: position 200,729,274 of record CM035840.1, read on the forward strand.
GCGAAGTGGGGCTCCAAAGCCGTCAATCCACAGGTCAGCATCCCGGTCATGCGCCGTAAGCCACGTCTCCGTGTAAGCCATGACACAGCAGTTCTTAAGTCCTTCTGATATCGTACACTCCCTTGAATTTCATCCACTTTATTTCTCAGGGATTGTACGTTCCCCATAATAACGGAAGGAAGAGGAATGTGGTTAAGCTGACGCCTCCTCAGGCTTAATCTTACGCCTCCATGCTTTCCGTGTTTCCTTCTCTTGTCTCTTTTCATTGCTGTGTCCATGAAAATCTCTTAAAAGTCCGGCAGTTGCGGCACGGACTCAAACACAGATGCTGCAGTATCCATGTTTAAATGCAGTAACATGTCTCTGGAATACTGTGTTCTTCCCGGCATGATCGCGATCGCGCTTACCTCCAAGACAAAGAGCCGGTAAGAAAGAAACGACAGTGCAAAAACAAGAAGGAAATCCATACTGATGGAACCAGGGAGCTCTTCGTTATATAGTCCACAAACATTCAAGGACAAAAACGGCACACAGAATTACGTTGAAACACATTAAAGTGCATAAAAACAAAGATACAGACGTCGAACTTTTTTCACCCGCTGCCGGTCGTTGCGTGCGCCCTGAATGGTTGTCTGTCTCTCTGTGTTGGCCCTGCGATGGACTGGTGATCTGTCCAGGGTGTACCCTACCTCTCGCTCTAAGATGCTGGGATAGGCTCCAGCCCCGCCACGAGCCAAAAAGGATTAAGCGGAAGAAGATGGATGTTTTAATGATTTACTCTAAAGATCAAAGAGGCAGCTTTTAGTAGTTATAAATATTCCATACACATTTATATCACTGCAGCCAAAAACAGCGGATTTAAGCAGAAAATCTCAAATCTAATTGATTGGATGCAGAAACTTGAATTACACTTTTAGCTTCTGAAACGTTATATATTTTTCGTACAGTTGTGACTGGGCTCAGAGCTTTTAAAGATATTGTTTTTATCTCTCTTTTTTTCTGGTGCACTGGAGTACAGAGTTACCACATCAGTGTCAGTACTGTGGTAAATTAATTCTACAAAGATAAATTGTGGTAAACTTGCCTATTCTAAGAAGATATTTCATTGACTAAGTCTGGTGTTACTAATTAATAACCAGTATCCATCATGTATTTTCTGGTTAACTCCATCAGGCTCAGCAGCACAGCGCTCACAGCACTGCTGCAGTGACTGTATAGTCACCATAATGGGTTAAAGCGTACCTTTGGTGGTCGTGAAGACGCATTTGACTTGAAAACATTATGAAAAAGTATTTCTTATTTTGGTAAATAATTTTTGCCAGCCATATACCACCAGACATACACTCACCGGCCACTTTATTAGGTACACCTGTCCAACTGCTCGTTAACACTTAATTTCTAATCAGCCAATCACATGGCGGCAACTCAGTGCATTTAGGCATGTAGACATGGTCAAGACAATCTCCTGCAGTTCAAACCGAGCATCAGTATGGGGAAGAAAGGTGATTTGAGTGACTTTGAACGTGGCATGGTTGTTGGTGCCAGAAGGGCTGGTCTGAGTATTTCAGAAACTGCTGATCTACTGGGATTTTCACGCACAACCATCTCTAGGGTTTACAGAGAATGGTCCGAAAAAGAAAAAATATCCAGTGAGCGGCAGTTCTGTGGGCGGAAATGCCTTGTTGATGCCAGAGGTCAGAGGAGAATGGCCAGACTGGTTCGAGCTGATAGAAAGGCAACAGTGACTCAAATAACCACCCGTTACAACCAAGGTAGGCAGAAGAGCATCTCTGAACGCACAGTACGTCGAACTTTGAGGCAGATGGGCCACAGCAGCAGAAGACCACGCCGGGTGCCACTCCTTTCAGCTAAGAACAGGAAACTGAGGCTACAATTTGCACAAGCTCATCGAAATTGGACAATAGAAGATTGGAAAAACGTTGCCTGGTCTGATGAGTCTCGATTTGTGCTGCGACATTCGGATGGTAGGGTCAGAATTTGGCGTCAACAACATGAAAGCATGGATCCATCCTGCCTTGTATCAATGGTTCAGGCTGGTGGTGGTGGTGTAATGGTGTGGGGAATATTTTCTTGGCACTCTTTGGGCCCCTTGGTACCAATTGAGCATCGTTGCAACGCTACAGCCTACCTGAGTATTGTTGCTGACCATGTCCATCCCTTTATGACCACAATGTACCCAACTTCTGATGGCTACTTTCAGCAGGATAATGCGCCATGTCATAAAGCTGGAATCATCTCAGACTGGTTTCTTGAACATGACAATGAGTTCACTGTACTCAAATGGCCTCCACAGTCACCAGATCTCAATCCAATAGAGCATCTTTGGGATGTGGTGGAATGGGAGATTCGCATCATGGATGTGCAGCCGACAAATCTGCGCCAACTGTGTGATGCCATCATGTCAATATGGACCAAACTCTCTGAGGAATGCTTCCAGCACCTTGTTGAATCTATGCCACGAAGAATTGACGCAGTTCTGAAGGCAAAAGGGGGTCCAACCCGTTACTAGCATGGTGTACCTAATAAAGTGGCCGGTGAGTGTATATTCAAATAGGACCTTGGCCATGGGCAGCCAATGAAAACTGTGGGCGCAGCCATGACACATGCGGATGTGACGTCACTTCGTTGATACTCAACAGTCAATGCTCCGCCTGTATGAGAGACGAGGGTGCTGTTGTGAGTGTTTTTATTCTATTATGGCTGAATTGTCGGACTCTGAGGAAGAATTTGTCCAACATGGCTACAGGTTTGAGCCAGAAAGGTCTTCTGAGGGTTAAAGTGACGAAGTGGTCCTCACACACAACGCAATTTCGTCTGAAATTATTCGTCTGTGCCCTGTTTCCGCTCCGATCTTCTGACAAGGTGAGCTGGGTTTGGGTACACAAAAAAAGTGTTTCTTTGTTTTTTTCGCTTATTATTCAGACATCCAAAGGCTTTACATTCCGCCATGTTGCGATATCCATATCGCATTGTATGTTTTTGTTTTTACAAGAGCACCGAGTGTCTGCTGCTCTGTATATAGTTGTAGAATCATCTTCCGTGTTGCGGCAGTTACGAGATCAGATGAGACAAGCAGCTGAATTTAAGCATTTATTTATTTATTTTCTACTCGTTTCAGTTCTGCATTTAATATGAACCCTGAGTTTGAAATAAACGTTTGAATTTTGGTCCTCACACAACGCAACGCGCTGTCTGCCGCTCTTTATAGCGGCGAGGGAGGAGCCGAATCAATCTGCCATGTTGCGGCTGTTAACGACCTCAGATCAGACAATAGGACCCGCCGAATTTAAGCATTTATTTATTTATTTTCTACTTGTTTCAGTTCTGCATTTAATATGAACCCTGAGTTTGAAATAAACGTTTGAATTTTGGTCCTCACACAACGCAACGCGCTGTCTGCCGCTCTTTATAACGGCGAGGGAGGAGCCGAATTAATCTGCCGTGTTGCGGCTGTTAACGACCTCAGATCAGACAATAGGACCCGCCGAATTTAAGCATTTATTTATTTATTTTCTACTCGTTTCAGTTCTGCATTTAATATGAACCCTGAGTTTGAAATAAACGTTTGAATTTGAATTTGAATATCCCCAAAGCCGCTGCACATCCGGGTACTCGAGGCTCAGCCAATACTGATCCAGATCGCGGTAGCCACGAAATTACGTCACAGGAAGCGTCCTGGAAGGCCATGCAGCCGCTAGTATGGCTGTACCCTTGTTTTGCTGACATAGCTGAACCAGCACATCAGCAATGGATTTATATCAAATTGCTTTGAACGTGAATTTCAACTTAAACTTGAACTAGAACGTGATACAGGGGCTCAATATAATATCTTTTTTTTCACGACCACCATAGGTACACTTTAAATAAATAAGTAACTTCACCTGTATGATTGCTGTATGACAGAACAAAGTCATGAAAGTATTTTCACTTCCGCTCTGAATAATGTCACACAGCAGAACTGTGCAGAACAGCTGTGGGCACAGCTGATGGAAGGGGAGGATATATTATTCCCTCTCTTCTAAAATGTAAGCATAAATTCTTATGTTTGACATGTATACTTTTTAAATGACCAAGCAACTAACACTTAAACACTTTATTCACTTATTTCACCATTGCCTGTAACCAAACCGATGAGCTCATTTACATCATACATCATGGCTGTATAAATTTAAATGATTTCATCAGCCTGAGTTCACCACAATGTTGCTCATCATGGATTTCATTCCCCCATCTGTCTTCTGCCTTTGACAGTTTTAATGCAGCACACACTACTTTATTATTGTTATTAATCAGATGGTGATCAGCTGGCCAAACCAACAGTAGCCATGTTTACATGGACACAAGTAACCGGATTAACTCTCTGAGTGTGTGAATTTGCATGCCCCTAGTGGCAAAGCGCAGCGCTGCGCCTGTCATCTCACTGTGTCATAATCGGCTCCATTCAGGATTTGTACTGATTTGTACTGATCTGCCAGTTTCAGAAGGTGGCTGACATCCGTTGGAGGACTCGATGGATGACATGTAATACGCCAAAGAAGAAGAACTCCTCATTTCCTTTTCCTGTCTTTAGCATTTTAGCCCAGAAAGCTAATATGGCCGCAATCGGTCATCGTCACCGTCACTTTGTCGGCTTTGTACGTGGAAAATAGCCACGGGATACAAGCGAAATTTATGTGGGATAATCATAAGACTTTGTAGATGTGGTAGAGACCATAAATGACTGACAAAACGCAAAATAACGACCACGACAGGTGAAAACGCAGCGACCACAGCAGCCAGCCAGCCCCCCTTTGTCAAAAGTAAGTGAGGAATTTCTGGTTTTTTGGGCAGCACGGTGGTGCAGTGGTTAGCACTGTTGCCTTACAGCTAGAAGGTTCCTGGTTCGAATCCCCAGGCTGGCAGGGGTTGGAACCTTTCTGTGTGGAGTTTGCATGTTCTCCCTGTGCTGCGTGGGTTTACTCCGGGGGCTCTGGTTTCCTCCCACAATCCAAAGACATGCATGTTAGGTTAATTGGTTGTTCTAAATTGTCCCTAGATATCTGTTTCCTATAGGCACTTAGAATAGAGGGTTAGTATTAGTGAAAGCGCTTTGAGTGGTCTTTGTGACTAGAAAAGCGCTATATAAGTGCAGGTTAGTTAGGTTTTTTTTTTTAAATGTACTGATTTCTTGTTCATATACTTTGAAGATAAGATGATAAGGTACCTCTGTACAAAAAAACGGTGTCAAAAGACTGAACCATTCTTTGTGTAAATATGGCCAAAGTCCAGTTTTGACTAAGTTACGGAATTTAAAGAGGTGCCGCGACATTATGCAAATTAGATGCATAAATTTATTCCTATCTGAAACTTTGGATCATATTTTACATCTTTCTAATTGACAGTAAGCCATTATCTCTTACTACTTTCAAGTTATAGCCTTGGAAATCTGAACTATTTTATTGACAAAAAATATTTACCACTCTTGACCACTAGGGGTTATGTCGCAATTCGGTGACAGACTCATTCAAAAGGTTAAAAGCCTGATCGGAATAAAAATGCTTCATGTAAACTGAAAAATCTGAATATTTTGACCCGATCACACTCATTCTGATCAAAATGGGTTATTGCCAATTGTTAATCTGATTGGTGCGCATATAAACACTTATTCCGAAGTTTGGGTAGAAAATATGTTTACTGCACATGTCTGTACGTCAGCTACATGTCGAAGTGATGTATTTCCACCTTTACAGCAGCTAGTGGAAGACATGGTGGGAGTAAAACAAAACTGGTCTGTATCGTCCTGATGTCTCCCTCTGTTGGTCATATGCAGAAGTATGTACTGCTGGGCTTGTAGCTTCATTACAGAGACCAGCAGAAGCAAAAGTACAGTCTGAATAACACAATGCAGGTCCAGTTCAAAAAGAGAAAGACACGAAGCGGGGTTTGTTTACATCGGAAGTTGCTTCTTCTACTATTTCTGGAATGTCGGATAATTGTGCGCATGTCAAAATGATTTTGTCCGTTCAAACGTGACATATGGAAACACACGTCCTATTTGGATCCTTTTTCAGGATCCATGTAAACAGTAAAGTTCTGATCTGAATTGTAATCAGACTGAAGAAATGTTGCCCATGTAACCGTGGCTAATGTTGTGCAGCACCTGTGTCCTCCTAAACATGGTTCTTTAGCATTAAATGTGACTTGTCAGGTTGCCACATATTATTTTTTCCTCTTATTTCTCTGCAACAGTCTTCTTGTCTGCTGAAAATGCCTAAATATTCACAAATAATACCTAAAAGTTAAATATCCACTATAAACAAACACAAGCCAACTTCCGATGTCCCCACACAATCCCATACTGCTTTGTGGGTGTCAAAGATTGCATATTTGTGAAAAGGTCTATGTGGCTTTGAAGGGAAAAAAAAAATAAATGGAAAAAAGCTTTAACCCCCCCCCCCCAAAAAAAATCACAAAAATAAAGCTGAGTGTTTATGAACATATGAAAGAAATAAAAGAAAAAAAGAGTTCTAGGTTAGATTAAAATTTATTTTAGGACTTTAGGATGTTTTGCAGTTCCATGTAGATTTTTTTATCCTAAAAAAACTGCTCTTTATAAAGTAGAGGCTGTCAAGTTTCATGCTAGTCTGTTAAAAGGAAAAACACTGGAATTATAATAACAATTTTCCACAGATTTGCTTCCCAGTCGGTCTATTTGTGAACCAAGGTATACTGTGAGCAGTGGAACAAATTCCATCAAGCAGGAAATAAAGGAGAACACCCTGCATCAGTAGCTTTAACCCATTTCATTTACTTTAAAACCTATATCCTCTCGTCACACGACCTTCGGACAACCATGATGTCATACTGATGAAGTGGGAGCTGTTAGCATCATCTAGAGCCGGTCCACGCACCTGATGACGGAGATGTGGAAGAGGTCCCGGGGTAGGCCCTTCCAGGCTCCGTGCAGGAACTCCCTGCACCACAGATAAGCCTGGTGTCGAGTGTCCGGGTCGGGCTGCTCGGGCCGAACCGGCTCCCTGCAGTCCTCCTGGGTGTCCGGCTGCACCTGCACGGCGCTGTCAGTCACCAGCAGCCCCAGCGACATGGACGGGGACGACGAAACCCCGTTGATAAATTTGGTTTTCATTTTATAAACAAGAGACCAACTGAAGTGGGGAAGAGGACAGACGCAGCCGCTCCCTCTGTGTGTGGGGGATGTGTTTATGTCTCTGACGGTGCTGCGCGTTATTTCTCTGATGCTCGGTGATGCGGGCGCGCGCGTCGCAGATAACGCACAATATCGCCGCTGTCACCACCGCCGATGCTGGCGCCGTTACTGGGACTGCCGCTCACTAGCACAGGGAATGAATCGAGACTGATAACAAATGGTGCTGGGAGAGAGGGAGCAGTCACATGACACACCCACACACTCATGCTCCGCTCTGATTGGCTGGCCTGATCACAGCCCCGTCAGAACCCACCAGCGCCGTATAATATGGCGCTGCTCACTCTTTGATCGCGCCACTGCCCGGTCACGTGGTTCATAGAGCGCCAAACAGTTCCAAACACTAGTGGTGCACAATACTGCAAGATTTGGTATCGATCCGATACCAAGTAAATACAAGGCCAGTAATCGCCTATACTGATACGATACCAATACTTTTTTATTCCTTAGATGCATGACCAACCCTACACTCTTCCATGAGTGGGGTCAACAATGACCCCAGTTAGAATGAGTGCGTTTTATGCTGTAAACTTAAGAAATTTCTTTCATTTTGGTTAAAGATGATTATTTTTATTATATTTTGGATGATTATTATTATTCATTCATCTTCTTCCGCTTAATCCTTTTCGGGTCACGGGGGGGCTGGAGCCTATTCCAGCATCTTTGGGCAAGAGGCAGGGACAGATCGCCAGTCCATCGCAGGGCCAACACAGAGAGACAGACAACCATTCACTCTCACAGTCACACCTAAGGACAATTTAGAATCCCCAGTTTGATGCCAATTAACCTAACTTGCATGTTTTTGGCATGTGGGAGGAAACCGGAGAAATCCCGGAGTAAACCCACACAGACACGGGGAGAACATGCAAACTCCACACAGATCACTGTTGGTCAGGGGATGGGATCGAACCAGGGATCCCATGGCCAAGGGTTGAGTTGCTGTGCTGCCGCAGTGCTAACCACTGCGCCACCGTGCTACCCAACAAAAGAATTATTTCATGTCTGACATGTTCATTTATCACTTTTTATTAACATTTTATCACAGAAAGGTAAAAAAGGTAAACAATGTATTGTAAAAAGGTAAACATCCAAAACATCCAAAAATACAACACTGTATAGGTGTGTCATAATTCCGGTTCATGGGCAGGATCATGAAAATAGATCTGAGCAAAAAATGGCTTTCGACCCTGTTCAGGAAGGCCCGTGCATGCCCATAGAAACCGAGAAACCTGAGCACCCGGAGAAAATCAGCACTTTGCTTGGCATTTTACACATTTGTAGTGTAGACTGGCATTCTTCAAGGTTACACATTTTACTGTGTCAGCACCTCTTTAAAAACGACACTGCTGAGAAAGCGACGCTTTTGCTTAGTTTCTTCATCTTGACCAACAATACGAAGACTGCTTGATCTGGCAACTCTGCTCGCGGCAATGTAGAATCGGCCACGGCTGCAGAAATCTGTTGTGCAGAAAACACAAACGCGCTGTAAAGACTAGACTGGCCCTGTGACTTTTTCACCTTGCCAATTTTGAGCCATATGACATCATAAAGACACATTAGTCTAGGCATCATGAGCGATGGCCTATATGACATCATAAAGACACATTTATCTGTGAGCCATATGACATCATAAAGACACATTAGTCTAGGCATCATGAGTGATGGTCTATATGACATCATAAAGACACATTTGTCTATGTGCCATCATCCATCCTTCCATCCATCTTCTTCCGTTTAATCCTTTTAAGACATCATATCTTTATGACGGCATTGCGAGTCCTATGATGCCTGAGTTCATAGGCCATCTTATGATGTTCTATAAACGTGACAGACACACACGGCTAACTAGTGTTAGCTTAGTTAGCTACTGTAGCTAACTACAAAGTACTAATTTGATGATGATAACATAACACTATCACACAAAATTCATGGACGTGGAAAATGAGTTCATAATTTATAACAGCACTGTGGCACACATATTTGAGATGCTTAGGCTCATATTTGAGATGCTTAAGCTGCATATGTATATTACTGTTACCTCACGTCTTAGAAGGAACAATAAGTCTGGACCTCCTGGGGATAACAGGAGGGTGTGAAATCTGTCTTTAGAAATGGTTCTGAGAAGACTTCCTGACCACCAGGGTTTTAGGTGGAGAAGAGAAGACCTGGGGGGTGATGTATTGTCTCGGGGGATGGAATGACAATGTGACTCTGTACTTTGATGTCCCGGGTATAAAAAGGGGAGATGTGGGAAGTTCTTCCTCTTTTCTGTTTGAGAGGATGTTGGAGACATGTGATTGATAATAAATCTGAATTGAGAAATAAATTCAGCCTCTTCATTTCACGCTCTCCACACTGGTGACCTTAAGACGTATAATGGGCAGAGACGATTCCCCCGAACCAGACTCGCCAGGGACCAGCCGGGCAAGCGCAGTCTCAGTCAAGCTACCAGAATTCTGGCAGGACAACCCGGACTCATGGTTCCTCCTGGCCGAAGCCCAGTTCGCTCTCGGGGGAATAACAGCAGATGACACAAAGTTCTACCACGTCATCGCCAAACTCGACAGCCGCACAGCTCGACATGTGTGGAGCCTGGTGCAGCTCCCACCCGCTGGCGACAAATACGGCGGGTTGAAAGCTGCCCTCATCCAGCGTTTCACTCCCTCAGCCCAGGAGAGAGCTGAGAGACTCCTGGCCCTGCACGACTTGGGAGAAAGCACGCCTGTTGACCTGATGGAAGACATGCTGAAGCTGAGAGGCTCAGACAACGATGATTTCCTCTTCACTCACATCTTCCTGAGAACTCTACCATCGCAGACGAGGGCGACCCTGGCGGGCTCTCAGTTGGTGACCCAGCAGGACTTCCGCGCGCTGGCCCAGGAGGCGCAGCGGATCCTCAACGCCAATGGACGGCACACGGCCACCGCAGCAGCGGCAGACCTCGGCGCGATGACCGGGAACGGCAAAAGGCCAGAGGCGACGGAGGCAGACACACCAACAACGGCGGCCGCGAAGCCCCGACATCGCGGAGGAGACGACCTCTGTTTTTACCATCGTCGTTTCGCAGAGAGGGCACGCAAGTGTATACCGCCGTGTCAGTTCAAGAGCTCGGGAAACTCCAGGACCGAGAGTCGGTAGCAGCTGCAGCCCTCGGTGAACAGAACAAGCTGCTCTACCTGACGGATGCGCGTTCCGAGAGGTAATTCCTTGTGGACACGGGCTCCCAAGTGAGTTTCATCATGCCAACCTACGCTAACCGGCTGGCTGGCCCCGGGAGTCACGGAGCATCAGCGGCGAACGGCTCGAGCATTAAGACCTTCGGTGAAAGGACTCTACTTCTGTCCCTGCACGGCCGCACATATGAGTGGACTTTTATTATAGTGGCGGTGAGTTTCAACATGTTAGGTGCTGATTTTCTGTGCTCACATGGGTTGTTGGTTGATCTTCCCAATAGACGCTTGGTTAATGCACTCTCTTTTTACTCTATACCTTGTGCAGCTCGAGTGTCCCCGCCCACAGCACAAGCCAACGTCGCCACAGCAGGCGGTAAGTTTCACACACTCCTCACTCAGTTTCCAGGACTCACGGTTCCCACATTTTCAGCAGCCGTTGCTAAACACGGGGTGGAGCACTTTATCACTACCGCTGGTCCCCCCGTTTTTGCAAAAGCTCAGTGCTTGGATGCAGCTAAACTGACCATAGCGCGCGAGGAGTTCGCCAACCTGGAAAGGTTGGGCATCATCCGACGTTCGAATAGCCCATGGGCTTCCCCGCTCCACATGGTCCCTAAGGCTGACGGTTCATGGCGACCTTGCGGTGATTTTCCGCAGGTTGAACAATGCCACAGCGCACGACCGCTACCCAATTCCCCATATTCAGGATTTTTCGGTTCATCTGGCGGGGACGCGCATTTTTTCTAAAATAGACTTGGTCCGCGGGTACCATCAAGTCCCAGTACGCGCTGAGAACATTCCCAAAACAGCGGTAATAACTCCGTTTGTCCTTTTTGAGTTTTTGCGCAAGCCGTTTGGGCTTAAAGGCACCGCGCAGACGTTCCAACGCATGATGGACACGGTGTTGCGCGATCTCCCTTTTGTGTTCGTCTACCTGGACGACATTTTGGTAGCCAGCACGTCCGAAGAGGAACACGAAAAACACCTCACGGCAGTTTTCCGGAGGTTGGGAGATCACGGGTTAATAATCAACCCAGTGAAGTGTCAGTTCGGGGTGACGCAGATTGATTTTTTTGGGTCACCGCGTCTCTCCAGAAGGAGCGGTTCCGCTGCCCGACAAAGTGCGCGCAGTAACAAATTTTCCCCAACCACAAACGGTCAAAGCATTGCAGGAGTTTTTGGGAATGGTGAATTTTTATAACCGTTTCCTCCCCCGCGCAGCGCAGCTCATGCAACCATTGTATGTCGCGCTAAAAAAACAAAAACCCACAAATGCAATCGAATGGTCCCCGGAGCGGGAACGCGCATTCTCGGAGGTTAAAGCAGCCCTGGCAGACGCTGCATTGTTGGCACATCCAGACCCAACGGCCCGCATAGCGCTCACTACTGATTCATCAGACGTGGCCATAGGGGCGGTTGTAGAGCAGCATGTTGCCGGGGCTTGGCAGCCGCTTGCCTTTTTCAGCAGGACTTTGCGTGATGCCGAGCGAAAATACAGCGCGTTCGACAGGGAGTTGTTAGCGCTCCACTTAGCCATTCGCCACTTCCAGTTCTGGTTGGAAGGTCGGCGTTTCACCGCGTTTGTCGACCACAAGCCGCTGACTTTCGCAATGGCCAAGGTTTTGGAGCCGTGGTCGGGCCGGCAGCAGAGGCAGCTGGCTGCAATTTCAGAGTTTACTACCGATATTCAACACGTAGCGGGTAAACTTAATGTAGTGGCAGACTGTCTCTCGCGCGCCGTAACTGCTCCAGTCCGCGCAGGGGTAGATTATACTGCCATGGCCGCGGAGCAAAATAGCGGCGCGGAAGTACGCGCGGCCCCAGTCCACGTGGGGATAGATTATGCAGCCATGGCCGCGGATCAGGTTAGCGATGCGGACGTGTGCTGCACGGTGGCACAGTGGTTAGCACTGCGGCAGCACAGTTTACCCTTGGCCGGGGGATTGTGGGGATCGTGGGATCGTGGGTTCGATCCCAGCCCCCGACCAACAGTGATCTGTGTGGAGTTTGCATGTTCTCCCCGTGTTGCATGGGTTTACTCCGGGATTTCTCCGGTTTCCTCCCACATGCCAAAAACATGCATGTTAGGTTAATTGGCTGTTCTAAATTGTCCCTAGATATCTGTTTCCTATAGGCCCTTAGAATAGAGGGTTAGTATTAATGAAAGCGCTTTGAGTGGTCTTTGTGACTAGAAAAGCGCTATATAAGTGCAGGTTAGTTAGTAGTTAGTTAGTTAGTGTGCGTGCTCCAGTCTGGACCAACAGGGTTAAGGCTGGAGAGCAAGGTGCTGCAAAATGGTATGCCCCCACTAATCTGTGACGTCTCCACCGGGCGACCGCGCCCGCGGCTAAGAGGTTCGATCATGTGCACGTCGACCTCGTAGGCCCCCTTCCGCCGTCACAGGGGTGCACACATCTTTTGACAATGGTGGACCGCACCACGCGTTGGCCTGAAGTGGTCCCACTGGCATCAACCACAGCCGAGGAGGTGGCGCGGGCGTTTTTAACGGCTTGGGTAGCGCTTTTTGGAGTTCCGTCGGATATTACATCCGACAGAGGTCCTCAATTTGTTTCCGAGCTTTGGTTGGTGATGGCCCACAGCCTGGAGGTAACGATCCACCGCACTACCGCGTACCACCCCCAGGCTAATGGTTTATGCGAACGTTTCCATAGGTCATTGAAAGCAGCCCTCAGAGCGTCGCTTACGGATGCAAATTGGGTAAACAGACTACCGTGGGTTTTATTGGGGTTGCGTTCTGCACCTAAAGAGGATTTAAAAGCCTCCCCAGCTGAGTTGGTGTTTGCGCAGCCGCTTCGGCTGCCTGGGGAGTTTCTCCCAGATAATCCTGCGCTGGAGTGCCCCCCTGCTCAGCGGTTACTGAGCGACACGGGAGCGAGCATGCTTCCGGGCCCTGTTCATCACACTTTTCCGCACGTTTTTGTACCTAAGGCTTTAAAAAATGCCGAGTTTTATTTTTGTCAGACACGATGCTCAACGTCCAACCCTGCGACCTCCTTATGATGGCCCATATAGAGTGCTGGAAACAGGTGATAAGCATTTTTTGCTAGATTTGGGAGGCAGGAGGGAAACAATTGGCATAGACAGACTCAAACCTGCTTTTGTGATGGCTGACGAGGCTGTGCCGTTGGTGAGAGCTCCTCGACGCGGCAGACCTCCCAGGGAGCATGCCCCAGAGCCCCCACAGGGATTGACTAACAGTTCTCATCCTCAGATAGCAGATTCACAGCAGGATGGCGCCGCGGGAGTGGTAAAGCCCGCTTACAGCAAGTTCGGAAGACGATTGAAACCCAAACAGCACTTGGACTGATGTTTGTGATTTTGCCATAATGTGCAGACTGTGTTGTATTGTTTCATTTTAGACGTTTGGGGGGGGGGGGGTCATGTGGCACACATATTTGAGTTGCTTAGGCTGCATATGTATATTACTGTTGCCCATGTCTCAGAATGAACAATAAGTCTGGGTCTCCTGGGGATAACAGGAGGATGCGAAATGTGATCTTTTGAGATGGCCTTGAGAGACTTCCTGACCACCAGGGTTTTGGGGGAGAGGAGAAGACCTGGGGGTTTATGTATTGTGTCTTGGGATTAAAGACAATGTGACTCTGTACTTTGATGTCCCAGGTATAAAAGGGACAGATGTGGGAGGATGGGTCTCTTTTCTGTTTGAGAGGATGTTAGAGATACGTGAATGTTAATAAACCTGAATTGAGAAATAAACTCAGCCTCATCTTTTCACGCTCTCCACAAGCCTGCCTTTGTGGTGGTGGACGAGCAAGTGATGTTGGCTTGGGCCCCTCGGCGTGGAAGACCCCCACGGAGAACTCCCCAGTTAGAAGATTCAGCAGAGCAGCCACACGGGCAAGTAGAATGCCCCCCCCCTCGCCTTTGCCCATCCACAGACAGACACACCCCCAAGAGCCCCCAACCGGCACAGCAGCACTGCGGAGTCGAAGGTCCCTCGTTACAGCAGATACGGGAGGACACTGAAGCCAAAAGGACGTGAGGGTTGAAGCTCAGTCTGAGATTCTGGGGGGGGGGGGGGGGGGGGGGGTGTAGGGAACCCACGCTGGGATAATCATCTCAGACTGGAAGCAGAGGGGAGGAGAATATTCCCTCTGCCGGCAGAGCGTGGGGGATTAAATGGAGGACAGTACGTATTGTAATGTGTAAATGTATTGTTATGCAAGATTTTCGGCAACAGGGGGAAGGAATGGAGTGATATAAAAGGAGAGTGATATAAAAGATATAAAAGGTGTATTGATAAAAGTCTTTTTCTGTGTATGAATGCAGTGAGAGAGAGAACTAACTACTACTAACTAACTTGCACTTATATAGCGCTTTTCTAGTCACAAAGACCACTCAAAGCGCTTTCACTAGCACTAACCCTCTATTCTAAGGGCCTATAGGAAACAGATATCTAGGGACAATTTAGAACAGCCAATTAACCTAACATGCATGTCTTTGGATTGTGGGAGGAAACCGGAGCCCCCGGAGTAAACCCACGCAGCACAGGGAGAACATGCAAACTCCACGCAGAAAGGTTCCAACCCCTGCCAGCCTGGGGATTCGAACCAGGAACCTTCTAGCTGTAAGGCAACAGTGCTAACCACTGCACTACTGTGCTGCCCAAATAAAGTCGTCTGTCGTTCAAGTCTGGTTTCTTATTTGCACTCTCCACAGACTATTCTAAAGTGGCCTTCTATGAGCCCTGATCTAAATCCTATTGAACATCTGTGGAAGGAGCTGAAACATGCCGTCTGGAGAAGGCACCCTTCAAACCTGAGACAACTGGAGCAGTTTGCTCATGAGGAGTGGGCCAAAATACCTGCTGAGAGGTGCAGAAGTCTCATTGACAGTTACAGAAATTGTTTGATTGCAGTGATTGCCTCAAAAGGTTGTGCAACAAAACATTGAGTTAAGGGTACCATCATTTTTGTCCAGGCCTGTTTCATGAGTTTGTTTTTTAAAATAATTCTGTTGAACCACAATACAAAAGCATTGTCTGATTTTCATTGGTTAATTTTCATAGAATTTTTATTTATTACCACTTTTGTCAGATTCAAGTTATTTCTGTGACCATTGTGGGTTTTTCTTTCATTAACAGAGGGGTACCAACAATTTTGTCCACGTCTGTAAATGAACTCCGGTGTGGGCTCGCATGAACAGGCAAGGAGAAAACAGTGATAATTTGAATCAGTTGGATAAGTGAGGAGGAGCAGCTGGATTGACAACTTGACAGGCGACACCTCCTGCAGAGCAAAAACCCGGAAATTGCCTGGCAGCTGTCAACGCAGAGAAGGCACCATAACATACAAATAAAGAATAATATAATCACTGCAGACTGAAACCGAATACAAATAAACATGAACCCAAAAACCATTACAAAACAAGACATGGCCAAAAATAACAGGAACACAGTTGGAGAAAATAAAAGGCAGAATAACACTAAGAGGTGCATAATGATACAAGAGACAAATAAATACACTTAAGAAGCCATGAGACTGGGTCTGGCAGAAATCCCAGCCCCAGTTCGTGACATTTACTCAAACTGTGCTATCAGTGAGGGGCACCAAGATCTTGAATAAACTGTAACCATAACTAATGGTTGCTCTGAGGCCTACACATATACGTATATGTATGTATGTATGTATGTATGTATATATATATATATATATATATATATATATATATATATATATATATATACATGCATATGTGTGTGTGTATGTGTGTGTGTGTGCGTGCATGCCCGTGAGTCACACACATACAGTATGCCCCCCTCTTGTTTGTTGCTGTCTGTTGTTGTTGTGGGGTGCTTGGGTGCATGTGTGTGTATGCATACACAATACTTCACTCGTGTGACATTTGAATGTCTTGTTTTGTAACACCTTAACTCTTACACTTTAGTATATCCACTTTATACAGTTTTATTGCAGTTGTTCTTCTTATGTATGATTGTTTGTGTGTTTTTGTGACCCGCTGGGGGACTACAGATGCAAATTCAGTATTGCTAAATCTGGCATACTTATATTTGCATTAATGTTCATTAGTATGTATTGTCCCTTTCAAATAAAAATTAAACTTAAACTTAAACGGGACAACATCCCCAGCCAACAGCTCCAGTGGGCCACAGCAGACCCCCCAGAACCAGGGCACAGCCAACCACCCAGAGGCATCACAGAGAGTGAGCCAGCTACCCCTTAAGCAATAAAATCAATGGGTGGGGACTAGAGAGAGTTGAATTTGGCCAGTTGGTTTTCAGAAGAGGCAGACATTCTTTCCAGGCTGATGTGGTCCAATAGGAAGGTCCTATACTGGGTTTAAATTATTTTTAGATTTCCAATTCATAAGAATTATTTTCTTGGTGCTGCATAAGGTAGTGAGAACCATTTCTGATATGTTTACCTCTACGAGCGGGGGCTGAAAAGTTCATCGGCTGAAAAGTTCATAGTGGTCAAATTTGACCAAATGTGGTTTATTTTTTAACTGCGGGGATCCAAGCACTGCAACACTAATGGAAGAAGTGTGTGTGTTGTATAGTTCAATGATGTTCAAAGATGCTCTTATTTGTGAAGTGTGGTGTAGTGGCGCCCACTTCTGTTTCCGCCACTACACCACTCCTATAAATATCAGCGGGCAGGGAAGTCCGGCCTCTTTGCCAATGGCCCTGCCTGGCGGTTGTATTGTGGAGCTCGCAGCATTAGTAAAGTTGTTCAGTCGCGCACCTGGCCTCATCATTGAGAGACTATTTACAGACATAACAGTGTGGACCAAAGGCGAGACTGTGTTGAAAAATAAACCACATTTGGTCAAATTTGACCACTATGAACTTTTCAGCCTATGAACTTTTCAGCCCCCCCTTGTATATTTACCTCACTTAAATCACCCAGTATGCAAAGTGTGGGAGGGGTTGGGATGTGACACCTGAGCCATGTTGATAGGTCTTCACATATCCTTTTCCAGAACTTTGAACACATAGCATGCATACGTATAACTATCGAGGGTGTTGGTGATGCAATGGGAACAGATATTTGTGTGACTCAGGCCAATTTTGAACATCCTTTGTCCTGTTTAATGAATTCTATGTAGAACTTTGTACTGTATGAGTTGTAAATTAGAGTTTTTGGTCATCTTAACGGTGTTTAAGCATATTTGTGTCCAGAAGCTTTCATCTTTATTAGTAAATAAATTGTCTCCTATTTTGATTTTGGGAAGGAAACTGAATCACTGAATTCTGATATTAATTGATATACAGTATATTTTCAATATCAATTTAGGGGAATGAAGATTTAAAAATTCTGTCACCATTACTGGTACTTGTCAGAGTGTGGGTTGGGCCCATGTTCTCACCCTGATTTCTAGTTTATGTATTTTGTTGTTAACAGGAAATGGGCTCAGCCCATGTCCTCGCTTTAAGTTTAGTTTTGTATGATTCTCTGCTTGTTATTATTATCATGAGCCCTGCCTTATTCTTAGTCCTTGGTTGTCACTATTTTATTATTATTATTATGTTAACATCTTGTACCTTTATTCCTGTCTTGGTTTTTGGTTTGGCTTTATTTTAACAGCGCCTTTTGTTATTTTCCATGTAGTCTATCTTGGTGCTTGATTTGTTAATTTCCTGATTGTTCACACCTGTCTGTAATTTATGTTTATTAGTTTTGTACTTAACCCTTTACCTGTGTTGAATATCCATCCATCCATCCATCTTCTTCCGCTTAATCCTTTTCGGGTCACGGGGGGGGGGGGAGCGGTTGGAGCCTATCCCAGCATCTTTGGGCGAGAGGCAGGGTTGTCCTTTTAGGTATGACTGTGAGAGTGAATGGTTGTCTGTCTCTCTGTGTTGGCCCTGCGACTGTGTTGAATATATGGCAGGAAAACACAGAGTTTGACCTCAAATTTTCAAACGACAATAGCTTCAGAATGGTAATAGTTTGAGGCAAAGTGCCAATTACAAAAATGTTGCAGAGGAACCAAAGTGTCTGACAGGAGAACTTTCATCCATGCATTTTGCATAATTGGACCTAATTTGCATATTGCACCAATGAAATGTTCAATACCTTCCAGAAAAATGTTGCAGATGACAGAGAAGGTTGTGATTTCAGAAATTTTATTTACCAATATGCATAACACCAGGCAAAATCAGTAGAATCAACACACACGTTAGTAAGACATTGGTAAAAAAAAAAAAAAGTACAAGAAATGTGACATATAATTTTACCATGACAATCAACAAAGCCAATTTTTAATGTTTTTGGTCATTTTGGTAATTTTGTCAGTAACAGTATCTGCCCTCATCTATCAAGGTGGCAGAGTTTGAAGTTCTTCTATGTGTGGTAATTCAATTAAATTCAATTCAATTCAACTTCAATGCTCAAAGCAAGGCTCAAAGCAAGGCACAGCACACAGACCTACCCCACACTGAGAACACCTGAAGTACATCTGGCGACGACCTTGGTGACGGCTCCGATCAGAACACACTATGGTGGACATGAACCAGTAGTTTCTGCCATAAAGTGCCATTCAGTCAGTCGCTGTGGCGTCTCCAAAGCTTGCGGTGAAGGCCTTCCAGGTCTCTTGCCCTCACTTTTTTTTGTGCCCCTCAAGCAAACTTATGATGAGTTCCTGAATGAAGACCTTCAGGGGCTTGTGTGGAGCAGCAGTACACGTAGTGTATAGGATGTGGGAGTTGACAACGCAGATGCTAATTAGTGCGTTGAAAATGCGACTGTACCACTTCTTAGCTCTGTGTGGAAAGAGGTATGTTTTCATCCTTTGGTCAGCTGTCTACTCCTCCCATGTAGCTGTTGTAGCTGTCCACACACACAGGCTTGTTCACCTCACAGAAACCAGTCGCACTCCCCTTTGAGCAAATGCATTTCCAGACACAAGTGTTGCCATGGATGGATGACAGCATGGTGACACGCTTTGTGTAATGCCACGCACAGGCCAGCAGTTTGTCGTGCCGCATGAACACTGGGTCATCTCCCCTTCTCAACGGCAACAGGGCTGGTCTCAGATCCCTTGGCATACCTAAAGTAATGGCATAAATAAATAATGGCATGAATAAATTGGCATAAATAAATTGGCATAAATAACATAAAAAAATAAATGAAAATTTAAAAAAATTACCTCTCCTGTTGCTGCTGACGGTCCCAACAGTCCAGTGTCCTTGGCTGCGAGCTCCATAGAGATGGCTGGCGCTGTGTAATAGCTGTCCATATACACCTCATGTCCCTTCCCGGTGTATGGCTCCATCAGCTGATGAACAATAAGATGAGTTGCGCCCAAAGCGTCACAGTCATCACCATTTTGTCCATTGTACAGTGATCACCGCAACACATATCCTGTGCTGGCTTCACTCAAGACAAATGCCTTGTAGCCATACTTGTCCATTTTTTGGGGGGTTGTACAGCTTCAAGGTCAACCTCCCCTTGAATGCAATTGTCATTTCATCCACAGAGAGTTCCTTGCCTGGAGCATAAGCAGCAGCAAAACGTGGAACTACACAGTCAATGACTGGACGGATCTTGAAAAGACAATCATGCCCTGGCGGTCCATATGCAGCCCAGTTGTCATTATTTGTAAAGTGAAGGCAAGACAGGATTATTGCAAACCTGTCGTACGTCATCACTCTGCCAAATCCAGGAGTAAAAGTTGGCCAGAACTCTGCCCAGTAGTCCCCTAATGCAGCCTTTTCCACAAGTCCCATGGACAAATGGAGTGCCATGAACACCTTCATCTCCTCCACAGTTACTGCAGTCCACTTTTGAAGTCTGGACCGGGGTTTCAGCACATTGTTTGCTTTGGCTTGTCTTATGACCTGGTCAGCGTACCTGTTTGGGAAACACAAAGTTTGACCTCAAAATTAGCATTGTACCAATCAAACTCTGCAACAGCTGTAGCCTTGCATGTGGTCATAACATGTGCATGCTGTGATTAGACTTTTTCATGCAGATCACACTTGCTCATTGTGTCAAGCAAAGCAAGAAAAACAACTCCAGCCTTGTGTGTGCTGATCAACGCATGCGGTTAGTAGACTTGCCTGGACCACAGGCTGTGCAACAATTCATCACATTTGCATGCAGTGATTAGACTTTTTCAAGCAGATCACACTTGCTCATTGTGTCAAGCAAAGCAAGAAAAACAACTCCAGCCTAATACTAGTGTTCATTCATCCATCCATCTTCTTCCGCTTAATCCTTTTCGGGTCACGGGGGAGCTGGAGCCTATCCCAGCATCTTTGGGTGAGAAGCAGGGTACACCCTGGACAGATTGCCAGTCCATCGCAGGGCCAACACAGACAGACAGACAACCATTCACTCTCACAGTCATACCTAAGGACAATTTAGAATCCCCAGTTTTGATGCCAATTAACCTAACTTGCATGTTTTTGGCATGTGAGAGGAAACTGGAGAAATCCCGGAGTAAACCCATGCAGACACGGGGGGAACATGCAAACTCCTCACAGATCACTGTTGGTCGGTGGCTGGGATCGAACCCAGGATCCCCCGGCCAAGGGTGAGTTGCTGTGCTGCCGCAGTGCTAACCACTCCGCCACTGCGCTGCCCATACTAGTGTTCAGTCATTGCCAAAATTACTAAAAAAAAGCAAATTAAACCCAGTTTATGCCACAATATGTACCTAAATGGTACAGCGTTCAGTTGTTGCCAAAATTTAAAAAAAAAAAAAAAACGGCGACTTCCGGGAAGATGGCGGAGAGACATAACGCTTAAACAGAGAACTCTCCCTAGTTGGATTAAAAATCATTGGTAAATGGCCAACTCGACATAAATGGATCAATAAACCAAGGGATGAAAACACGAAGGAGCCGGGCACATGGACAAAAGCAGGGTAAAATTAAAGAATTCCTCTTCAACAACGCAGGAGAAATCGCTGAACACGAGGCCCAAAAAAACGAGGTGACTGCAGCAGGGAAAATGGAGGACACCAAACTCGATACCATGAACACTGGCATCGCCAATTTAGGTAAAGAGTTAAAAGACTTCAAGCGACAACTCCAACAGGATTTAGCAGCTCTTAAGGAGGAGCTGAAAAAAGAGATGAAGGAGGAAATTATGGGCCTCCGAAGAGAAATGGAGTGCAAGCTAACAGAAAACATGGAGGAGCTGCGCTCTCAACCGGCGTGTATGACAGAAGCACAGGCCCGAATATCGGAGCTGGAAGACTGGAAGAGCGAGGCAAGCGAGCGGCTGCAGACCCTGACGGTGCAAACACAGAGGATGCAGAAAAAAATAACCGACCTGGAGAGCAGGTCCAGACGGAGCAATATACGCATCTTCGGGATCCCGGAGGGCATTGAAGGCAACTCTAACTAACTAACTAACTAACTAACCTGCACTTATATAGCGCTTTTCTAGTCACAAAGACCACTCAAAGCGCTTTTCATTAATACTAACCCTCTATTCTAAGGGCCTATAGGAAACAAATATCTAGGGACAATTTAGAACAGCCAATTGACCTAACATGCATGTTTTTGGCATGTGGGAGGAAACCGGAGAAATCCCGGAGTAAACCCACGCGTAAACCCACGAGTAAACCCACAACTCGATGACGAAATTCATGGATCAGTTCTTAAAAAAAGAGCTTGAGCTGCCCGGTGAAGCGGATCTGCAGATTCAACGAGCGCACAGAGCCTCGGCACAGAACCCGAAGCCAAACTCTCCACCCAGGTCAGTTGTGGTAAACTTTCTGAAATATGACATAAAGGAAAGAATCCTGACACAAGCGTGGAAAAAAAAGATACGAATCGGCGACAAATAGATATTCTTTGATCATGACTACCCGACAGAAATTGTGCAACAGCGGAAGAAATATGCCAACATTAAAAAAACGCTGAAAGAGAAAAAAATTAGATTCCAAACGCCGCTAACGAAGATGAGGATTCATTGGGAGGACGGCGTAAAAACCTACAATACGGCCAGAGAGGCAGCGCGGGACATGATGGAGCGAGGCTTTGTGGTGAGCGTACCCGAGGAAGGAGCTGAAGCAGCGGCGGCACTGAACGCATCACGACAGCCGGAGTGGAGACAAGTGAGCGGCAGAAGAAGGGGGAGAGACGTGGAGCAGTGGGCCCAGGAAAAACTGCAAGGCTTTCAGCTGAAAGCCTAGATCATAACAGAGATTAAGGAAGGCACAGAAGAAATGAAGGCCAAGAAGACAAGGTAAAAGAGAAACAAACGGCTAGGAGAGGTTTAAGTGATATTTGTTGGACATTTCTAGACTAATGACTATTACTTGGATAGTAACTACAGGTCTAGTGAGGGCCCCTCACTCGGTGAGGACATTCCCTCCACCCACCAACAGGGAGCAGTGGGCAGAAGAAAGGCCCAAAGTATGGAGGTCGAGATTTGTTAATGTGTTTTTATATAAATATGTGTTATTTTTGTTGTTAAAGGGGTTAGGAGCACAAGTTAAAAAAATGGAAAAACATGAATATGGGTAAAAATCTTAAGATAATGACACTAAACGTGAATGGTCTGAACTCACCTGTTAAAAGGGAAAGAATAATAAGAAAATTCAAGAAGGAAAAAGCCGAAATTATATTTATGCAAGAGACACATTTGAGCAAGACAGAACATGTGAAACTAAAGAGATTTGGCTATAAGAACTCCTACTACAGTTCATTTAAGGGAGGAACTAAAAGGGGGGTTATGATACTAATTTCAAATAAAATACAATTTGAATGTGAACAAGAAATCCAGGATAAAGAAGGCAGGTATGCAATAATAAAGGGAAGAATAGATGGTATGCAGATCACATTAGTGAACATCTATGCCCCACCAGAAAGTGACAAGGGTTTTTTTCAACATCTGTTTGATCTCATAGCAACACACAGTGAAGGAGTCCTAATTTGTGGAGGAGACTTAAATGCTGTCATGGATCATGAAGTTGACACAACAAGTGTTAAGAAGACAAAAAAACATGTAACAAAGTTCATAAGAACCTCACTGGCAGAAATGGGTATGGTAGACATATGGAGGGACCTGCACCCACTCGAAAAAGACTATACACATTATTCAGCAGTCCATAAAGTACACTCTAGAATAGATTACTTCCTTATGAATGAAGGTGACAGACACAGGGTGAGAAATTGTCGGATTGGAGGGGCAGAAATATCAGATCATAATCCTATATACATGGAAATATATTTAAACAATAGAAAACGACAAACAACATGGAAACTTAATGTAGGACTATTAAATGATGATAAAATGAAAGAAAGAATAAAAGTAAACATAAACGAGTATATCCAAGAGAATGACAATGAAGAAGTGGACCCAACAATACTATGGGATGCACTAAAAGCCGTGTTAAGAGGTAAATTAATTGTTGAAACAGGAAAAGCAAATAAGTGTAAACTGGAAACATATGAACAAAGATGTGAGAGACTGAGGGAATTAGAACATAAACATCAAAGCACAAATGACCCAAAAATATACCAAGAAATTAAAGAAGAAAAAATAAAGATAAAAGAAACACAAATAGATGAAATTGAAAGGAAAAATAGGTATCTAAAGCAAAAATATTATGAAACGGGGCCAAAAGCCACAAAACTGCTGGCAAAACGATTAAGAAAACAACAAACAGCGAATAATGTATATAAGATTAAAGACCCCATCACAAATAAAACCACAGTTAACCCAGAAAACATCGAAGAAATATTCCATAATTTCTATCAAGAACTATACTCGCAACCTGAAGAAACAAATACTAAGGATATTAAAAAATTTCTATGCACATTGGACTTGCCATCAATAGGAAATCAACAAAATGAAAAGCTAACAGCAGAAATAACAACACAAGAGATTAGAGATGTGATTAAGTCACTTAAAAACGGTAAATCACCAGGTAGTGATGGATACCCATCTGAGCTTTATAAACTGTTTATAGAAGAACTCACGCCACAGCTCCTAAAGTCATTTAATTGGACGTTGAACAACAACAAAATACCTCCATCATGGAACGAAGCCATTATTTCAGTTATTTTAAAGCCAGGGAAAGATAGAGAACAATGCGGAAACTATAGACCAATCTCTTTATTAAATGTGGATTATAAAATACGTATATACAACAATTATATGTAAACGAATAAAGACATTCTTGACAGAATTGATAGAAGATGATCAAACTGGTTTCATAGAGGGACGCCAAACACATGACAATATCAGGAGAACAATACATATAATTAATCAAATACATAAAGAAAAGAAAAGCGCAGTAATAATGAGTTTAGACGCAGAAAAAGCATTTGACAGGGTTAACTGGAAATTCCTATATAGTGTGCTTTGGATTTAACGAAAAATCATTACAATGCATAAGGACGCTGTATCAAGAACCTGTGGCAAGAATCAAGATAAACGGTAGCTTAACAGACAAAGTAAATATACAAAGATCAACCAGGCAGGGATGCTGCTTATCGCCCACCTTGTTTGCTCTGTTCATAGAGCCACTGGCTCAAGCGATGCGACAAAATAAGAAATTAAAAGGTGTAACAATAAAGGGAGCAGAACACAAGATTGGGCTATTTGCAGACGATATTATAGTTTACCTTGACCAACCAGATGAATCAATAATGGAAATGATGACCTTGATAGAAAATTTTGGAAAATTATCAGGATACAAGATAAACATAACAAAAACACAAATACTGACATTCCACTATAACCCTCTAAACCAGATAACTGATAAGATCAAACTAAACTGGAAACAAAAAGAAATAAAATACCTTGGAGTGAACATACCTAAAGATCTAAGCAAAATCTATAAAGCAAACTATGATAGGTTGGAACAAGAAATAAAAAAAGATATTGATAGATGGTCAATCTTAAATATGGATCTGAATTCAAAAATTGAGACAGTCAAAATCAGCATACAACCTAGATTACTTTACCTCTTCCAGGCTCTACCAACAGAGATTCCAGGTGCCCAGTTCTCAAAGTGGGACAGGATGATATCGAGATTTGTTTGGGGAGGTAAAAAGCCAAGAGTGAAATATAAAACT
Source organism: Pholidichthys leucotaenia (assembly GCA_020510985.1). Taxonomy (NCBI): domain Eukaryota; kingdom Metazoa; phylum Chordata; class Actinopteri; order Cichliformes; family Pholidichthyidae; genus Pholidichthys; species Pholidichthys leucotaenia. The sequence continues at coordinate 200,754,718 of CM035840.1, forward strand.
CTCCAGTTACCAAAAGAGAAAGGAGGCATGGGCCTACCGAGTCTAAAGGAATATTACTACTCAGCACAAATAAGATATATCATATGTTGGTGCGATGAAGGATATGAGGCAAAATGGAAAGAAATGGAAAAGGAAATTGAGGGACTCCCAGTACAAAGCATAATAGGAGATAAAGATGCATATAAGCAAATCAAACAAATAGACCCAATCACTAAATTTACTTTGGAACTGTGGTATAAAATAGTACAAAAGTATAATATAAAGGAAGACATAAAACTATTGAAATGGGTAGCATTTGACAGTCAGTTTGAACCGGCAAAGCAAGATAGGGGATACAAAAATCTGGTGAACAAGGGAATCACAGCATGGGGCAATATTGGAAAAAAAGATCTCGGGAGCTTTGTAAACATCAGAAGAAAATTTAAGCTAGAAAGATCGGAATTCTTCAGATATCTGTAGATGAGAGACTATTATATGAAGAAGATTAGGCATAACCTCCAAACAGATGTGAGCGAGATTATACAATTCATTTTAAGCTCATATGCAGGAAATAAAATAAGAATTATTTCAAAGCTATATCAGAAACTTATGGCAAACAAACATTCAAGTAACTATATAAAGGAGAAATGGGAGAAAGAGCTAAATTTAAACATAACAGAAGAAAACTGGCAAGAAATATGGAAAACACAACACACATCAACAAATTCAAGGACATGGAGGGAATTTGGATGGAAAAACCTGATTCGCTTTTTCATTACACCACAAATTCAAGGAAAATATACAAATACCCAATCTTTATGCTGGAGGGCATGTGGGGCTCAAAATGCAGACCACTCACATATGTTTTGGAAATGCAGCAAAATCTCATCATTCTGGAAATCTATACATGTGACAATACAGAGGATATTAGGATATAATATACCAATGAACTGTAACCTGATGTACTTATGTGATCTTAAAAGAGACAATGTAATACAGGCTGAGGACAGATATCTAGTTAAAATCTTGTTGATTGCATGTAAAAAAAAACAATCACAAAAAAATGGCGATCAGAAGTTCTTCCTGACCAAGAGCAATGGACTGACATTGTTGAGGACATACGTATGATGGAAAAACTAACATATCGACAAAGAATGCAAGAAGGACTATATGAAAAAAAATGGCGGAAATGGACACACTACAAAGTGCAACAACGAGACAGAAATTGAAAGGATAACCAAAGACACTGGAAAAACCAGAAGAATTAAGAGATGGAAACTAAATACTTGATGCTCCAACATTTGTCCCCCCCCCTTTTTTTTTCTTCCTTTTTTTCTTTCTTACTCTAGCCCCTTTGTTTTTAAATGTAGACTGTGATCTGAATTCAATATATATGATGAAAAATGAATAAAAATCTAAGTTACAAAAAAAAAAACCCAAATAAAACCCAGTTTATGCCACAATATGTACCTAAATGGTACAGCGTTCAGTCATTGCCAAAATTACTAAAAAAAAAAAAGCAAATAAAACCCAGTTTATGCCACAATATGTACCTAAATGGAACAGCGTTCAGTCATTGCCAAAATTACTAAAAAAAAGCAAATAAAACCCAGTTTATGCCACAGTATATACCTAAATGGTACAACGTTCAGTCATTGCAAAAATTACTAAAAAAAAAGCAAGTAAAACCCAGTTTATGCCACAATATGTACCTAAATGCTACAGCATTCAGTCATTGCCGAAATTACTAAAAAAAAGCAAATAAAACCATCTATGCCACAATATGTACCTAAATGGTACAGTGTTCAGTCATTGCCAAAATACTAAAAAAAAAGGAAATAAAACCAAGTTTATGCCACAATATGTACCTGTTTGTTTCATTGGTCAGAAGCCTCCAGAATTCCTCTGTCCAAAAGAGTGACAAAAAATCAATGGTGGGTGCAGATGACATATCCTTCTCTCCACAATATCCAAATAGCTGTTCAAATGCTTTCAGCCACGGGTGATAAACATCTTCATCTCTAAGAAGCTCCCAGCCATCAATGGCCAAACCTCCTATTGCATCTCCGCTGCCCGTTGTTGTTCTGTCACAGCGCGCGCATGGCTCACACTGGGACACTTCAGCTCTGCGCTCCAGCCCACCCAAACGTCGCCCACGGACTGCTCTGGGCCTTTTTGCACCGCTGCCACAGTTCGGCAAAGCAGAACAATCTACAGACGAGCCATTTTGGGCTCGTCTGGACACAAAAAACACACTGCCAGTGTCGTGCCCACGATGGCTGTGTCCACTTTCGCCAGAACTGTTTGCGCCATTGTCCGAAGGCACATAATCCGAGCTGGACTCTTCATCAGATGACAAACTAGGGCTAATTTCTTCCTCTGACCCGGGAGCGGCGAACACCAAAGCTAAAACCTCCTCAGTTGAGAGCGTTTTTCTTGCCATCTTGTCTCGTCCGCGAGAAACAGCAGAATGAAATGGGGGCGTGCTTCAAACGCAAATTTGACCCACAGATTGCATTGGATCATATCCGGTTTTTATGGTAAGTGAAAAGCTAGATCTGTCTGCCACCATGTGGTGTTAAAAGATTTGTATATTTCACACTCTATTTAGGGGTACCGGCTTTGTTTGGACTGATGAGCTGACAGTCGCAAAAGTGCGACACACAGAGTTAATGGGTTAAGTAACACCGCTCCTCACCTGGGCACGGTATCCTCGTCATCAACATGAGGTTATCACGCTTCTGCCTAGTCTTGATCGTGATTTCAGTATTGTGTCTTGTCTGCCTTGTTTTTCCATCTCATTATTTTCAGCCCACTAGCTCCTATTTAGTTTGTGTTTATTAAAATCATGTTGGGGAAACAGCCTGCATGTGAATCCGGTTTAATGCCCCATAGGGGCCCACCTGACAGAAGGACACTGTCAGTTAAGGACTCAGTGGGCAAAATTGGCAGGAGGAGGAAGGGCTTGAGTTAGGAGATGCTGACAGAGGCTTTTGACCAGGTTGTCCGGTTGATGGACCAGGCTCTGAAGCATTCCAACCTGTCTGAGGGATTGGGGGAGCTTTTGGTAGCAGAGGACATCCTTAGTCACCTGGACCTGCAGCAATTTCCCGAGGTGGCTGTAATTTGCTTCCGCATGACACAGCTCTGGGACCGACTAGGGTAAAAAAGTTCCCTGCACTGCTCCTCCCAGCCGGGCTTTGGGTCATCCCTCTCCTTCTCCTGTCTCCAGTGAGCTGCCTCCTGCCATCCCTGTTGTTCCTATGCTACCTGCCGTCTCCATTCCACCAGCCATGGCAGCGGAGGCTATGGAGCAGGAGGAGCGGAGGCAAGTGGTCCTCTCACACACTGACATCTTGCTGGAGTACAAGCCTTAGCTTGCTCCATGGGTGTTGTTCTCAGCATGAGAGGACAACCAGCTTCTAAAGGGCCAGCGGGTGAGTGAGTCCTGAGGAAACATGACTCCGCTCGGCATCCTGGCCCCTCACTTGAGGTCTCCCTGAAGGATTCTGTAGTTCCAGCTCCGCCTTCCTTAAGTGTTCCAGCAGTGCTACCAGCCTCATCATGCTGGGAAGTTTCCATTGCTGCTCCATGCCTCTCATCCGCACCGGCTGCGCCTGCTCATCAGGCTTCCACGCTGGCGTCGTTTGCTACTCAGCCTGAGACTGTCTCTCCCGCTCCGGCAGCATCCCCTGAAGCAGCTGCTCATTGCCCTTCAGCTGCTGCACTCCAAGGGTTTTCTGCAGCCACCTGGAGAGACTCGACTGGGACTTCAGCAGAAGCTTCAGCGGCAGCAGAGCTGGGGGCAAGGGAAGTACATTTAACTCATTCTGTTATTACTCTGGTTGATGTCTCTTGCCTTGTCCCAACGGAGGGTAGCCATCACCAACAGTTGCTGAGCCCCCACAATCTGTCTCTGCTGCCATCTCTGACTGTGTACCTCCACTTACCTCCCTTCTCCCGAGTTCCATGTCTGATGGGTTCCTGGGCAGCTGTAGCCTCCAGGTCCGGTGAGCTGTCAGCTGCTCCTGTCCTCACGCCTGATATTTCACCAGCTCATGTCTCCATGTCTGAGGTTCTTCTGGCTCCCACAGCAGCTGCAATGTTGGACGTTGTCTCTCCAGCAGCAGAGCTGTTGAGGTTCTTGCCAGCAGAAGAGCAGGAGTTAAGGCAAGTCCTCTTTGTTTCTTTTACTCCATTATATAAGAGGTCTTGTCTTGCTCATGGTAGGGAGACCCAGTTGCAGTTCCCATTTGCTTCTGACCTCTCTCCGCCAAACTCCTTTGCTGGTGGTTGTGGAGTGGACCTGATGTCTGCCATTGTTTCTTCCTCCCCGTCTAAGGTGGCTGTGTCAAGGATGGATCCCCAAGTGTCGGGGCTCGAGGATCTCCAGCCTTCACCGCCTGGGTTCGCTGCTGGTCAGCCTGCATCATCTGTGTTCACTGCTGATCAGCCTGCATCATCTGAATTCACCGCTGATCAGCCAACTTCACTGGGTTCACCACTGATTGGCCTGCATCGTCAGTTCCTGAGGTCTCTTGTGCACTCCAGCTGTCTGTTTCTGGGGTCAGCATGCCCCAGCCGTCTGTTCCTGAGGTCAGTGCACCCCAGCCATCTGTTGCTGAGGTCAGTACACCCCAGCTGTGTGTTCCAGAGGCTGTTGCGCCTCCACCATGTGCTCCTGAGGCCAGTGCGTCTCTATCTACTCCTCACACTCCTAGACAAGAGTCTATGTATCAGATGTAAATGAAGCCTACGATACATTCATGAACATTGTAACCGCTCTTTATGAAAAAAAATTGTCCATTAGTAAAGAAAAAGCTTAAACAGAAATTTGTCAACAAGCCATGGTTAACCAAGGGATTACAAAAAGCGTGTAAAAAGAAAAATTCACTATATAAAGTTTTTTCTAAAGAAAAGGACAAAAGAAGCAGAGCAGAGGTATAAAATATACAAAAATAAGTTAATATACTGTATATAATGAGATGTAGTAAAAGAGAGACTATTACAGTAAAGAACTGGAGAAAAATAGAGATAACACTAAAAATACATGGACAATACTTAACAATACTCTTGGAAATAAAAACAGAAATACAAGCTACCCAACCAATCTTTCAAAAAAAAAAACAAACAAACAAACAAAAAAAACGACTCTGAGTGTGAAAGCAGTCTCACCTGCAGATGAATTTAATAAATTTTTTGTTAACATTGGTCCTAATTTGGCATGAGAAATACCCATTACGGCACCTATAGGTGATTCAATAAGCAAAAACATTGCTATAAAAGACTCCATCTTTATAAAGAACACAGATGAGAAAGAGGTCATTGAAATTGTTAAATTGTTTAAAAGTAAAACCTACGGATTGTGATGGTATTGACATGCTTTTAGTCAAAACTATCATTGAATGCTTAGTGAAGCCACTGACGTATATCTGTAACCTGTCTCTCCAAACAGGTGCAGTATATTTCCCAATGCATTGAAAATAGCCAAAGTAATTCCGATATACAAGATGGGTGACAGAGGGGAATTTTCAAACTATAGGCCTATTTCACTATTGCCACAATTTTCTAAGATACTCGAAAAAATATTCTGTGAGAGAACTGACAACTTTATAATGAAGAATAATTTATTGTGTGAGCAACAATATGGGTTCAGACACAAGAGGACAACTGCATTTGCTCTAATGGAATTTATAGAAAAAATATCAACTGCTGTAGAAAATAAAGAGTATTCAGTTGGGGTATTCCTGGATCTTAAAAAAGCATTTGATACAGTGGATCATAAATTATTGTTAAAGAAACTACAAAATTATGGTATTGGGGGTAGCACTGTCCTGGTTATTGTCACGCCTCGCCGCCCATCTGCGGCACCAGCTGCACGCACACCTGCACCTCGTCAGTGGCGAGGGATTTAAGCCGCCTCACCCTGGGCTTCGGCCTGATAGATAGATAGATAGATTTGTTTATTTGACAGGGACAGTGCAATAAACATAGACAATTAATCAATGACAATCAATCTGATGTGTTGCACAGAGTGTATAGCTATTAGCTAATTTGCAACTCTTGTCCCTGGATGGGCTTTAGAAAGGAGAAACAAGTTTAAAAAAAAAAAAAAAAAAAGGAAAGAAAAGGAATACACAATAACCACATACATCAATGCAAAAAACATAAATACATTATAAATACACAATTATAAATATTATAAATATTATAAATACACAAATATAACAACCTGACACACATTTGCCTATTTCAGGCCTCCCTCCCTTCGTCACTCACTATAAACAAACACATTCATTCCTTCCCTTCATTCACTCTCACCCTGCAGACAATCATTTCATACATGGGTACATTCTTGTTTATTTTTCAGCCAGTTTTTAACCTTTTTAGTGAATGTTTTAAAGTCCGTTATTATTTTAATTTCATTTGGCATTGTGTTCCAGATGTGACTGCCCTTTATAGAGAAAGCTGTTTGTCCAAATGTGGTTCTGCGGTGGAATATTTTACAGTTATTGTTAACAGAACTCCTGGTGGCTCTGCTGCTGTCCTGTCTTTGGATGAAACCAGCAAGTGGCTCAGGTGCTGATTTATGGAAACATTTGAAAGTTAATTTCAGTAAACAGAGGTCAATGAAACTCTCAAAACTCAATAGGTTGTATTTTTTTAAAATATTACAGTGATGCCACCTAATGGGCTTTTTGTCCAAGATTTTTAGGGTTTGATTATATAATGAACCTATATGTCTTATTGTGGAAGGGGCTGCTTGAGCCCAGACTGTCAAACAGTATGATATATGAGAAAAAACCATAGAATGCATATACAGTACAGCAGGTTCGTAAGGTATGTAATATCTAATTAATTTAAAGCAGTTCAGATTTTTTTTTACTGTTTTTGAAATTTTCTTTATATGAAGATTAAATTTGAGTTGAGGATCTAGTACAACGCCAAGGTATTTGAATTCTGTAACTAAACTGATGTCATGATCATGTATATTAACTTTAAAACATTGCAGGTTATATTTTTTGATTGAAAAGCACATTGAAACTGTTTTCTGAAGGTTCAGCAATAGATGGTTCTGGAGGACCCACTCTTGGACATCAACCATACTTGTAGACAGTACATCTGCAGCCTGTGCTGGAGTCTTGGCAGCTGTGTAAATAACTGCATCATCTGCATAAAGTTGGCATGTTGCAGCAGAGCAGTGTAGCGGCAAGTCATTAATAAAAATGCTGAAAAGTAAAGGACCAAGAATGGACCCTGAAGCCGTCAGTCTTCACTCGCTTCCCTTGCTGCAAGGAATCCCAACCGCTCAGCAAGCATTCAAGTAAGAATCTCTTACCTCCTTCTTCTCCTAGTCTGCTCCCCTGTGCACAGGTGGATTTCCCGGCGGCGGACCACTCCTCTCCGCCACCGTCCCTCGCTGCTGCACTGGGCGCTCCAGGTCGCTGTCTTCCGGGCTTCACCCTTGCTGTGCCAGCCACCTGCCATTTCCAAGTAAGCCAGTCATCATTATCATATCTCCTGTGTTGGTGTGTGCCCGTTACCCTTCTCCCTTTGCTTCTCCCATAGGGTTGTCCGGCTGTACGGTCTCCTGCCTCCGTGCCCGACGCAGACGCCACCACCAACACATTTACATCTCACAGACACACACTCATACACACTTGTTGTTAATAAAGCTATTAGATCTACTCTGAGCCTGCGTGTGTGTCTCCTGAGCCGTGCATTATGTCAGTTATGTAGTTACTTAAAGAACAGATATCAGTATGTATGTGTTGGTAGCAAAAACTCACAGTTGCTGAAGGTTACTTGCGGAGTCCCACAGAGTTCAGTTTTGGGGCCATTGTTATTCAGTATGTATATAAATGATATATGTAAAGTTTTGGAAAAAATGGATTTAATACTGTTTGCAAAAAAAAGGAAAGCTCAAACTGTGGTTTGATTAAAAAAAAATTAATGCTCAATTTAAGTAAGACAAAATTTAAAATTTTTAACAACCATCACAACAACTCAGTATCTAAACTCAGTGTAAATGGTGTAGAGATTGAAAGGGTATCTACTTACAGGGAACCAACAAACCCACTTTTTCTTAAATTAAAAGCTCTCAAGTTGAAAGATCTGGTTGATTTTAAAACTGCAGTAATAATGTTTAAAGTGAAGAATCTATCACTTCTTGCAAATATCCAAAAGTTGTTCCAAATAAGGGAGAAACAATATCATTTCAGAGGAACATGTACAGTATAGTTCAAAAACCTTCAGTGAGAACTACCACCAAGCAACACTGTGTTTCAGTGCAAGGAGTCAGACTGTGGAACGCTTTTGGACCTGAATTAAAATCATGTACAACGCTTGGACAATTTAAACAAAAACTAAAGGAAGAAATACTCCAAACATATATACAAAACGATATGTAAAATCACATAAGGATTATCATAACCAGTCTGTGTTGTGCTGTTGCTTAGTTTTTTGTCACGTTTTGTCTTGGCTTTGTTCTGATTTGTAATCACTTTTATTTTATTTTCCTTTTGAATTCTGAGATGGAATATGGGTGGGCAATATAAGCTGCGGTTTCAGCCATCACCCATTTCAGATAACTTATGTTGAATTGTATAATCTGAGGAGTTATTGCTTAATTTGACCTTGTTGGATTTTTTTTCCCCTTTGTTATATTATTCTGTTCCTTTCTTTTAATCTTTTAATCTAATCTATCCGAAAAAAAAGATTCATTCATTCATTTCATTTTCACATCATTGTGACTACAGACGAGGTTAAGCAACAGCTGGAGAGACTCCATCAGCAAAAGGCTGCGGGCCCTGATGGCATCTTCACAAGGATCCTGAGGACCTGTGCCAACCAGCTAGCTCCGGTACTGAAACACCTGTACAACTTGTGCCTGAGTCTGGAGAGCATACCGGTGCTGTGGACGATGTCCTGCCGGGTTCCTGTCCCCAAGAGGTTGTCTCCATCTGACCTGAATGACTATCGACCAGTTGCCCTCACATCCCATGTGATGAAGGTTCTTGAGAGACCCTCTGCAGTTTGCATATCAGTCCTCAGTCCCATTTAGGAGTTGAAGACACTGTCATCTACCTTCAGCAACGAGTCGATCTGCACCTGGATGGCGGAGGAGACACTGTGAAAATCACGTTCTTTGATTTCTCCAGTGCCTTTAACACCATCCAGCCACTGCTGCTGGGTGAGAAGCTGCGGGTGATGGGGTCAACAGCTCTGTGACCTCCTGGATTACTGGCTACCTAACAGGCAGGCCACAGTTTGTCCAGCTGGGCAGTGTCTTGTCTGATGTGGTGGTTAGTGATACGGGAGCTCCACAGGGGACTGGGCTCTCTCCTTTTCTCTTCACCTTATATACCACTGACTTTCAGTACAACACCGAGTCATGCCACTTGCAGAAATTCTCTGATGACTCAGTTGTTGTTGGGTGTATAAGAGGGGGAGTGCAGGGCACTGGTAGACAGATTTGTGGAGTGGACTGAGCAGAATCACGTGAGGCTGAACATCAGCAAGACCAGAGAGATGGTGATTGACTTCAGGAAGAAGTGGACGCTTTCACAGCCATTGCAGATTAGGGGGGCGGATGTGGAGGTAGTTGAGGACTACAGATACCTGGGTGTCATGATCAGCAATGGACTGGACTGGAAATCCAACACCGATGCTGCGTACAAGAAGTGGATGAGCAGACTCTACTTCGTGAGGAAGCTGAGATCCTTCAACGTGTGCAAACAGGCTGCTAGAGCTTTTCTACCAGTCCGTTGTCACCAGCGTCATCTTCTTTGCTGCTGTCTGTCGGGGTAGCAGTATCAGAGCCAATGACACCAACAGACTTGACTAAGAATATCAAGAGGGTTGGCTCTGTAATTGGTCTCAGGCTGGAGACTTTTGAGACTGTGGTGGAGAGGAGAATACTAAATAAACTGTGATGCAGCCGATAGGAAGAGACTGAACAAACTGATCAAGAAAGCTGGCTCTGTCCTGGGCAACGCCTTGACCCAGTGGAGGAGATAGGAGAGAGAAGGATGGTGGCTAAACTGTCATCTCTGCTGGAGTCCGAGTCCTATGCAGGACATACTGAACGCACTGAGGAGCTCATTTAGCACTAGACTACATCATCCTAGGTGCGCAACCGAGAGGTTTCGCAGGTCCTTCCTACCTATGGCTGTCAGACTGTATAACCTAAGCAGGGCTGCTCGCAGAGATAGCAAAAAAACGTGACGACCTAATAGTATTGAATGCAAAAGACGCAATAGACTTACACAAATGGTCCCCTCCAGTATACAACTAGGACAATATCAGTCGCTATGGAGGGTGACAATATGTATGGGTACATATTCATACTATGTAGGATAACTAAGTAGACGGTTACACTGTTTATTCCATCTAGCTACAATGCTCCACACTGTGTATATATATTTATATATTTATGTCTAGATATGTATATTCACTGCTCTTATTTTTATTTTTCTTATCTTCTTAATTATTGCTCTGAGTGTTGCTATCCCTGTGCTGTTGCAATCCTGGAATTTCCCCATTGTGGGACTAATAAAGGCTTATCTTATCTGTCTTATCTTATCCATCATGGACAATCCTGATCACCCCCTCCACCACACACCGGACAGACAGCGGAGCACTTTCTCCAGCAGACTGCTATAACCTCTCTGCAGAATGGTTAGGTACAGGAAATCTTTCCTGACATATGCCATTTAACTGTACAATAACTCACGCTAATGTGGTATTCTGGTCATAACTATGCTACCATACTGCACCTTACAATCTTATTGGCGCCTCACATTTCACCCTGCACCTGATAGTCCTGCATTGTACAGCGGGTATGATTTATGTACCTATATGGGTCACCATCTATTCAGCTATGATGTATATAAGTTTTTAGCAGTTTTACATTCCATGGGTAATCCCTTTGTCTATTGTGCTGTGTGTGTTTCTGTGGTTTTGGTCGTCTACTGTCATGCTGCTGTTACACTGTAATTTCTCAGTTTTGGATCAATAAAGTGCATCTATCTATCTATCTATCTATCTGTGGAGAATGTGTTCAAGGATGAGGCTGAGTTTGTTCCTCAGATTCAGCTTTATTCGTAGAGCACATCTCCAACAAATCTCCAAGCGAATCAAGAGGAAGTTTTCATCTCACATCAGGGGTTTTATACCCCGGGCACGAAACAGCAGTCACATGGTGTTTAATCAAACATACAGTCACAAAGTAACCCCTTTTGATCTCACGCCATTGTCCTCTAGTCTCTGTGGCCCGGAAATCTTCCCCGGTCGTCTCCTGGAGACAAAGGGCGAATCTCACACTCCTCTGCTGAATCCCAGAGTCTCAGTCTTCTTTGTTCCATGAGACGTGAAGCACACAATACACCTACAGCAACACATTTGTGGGGAATATGTAACCAACATATGCGCCACAAGACCCCCCCAAACGTCTAAATGGGACAAACATAACCAGAGACACATGATACCATAACATCACTACACATCAATCCACCAGTTGCTTAGCTCTCAATCTCCTGCCGTATCTGCTGTAAGCCGGCTTTGCTGCTGTCTGCACCTGTGGATTAGAACTGTTAGTCAATCTCTGTGGGAGTCCTGTGGAATGCCCTCTAGGGGGTCTACCGCGACGGGGGGCTCTCGCCAACTGCACCTCTTCATCCGCCAAAACAAAAGCGGGTTTGAGTCTGTTAATACCAATCAATTCTTTTCTGCCTCCCAAATCTAGCAAAAAATGCTTCTCTCCTGTTTCTAGCACCTTGAACGGCCCATCGTAAGGCGGGCGCAGACAGGGGCGACAAGCATCATGTCTCACAAAAACAAACTCCACATTTTTTAAAGCCTTCAGCACAAAAACACGTGGGAAACTGTGATGAATCGGGCCAGGAAGCGTGTTTGATCCTGTGGCGCTCTGCAACAGCTGAGTGGGGGGCAATTTGGAGCAGGGTTATCGGGGAGAAATTCCCCTGGCAAACGGAGAGGCTGTGCAAAAACTAATTCCGCTGGAGAGGCTTGCAAATCCTCCTTAGGTGCAGAACGCAACCCCAATAAGACCCATGGTAACTTGTCAACCCAATTTGTATCCGTAAGTGACGCCCTGAGGGCCGCTTTCAATGACCTGTGAAAACGCTCGCATAAACCGTTAGCCTGGGGGTTGTATGCGGTGGTGCGGTGGATCTTTACCCCTAGGCTGCGGGCCATTGACGACCAGAGTTCGGAGACAAATTGAGGACCTCTGTCTGACGTTATGACCGACGGGACTCCAAAACGCGCTACCCAAGCTGTTAAAAACGCGCGTGACACTTCTTCCGCTGTGGTTGACGCCAGAGGGACCGCTTCTGGCCAACGCGTGGTGCGGTCCACCATTGTCAAAAGATGTGTGTGCACCTGTGACGACGGGAGGGGGCCTACCAAATCGACATGCACATGATCAAAGCGCTTAACAGGGATGTGAAAAGGCTCCAAAGGAGCTCTAGTGTGCTTGTGTATTTTGGCTCGCTGACACGCTACGCAGGCTGTCGCCCATTCCTTGACCTGTCTGCGCAACCCCGGCCATACAAATTTCTCCCCCACCATTTTGACCGATGCGCGCACCCCCGGGTGCGCCAGAGAATGGATCGAGTCAAAAACGCGGCGGCGCCACGCAGCTGGCACCACGGGGCGCGGCCGTCCCGTGGAGACATCGCAGATCAGGGGGGGCATACCCATTTGCAGCACCCTGTGCTCCAGCCTTAACCCTGTTGGTCCAGACTGGAGCGCGCGCACGTCCGCATTGCTAACCTGCTCCGCAGCCATGGCTGCATAATCTAACCCCACGCGGATCGGGGCTGCGCATGCTCCCGCGTCGCTACCCTGGCCCGTGGCCATGGCTGCAGAGTCTGCCCTCACGTGGTCTGGCGCCGGTACAGCACGCGAGAGGCAGTCTGCCACTACATTATGTTTACCTGCGACATGCTGGATATCGGTGGTGAACTCTGATATCGTGGCCAGCTGTCTTTGCTGCCGGCCCGACCAAGGTTCAGAAATCTTGGCCATCGCTAAAGTCAGCGGTTTGTGGTCCACGAACGCGGTGAAACGGCGCCCTTCCAGCCAGAACTGGAAATGGCGGATGGCTAAGTGTAGGGCCAACAACTCCCTGTCGAACGCGCTGTATTTTCGCTCGCTATCGCGCAAGGTTTTGCTGAAAAATGCGAGCGGTTGCCAGGTCCCCGCTACCCACTGTTCAACGACCGCCCCTACCACTAAATCGGACGCGTCAGTGGTGAGGGCCATGCTTTTTTAGTGCCGCGTACAATGGTTGCATGAGCCGCGCTGCACTTGGGAGGAAACGGTTATAAAAATGAACCATTCCCAAAAACTCCTGTAACGCTTTGACCGTTTGAGGTTGGGGAAAATTTGTTATTGCGCGCACTTTATCGGGGAGAGGGACCGCACCTTCTGGCGAAACACGATGCCCCAAAAAATCAATCTGCGCTACCCCAAACTGGCACTTCGCTGGGTTAATTATTAACCAGCCTCTGCCAGCCTCTGGAAAACTGCTGTGAGGTGGTTTTCGTGTTCGTCTTCGGACGTGCTGGCTACTAAAATGTCATCCAAGTAGACGAACACGAAAGGGAGGTCGTGCAGCACCGCGTCCATCATGCGTTGGAACGTCTGCGCGGCCCCCTTGAGCCCAAAGGGCATGCGCAAAAACTCAAAAAGCCCGAAAGGAGTTATTACCGCTGTTTTGGGTATGTCCTGGGCGCGCACTGGAACCTGATGGTAGCCGCGCACTAAATCTATTTTGGAAAAAATGCGCGGTCCCGCCAAATGAACCAAAAAATCTGGAATGTGTGGGATCGGGTAGCGGTCGTGTGCGGTGGCGTTATTCAACCTGCGGAAATCACCGCAAGGTCGCCACGAGCCATCAGACTTTGGGACCATGTGCAATGGTGAAGCCCAGGAGCTTTTCGAACGTCTGATGATGCCCAGTTTTTCCAGGTTGGCAAACTCCTCGCATGCTATGGTCAGTTTAGCTGAGTCCAGGCGCCGAGCTTTTGCAAAAACGGGCGGCCCGGTGGTAGTGATATAATGCTCCACCCCATGTTTGGCCACTGTCGCCGAAAACGTTGGGACTGTTAGTGCTGGAAACTGAGTGAGGATTGCGTGGAACTTACCACCCGCAGTAGTGACATTGGCTTGTGCAGTTGGCGGTGCCACTCGTGCTGTGCAGGGAATAGAGTGAAAAGTGCATTAACTAGACGTCTATTAGCAAGATCAACCAATAAACCATGTGAGCACAGGAAATCAGCCCCTAACATATTGAAACTGACTGCAGCTACCACAAAAGTCCACTCAAATGAACGACCCTGCAAAGACAGAAGCAGAGTCCTCTCACCGAAGGTCTTAATAGCTGAGCCGTTCGCTGCTGACACTGACACCCGGGGAACCTTGGACGGCATCAGCCAGTCCGCGTAGGAAGGCATGATGAAGCTCATCTGGGAGCCTGTGTCCACGAGGAATCGTTTCCCCGAACGTGCATCTGTCAGGTAAAGCAGCTTGTTCTCTTCCCCGAGGGCCGCAGCCGCTACCGACTCTCGGTCTTGGCGTTTCCCGAATGCTTGAAGTGGCACGGCGGGAGGCACCTGTGTGCCCTCTCTGCAAAACGGCGATGATAGAAGCACATGACGTCGCCCGCTCCGTGTCGCTTGGTGCTGACTGCCTCGTCCGCTCCGTGTCACTTGGTGCTGACTGCTGCCGTCGTCGGCGCGTCTGGTGCTGCAACCACTGGCCCCATGCCGTCTCCGGGCGTCGCTCCTAGTTCCGCTGCTGCAGCCGCAACTGCGCTCCACTTGTGGGCGTCGACGAGTCGCTGCGCCTCCTTGCTCAGCCCGTGGTAGTCTCGCTTGGTCAAGCGGGGTGAATCTGCCAGGGTAACTCTCACTGCTGGTGGCAGGGTCCGGAGGAAAAGGTGGGCGAAGATAAATTCGCAGTCCTCGGAGTCTTTCAGCCTCAGCATTTTGACCATCAGGTCTACGGGTCTGTCGTTCTCCGACTCCGTCAACACCAGGAGCCCCTCTGCTCGCTGTTGCACTGAGGGGGTGAAATGACTGATAAGCGCAGCTTTCAAGGCGCCGTATTTGTTGCTATCCGGTGGGTGGTTGACCAGATCTTCCACCCTCTGAACTGTGTGGCTGTCCAGCTTCGCCACAACATGGTAGAATCTCGTGTCGTCCTTCGAGATTCTCCGGAGGTTGAACTGCGCCTCGACCGTGCTAAACCAGGAGTGCGGGCTATGCTGCCAGAAATCAGGCAGCCGGAGTGTGGAGGCAGCCATCAGGCTGGCTTCTGCCGAGCCCCGCTCGGGAGAATTATTTCTGCTCATTCTGAGTCGTAAGGTCACCAGTGTGGAGAATGTGTTCAAGGATGAGGCTGAGTTTGTTCCTCAGATCCAGCTTTATTCGTAGAGCACATTTCCAACAAATCTCCAAGCAAATCAAGAGGAAGTTTTCATCTCACATCAGGGGTTTTATACCCCGGGCACGAAACAGCAGTCACATGGTGTTTAATCAAACATACAGTCACAAAGTAACCCCTTTTGATCTCACGCCATTGTCCTCTAGTCTCTGTGGCCCGGAAATCTTCCCCGGTCGTCTCCTGGAGACAAAGGGCGAATCTCACACTCCTCTACTGAATCCCAGAGTCTCAGTCTTCTTTGTTCCATGAGACGTGAAGCACACAATACACATACAGCAACACATTTGTGGGGAATATGTAACCAACATATGCGCCACATATCTATCTATCTATCTATCTATCTATCTATCTATCTATCTATCTATCTATCTATCTATCTATCTATCTATCTATCTATCTATCTATCTATCTATCTATCTGTGTTTCTGAGGCTGGTGTGCCTCTGCCATGTGTTCCTGAGGCTGGTGCACCTCAATCGTGTTTTCCCGAGGCTTGTGCACCTCCATTATGCATTCCAGAGGCTGGTGTGCCTCTGCCATGTGCTCCTGAGGCTGGTACACCTCTGTCACCTGTTCCTGAGTTCAGCCCACTCAAACCGTCAGCTCATGTGGTCAGCATGCTACAACCACCTGTTCCTGAGGCCAGTGCACCTTTGTCGTCAGTTCCTGAGGTTGGCACACCTCAGCTACTGTCCCCCCAGCTCAACACACCTTGTCCTCTGGTCTGGGGGTCCGCGGACTCTGGCTGACCACCAACCTCCCTTGTCCTCTGGTCTGGGGGCCCATGAACTTTGGTAGGCCTCCTGACCCACCTTGTTTTGTGATCTGGCGGTCAGGGGACTTTGGCAGACCACCCAATCCATCCTGTACTCTGGTCTGGGGGCCCATGGACTTGGGTAGGCACCCTGACCCACCTTATTTTCTGATCTGGTGGTCCTGGAACTCAGGGAGACCACCCGACCCACCATGTTGTCTGTTGTGGGGGTCTCAGACTTTGGTCTTGCCCCCACAAGTTGGTTTTTGTTTTGGTCTGTGTGTGTGCGTGTGGGCGGGGTGGGGGGTGAAGAATTTGTTTTGGCTCGCCTGGCCTTATGACTCCACCATCCACCCTGGGAAGGTGATTTTTTTTTTGTTGTTGTTGCTTCGGGGTTGTCTGGGAGCCACCCATTAAGAGGGGGCTAGTGTCAAGTCGTGTGTTGGACCCATGTCCTCGCCCTGATTTCTAGTTTATGTATTTTGTTGTTACCGGGACATGGGCTCAGTCCACGTCTTTGCTTTGAGTTTAGTTTTGTACGATTCTCTCTTTTTTATTATTATCATGATCCCTGCCTTATTCCTAGTCCTCGGTTGTCACTATTATTATTATTACTGTTTATGTAACCCACTTGCAAGGCACCAGTTCCTCAAAGTTAGCCCTCCTGAGCCTCTGTGTTGTGTTTTAATATACAAAATGTGGTGGGTGAAGAATGAGACACTGGAAGCAGGGTTCTGGAATGCGGCAGTGGACACCCAACTGTCATTTATTCACCTTTGAACATGGCTCCAGTCCATCGCAGGGCCAACACAGAGAGACAGACAACCATTCACTCTCACAGTCATACTTGCCTCTCACCCAGAGATGCTGGGCTAGGCTCCAGCCCCCCCGCGACCTGAAAAGGATTAAGCAGAAGAAGATGAATGAATGAAGATGAATGAACATGGCTCAATCACACGTGGCAGACCCCTCAACATGCTTTCAGCAACGTAAAACAGAGTGGGCTGCACGGTGGCGCAGTGGTTAGCACTGCGGCAGCACAGTTTACCCTTGGCCGGGGGATTGTGGGGATCGTGGGATCGTGGGTTCGATCCCAGCCCCCGACCAACAGTGATCTGTGTGGAGTTTGCATGTTCTCCCCGTGTTGCGTGGGTTTACTCCGGGATTTCTCCGGTTTCCTCCCACATGCCAAAGACATGCATGTTAGATTAATTGGCTGTTCTAAATTGTCCCTAGATATCTGTTTCCTATAGGCCCTTAGAATAGAGGGTTAGTATTAATGAAAGCGCTTTGAGTGGTCTTTGTGACTAGAAAAGCGCTATATAAGTGCAGATTAGTTAGTTAGTAAAAAAAAAGTGCTAAATTACTAAAGTGTACAGAAATAGATCATCTCAAAATAAAGTCTGAATTTTTACACAAGCATGGATACATATAAACTCATTAAATGCCCAGTTCAACTTGTTAACACTGCTCTTTCAGTGTAATACTGTATACGACCAACATGCTTACCTTTCAGCAACATAAAACGGAGTGAACAAAAATGGTGCCCAGTGCAAATATATCCACAATACGGTGGCCAACTGGGACAAACTGGCCACAAAATCCTTCAAGAACTAGGCTAATGGCTCCCTCAAGAAGCCAACTGTGGTGTAATCTAAGTATTACATATGTGGAGCCACTAGGGGGCGACACAGACCGGATGTTGTCAGGAGTACTGCATGATGGAGAATAATATGGCGGAGTTCGTGTGTTAATGTGTTGCAGCCAGTCAATAAAGGAGGCTCCGTGTTCACCCAAAGCAGCAGTCTTTATTTATAAAAGAACCCAACTCAACATGGTGTCAGAAGTTGGTGCGCTTTGAGGTGAGAAAAGTCAGCTTTGCAACCGGCTAGCGGCTATGCCAGACGAAGTTCAAAGAGCTGCAGCTGCGCCAATTGATCCAGTAATGGCGGCGGCTACTCCAGCGGCAACCTTCACCATTAAACCACCAGAGCCCTTCGACTTTGCGAGACCCCAAGAGTGGGAAAGGTGGATAAGACGTTTTGAGTGTTTTAGACTGGCAAGTAACCTGAATAACGCATATGAGGCAAACCAAGTAAATACGCTGGTTTATTGCATGGGAGATGAGGCTGACAACGTGCTAAGAGGGCTCGAGCTAACGAGTGTGCAGCGCCAGCAGTACGATGCCGTTAAAACAGCCTTTGATAGACATTTCGTTCCCAGAAAGAACGTGATTTATGAACGAGCAAAATTCAACAAGCGAGTGCAACAGCCGACAGAACCAGTAGACTCGTTCATAACAGCACTCTATGCACTGGCAGAAAACTGTGAGTACGGTGCACTTCATGATGACCTCTTGAGAGACAGGCTTGTAGTGGGTCTAAAAGATTCATCGCTGTCAGAAAGAATGCAGCTTGACAAAGATCTTACCCTAGCTAAAGCTATAACAATGGCAAGACAATCTGAAGAAATAAAACGACAACAAACTGACCTAAGAGGTGAAACTAGCATTAACAGAACAGCCGTGGATGCGGTACACATCAGAAAAGCCAAGCCAAACAAGTTCATAATCAAGGAACAAAAACAGATTAAGTCCTCAAGGCCTCAGCAGACAAAACAAGACAGTAAAGTTTGTTCCAAGTGTGGCAAAGCACCAGCACATGCAGCAGTACAGTGCCCAGCTAAAAACGCGGAATGCCATAACTGTAAAAAACGCGGACACTATATTAGAGTCTGTAGGTCCAACCCAACTGTGAATGAGATCACTGACAATGCAGACAGACTTTTTCTGGGTGAAGTGGATCTAGGGGAGGATCCATGGCTGGCAGACATAAACGTGAGAGGAAATAAAGTGACTTTTAAGTTAGATTCCGGAGCGGACGTCACAGCGGTTTCTGAACAAACATTTGAAACCTTCAAGAAGAAAAATGAACAGTTGGAAAAGGCACAAAAACCACTCTACGGACCGGGTGGAACTGCACTAACCGTGTTGGGGTCTATGACAGAGACTATTACATACGGTGACAAGAGCGCTACTGAGAAAATCTATATTGTCAAAAATCTGCGCATGGCACTACTGAGTAGAACAGCTTCCGTGAGACTGAAACTAATTGCCAGAATTGACACTATAGACCAAGAGACAGTGAGAAAAGCGTACCCCAAGTTATGCGATGGACTTGGGCTTGTTCAAAAGCCATACACAATTAAACTGAAACCTGATGCTAAGCCCTTTTCGCTCAAGGTGCCAAGGCGTGTGCCACTGCCGCTCATGGGTAAAGTGAAAGAAGAGCTCGAGAGGATGGAAAAGTTGGGAGTCATCAGTCGCGTGGAGCAGCCAACAGATTGGTGCTGTGGCATGGTTGTCGCTCCCAAAAAGGACAAAGAAAAGGTGCGTATCTGTGTGGACATGACACCTTTAAACGAGTCAGTGTGTCGCGAAAGATACATCCTCCCGTCTGTGGACCAAACGCTAGGCATGCTCACAGGTGCTCAGTATTTTTCAAAGCTTGATGCAAATATGGGATTTTGGCAAATACCACTGTCTAAAGAGTAGGCCTTTCTCACCACATTCATTACGCCATTTGGCAGATACCACTTCAACCATTTGCCATTTGGTATTTCCAGTGCTCCTGAACATTTCCAAAACATGATGGTGACAGAGGTTACATCGGGTCTCGACGGAGTCGTCTGTCACATGGACGATATCCTGGTCTGGGGATCCACGAAGGAGCAGCACGACACAAGACTGCACGCTGTCTTGAAGTGCGCGGAGAAAGCCGGCGTTACGTTGAATATGTCAAAATGTGAGTTTGGCAAAAGAGAGGTCAAATTTCTTGGGTTTATTGTTTCAGCAGAAGGAATGAGGCCAGATCCAGACAAAACCCAAGCTGTTCAGGACATGAAAGAGCCAAGCAACGTGAGTGAGCTCAGGAGCTTTCTCGGAATGGTGAACCAGCTGGGGAAGTTCATTCCGAACCTTTCTGAAAAGGACAAACCATTGAGAGACTTGCTTTCAACAAAGAACATGTGGTACTGGGGGCATGAACAACAAAATGCGTTTTGTAATCTCAAACAAGAACTGTCCTCTGCTCCTGTATTGCAGCTCTATGACCCAAACAAACCACAGAAAATATCTGCAGATGCCTCTTCGTACGGATTGGGGGCAGTCATGCTACAGAAGGAGAGAGACGTGTGGTCACCAGTTGCTTACGCTTCCCGATCATTGACACCTACAGAGCAGCGCTACGCACAGCTGGAAAAAGAAGCGCTGGCTCTCATGTGGGCCTGCGAAAGATTCAATGACTTTATCCTGGGTCTGCACTTTGAACTAGAAACTGATCATAAGCCACTAGTGAGCCTGCTGGGAGGACAAGCTTTGGATGCGCTTCCACCGCGTATACAGAGATTTCGTATGCGCCTAATGAGGTACTCATACACTATAAAGCACATCCCTGGCAAAAGTCTAACCACTGCCGACACGCTCTCACGCTTACCGCTCACAAACAGTGTTACTCACACAGACACAGATCTTATGGAGGACACTAACATTTATGTTGACTCTGTGCTAGAGGGACTCCCTACAAGCAGCAAATATCTTGCAGATCTCCAAGAGCAACTGCAGTCCGACAGCGTCTGTTCACAAGTCATGAAATACTGCACAGAAGGCTGGCCGGATCGTAACCAGCTACAGGGAGCGGTGAAGCACTACTGGTCTGAGAGAGCCGTTTTGAGTGTGCATAACGGACTACTACTGAGAGGCACAAGGTTAGTTATCCCTGCTAACATGAGAAATGCAGTTTTGGACAAGATACATGAGGGCCACCAGGGGGTGGTTAAATGCAGAGAGCGCGCCTGTCAGGCTGTATGGTGGCCAGGTTTAAGCAACCAGATCAGTGAAGTTGTACTCAAATGTAGACAGTGCATACAGGAAAGAGTTAATGTGAGAGAGCCTTTAATGCCCACAGATTTACCAGAAAGGCCATGGCAGAAGTTGGGAGCTGATTTGTTCACGCTACAAGACAAAAACTACCTGTTATTAGTGGACTACTTCTCTAGGTATATAGAGATTGCCCAGCTCAGCCCAACTCGCTCTGCCAATGTCATTGTGCATTTAAAGTCTATGTTTGCATGTCACGGAATACCGGAGATACTGATCACGGATAACGGCCCGCAGTTCGCAAGTCAGGAAATGGAAGACTTTGCAAAGGAGTACTGTTTTGAGCACGTGACCAGTAGTCCCAGGCACCCCCAAAGTAACGGTGAGGCAGAAAGAGCTGTCCAAACAGTCAAAAACCTTATCAAAAAAGCCAGTGATCCATACCGAGCACTGTTAGCCTACAGAACCACAGCGCTGGCAAATGGCTACAGCCCAGCACAGCTTCTCATGGGGCGTAGGCTTCATACCACCCTGCCAATGCTTCCAGAGGCCTTGCAGCCATGCGTGCCGAATCTGCAACAAATTCGTCACGTGGAAAAGGAGAGACGGATGAGGCAAACAGAATGTTTCAACAAAAGACACAGAACGAGAGATTTGGATAAACTGTTACCCGGAAACTCTGTTTGGATTACAGATGCAAAAGCACAGGGCACAGTGACATCTGTCCACAAAACTCCACGGTCCTATGTCATCAGTGGACCACACGGAACACTGAGGAGGAATCGCAGCCATTTAGTGCCTATGCCTTCTCCAGAGAGCCAAATGGAGACTCCACAGGACGTCCAGTTTGAGGAAACCTCCACAGAAACTCAGACTCAGGAATGCACACCTGCCATCATGAGAACAAGATCAGGCAGAGAAGTGAAGAAACCACAAAGACTGGATCTGTAAAACTTATGTATTGCTATTTCTGAGATGCAGAGTTTGAGTTCTTGAAATGTTGTAAAAATGTGATATAAGAGGCTTCTGCATAAAAATGTTCTCACGCATGGTACAAGTGTTTAAAAAGAAAACGGGTTAGAAAAAGTTAGATCGCCCATCATAGTTAGTTGACCAAGGTGAGCAGGAATGATTTCATGTGGAAATGTATTTTGTTTTTCAGCTAAAGGGGTCAACTTGGTTTCAGTAAGGGGGATGTGGTGTAATCTAAGTATTACATATGTGGAGCCACTAGGGGGCGACACAGACCGGATGTTGTCAGGAGTACTGCATGATGGCGAATAATATGGCGGAGTTCGTGTGTTAATGTGTTGCAGCCAGTCAATAAAGGAGGCTCCGTGTTCACCCAAAGCAGCAGTCTTTATTTATAAAAGAACCCAACACAACACCAACATCGACATCCACCTTACATCTGCCCCTTCTTTATTTGATGATGCACCTGTCATCAATACAAAAAACCAGTTAACCAATTTCCTTAGCACAAAGGAAATAAGCACAGTTATGAAAAGAAAAATACAGAAGACAAAACACTGCTTTATTAGTAAATGTAAATGTGCTTATGAGTACTTACAATAAGTTTGTAGTGTTTATGTTCTGCAGTCCTCTTTAACTTGACTTTTTGCCACAGTTGTCTTCCCCTCTTAGGCCGTGAGCAGCTCCCTCAAAATGTGGCTAGAAAATGATTTTTGTGGCACCCAACTGGGAACTACGGGATCTTTGATGATTTCTATGTAAAAAAACCTGCTGAATCCGAAAATCGATGTTCCCCCTGTCAAAGGTGTGGATAGCTATGTCAAATTTGCATAAATCCAAGATGGCTGCCACGACTAACCAAGGGAATGAATGGCCTAACATTTCAACCAGTCTACCTAGAACAGGGGTCAGCAACCTTTACCACTCAAAGAGCCATTTGGACCCGTTTCCCACAGAAAAGAAAACACTGGGAGCCACAAAAACCCTTTTGACACTTAAAATGAAATAACACTGCATATAACTTTTTTTCCCTTTACGCTATGTATAAACAAACTATAATGTGTTGCAGTTATGAAATCAGGGAACTCCTGCAGAGAAAACAAAATTACATTTCTGCATGCAACAAAAACATTTTGAACTCCGAAAAAAAAAAGACATTGGGTTGAAGGTTGACATTGGGTTGAAAGGAGAGTGCTATTTCTAGCACTGATGACTCCTGATCCTTCGATAAAAATCTCATAATTCCGCTGAAAACAATACCGAAAGCTCAGAATTCCAACACGAACCAGCGATGTGATTTGGGGTTGGGGAAGTTATCTGAAAATTCAGCAGGGGGTCTGGGGGGGCAAGGGGGGCAAAGCCCCCCGAAGCTCCTGGGTTTTTATGATTTTTAAGTACCAGAACCTGGGGGAGGGGCTCGAAGGCTAGTGTCTGGTGGCCGGGTTTCCACCCATGGGACCCGGCCGGGCTCAGCCCGAAGGAGTTACATGGGTCCGCCCTCCAGTGGGCTCACCACCTGCAGGAGGGATCATGGGGGTCCAGTGCTATGTGGATTAGGTGGCGTTCAAAGGCAGAGACCTTGGCGGACTGATCCCAGGCTTTCTAAACTGGCTTTTGGTACGTAGAATGTCACCTCTCTGGTGGGGAAGGAGCCTGAGCTGGTGTACGAGGTTGAGAGATACCGGCTAGATATAGTCGGCCTCACCTCAACACACAGCTCCGGTTCCGGAACCAGTCTCCTGGAGAGGGGCTGGAGCTTGGCCTTTTCTGGAGTTGCCCCAGGCAAGAGGCGATGAGCAGGGGTGGGTATTCTTGTATTGCCCCACCTTGCTGCCTCTGTATTGGAGTTTTCCCCGGTGGACGAAAGGGTTGCTTCCCTGCGCCTTCGGGTTGGGAAACGAGCCCTGACCATCATTTGTGCCTATGCACCAAATGATGTTTCAGAGTACCCACCCTTTTTGGAGTCTGTGACTGGGGTGCTGGAGGGTGCTCCTCTTGGAGACTCCATTGTCCTACTGGGGGACTTCAATGCGCACGTGGGCAACGACAGTGAAACTTGGAGGGGGGTGATTGGGAGGAACGGCCTGCCCGATCTGAACCCGAGTGGTGTTCAGTTATTGGACTTCTGTGCTAACCACAGTCTGTCCATAACGAACACCATGTTCAAGCATAAGGGTGTCCATATGTGCACCTGGCACCAGGACACCCTAGGTCGCAGGTCGATGATCGATTTTGTTATCGTATCATCAGACCTGCGACCGTATGTCTTGGACACCCAAGTAAAGAGAGGTGCAGAGCTGTCAACTGATCACCACCTGGTGGTGAGTTGGATCCGATGGCAGGGGAGGAAGCCATTCAGACCTGGTAGACCCAAACGTATAGTGAGGGTGTGCTGGGAGCGTCTGGCTGAGGCCCCTGTCCGGGAGGTCTTCAACTCCCACCTCCGGAAGAACTTCAATCACATTCCGAGGGAGTCTGGAGACATGGAGTCTGAATGGGCCATGTTCTCCACCTCTGTTGTTGAAGCGGCGGCCCAGAGCTGCGGCCGCAAGGTGGTCGGTGCATCTCGTGGTGGCAACCCCCGAACCAAGTGGTGGACACCAGTGGTGAGGGGGGCCATTAAGCTGAAGAAGGAGTCCTATCAAGCTTGGTTGGCTTGTGGGACTCCCGAAGCAGCTGAGGTGTATCGGCAGGCCAAGCGGAGTGCAGCTCGGGTGGTTGCTGAAGCAAAAACCTGGGTATGGGAGGAGTTCGGTGAGGCCATGGAACAAGACTTTCGGTCGGCCTCAAAGAGATTCTGGCAAACTGTTCGGCGACTCAGGAGGGGAAAGCAGCTCCCCGTCCACACTGTGTATGGTGCGGATGGGACACTGTTGACTTCGACTGGGGATATCGTCGGGCGGTGGAAGGAATACTTCGAGGATCTCCTCAATCCCACTGATACGCCTTCCACAGAGGAAGCAGGGTTTGGGGACGAGGGGGATGACTCGCCTATCACAGGGGCTGAGGTTGCCAAGGTGGTTAAAAATCTCCTTGGTGGCCGGGCCCCGGGGGTGGACGAGATTCGCCCTGAGTACCTCAAGGCCCTGGATGTTGTTGGGCTGTCATGGTTGACACGCCTCTGCAACACTGCGTGGAGGTCGGGGGCAGTGCCTTTGGCATGGCAAACCGGGGTGGTGGTTCCTCTCTTCAAAAAAGGGGACCGGAGGGTGTGCTCTAACTTTAGAGGGATCACACTCCTCAGCCTCCCTGGGAAGGTCTATGCCAAGGTACTGGAGAGGAGAGTCCGGCCGTTGGTCGAACCTCGGATTCAGGAGGAGCAATGTGGTTTTCGTCCTGGCCGTGGCACATCGGACCAGCTCTTTACCCTCTCGAGAATTCTTGAGGGTTCATGGGAGTTTGCCCAACCAGTTTACATGTGTTTTGTGGACTTGGAGAAGGCATTTGACCGCGTCCCTCGTGGATTTTTGTGGGGGGTGCTTCGGGAGTATGGGGTATCGGGCTTGTTGTTACGAGCTATTCGGTCTCTGTACGACCGTTGTGAGAGTTTGGTTCGTATTGCCAACACTCGGTCGGAGTCATTCCCAGTGAGAGTTGGACTCCGCCAGGGCTGCCCTTTGTCACCGATCCTGTTCATAATTTTTATGGACAGGATTTCTAGGCGCAGCCAGGGAATGGAGGGTGTCATGCTTGGTGACCACAGGATCGCATCTCTGTTGTTTGCAGATGATGTTGTCCTGTTGGCTTCATCCAGCAATGACCTACAGCTCTTGCTGGGACGGTTTGCCGCTGAGTGTGAAGCGGCTGGGATGAGAATCAGCACCTCCAAGTCCGAGTCCATGGTCCTCAGCTGGAAAAAGGTGGATTGTCCTCTCCGGGTTGGGGACAGGCTCCTGCCCCAAGTGGAGGAGTTTAAGTATCTTGGGGTCTTATTCACGAGTGAGGGGAAAATGGAGCGAGAGATCGACAGACGGATTGGAGCAGCATCTGCAGTGATGCGGACGTTGTACCGGTCTGTTGTGGTGAAGAGGGAGCTTAGTTCTAAGGCAAAGCTGTCGATTTACCAGTCAATCTACGTTCCTACTCTCACCTATGGTCACGAGCTTTGGGTAATGACCGAAAGAACGAGATCGCGGATACAAGCGGCTGAAATGAGCTTTCTCCGTAGGATTGCTGGACTCACCCTCAGAGATAGGGTGAGGAGCTCAGTCATCCGGGAGAGGCTCAGAGTAGAACCGCTGCTCCTCCACATTGAAAGGAGTCAGTTGAGGTAGTATGGGCATCTGATTAGGATGCCTCCTGGACGCCTCCCACTTGAGGTGTTTCAGGCACGTCCCACTGGGAGGAGACCCCGGGGCAGACCCAGGACTCGGTGGAGAGACTATGTCTCCCAGCTGGTCTGGGAACGCCTTGGTATCCTCTCTGAAGAGCTGGAGCAGGTGGCTGGGGAGAGGGAAGTCTGGGCTTCTCTGCTTGAACTGCTGCCTCCGCGACCCGGACCTCCGGAAAAGCGGTAGAAGATGGATGGATGGATGGATGGAAGTACCAGAACTGTGCTTAAATGACATAAAACAAACAGCTGAATGCCACTTATTAATGTATAATATTGACTTATATTCCAAGAAGATAGCATTCCTAAAATATTCCAACAAGCATTATCCATCACATGTTTTAACACTTGATCAAATCAAAATCAGTTAATTTTATCTGTTCCATAATAGAAATAAAATTCCAACATATCATTACTTTTTATAATTTCAGCATTCATTTCAGATCACCAGTTTCAATCTCCATTGAGACTTGAGCAGTTCATTTTGCACAATCACTGATGTAGCCAAGTCTTAGAAATATTCAAAAGTTATGAGTCAATGTCCACTGTGCACTGTCAATTTCAAATTGTTTGGAATCATAAAAGGGGATGGTTAACTTTTATTACCGTTTCCTCCCTCGCGCCAGCCCAGCTCATACAGCCGTTGTTCGCCGCCAGTAACAGAGAGTTAATGACTCTTCACCTGGCCATACGATTACCGGAAGTGGCCATACGCCACTTCCAGTCCTGCCTGAAAGGGCGCAGCTTCACTGCGTTCGTGGACCACAAGCCGCTAACGTACTTAACGTACTTTATCTTGCTGGAAGATAAAATAAAGCGGAATTCGGCGAATTAGCAGAAAATCACATCCCTGAGAACACGCCGCCATGAATCTTTGAAAAAGCATACAACGAGCCATCTGATTGGTCCAATCGTTTGCAACTATCCAATCGCAGGGCTGTCAAGCTACTGCAATACAGCAGTAGCTTGAACACAACACATCCGGGTTATCGCGGGAGACGACTTCCGGGGAAGCGCCGAGCGCTTATGTAATCGTGTTGATTTTCGCTGACGGTGATTAAACTTTAACACTTTTTTTTTAGATTTTACAAGATCACCATAATCTTCAAATTTAGAATTACATTTTAAAAACTAATGAACTAAAATAAAATACATTTTAATTAAATACTCATTATTTATTTTCCAAAGCCACAGGGAGCCGCAGCAGAGGGATGAAAGAGCCGCATGTGGCTCCGGAGCCACGGGTTGCCGACCCCTGACCTAGAAACACGTTTGAGGCCTCTTTTTCGGATAATGTTGAGCCGAGGAATTGATTTCTGAGGTCGACTGTGTGATTGAGGGTCAAAGAACCACGTTAATTTGCATAAATCCAAGATGGCTGCCATGGATGGACTAACTTTTTAACCATTCTACCTAGAATCACGTTGGAGACGTCCTTTTCGGCTAATGTTAACCCGAGGAATCGATTTCCAAGGTCATTAGTGTGACTGAGTGTCAAAGAACGCCGCTAATTTGCATAAATCCAAGATGGCCACCATGGGTGTGGATGGACTATATTTTGAACCACTCTACCTATAATCACGTTTGAGACGTTTTTTTCGGATAATGTTGACCCGAGGAATCGATTTCTGAGGTCAGATATGTGATTGAGGGCTCCACTAATTTTCATAAATCCAAGATGGCTGCCATGAATAGCCTAACTTTTTTATCAGTACAACTAGAATCACGTTTGAGACATCATTTTCCGATAATGTTATGCCCAGGAATGCCCAGTGAGTTTGATTTAGCAGAGACCTATGACATTTTCCCTTTTGACATTTTGACAAGCATGACTTTACTCATTTGTAAGAATTTGTATAGCCCCAAAAGATCTCTGAATTCATATATTTGAAAATAAAAAGGAATAAATTACAACCTGGAGGATTCAGACTGACTCCGTAGAAATCTTGTATACTGACGATAGCAGCTGCCATGGTATTTGACCTCAATGGCAGCACAATCACGGTCTCTTATGTGTCTGAGAATGGTTTCATCTGCTTTCTCAGTAGCTGCTTGTCTTAAAAGACCTGTGTGCAAATAAATCAAAAGACATTAAATTAATAGTAAAACTCAGTCAACCTCCCTGTTCTATTCCATCACTAATGGCTCACAAGTATTTCAGTATCAAAGATATGAGAAATAACATACCAGTAATATAATATGTGTTAAGATTAAATAGACATTATTTTTCTTTAAACTTTCACCACTCCAAATTGTAAGATCTACCAATTTTCTTACCAGCATCACATGTCTCAGCTTGCATCAGTTTTACAGTGACACGATTTGTCCGTGGCCCTTCTCTGAGTGTTTCCTTCTTGCAGATGATGCAGATGTTTGGCAACACATTGCTTGACCTTGCAGATGCTTGGCTGATGGTTGCTGCAGCATGGTGAGATCGCAGTCGCTTTTTAGGAGATGGTGTTGGGGGACTAAGTTCTGGTCCGCTTTGCTCCTGAGGCTCAGGAATGTGGGCTTCGGCCAGTCGTTTTTTACGAGCTTCAGCACGTTCCACGCTTGTCCGTAAAACGGCTATAGCACACACGATGGTAGCCAAATGTTGGATCAAGGTTGTTTAGATCTGAAAACATATTATATGGACCATAGGGTATTATAACATTAGGCCTACCTTGTACCCATATAGATATAAAACATATATAGATTGCAGATAATTTTCACATTAACAGTGAACTTATAATAGAGACCTTCACCCTCACCCCCTCAGCCAGTCACGGCAGATGACTACCCCTCCCTGAGCCTGGTTCTGCTGGAGGTTTCTTCCTGTTAAAAGGGAGTTTTTCCTCTCCACCGTCGCCAAGTGCTTGCTCACAGGGGATCGCCTGATTGCTGGTGTCTTTCTGCAACTGTGGGGGTTCCCCCTACAGTTGATAGTGCTATGAGATGACTGTTGTTGTGAAATGGCGCTATATAAATAAAGTTGAATAGAATTGAATTGAATTGAACCTTGTGCAACCTAGTCACTGCTCAATGTAAACTTGCAAAATGGCAAGCACAGACCGTGTGCCCATATTTATTGAGAGCATAAAGTATACAGGCGACTGCTGCTGACATGAGTTTAACCTTTCTTGGGTGACACATCACAAGCATATGGGCTTTCCTTAACAGGCCATTTTCCATCCGCCTAAGGCTTGATAGTATGGGTGTGACTATGTGCAAACTATATAAATGTATGCCCAAACTTGTTCCTCCCTCACCTACTAGTACACTGCACCCCTTGGGCTTGGGCTGAGAAGTACATCCAACCCTCAGACTCAGAGTTAAGCTCATTGGGATTGCTACCCTTTTCCCATTTGAGCTACTTTGTGGTAGTGGTATATTTTGACTATAATTCAGGCCCAGGGTGGGTTCTGGGGATAGATGCATCATCAGAGTGAGTCGATCTGAATCATCTAGATCTATACTAGGACTATGTTACCTGGCACCCAGAGTCCCTTGGTTATTAGCCTCCACACCCCCAGATCGGCCTACTCGGAGTCTTAGACCAGGACTAGGTCACCCTGTGAGCGGTTGACAAAGGTTTTAGACACCTAGGGTTCCATTTTAGTTCATATTTAGTTACAAATGATCGGAGCCAAACGATTCCAGGGCACACGCAGTACAACCATAAACAATGACTGCC
Source organism: Pholidichthys leucotaenia (assembly GCA_020510985.1). Lineage (NCBI taxonomy): Eukaryota > Metazoa > Chordata > Actinopteri > Cichliformes > Pholidichthyidae > Pholidichthys > Pholidichthys leucotaenia. The sequence goes on from CM035840.1 coordinate 200,784,778, forward strand.
ACTCACCTTTCTCGAACAAGTCGCGACGTTGTTCTGCTACTTTCTGTTGGGGTCCGTCAAGTACAAGCCATTTTTGGGCACACTCACGTACTTTTGCCCACGATGCTTCAGTAAAACGAGTGATACTGCCCGAAAACTTATTGGAAATGTGAATAGCACAGGAGAGGCTTTTAGCGCACGCTACCCCTGTGGGCACTGCCATTTTGTTGTCACATGACCAAAGGGACGACGCTGATTGGTTAAAACGTCCCGGACTGGGCCATGTTTAAGGTAGCCAGACAATTATTACCGACTGACTTCAATCGCATTTTTCATACAGCTAGCCACACCTTTGGAAGTGGAAACATCGATATTTTGTCTTACAATAATGTAATCGTAATTTAGAAACACTAAAATTTTAGTTCCCCGTTGGGTGCCACGAAAATGAACGAAAAGTGGCAGCTGCTCACGGCCTATCTCTATCTTTTGCTGGTCGCTTTCCAGAACACAGGATTCACATGACAGTTTACTAGGTGGAACATGTTTTCGGGGTGAGTTTCGTAGTTTTTGAACATACTCACTGTACCCATTTGTATCTTGGGCGGTAGGCAGGTTGAAGACCAAATCAATCTGAAGTCTGGGATGCCTGCCAAACATCAAAAAGTATGGTGCAAACCCAGTTGAATCAGGATGTGTGCAATTGTATGCATGAGTCATAGCTTCGATATATTCATGCCAGTGGGGTTTTAGGTGAAGGTCCAGCATCCCCATCATGTTCATGAGGATCCTGTTGAACCTTTCTCTGGTCCCATTCCCCTGAGGGTGATAGGGGGCTGTATATGTTTTGCTAATGCAAGTGCATTTACACAGCTTCTTCACAATTGCACTGTCCAAATTACGCTCTTGGTCTGCATGCAACATGGAAGCCAAAGCGACAGAAGAAATTCTTCCAAAGTATTTTGGCCACTTTTTTGGCTTTTTAGTCCTTGGTGGGGTATGCCTGTGCAAATCTGAAGAAGTGGTCGGTGACTCAAGTAGGCTCATTTTGTCTTCTTTTAATTATTTACCTTTCATTCTTATTAAAGACAAAAGTGAGATGAGATGTTTTTACCTTCAGTATTTTTGTCTTTAATAAGAACAAAAGGTAAATAATGGTCGGTGACAATGAGCATATTTTCAATACCACCTTTAGACTTCTCCAAGGTCTGAAAGTCCATGCAAACAAGTTCCATGGGTGAGCTTGTGTGAATGCTAACCAGGGGGGCTTTAACATCCGCAGCTGGGGTCTTTCTAAGGGGCCGTGCACACAATGTTTTTACCCCAAACCTTGGAAGTTCGTCTCCAGTTTAGCTGTCTGTGAAGACTACGCCGGGTATTTGGAGATGCGAAAGTGTAGAGATTTGAAACCAGCCTCCAAAGTGGAGAGGTTTTCCCGGTGCTGTTTAAGCACGTTCAAATCTATGGAAATAAAGAGCTACAGCCCCAGTTTACAACAGATTTCAGCCAATCCATACACCAAAGGAGCATTTTGTTTCTCACAGTGAAATACAAATATGGAGTTTTCTGTATTTCTCACAGAAATACAAGCTCCGTGATTAAACTTTAAGTCTGATGTGTTTATACTTAGGATCAGGTTAAAAATGGGCTCTTAACGGTATCTGTAAAACTGCCTTTTTACACGATAGATGCAGACTTACATAGAAAAACTAGAAAAGCACTCGGAGAGCGCAGACCTCCGCCAAGTGCCACAGTTCCCCCCATACAGTGTTTGTGTGTACGTTTTCCGATTCCTTGACCATGAAAACATATGACTAGCAATTGGATTCACAATGATAGGATTAGTGGTTCAGTAGTTATTGATGAAAATGGCATTTTCCGTAATGGCGGTTTAGCGCCACAGTTCCCCCCCATACAGTGTTTGTGTGTACGTTTTCCGATTCCTTGACCATGAAAACATATGACAAGCAATTGGATTGACAATGATAGGATTAGTGGTTTAGTAGTTATTCACGAAAATGGCATTTTGCGTAATGGCGGTTTTCTTGTGGACGGTGATCCGGATCACCACCAAAATCTAATCATCTGTAAGATACCCCATTTCTGACAATCTGTGAAAATGTCATGAAAATCCATCCATAACTTTTTGAGTTATCTTGCTAACAAACAGACAAACAGACAGACAGACAGACAAACCAACGCCGATGATCACATAACCTCCCCCTTTGGCGGAGGTAATAATCGGTGTGGGCACCCAGCACAATGCAGACTGATAATATTCACGCTCAGCTGGGATTGCATACAAACAGAGAGCCCCTTGGGGAACAACCAGTTAATCACGCGATTGATATGTATGGACTGATATCAATATGTAAATGTGCCTTGCATTCTCTTTTGTCCTATTGTTATACATGCCCAGAGTAAGGAGAGGAGTCTGGCGCCAGTTAATCAAGCAATTGATATTTATTGACTGTTATGTATATCAATATGTAAATGTGCCATGCATTCTCTCTTGTCTGTATAAACGTGCTGACTTGACATGCCTAAAAGGAGCTCACTCACAACAGCGCACACAGAGCACACAGTGCTGCAGTATCTCATGATGATGGAGGAATAAAACTCTTAAACCTTCAGCTCGCCGTGCCACTCCTGAACTTATTTCGTTCCTCCACATCATCAAAATCATAACCAAGGAGGATGCCTACCTTTGTTGAATGATGAACAAATCACCGTGGAGCTGCCGATGTTTCAAATCCAGTTTTGTGCTGCTGCGCAGATAATGGGATGTGGCTGCAGCCTGACATCTCATCATATCACAATTTTTTCTTACTTGTAATGCTTTTGTAAAAGTTATGACTGAAGACTCCTTATCAAATATTCAAACCAGCTGTCAGTAAGTCAGATTTTTTATCATGCATGCAATTATATGGGTTATTTATTTAATTCAACTTTAATTGTATAGTGCCTAATCACAACAGACATCTCAATGTGCTATTTATTACTCCCTCATTCTTTCACCTTAAAGAAAATGAATAAATATATATATAAATATATATAATATAAATATTTATTGCAGATGGAATCTGGCATTTATAGTAATAATCCAAAGTCCCTAGTAAACTTCTACTTGTAATCCGTTAGTTCCAACAGCGGTTTTCACACCGTTGGTGGATCCGTGTGCACACACGGTTGCTTCTGTGAGGTGTCGTGTGCATGTATAACCACACTCAGTTACTCTTATCCATAGCTGGCTGGTTCAGGCAACTCCTCAACTGTCATGATTGATTATAATTAGACAGCTCACATGCAGGGAGTAACAACAAAGGAAGCACACAAAGACACAGAGTGACAAGTTTAATATGAATTTTATTAACTGCAAAAACACGCCTCCGCAAGAGAAAACCGCCACTCACCAGAGAAGGCACACAGCCTATAATGAAAAATGAGACAGGGGTATTAGGAGGGAGGCTAGACAAAGCAAAAATAGGACCACAATCGTGGGAGGAATTGGGGACCCGTCAGAGGAACCCAGCACTTACAGCAAGCCTCCCAACAAAACAGGATGACACAGGAGCACTGGGAGAGGTGTCTGGCCGGGCGATGACAGTCGCTGATGAAGTGATGATGGCGGGGCAGGTGAGCGCACAACAACCCTGGAGACACACCACGAAGGAGGTAGCAACCTGAAACGAAGAGCACAAGGTTAAACGGTTTTCCTGAATGAGATGATTCTAGATCAAGCAGCTGATGCATGTAGATTACCCAACGAGCCAGCACTGAGACGTAGAAGAGAGGTCTATTTAAGCGCTGGCAGATCAAAGGAGTAGGTGCGTCTCATCACGCAGGTGGAGATAATCACCTGCAGAATAGGTGAAAGTTGAACCCAAGGGGCGGGGGAGGAGTGCGCTCACCAGACCATGACAGTGCCCTCCCCCCCAAGGAACGCCTCCTGGCGGTCCACTAGGCTTGGTGGGATGAGCCTTGTGGAAGGCCCGGATCATCCCCTTATCGAGGACGTTGGAACCAGGGATCCATGAACTCTCCTCTGGTCCATAGTCCTTCTAATGGACAAGGTATTGGAGTCCCCAACCTTGACAGCAAATGTCCAGGATCCTCTGGACCGTATGAGCGATCTGGCCATCGATGATCTGAGGAGGAGGAGGCGGCTTAGGGGGAGGACAGAGCGGACTGGTGGAGAGGGGCTTGATTTTAGAGACATGGCATGTGGGGTGTATACGCATTGTCGGCGGGAGCTTTAGGCAGACCGTGACATCATTGACAATAGTGGCAATAGGAAATGGACCCAGGAACCGCGGGGACAGTTTCCTAGACTTCATTTTGATTGGAACCTGGTCCGCAGCTAGCCACACTTGCTGCCCGATGGAATACTTAGGATCCGGCACCCATCTACGGTCCGCATATTGCTGGTTCCATTCAGCTGACTGGGCCAAGGCAGCCCGAGTGGCCCTCCACAGCCAGCGACAGCGGCAGGCATGAGCCTCCACCGATGGAACAGCCACTTCCCTCTCCACCATAGGTAGTAAAGGGGGGGGTGTACCCCATAGAAGCCTCAAAAGGGGTCAACCCGGTGGCCCAATCCCACCTCTTGTAAGCTGCCACACACCTCAGGGTGGCCTCCAAGGATTGGTTGGCATGCTCAGCCTGCCCATTGCTTTGAGGATGATAACCCAACGTCAGGCTGACGGTAGCACCAAGAGAGTGACAAAAGGCCTTCCAAATCTGCAATGTAAACTGGGGGCCCCGGTCAGACACAATGTCCATAGGGATGCCATGAATCCGGATAACATGATTGATCAGGAGGTTCGCCGTTTCCAGGACAGAGGGTAACTTAGGGAGGGGCACCAGGTGGATCGCTTTGGAGAATCGATCCACATAGGTGAGAATAACAGTATTGCCCCAAGATGGCGGAAGTCCGGTGACAAAGTCTAGGGCAATGTGAGACCAGGATCGATGAGGGACGGGGAGGGGGTGGAGCAGGCCAGAAGGGGGCGATGAGTCTGACTTGTTGCGGCAGCAGGTTTGACAAGCAGCAACGTACTCCCGGACATCAGCTCACATGGTGGGCCAACAAAACACTCGGCGAATAAGACTGATAGTTCGGGTGATGCCAGGATGACAGGCGAAATAACTGGTGTGGCTCCACTTGATGATGTCACTGCGTAGAGAGTCTGGGACGAACAGTCACCCATCCAGGCCCCCCTCTGGTATGGGTTTGGTGGATAATGCCTGCCAAACCCTCCATTCAATGTCCTACAAGAGTGCTCCAAGGAAACAAGAGGGTGGGACAATGGATTGGGGACGGGATGAAAGGGTCGTGGGGTCAGGACAGAAATGGCAGGAGAGAGTGTCCGGCTTAATGTTGCGGGAGCCAGGCCTATAAGTGATACTAAGATTGAATCTAGCAAAAAATAAGGCCCAGTGGGCCTGCCTGGCATTTAGCCTGCAGGCCAATCGAAGATATTCTAAATTTTTATGGTCAGTCCACACAATTACCGCCTGGGGCGCTCCCTCCAACCAGTGCCTCCACTCCTCAAAGGCCAATTTACTGGCCAATAGTGCTCGCTCTCCTACGTCGTAATTCCTCTCTGCAGGCGTGAGCTGCAGAGAGAAATACCCACATGGGTGGAGCTTCTGATCTGGGGCTGAGCACTGTGATAGGACAGCGCCCACCCCCGAGTCAGAGGCATCCACCTCTAAGATAAACAGAAGCTTGGGGTCAACCTGGGCCAAGATTGAAGTGTTGGAGAACAGGTCCTTTAATTTGAGAAAGGCCCATTTGGCTGCCTCGGACCAACTAAAGGGTACCTTTATCGAGGTCAGCTGAGTCAGAGGCTGTGCTATCCCACTATAGTTTCTGATGAAACGCCGATAAAAGTTTGCAAACCCCAAGAAGTGCTGCAGCTCCTTGCGGGAGTGGGGTGTAGGCCAATTCAGCACAGCCTCCACCTTGGCCGGGTCCGCCCTCAGCTCTCCCTCATTTATGATAAAGCCCAGAAAGGAAGTGGAGCGAGTAGAAAACTCACATTTTTCGGCTTTAACGTAAAGCTGATTCTCCAAAAGCTGTTGCAGAATGGTCCGGACATGGACTGTGCGTTCCTCTGGCGAGCATGAAAAAATCAAAATGTCACTGAGATAAACGAAAACAAATTGATTAACCATGTCATGGAGGATGTCATTGATCATCTGCTGGAAGATGGCGGGGGCATTAGTGAGCCCAAAAGGCATCACTAGGTATTCAAATTTCCCCAGATGTGTTTTAAAAGCCGTCTTCCACTCGTCCCCTTCGCAAATGCGCACCAGATGATAAGCGTTAGGCAAGTCCAATTTAGTAAACACCTGCGCATGCTGAAGGAGCTCAAACGCGGAGTTTATCAGGAGCAGAGGATATTTGTCCTTAATAGTGATCGTGTTGAGCTTGTGGTAGTCAATGCACGGGCGTAAGGAACCATCCTTCTTCCCCACAAAGAAAAACCCTGCTCCAAGAGGAGCCGATGATGGCCGAATAAGGCCGGTGTTCAGAGAGTCTTTAATATAGCTCTCCATCGCCTCCCTCTCCTGCCCTGAAATACTGTAAAGCCGACTGGACGGCAGCTGTGCACGAGGTCTATAGCGCAATCATAAGAGCGATTAGGAGGTAAGGAAAGCGCTCTAGACTTGCTAAAGACCTCCACAAGATCATGATAAATTTCGGGCACAAGACTGAGGTCCGGCAGCTCCATCGGAGGGGAAGAGATGGAGAGCATAGGTGAACATTCGGCCGAACTGAGGCAAGAGGCTAAACAATACGGGCTCCAGGATGAGATAGAATTATTAGCCCAGTTAATGATAGGATTATGTTTCTGGAGCCACGGATAACCAAGGACCACCAGGTGATCAGATTTGGGGAGAATAAAGAATGAAATGGTCTCCCGGTGGTTGCCAGAAAGAAAGATAGACACTGGCTTGGTCTTATCGGTAATGGTGGCAACTTTTTTGCCCGACAATGTAATCACACTTAAGGGCCTGTGCAATTTAATCGTAGGGATGGCTACATCCTGTACGAACTGCACCGAAATGAAATTTTGCTCGGTCCCTGAGTCTATCAAAGCTTTAGTCCTCCTCTTGAACCCCGGAAACTGAATAAGTGCCGAAATAGATAGATTGACGGGGGGATGACTAGATTTCCTGCCTGTCAGCTCCCCTACAGCTACTGACGGGCCACGTCTTTTGGCCACAGCTGACAGTCCTGCAGCGTGTGTTTACGAGAACCAGAGTACATGCAGGCGCCAGTTCTCTTTTGCCACTGGCGCTCCCCTGGAGACAAACGGACTCGGCCGAACTCCTTAGGCTCGGAAAGAGAATCGGCTCCAGCTGTGTCAGCAGCTGGCAGGACAGCATGCGCAATGGGCGGATGAGAGGAGGCCCTGCGCTCCTTCTCGCGCTCGCTGTAATGATTATCAAGGCTGATAGTCTGATCAATTAACCCATCCAAGGAGGAGGGGACCGCATGAACCGCTAGGTCGTCCCGGAGGTGTTCATTTAACCCCTGGAGGAAGAGGCTTCGTAACGAAATGTCATTCCACCCTGAGTCCGCTGCGACGACCTGAAACTCCACAGAGTAGTCAGCTGCTGATTGTCTACCCTTGCGGAGTGACATTAAGTGGCTCATAATGTTCCCTTCGCTGTCTGAATGGTCGAATGCGTGAGTGAATTCACCAACAAATCTTTCGAAGGCGTATGTGGGACACTCCAAGCTATTAAGAATAGCTTGGGCCCAGCTGAGGGCCCGATCCCGCAGCAGGAGGGTCATAAAATGAATCTTTGAGGTGTCATCCGGGTACTCCCTCCCCCCACCTGGCCCAAATACAGCCGAATGTGACATAAAAGTTCGGCGGCGGGGCGACAGGTGAAGGAACAGGCACCGGAAGAGACAAATGGCCCAAATGCTCGGTGACCGTGCCCAGCTGCTGTGTAATAGTCTGCAGCTGTTGAGTTCGCACAGCCACCTGTCTCTCCGTGGTGTTAGAAAAATACCCAATTCTTTGATTGAAATATCCAAGAACAAGCCGGAGATTTCTTCAATTTTAAGATGAAACATTTATTTAGAAGTCACATGTAAAGCAAGCAGCGCTGGATCAGTTTGATGCTGTCCCCTTGGGAACGTCGTCAGACTGATCCCGACTTCCGGGTGTGGGTTACAGTCATCTTCTCGGGTGGGGGCAACCCAGTACAATAGGACAGGCTTATACGCGACTATCTGATTGGCTAATCTACCTATGGCGGGAACAGGCCATCCACTGCACATGCCGCTTCATTCTAGAATGTGCTATCAACAGTGTGCGTGGGTGTTGAGTCTGGGTGTGTATCTAATGTGAAAGACCTGACTTAAAAGAGAGAGAGAGAGAGAAAAAGGAGAGAGAGAGAGCTCTATAGCTCTGCCTAATTTCAGTTTATCAGTTTACCATTACATATTTGTTCATAAGCATGCAAGCAGAATATATATGGAATCTGTGTAGAGCATAATGGGAGATTACCTACAGAATTATTATTTTGGCACCAACTTTCCATTAACCCTTTCAGTGGCGTCTCTAACGTGGAGTGCTCCACTGATGCTGCCCCCGCTGAGCTTGCAACAAGGCTGACTCATTCTGTTATGATTGATTATAATAAGACAGCTCACGTGCAGGGAGTAACAACAAAGGAAGCACACAGAGACACAGAGTGACAAGTTTAATATGAATTTTATAAAACAAGCCTCTGCAAGAGAAAACCGCCACTCGCCAAAGAAGGCACACAGCCTGTAATGAGAAACGAGAGCAGGTGTATTAGGAGGGAGGCTAGACAAAGGGAAAATAGGACCACACTCACGTGGGAGGAATTGACAACCTGGCAGAGGAACCCAGCACTTACAGTGAGCCTCCCAACAAAACAGGATAACACAGGAGCACTGGGAGAGGTGTCTGACCGGGCGACGACAGTCGCTAATGAAGCGATGATGGCGGGGCAGGTGAGCGCACAACAACCCTGGAGACACACCACGAAGGAGGTAGCAACCTGAAACGAAGAGCGCAAGGTTAAATGTTTTTTCTGAATGAGATGATTCTAGATCAAGCAGCTGATGCAGGTAGTTTACCCAATGAGCCAGCACCGAGACGTAAAAGAGAGGTCTATTTAAGCACTGGCAGATCAAAGGAGCAGGTGCGTCTCATCACGCAGGTGGAGATAATCACCTGTGGAGTAGGTGAAAGTTGAACCCAACGGGCGGGGGAGGAGTGCGCTCACCAGACTATGACATCAACTCTGCGTTGTGTAATGAATGATGACCAAGAGGCTGGTTTACAGTTTTTTTTTTTTCCCTCCGTTTAATGGGTCTGATAAGGAACAGAATATAAGTACTGGTCAACTTGACTCAGTACAGGCAGTCTGCACGCAGCACACACTGCAAGGGAACAGTACGTTACTTTAGCATGGAGGCAAACTAATTCTGAGTGAATTAAGTTGCTCTTTTACACATTTCCACACTTAGGAAGGCAAAATAAATAATTCACTGCTCTTCTCCATAATTCAGAATACACATACATTGGTTAACCTATAGACATTGAAACACGATATTACCATGCAGTGCTGTTCTGACCAATTCACCTTGGGCCTCTCTCTCATTAGACTGACAAACTGAACAGCCACCACGAGCATATACCTATGTCTACTGAGAGAGGGCGCCCTTGAGTCAATGAACTATGCAGTTACTTCTAACTGGAAACATGACAATGATGAATTATATTGAATTATATGGACACTGTTACCCCCCCCCCCACTAAATTCCACTTGCACCACAGGCATTAACAGAAGACCAGTATTGCATACCAGACACACACACAAAAAACAAAACACAAAACTAGAAAAGCACTCGGAGAGCGCAGACCTCCGCCAAGCGCCACAATTCCCCCATACAGTGTTTTACATCATAAATATTAATCCTACATTTATTGTGTGTGCGTTTTCAGATTCCTTGACCATGAAAACATATGAGTAGCAATTGGATTCACATGGATAGGATTAGTGGTTCAGTAGTTATTCAGGAAAATCGCATTTCGCATAATGGTGGTTTTCTTCTGGCTGTAGCTCCATAGCTTTTAAAGATACAACAAATCCGTTGACACACTACAGATTCCACAGTGTCTTGGCTACATAATGGTGTTTGTTGAGTGATTTTAGCTTTATTTGTTCTCTTCCTATGAGGAAAATTGCAAAGGTCCCCTATTTTTGTTGATATTGTGGCTCATAGTATCCGGAATTATTGCATTATCCGGATCAGTCTTCGATATATTATAGAACCTGTGGGCATGTTGTCCTATATTTTTTTTGTTTTGCAAGTGTTCTGACGATTTTTGGCAGACTTACATGCACAAATATTGAAAATGGCCCTATCTCGCAATGTTAAAGAATCCTTTAAAAAATTCCTGGATCCAGACGGTGATCCGGATCACCACCAAAATGTAATCATCTGTAGGATAGCCCATTTCTGACAATCTGTGAAAATTTCATGAAAATCCGTCCATAAGTTTTTGAGTTATCTTGCTAAAAAACAAACAAACAAACAAACAGACAGACAGACAGACAGACAGACAAACCAACGCCGATGAAAGCATAACCTTCTTGGTGGAGGTGAAAACAACAAACCAGCAACAACAAATGAGTCCTTTATATCTAAAAGTATCCCCCTTTTTCTAATCCGATATCTGCATTGATAAGGGTCCATTCACAAAATTACAATCACAACACCCAGTCAAAAGACTATCTTTAGCAAGAATTAGTGAGACAGGCGAGAGGCTGTCACCACACACAGGGAAAAACACAGTTTCTCACAAAAGTGAGTACACCTCTCACATTTTTATAAATATTTTATTATATCTTTTCATAGGACAACACTGAAGATATGACACTTTTGATACAGTGTAAAGTAATCAGTGTACAGCTTATATAACAGTGTAAATTTGCTGTCAGCTCAAAATAATTAATCACACAGCCATTAATGTCTAAACCGCTGGCAACAAAAGTGAGTACACTTCTAGTGAAAATGTCCAAATTGTGCCCAAAGTGTCAATATTTTGTGTGGCCACCATTATATTTCAGCATTGCCTTAACTCTCTTGGGCCTGGAGTTCATTAGAGCTTCACAGGTTGCCACTGGAATCCTCTTCCACTCCTCCATCACGACATCATGGAGATGGTGGATGTTAGAGACCTTGCGCTCCTCCATCTTCCATTTGAGGATGCCCCACAGATGCTTAATAGGGTTTAGGTCTGGAGACATGCTTGGCCAGTCCATCACCTTTACCCTCAGTTTCTTTAGCAAGGCAGTGGTCGTCTTGGAGGTGTGTTTGGGGTTGTTATAAGATAAGATAAGATAAGATAAGCCTTTATTAGTCCCACAATGGGGAAATTCCAGGATTGCAACAGCACAGGGATAGCAACACTCAGAGCAACAATCAGAAGGCAAGAAAAAACAACATCTAGTAAACATATGTCCATATTACTATAAATGTATATATATAGACACACAGTGCAGAGCATTATGGTTGGTTGGTGAATGTGCAGCAGAAAGTCTAAGCTCTCTCTCCGCGGATGCGGCGGGCCAGCTGGAAGTCTTTGGGCATGATGGTGACCCCCTTAGCGAAGAAGAGACCACCAGGTGGGCCTCGCTGGTCTCCTGCAGAGCCATGACGGCAAAGCTCAGGAAACGCAGGACGGTCTTGAAGTCCTGAGCGATCTCCTTCACCAGGCGCTGGACGGGCAGCTTACGGATGAGCAGCTCCGTGGATTTCTGGTAGCGACGGATCTCTCTCAGAGCCACGGGCCTGTGACGGCGAGGCCTCTTCACTCTGCCGGTGGCCGGAGCGCCTCTCCGAGCAGCCCTGGTGGCTAGCTGTCTCCTGGGGGGCTTCTTCCTCCAGTAGATTTTACGGGTGGTCTGCTTGGTTCTTGCCATCGCTCTTTATTATTCTGTCTTATATTTCTTGCACGCCGCCTAAACTCCAGCCCGGCACCCGCGTCGTTTTCGCTACAGCTCCCGGTATGTCGAGTTTCCCATTAGCACCGGGTGGCGGCCAAGTGCTAGCTAGCACTAGCTCCTCCCCGCTGTAACGTCTCCCGCTGCAAACCATGGCTCCGTCCGCCGACCCGGGAGACCCCCGGGACGATCCATGCGTCCGTGATATATATACAGAGTGAAAGGTGTAGAAAGAAGAAGGAAGATAAAAAAAAAAAATGTTATCATGTTGGAATACTGCTCTGTGGCCCAATTTCCGAAGGGAAGGGATCATGCTGTGCTTCAGTATGTCACAGTGCATGTTGGCATTCATGGTTGCCTCAATGAACTGTAGCTCCCCAGTGCCAGCAGCACTCATGCAGCCCCAAACCATGACACTCCCACCACCATGCTTGACTGTAGGCAAGACACACTTGTCTTTGTACTCCTCACTTGGTTTCCACCACACATGCTTGACACCATCTGAACCAAATAACTTTATGTTGGTCTCAACAGACCATAGGACATTGTTCCAGTAATCCATGTCCTTAGTCTGCTTGTCTTCAGCAAACTGTTTGCAGGCTTTCTTTAGGCCGTGAGTAGCTCCCTCAAAATGTGGCTAGAAAATGATTTTTGTGGCACCCAACTGGGAACTACGGGATCTTTGATGATTTCTATGTAAAAAAACCTGCTGAATCCGAAAATCAATGTTCCCACTGTCAAAGGTGTGGATAGCTATGTCAAATTTGCATAAATCCAAGATGGCTGCCATGACTAACCAAGGGAATGAATGGCCTAACATTTCAACCAGTCTACCTAGAAACACGTTTGAGGCCTCTTTTTCGGATAATGTTGAGCCAAGGAATCGATTTCTGAGGTCGACTGTGTGATTGAGGGTCAACGAACCATGCCGATTTGCATAAATCCAAGATGGCTGCCATGGATGGACTAACTTTTTAACCATTCTACCTAGAATCACGTTGGAGACGTCCTTTTCGGCTAATGTTAACCCGAGGAATCGATTTCCAAGGTCATTAGTGTGACTGAGTGTCAAAGAACGCCGCTAATTTGCATAAATCCAAGATGGCCACCATGGGTGTGGATGGACTATATTTTGAACCACTCTACCTATAATCACGTTTGAGACATCTTTTTCGGATAATGTTGACCCGAGGAATCGATTTCTGAGGTCAAATATGTGATTGAGGGTCAAAGAACACCGCTTATTTGCATAAATCTAAAATGGCCATCATGGATGGATGAACTTTTTTAATCAGTCCTCCTAGAATCACGTTTGAGACATCATTTTCGGATAATGTTATGCCCAGGAATCCATTTCTGAGGTCACTTGTGTGATTGAGGGTCAAAGAACTCCACTCATTTAAATAAATCCAAGATGGCCGTCATAGGCATGGATAGCCTAACTTCTTAACCACTCTACCTAGAATCACGTTTGATACATCTTTTCCAAATAACGCTGACCCGAGAAATCGATTCCTGGTCAGTTATGTGATTGAGTGTCAAAGAACTCTGCTAATTTATATAAATCCAACATGTATAGCTGTCATATCCTGATACAACCTGTATTCAACCTCCACCTTATTCATCACCAGAATCATCTCCCTCATTTTCTTCCTCCTCTGCTTCCACAGATCTTTCAGATTCTGTAAGAACACGATTCACGCAATCGATGCAGGCGCATAGATCAGTGCAGCTGAGATCCGATGCCTTGCATGTACATCTGCTGGCCTTCAGCACGTTCCACTCTTGTTTTGTCCATAAAACGGCTATAGCACACACGATGGTAGCCAAATGTTGGATCAAGGTTGTTTAGATCTGAAAACATATTATATGGACCATAGGGTATTATAACATTAGGCCCACCTTGTACCCATATACTGTAGATATAAAACATATATAGATTGCAGATAATTTTCACATTAACAGTGAGCTTATAATAGAGACCTTGTGCAACCTAGTCACTGCTCAATATAAACTTGCAAAATGGCAAGCACAGACCATGTGCCCATATTTATTGAGAGCATAAAGTATACAGGCGACTGCTGCTGCCACGAGTTTAACCTTTCTTGGGTGACACATCACAAACATATGGGCTTTCCTTAACAGGCCATTTTCCATCCGCCTAAGGCTTGATAGTATGAGTGTGACTATGTGCAAACTATATAAATGTATGCCCAAACTTGTTCCTCCCTCACCTACTAGTACACTGCACCCCTTGGGCTTGGGCTGAGAAGTACATCCAACCCTCAGACTCAGAGTTAAGCTCATTGGGATTGCTACCCTTTTCCCATTTGAGCTACTTTGTGGTAGTGGTATATTTTGACTATAATTCAGGCCCAGGGTGGGTTCTGGGGATAGATGCATCATCAGAGTGAGTCGATCTGCATCATCTAGATCTATACTAGGACTATGTTACCTGGCACCCAGAGTCCCTTGGTTATTAGCTTCCACACCCCCAGATTGGCCTACTCGGAGTCTTAGACCAGGACTAGGTCACCCTGTGAGCGGTTGACAAAGGTTTTAGACATCTAGGGTTCCATTTTAGTTCATATTTAGAGTTACAAATGATCGGAGCCAAACGACTCCAGGGCACACGCAGTACAGCCATAAACAATGGCTGCCACTCACCTTTCTCGAACAAGTCGCGACGTTGTTCTGCTACTTTCTGTTGGGGTCCGTCAAGTACAAGCCATTTTTGGGCACACTCACATACTTTTGCCCACAATGCTTCAGTAAAACGAATGATACTGCTCGAAAACTTATCGGAAATGTGAATAACACAGGAGAGGCTTTCAGCGCACGCTACCCCTGTGGACGCTGCCATTTTGTTGTCACATGACCAAAAGGACGACGCTGATTGATTAAAATGTCCCAGACTGGGTCATGTTTAAGGTAGCCAGACAATTATTACCGACTGACTTCAATCGCATTTTTCATACAGCTATCCACACCTTTGGAAGTGGGAACATCGATATTTTGTCTTACAATAATGTAATCGTAATTTAGAAACACTAAAATTTTAGTTCCCCGTTGGGTGCCACGAAACTGAACGAAAAGTGGCAGCTGCTCACGGCCTACTTGTGCACCATCTTTAAAAGGGGCTTCCTTCTGGGACGACAGCCATGTACACCAATTTGATGCAGTGTGCGGCGTATGGTCTGAGCCATGACAGGCTGACCCCCCCACCCCCCACCCTTTCAACCTCTGCAGCAATGCTGGCAGCACTCATATGTCTATTTTCAAAAGACAACCTCTGGATATGACACTGAGCACATGCACTCAACTTCTTTGGTCAACCATGGCGAGGCCTGTTCTGAGTGGAACCTGTCCTGACAAACCGCTGTATGATCTTGGCCACCGTGCTGCAGCTCAGTTTCAGGGTGCTGGCAATCTTCTTATAGCCTAGGCCATCTTTATGTAGAGCTGTGGCGGTTCGGTTAACCCCCACAACAGATAAAGACACTCAGCCCTCTTGTCTCTGTTTTTCCCGCTGCACTACTGAGATGCAATGTGCCATTCATGTATTTGTGATGCAAACATGCATGTATTGTGATGTAATGCGCCATTCTGTATAGTGTTCATGCGTCTTGTCCTTACTGTACTTTTTCTGAGCATCTTGCATATGTAGATGTGCTTTGAGGTAAATCTCCACAAAGAGACTGGTCAAACACAGCGCTCGGCTAGAGCAAATAGCAGAACAGTGTAATGTGTATTAATGTCTACAGGCAGACGCATTTCGTCTGGTGCACCTCTGTGATGTTAATGATTGCCTTTCATCCATTGTACTCATGCGTCCTGTCCTCACTGTGACCTAGGGACTGAGAGCAATATGTCTCTCAAATGCAAATGTCTTATGCCCGTTCTGTTATCTCTTTGATCGTACTAACTGCTGGGGTATGTTCCTTTGATGTATTGTTATGGTCAAGTATATAAGCTGCAACTCTGTAACGCAAACTCTCTCTCACTTCAGCTGCCGCTGCAGACACATTGTGTCTCTCTGCTGAGAGCACTCTGGGCTCGCTCCCGGCGCGCATGCACGGCGCCGGGAGCGAAGCCCGTGACGACCAGTGCGGCCGCTTATTATTTCATGCCGCCGCACTGGTGACCCCTTGAACACGCACACATTTTGTGCGAAAGCAACCTTCTGAGCTGGACAGCTGCACTTGGCGACCCGTTTTTCAGGATGAGATCTGCACGTCTGAGATCTGCTCATCCACGCTGGACCGGCCGCGCTTGCAGTTCCTTCACAAGAGAGCGCGGGCACCTCGTCCCTTCTCCACGACGGCGTCCTCCAGGGCCGGCGGAGAACGTAACGCGTGGACCTGAACGCACCACGGCCGAGCGGTGCCCAAGATCGTCTATTCCCTCCCACCGCTCCAACGCATCTGCACGAGCCTGAGGGGCAAGAGATCGTCTATTTCCTCCCACCGCTCCAACGCACCATGGCCAATCTACAGCCACAGCTCAACCTGGATTTTTATCGGCGCCGTCTGCGCCGATCTCCACCAAGTTTCTGCACCCTGGTTCTCCTCTGTCCAGCAGCCCACCCACGCACGGAATCCCCACGCACGCATCGGGGAGTTACGAGGACGGCGCATCACGCACGGGACAAGTAACAGCTCCAGAGACCGCCATCATCCTCCGCCGCTGCACATGCCCGAGAGAAACGGCCGGTCACCACCCTCGGAACCTTCAGGGCTGCCCGTTCACCTGAAACTAGCACGCAGCTCGCCACTGGATTTTTTAATGGTCTCAGCCACGGCACAAAGGGATTTCAGCCGTCAGCTGTTCCCGGGGGTTTTGGGGTTGCTTCTGCACCTAAAACCAACACGCCAGTCCCTCTGCTTCTGTTTATTTTTCTTACAGCCGCTCCTGCTTTTCTTCATGGCCACGAGAGGAGCCAGAGACTAATTTTTCTTCTTCTGATCTCTGCATGTTCAGACGGGACATCGCGGAGCAGCAAACACTTTTGGCGCGACTACCCCCCCCCCTCCTCCTGCACAGAGCTTTTCCCTGCTCGCTGCCCAGACTGCAACATTGAGGTCTCGGCCCCCTGCCGCGCCCTCTGGGGGGGAGCGTGTGGCGGTTCGGTTAACCCCCACAACAGATAAAGACACTCAGCCCTCTTGTCTCTGTTTTTCCCGCTGCACTACTGAGATGCAATGTGCCATTCATGTATTTGTGATGCAAACATGCATGTATTGTAATGTAATGCGCCATTCTGTATAGTGTTCATGCGTCTTGTCCTTACTGTACTTTTTCTGAGCATCTTACATATGTAGATGTGCTTTGAGGTAAATCTCCACAAAGAGACTGGTCAAACACAGCGCTCAGCTAGAGCAAATAGCAGAACAGTGTAATGTGTATTAATGTCTACAGGCAGACGCATTTCGTCTGGCGCACCTCTGTGATGTTAATGATTGCCTTTCATCCATTGTACTCATGCGTCCTGTCCTCACTGTGACCTAGGGACTGAGAGCAATATGTCTCTCAAATGCAAATGTCTTATGCCCGTTCTGTTATCTCTTTGATCGTACTAACTGCTGGGGTATGTTCCTTTGATGTATTGTTATGGTCAAGTATATAAGCTGCAACTCTGTAACGCAAACTCTCTCTCTCAACCTCTGCTGTAGGACACAAGCTTTGTGTTCCTCCTCTCCTTCTCTGAGAGCCGTGGGCTCGCTCTCGGCGCTCATGCACGGCGCCGGGAGCAGAGCTCGTGACGGCGGTATGATTAATAAAATTCTACTTAAAACCTCCAACAACGCCGCATTATTCCATGCCGCCGCAGAGCAACAATTCTTTTTTTCAGATCCTCAGAGGGTTCTTTGCCATGAGGTGCCATGTTGAACTTCCAGTGACCAGTATGAGAGAGTGAGAGCAATAACACCAAATTTAACACACCTGCTCCCCATTCACACCTGAGACCTTGTAACACTATTTAAGTAGTTATGCCACAGTTGATATGCCACTGCTTTGGCAGTTTTGTTGGGGCACAAAAACGACTGTGCCATCTTCGTAAAATTGTCCGTAATGACCAAAACATCCAAGATCTATTGGAGTCCTCAGCTGTTCAAAAATCTATGCACACCAGCTCGAGAGGCTCAGATGTTCTGATGGTTTCCAGAGGTGCTCTGGCTTCTGGCTTTGGAGACTTACAACACACTGCCTGCAACACCTCACATACTCTGCCACATCTTCACTCAGTCCTAACCAGAGAAACCGTTGTCTCACCAGGTACAACGTCCGCTGCTTCCCCTGGTGGCCAGCCTCATCATGGACACCTTTCAACACCCTGGAGTGAAGTGACAGCAGGACAATGTACAGATAAGCCTTTTTCTTTGTCATAGGGTTCTTCGCCAAGCGACAGAGCAGATCATCTCTCATCATCAACTTATTCCAACTCCTCAAGAGCCTAACAACAGAAACTGATTCTTTAGCATGTTCTCTCCTAGATGGTTTTCAACCCCTCTTCACAAAAAAACCAAAACAAAACAAAACCAAAAAACCCTACTGAGAACAGCCTTGTTCCTCTGTCGGGCCATCAACACCTCGTGAGAGAGTGTCTCACTACGAATGTGCTCCACTGACAGCATAATTTGTGAAAACTGAGGTAGCACAAGTGCATGTTCACACACTCTTGAATCCAGTTGCTTTTGTGCACAGAAAATAGCTGCTATCTCTTATGATGTTAAGGTACCAGGTTGTAAAACTGTGGCACAATTAGCAACGGTTGCCTGGCAGTCCTCAGGGGGCTTGCAGATTGGGTGAAAAGACCAGCAAAAAGCCTCCTGAACACCATGTGGACAAATTGCTGCTGCTTCAGCCAAGAGTTCCTCATAGGGCACCATCATGAGTTGATGGTATGTGCTAGGCTGCACAAATGGTTCCCTGCTTAATGCATCAGCAACCACATTTTTGGGACCGGGAATGTACTTTATGTCAAACTGACAAGGTCCCAACTTGGCAACCCATCTCTGCTCACAAGCATCTAAGCGGGGTTTAGACAAGATATAAGTCAACAGGTTATTGTCTGTCCACACAGTAAACAGGCCAAAAACATGCAGGTTAGGTTAATTGGAGACTCTAAAGTGGCCCTAGGTGTGAATGTGTGTGTGAATGGTTAAGGGATAGCGTCGTACCGTGGCTGCTTCATCAGGTGGATGCCCTCAATTTCCCCTCTGGGGATCAATAAAGTATACAAAATCAAAAAACTGGTGAACCCTCAGCCAGTGGTGGAACTTGTCACACACTGCCCACTTTAAGGCAAAAAATTCCAGCCTGTGTGCTGGGTATCTGGATTGTGCATAACTGAGCGACTTACTGGCAAATGCTACTCCCCTGGCAGTGGACCCACCCTCTGGAACCTGCAATAGTACAGCACCAAGGCCATTGGTGGAAGTGTCGACTGAAAGCAGGAATAGTTTCTCAAAGTTTGGGTGGGCCAGGACAACTTGGTCCAGCAGGCCCTGTTTCAGCAATTGAAAAGCTCATCTACACTCATCTGTCCAATCTGTGGTGCACAGCTTCCTGTGAACATGTTTCTGCTTCTTCCCTGGTCCATGGGGACCGCTACTGCCTGACGTAAGATTGAACAGGGGTTTAGCTATTCCTTAACAGTTTTCAAAAAACTGCTGGTAGAACACTACCATTCCAAGGAATGACCTGATCTTTCTCTGCAAGGGGACATTTGTGCTCTCCTGAGATCTGAGTCGGTCAAAGACATGATAGCTGCCACCTTATCTGGGTCTGTTCTTATGCCATCAACACTAATGACATGTCCAAGAAATCTCACTGACCTTTGCAAGAAATGACACTTCTTGGGGGTGAGCTTGAGTTTATGAGCTTTGAGCCGCTGGAAGACCATCTCTAGTCTTTCCAGTGCCAAGTACACTGTAGGGGCAAACACCAGAACATCATCTAGATAGCACAACAGACTGAGGAAGTTCTGGTCACCGAAAATGCCTAACATCATCCTCATAAATGTTGCCGGGTTATTACAGAGCTCTTGAGGCACCCGATTGTATTCATATAATCCAAAAGGTGACGAGAAAGCAGTGCACTTCCTGTCTTCAATCAATCAATCAATCAACTTTATTTATAAAACAATTTTAAAAGCAACACTTGCTACACAAAGTGCTGTACAGCAAGATAACATAAAAAAGCCCTCATGAACTTCCACATTGTAGTACCTTGAAGTGAGATCCATTGTGGAGAAAAATGTGTTGCCACCTAAAGCAGCCAAAGCATCTGCTGGGTGAGGAAGCGGGTGTGCATCTTTAATAGTTCAGGCATTAAGCCAACAGAAGTCACTACAGATTCACAGGTCACTTGACTTCTTTCAAACTTAACACCAAGGGCGATGCAAACTGACTACTGGACTTTCATATGATCTCTCGCTCCTCCATCTCATCCAGAACTAGCCTGAGTTTCTCATACTGAGTAGGGGGCACATGTTGACACGGCAAACGAAAGGGTGTTTCATGAACAACTCGAATCAGTTGGACACAGCCCGCCACCCTACCACAATCCAACTTCTCTCTTGAGAAAATGGACTCAAACCTAGCTATAAGGGCCATTAATCTCTCTTTGTAAGCAGATGGTACTTCACACAAATCAATGTCTATATCAGATAACCCCATATCACACAACACTGAGTGGAGTGTGTTGGACTGACCTGGTTCTCTCGGTGAGGGATGGTCAGGTAGACTAGAGATCTCTGTAGCCAAACTGGCCTCCACACCACAACAGATAGGACTTGCTGCTGACAAGAGCACAGTTTGCTGTAAGCTGGACTGGAGGTTACTGGTTACTTTCGGGCCACTCTCTACTGCCATACACTGAAAAACATCAGCTAACTTAGCATTTCTTCTCAGGGTGACAGACTTGTCAGCTGGATTTATTACTTTCAAAGGAAGTCAACCATCACCTCTCAGCCATGCCACTGACCTCCCAACTATGACTGATCTGGGTCTTGATCTTGCAGTCGTAGGTGCCACCATTACTACACTGTCAAGAGCTGCACTATTCACTTGCTGCAATTTGACCCAAACTAAGTGTTCAGTCATAGGCTTTTAGGTGACAGCTTCTTTATTTTGACAGTACCAAGCCTCTAAGGAACATTCTCTGTGCGTGCCTCAACACTAGTTTTCAGGCTCAAAAGTTGGCACTGAGAGTCGTGTTCATTGTGTCTGGGGTCCATTACACCCCTTTCAAGTCTCAAATGATGGACAAGGTACCTCAATAGATTGGAACCAATGATGAGGTCAACACTCTGGCCTTCAACCACTAACATCGGCACAAGTACTTTACAGCCACAGACCTCCACCTCTAGGTCATACATCCCTACCGGTATTGTCTTTGAGCCACCACAGCCAATTAAAACAACATCAGTGGGCTCCAAATATTGGGTCTTTAACACTATCTGCTGTAGTAACCTAGGCATGACACCGGAGTTCAAAGTGCAGGCCATTGACCCACTATCAAACATAGCTCTGACAGAAACTTTGCCACCCAAAGTCACATTTTCATAGAACAGGTCATCATGTGCTTTCAGTCTTTAGGTACTCTGAACAATGGGTCTGTGACCAGACTCTCTTTCATCACATAAACTTTGGTACACAGACTCCAAATCGTTGTCATCTTGTTCTTGGGGGTCACATTCTGGCCCTATACTTGCCCCCACCACATGCAGGCCAGCTAGTTTTCCGGTCATTTAACTAGAGGACTAGTGCCCTTCAGCCCACCAGCTGTCAACCTGGGACACTTAGCGCGTTCGTGGTCAGGAGCATAACAGACAAAGCACAGTTGATCATTTCTGCAGTAGTAGTAAGTAGTGTGTCCAACATCCCCACAGATGTCACAAGGTACAGAGGGCTTAGCGCTGACTAGCTTTGTTTGACATGCAAGTGTAACACCTCTATCCTGCAATCTCATCTCCTGTGGCTTGAGTTCCAACACACATTCTAGCATGTCTATAATGTGATCGAGGCAATCTACAGAACCCTCAGCCTTCTGCCCTGGGGATGGTACTGAAACAGATGTCAGTGCTGATAATGCACTCATACCACCAGGTGATAAACAATGCCCATAGCAGACCACTCCCCACTGTTATGAGGTTCTAACAGTAGATTTCCTTGACTGTAACATGTGTTGATTGTCTCTGCTATGCTCAACAAGCCTCTCATGAACATCGGTGACTGTCCAGTGTTGTAGTGGTTTGCACTTGAATATAAGAGACAACTCAGGATCAGGACAGTGACGTATGAACATAGCAGTCAAATCATGTGACAGGTCAACTAATGCCTTATTCTGTCTCTTAAGACAGCCCTCAGTAACCTCCACAACTCTGTTCAACCTCTGTTCAGCCAGTAGTCAAATGGAGTTTCACCTGAACTAGGCAGCATAGCGTGGAAGTCAGCTAAAAGCATATCGGAAGAAACCATGCCACTAAAATGCTGTTTTAGTATTTCAGAGATGGGGTCTGGGCCTTCAGCCAGTGAAAGAGATGGCTTGCTATGTATATCCCCTCTTACCACTTCACGTGCCCTCCCTACTAGCTTACTTAACACTTCCTCTGCTTGTTCTGCTGCAGGGGTCCTCTTCTTTTTCATATAAGTCACCATTGCAGTCTCCCATTCTTGAACTGTATATGCATCACAAACATCGCCTTTAAAGTTTGCAGGCTCCTTGACTTCAGACCTAACTATGCCATCCAACAGTGAAGGATCTGTCACTGTGCTACCTGCATTCCCAACCAAAGTAGGACTAATCCCACTAGCAAAGCGTGATTCAACACATGACGCAACACTTTCACCTATAGAAAGGCCAATTTGTGATGCCATGCCTGCCAACATATCCTCAGTAGTACTCTCATTCTCTGAGATCTTGTTGTGTGAATCTCCCTGACATGAAACACCAGTGGCACCAGCCACAAAACTCTATGAAGTTTGTTTAGGAGTAGACGCACCAGAGGTGAAAGGAGTTTTGTTCCCACCCCTCCCAGGCACTGGTGATGGTGTGAACAAAACTGGATCTCTTCCCCTACCAACAACGTTCCCAACATCCATGACTCAAAAAATGATTAGAACCACAAAGTGTCCCAATATTAAATTATAAATACTGAAATAAAAAAAGCAGAGAAAACATTGCAAAAGGCTAATAGAAGAATGTTGTGACAAAAGAAAGGAGGAAAAAATGAGCAGCAAAAAAGAAACAGTCAAATCCCCTTAAAAAATTAATGCCACAGCAAAAAAAATTATAAGTACTCCACTGAAAATAACACTTGTCCTGACGGCACCACGGAAAGACATTCAACTGTCAAAGATAATTCAGAAAAGAGAGAAGAAAAAAAAAGAAAATCGACTTTGCACTTCACTGACATGTCTTTCGCTCTTCTTATTCTATGTGGCAAAATCACTTATTTCTGTCAGTATTAATCATGCACCAAAGTTCCATTACTTTCCTCTGACACAATACTGCCACTCGATGGCCAAAGATTGTCCTACTCCGGCCAGGAAACTCCTGTTGTGTGTTCTGCACAGTTGCAGCCCGCTCAGGTCCCGGGGATTAGATGGCTCCCACCAGCTCTTCTCGGTCCTGAAGCACGGGCCACGGTATCAATGTAACCATACTCAGTTACTCTTATCCATAGCTGGCTGGTTCAGGCAACCCCTCAATTCTGCGTTGTGTAATGAATGGTGACCAAGATGCTGGTTTACAGGATTTTCCCACCGTTTAATGCTTCTGATAAGGAACAGAATATAAAAACTGGTCAACTTGGCTCAGTACAGGCAGTCTACACACAGCACACACTCGGGCGTGTCTCTCATTAGGCTGACAAACTGAACAGTCACTTATTGACACAATAATAATAATAATAATGTATGTACCTGATAAGGAACAGAATATATATACTGGACAACTTGATTCGGTACAGGCATTCTGCACGCAGCACACACTGCAAGGGAAAAGTACGTTACTTTAGCATGGAGGCAAACTAGTTCTGAATGATTTAAGTTGCTCTTTTACTCATTTCCACACTTAGGAAGACAAAACAAATAATTAACTTCTCTTCTCCATAATTCAGAATACATATACAGTGGTGTGAAAAAGTGTTTGCCCCTTCCTGATTTCTCATTTTTTTATATGTCACACTTAAATGTTTCGGATCATCAAACAAATTTAAATATTAGACAAAGATAACACAATTACACAAAATGCAGTTTTTAAATGAAAGTGTTTATTATTTAGGGTAAAAAAAAGTCCAAACCTACATGGCCCTGTGTGGAAAAATGACCCCCCCCCCCCATTAAAACATAAATTAACTGTGGTTTATCACATCTTTGGAAAGCTGAGTTCAATTTTTCTAGCCACACCCAGGCCTGATTACTGCCACATCTGTTCTCAATCAAGAAATCACTTAAATAGGACCTGCCTGACAAAGTGAAGTACAGCAAAAAATCCTCAAAAGCTAGACATCATGCTGTGATCCAAAGAAATTCAGGAACAAATGAGAAACAAAGTAATTGAGATCTATCAGTCTGGAAAAGGTTATAAGTGTGGTTTATATTAATCATATATCCCATAACCTACATATGTATAAGCATATTAGAATGTTTGGTGATTACATATGTGCAACGACCTCACGCCTCAGAACAGGACAAGAGGTCTCAACCGCCAGCGAAGATCAAAGAGCATCCGAGGCGCAGCGGTGGAGACCAGATCGATCGCCCTGACTTCCCAGGGCCAGGTGGAGGAGACAGAGGACAATGGAGGAGATCGATCGCCCTGACCACCCGGAGTCAGGTGGAGGAGTTGGAAGACAAAGGAGGGGGGATTAAGCTAATACGGGATGTCAGCTTTGATATGCAATGTCTTTTGTTATGTGTAGGTATTAGTATGTAGGTCTGAATGTGTTCGACCTCTTATTCTGCTTCTGCACTGAGATGAGACTTGTTAGAGGAGCGAAGCTGATAATAAACTTTGGTTTATAAATCACATTGCCTCGTTATTCCAAGCTCTTCTACACTGGTGACCCTGACGCGAGGATGGAACAGAGACGTTCTCCCGCGATTGACTCATTGGAGGCGACCCAGGCAAGCGCCGGCGCCCATGCAGACAGGGGAACAGATGGACGACGTTCCCCCACAGCAGAAGCTACAGAGAGGGCTCAACCGAGCACCAGCCTCGCCATGAGAGCAGAAGAAAGGCGCTCTCACCCGGCGGGCACATCAGGGACGGCCCACACAAACGCCGTCACCGTCAAGCTGCCAGACTTCTGGCAGGAAGACCCGAGCTCGTGGTTCCAGCAAGCTGAGGCTCAGTTTGCACTGGCGGGCATAACGGCAGACGACACAAAATTTTATCACATCGTCGCCAAACTCGACGCTGCCACGTCAAGATGTGCGCGGAGCATAATCCGACGGCCGCCCGCCCATGACAAATACAAAGAGCTTAAGGCGATCATCGTGGAGAATTTCATCCCCTCAGCCGAGGAGAGAGCAGAGAAAATCCTGGCGATCTACGGCCACAGAGGATGCAGACCCAAGGCCCTCATGGAGGACATGCTGCAGCTTAAGGAAGAGGACAACGACAACTTCCTTTTCCGATATATCTTCCTCAGCACTCTGCCACCACACATGAGAGGGACGCTGGTCAACATGCGATGCAACACCCAGCAGGATTTCCGCGCGCTGGCCTGAGAGGCACAGCGGCTCGTCAACGCCTGCGGGGAACAGATGGCCACGGCAGCATCCGCAGATCTCAGCGCGGAAGCCCAGAGCAGCAGAGAACCACAGACAACCGAGCAGAGCCCGTCCACCATGGCGGCAACACGACCAAGACGCAGCAGGCGGAACGACCTCTGCTATTACCACCACCGTTTCGCCGGGAGAGCGTACAAATGCGTGCCCCCCTGCAAATTCAAAAGCTCAGGAAACGCCAAAGCCGAGAGGCCGTTAACAGACGCGGCTCTCTGCGAGAAAAATAAACTACTGTATGTGACTGACGGACACACCGGGAGACAATTCCTGATCGACACCGGAGCTCAGCTGAGTTTTATCACCCCTTCCCACGCAGACCGGGCCATGGGTCCCCGGGGAAATGGAGCGATGGCCGCCAACGGCTCGATCATCGACACCTTCGGTGAAAGGAACCTGCATCTTTGCATCCACGGCCGCAACTATAGATGGACATTTATTGTAGCGGCGGTGAGCTTTAACATGTTGGGCGCTGATTTTTTGTGTGCACATGGGTTGTTAGTCGATCTAGCAAATAGACGCTTGGTTAATGCACTGTCATTTTCTTCTATCCCCTGCTCAGCTCGAGTTTCTCCACCACCCATGCAGGCCAACGTCACAACAGCAGGAGGTAAGTTTGACCAACTCCTCACCCAATTTCCAGCGCTCACAGTTCCAAAATTTTCAGCAACAGTAGCGAAACACGGGGTTGAACACTTCATTCCCAC
Source organism: Pholidichthys leucotaenia (assembly GCA_020510985.1). Classification (NCBI taxonomy): domain Eukaryota; kingdom Metazoa; phylum Chordata; class Actinopteri; order Cichliformes; family Pholidichthyidae; genus Pholidichthys; species Pholidichthys leucotaenia. Next base: position 200,811,269 of record CM035840.1, read on the forward strand.
AACGGGCCCACCCGTATTCGCCAAAGCTCGGCGCTTAGACGCGACCAAGCTCGCCATAGCACGGGACGAATTTACCACCTTTGAAAAATTAGGCATTATCAGACGCTCGAAAAGCCCCTGGGCATCGCCACTACACATGGTCCCGAAAACCGACGGTTCTTGGAGACCGTGCGGCGATTACCGCAGATTAAACAATGCGACAGCGCATGACCGCTACCCAATTCCTCACATCCAAGATTTTTCACTACATCTGGCGGGTGCGTGCATTTTTTCTAAAATAGACCTGGTCCGCGGCTATCACCAAGTCCCCGTTCGAGCGGAAGACATTCCTAAAACAGCTGTAATAACCCCCTTCGGTCTTTTTGAATTTTTGCGGATGCCGTTTGGCCTCAAAGGCGCTGCTCAAACCTTTCAGCGGATGATGGACGCGGTATTACGCGATCTCCCTTTCATGTTCGTCTACCTCGACGATATGCTGGTAGCCAGCTCGTCGGAGGAAGAACACGAACAACACCTCACTATGGTTTTTCAGAGACTAGAAGAGCACGGGTTAATAATCAATCCAGCCAAATGCAAATTCAGCGTGTCACAAATTGATTTATTGGGACACAGAGTTTCACCGAAGGGGGCAGTCCCATTGCCAGACAAAGTTTGCGCAGTAAAAAATTTTCCACGACCACAAACAGTCAAATCGCTGCAAGAATTTTTGGGAATGGTTAATTTTTACAACCGTTTCCTCCCCCGCGCAGCTCAACTCATGCAGCCTCTGTATGTCGCGCTCAGAAAACAAAAACCTTCCAACGCGGTCGAATGGACCCCGGAGCGCGAACGCGCCTTCGCGGAAGTAAAAAGTGCTCTAGCGAACGCCACGTTGTTGGTTCACCCTGATCCCTCGGCCCGCATTGCGCTAACCACAGACGCTTCAGACCTGGCCATAGGGGCAGTTATGGAACAACACGTTGGCGGAACCTGGCAACCTTTAGCATTTTTTAGCAAATCGTTAAACCAAACTGAGCGTAAATACAGCACTTTTGACAGGGAGCTGCTAGCGCTTCATTTATCCATCCGCCACTTCCAGTTCTGGTTAGAAGGGCGGCGTTTCACGGCTTTTGTAGACCACAAACCGCTCACCTTTGCGATGGCTAAAATTTCAGAACCATGGTCAGGCAGGCAACAAAGACAGCTAGCTGCAATTTCAGAGTTCACCACAGACATTCGACATGTGGCAGGCAAACTTAACGTGTCTCGCACTGTGACATCGCCAGAGCACGAGGAGACAGATTATACTACCTCAGCCGCAGAACTCTTCGCGAACGCGGACATGTACGCGGCCCCAATTCACGTAGGGATAGATTACGCAGCCATGGCAGAGGAGCAAAGCAGCGACGCGGACGTGCGCGCGCTCCTGTCTGGACCAACAGGGTTAAGGCTGGAGGAAAGGGGTTTACGCGACGGTGTGCCCCCCCTAATATGCGACATCTCAACCGGCCGACCTCGCCCGGTAGTCCCAGCTGCATGGCGCCGCCGTATTTTCGACTCAATTCACTCCCTCGTGCACCCAGGTGTGCGCGCCTCGGTTAAAATGGTCGCCGAAAAGTTTGTGTGGCCCGGCCTGCGCAAAAATGTAAAGGAATGGGCAAAAACTTGCATGTCTTGTCAGCGCGCCAAATTACACAAGCACACAAAAGCCCCTCTAGAGCCTTTTCCAATCCCAGCTAGAAGGTTCGACCACGTTCATGTCGACCTCGTGGGACCACTACCTTCCTGTCAAGGTTTCACACACCTGTTAACAATGATAGACCGTACTACGCGCTGGCCTGAGGCGGTCCCTCTGGCGTCAACCACAGCGGCGGAAGTCACTCGCGTTTTTTTTGACAAACTGGGTGGGACGTTTCGGCGTCCCATCGGACATCACGTCCAATAGGGGGCCTCAATTTGTCTCAGAGCTTTGGTCAGCTATGGCCAGCAGCTTAGGGGCGACAATTCACCGCACCACCGCTTATCACCCTCAGGCTAATGGGTTATGCGAGTGCTTTCACAGATCTTTAAAGGCCGCCCTCAGAGCCTCACTAATGGATACAAATTGGGTAAATAAACTTCCCTGGGTTTTATTGGGGTTGCGTGCTGCGCCTAAACAGGATCTAGACGCCTCCCCAGCAGAATTAGTTTTTGCACAACCTCTCAGACTCCCAGGTGAGTTTTTACCAGAGAACCCAGAGCCTGGGCATCTTCCAACCCTGAGACCTTTAGGCAGCAACGGACCGGACACTCTCCCCGGACCGGCACATCACTCTTTTCCACAGGTTTTTTGTCCCCCAAGCTTTAAAAAAACGCCGAATTCGTTTTTGTTAGGCATGATGCTTCAAAATCAACCCTCCGTCCACCATACGATGGACCATTCAGAGTGCTGGAACCTGGTGATAAGCATTTTGTGCTTGATTTAGGGGACAGAAAAGAAACAGTCAGCATTGACAGACTTAAACCTGCTTTCTTGTTGAGAGACGAACCTGCACGGGTGGCGAGAGCACCTCGGCGGGGTAGACCCCCCAAGAAAAAAGACTTAACCCCCCTGCAGGGAACAAATAACCACTCTCCTCCCCAAGCTGCAGATTCCTTACAGGAAGGTCCCGCCATGACGCCCAAGTGGACCCACAGCAGATTCGGGAGAAGATTAAAACCCAGACGGCACAGGGACTGATACAAATTAACCAAAAGTTGTTAACTATTTTATCAGATTGTGCTGTGACAGTTTTAAGACTGATTTGTGATATTACTACGCTGTTATGGTTACCACTGAATTCTCTACAGGAGCATGGCTGCTGGAAAAGTTTCTTCCTTGTCAAGAGGTTTAACAGTATAGTATGTCATAGAAATTATCTTAAACTGTGGACTTACTTTGATTGTCCTTTTCTTAGTCGTTTGGGGGGGGGCTGTGGTTTATATTAATCATATATCCCTTAACCTACATATGTATAAGCATATTAGAATGTTTGGTGATTACATATGTGCAACGACCTCACGCCTCAGAACAGGACAAGAGGTCTCAACCGCCAGCGAAGATCAAAGAGCATCCGAGGCGCAGAGGTGGAGACCAGATCGATCGCCCTGACTTCCCAGGGCCAGGTGGAGGAGACAGAGGACAATGGAGGAGATCGATCACCCTGACCACCCGGGGTCAGGTGGAGGAGTCAGAAGACAAAGGAGGGGGGATTAAGCTAATGCGGGATGTCAGCTTTGATATGCAATGTCTTTTGTTATGTGTAGGTATTAGTATGTAGGTCTGAATGTGTTCGACCTCTTATTCTGCTTCTGCACTGAGATGAGACTTGTTAGAGGAGCGAAGCTGATAATAAACTTTGGTTTATAAATCACATCGCCTCGTTATTCCAAGCTCTTCTACAATAAGGCCATTTCTAAAGCTTTGGGATTCCAGCGAACCACAGTGAGAGCCATTATTCACAAATAGCGAAAACATGGAACAGCAGTGAACCTTTCCAGGAGTGGCCGGCTAACCAAAATTACCCCAAGAGTGCAGCGATGACCCATCCAACATCCAAAGAACTGCAGGCCTCATGTGCCTCAGTTAAGGTCAGTGTTCATGACTCCACCATAAGAAAGGGACTGGACAAAAATGGCCTGCACAGCAGAGTTCCAAGATGAAAACCACTGTTGAGCAAAAACAACATAAAGGCTCGTCTCAGTTTTGCCAGAAAACATCTTGATGATCCCCAAGACTTTTGGGAAAATACTCTGTGGACTGATGAGACAAAAGTTGAACTTTTTGGAAGGTGTGTGTCCCATTACATCCGGCGTAAAAGTAACACAGCACTTCAGAAAAGGAACATCATACAAACAGTAAAATATGGTGATGGTATTGTGATTGTCTGGGGCTGTTTTGCTGCTTCAGGACTGGGAAGACTTGCTGTGGTAAATGGAACCATGAATTCTGCTGTCTACCAAAATATCCTGAAGGAGAATGTCCGGCCATTTGTTCATGACTTCAAGCTGAGGCGCACTTAGGTTCTGCAGCAGGACAACGATCCAAAACACACCATCAAGTCCACCTCTGAATGGCTTAAGAAAAACAAAATGAAGACTTTGGAGTGTCTAGTCAACATCCTCACCTGAATCTGGTTGAGATGCTGTGGCATGACCTTAAAAAGGTAGTTCATACTCAAAAAACCTCCAGTGTGGCTGAATTACAACAATTCTACCAAGATAAGTGTGCCAAAATTCCTCCACAGCGATGTAAAAGACTCATTGCCAGTTATTACAAATGCTTGATTGCAGTTGTTGCTGCTAAGGGTGGCCCAACCAGTTATTAGTTTTGGGGGCAATCACTTTTTCAAACAGGGCCATGTAGATTTGGATTTTTCTGTAATTTTCCAGTTTGGGGTCAATAAAGTACATCTATCTATCTAATATTTAAATTTGTTTGATGATCTGGAATATTTAAGTGTGACAAACATACAAAAAAATGAGAAATCAGGAAGGGGGCAAACACTTTTTCACACCACTGTACATTCATATGGTTAACCTATAGACATTGAAACACAATATTACCATGCAGTGCTGTGCTGACCAACTCCCCTCGGGCCACTCTCTCATTCCACTGACAAACTGAACAGCCACCACGAGCATATACCAATGTCTACTGAGAGAGGGCGACCTTGAGTCAGTGAACTATGCAGTTGCCTATAACTGGAAACATGACAATGGCAAGTGGAATTATCTGTTACATGGACACTGTTACACATTCAGATGTTTCTCTCAGGGCAGGGACAGTCCTGGCTTTTATGATTCCCTGGGTGGACTGCCTCTCTGGCAACCCCCCCCCCCCCCTTACCTTTTACCCCCCCCCCGCCACACACACACACACACACAAACACACACACACACACACACACACACACACATGCTTTTTTTTTTTTTACTTTTTATTTCTCACTTAAATGTCCAAATGTTCAATTTTCTCAACAATTAGTGAAGTTTTTCTTGCAAGTTTTTCCTGGCAAGTTTATTACTTAAAAAAAAAAAAAAAAACTTTTGCCATGTTTCACCTTTTTTTTCTCATATTTTCATGATTTTCTTGTACATTTGCACCAATCCTCTCACTGACCCTGTTTACATGGTCACAAGTAAACTGATTACTGATGTAAACCGATAAAGGTAATAAACGGCTTGTGGTGTTTACATGCACTGAGTAAATGGCTTATTGGGCAAATAAACTAAATCTAGTTCTCATAAACCAATAATGTCCTTTAACTGATAAAGGTAATTAGATTACTCTGTTTACATGACAGTTTGAATAATCAGGTAACTCTAGAAAGCTGATTATAATCGGTTTACTCGTGACCATGTAAACGGGGTCATTGATAGGTGCATCTCAATAAATTAGAATGGCATCAGAAAGTTGATTTATTTCAGTAATTCAATCCATCCATCCATCTTCTTCCGCTTTATCCTTTTTTTCAGGTTGCGGGGGTGGGGGTGGGGCTAGAGCCTATCCCAGCATCTTTGGGCGAGAGGCAGGGTACACCCTGGACAGATCGCCAGTCCATCGCAGGGCCAACACAGAGAGACAGACAGATTCACTCTCACAGTCAGACCTAAGGACTTCAATTTAAAAAAAAAAAATAAAACTTCTATATTAAATAGATTCATTACACACAGAGTGATATATTTCAAGTTTTTTTTTAAGGACAATGCAGGTTGATGAACACTGATATCATTCAATGTAAATTTGCCAGATTGTAGCCAGTGACTAATTTCCATCTGTTGTCCATGGATTACAATATTTCAAGTGTTTATTTCTTGTAATTTTGATGGTTATGGCTTACAGCTAATGAAAATACCAAATTCAATTTCTCAAACAAAAAAAAATTGCATAAAAATAATTTTAAAAAATAGGGTTTTTTTTGGGGGGGGCACTATGGAGCACAGTAGGAAATAGATGCGTTTTGGTGCAGCTCTGAGAAGATATGATTTAAAATAACTCGCTACTTGATTAGCTTCGCTCATACAGGGTCCTGGACACTTCACAACCTTTATACAACTCTTCAGCGCAACCTATTCCATCTACCCAGACATAAAATGTTGAATTCCCGAGTTAAACAAGAATCCTTGAGAGGAGGCCACAAAGCACCGCAACCTGCTGAGCCAGCCACACCTGCACCTGCTCCACAGAGTCCATCTCATTCCGGCAAAACCACCCTAGACACTATGCTGTTTCATGTATGTCATTTAAGAATGGCATATGTGGTAAAATTGATGCCCTGTCTACGAACCTGCATTCTGAAGTAACATCTGTGGGACAAGAACTGAAGAATTCAGTTGAACCACTCGAATGCAGACTCGAGGCACATAAGTCGCTAGTGGGAGAACTGGAGCGAGCGACGACAGACAACAATGGTAAGTAAGCTAGAAGCTACAGTTAGCATGCAAACAACACAAGTCAAGCGCTTGGATGAACGGTGCGGATCTGGAGGCCAGATCCCAAAGAAATAATATACGTGTGCTTGGTGTACCGGAGGGACTGGAGGGACCCTGACTAACTAACTTTGTTGCCCAACTACTTCAGGATTTGCTTGGCTTGGAGGAGAAATCTTTACTTGACTGTGTACACCAGAGCCTGTGGGAAAAGCCCAAAGATAGAGGCACACCTCATCCTCTTATTGCAAGAGTACATTATTTTCACGTCTGAAACCTATTGTTGCAGCAGACCACGGGAAACTCCCCTCTCTTGTACAAAGGCAAGAGAATTTCCATATTTCCTGACTACACTTCTGTCACCAAGAAGTGGGCCTCGTTCCTCACTGTGAAACGGACTCTTCGCTCTTACCCAGAGCTGAAATTTGGTCTCCTCTACCCGGCAATATTGAGAGTCACTATACCAGATGGAACAACACACAGGTTTGATGATCCTGTGACTGCCATTGAGTTCATAAACAAAATCCCTCAGGGAGTAACTTTTTGAACAAACTTATCTTACTCTTTGGAATGACTGAATAAGAGAATCTGTACTAAAGAGTTGTCCCCCCCCCCCAGTTCCATATTATAGGACCATTTGTACAGGTGCCTTAACCAGTCCTACTGACTGTGATTTTTTTTTTCTCTTTCTGTATTGTTTATATATTTTATTGTTAAGTTTTTCCTTAATGGTTACATAATTACCCAACCTTCACAGTAGGTTACTTTAGGGTGTCTTATTTAGGCTTTTTATCTGAGAGTATATGTTTGGGGTTTTGTTTTTTTTTTTTGGACTTATTTTGTACCCGTAGGTAGATTTGTTATGAATGTTTGGGTTTGAATGTTTTGTTTTTTTCATGCATTGACTTATATGCTTATATACAGCTATACATTTTTTTTCCTTCTTCCTCCCTAAAAATTTTTTTAAAAGCCACATGTTAACAATCTTGTAAGCAAATGAATGACACCCTCAGGTGCCTTATCCAATTCATCTGATTGCACTTTTTTCTCTGCTTTTATTTATGCATATAATTATTATGTACACAATAGCTAAGTGTAAATTAGTTATAGGCACTGGGTAAAATGACACTGCATTTATAGGGTCATATTAACCTTGAGCAGCTGTAGTTAGGCGCTTTTTTGGTAATTTTTTAGACTATCATGAAGATTCCTGGATTTTGAGAGTTTTGAGTTTTTTTGCATGCATCTTGTTTGCGGAGATGCTAGTGCAGGGATCGGTGGGGGGATTGTATTTTTTTTTTCTTTCAGTTTCTTTGGTCTGGGGGTTCTGTTCTGTTTTGTTCTGTTAGTGTTTGTATTATGCCTGCCTGCCCAAGTCATATCTACTCTGATCTCCTTTGCATTAGACCCATATGGTCCAGTTTGAATTGAACCAACACCAGTAAAGGTCTTAACTCCCCAATAAAACACAGTAAGTTCCTACATCACCTTCAGCAACTAAAAGCTCACATAGTTTACCTACAAGAAACCAGTGGTGGACCCTCAGGGCCAGCAAAGCCTTCTCTGCTGGCCTAAACACTATCAGAATTACATTTATAACCTTTACAACTTGTTCTATGAGGATGTATTAAATTATTCCAAACAATCTATTCTGTTCATTTTGTAGCGTGTAAAAAGAAAAATTCACTATATAAAGTTTTTCTAAAGAGAAGGACAAAAGAAGCAGAGCAGAGGTATAAAACATACAAAAATAAGTTAATATATATGATGAGATGTAGTAAAAGAGACTATTACAGTAAAGAACTGGAGAAAAACAGAGATAACATGAAAAATGCGGTGGCACAGTGGTTAGCACTGCACCAGCACAGCAACTCACCCTTGGCCATGGGATCCCTGGTTTGATCCCAGCCCCTGACCAACAGTGATCTGTGTGGAGTTTGCATGTTCTCCCCGTATCAGCATGGGTTTACTCGGTGATTTCTCCAGTTTCCTCCCATAGGCCAAAAACATGCAGGTTAGGTTAATTGGAAACTCTAAAGTGGCCCTAGGTGTGAATGTGTGTGTGAATGGTTAAGGGATAGCGCCGTACCGTGGCCGCTTCATCCATCCAGGTGGATGCCCTCAATTTCCCCTCTGGGGATCAATAAAGTATACAAAATCAAAAAAAATCAAAATCAAAATCAATATTCTTGGAAATAAAAACAGAAATACAAGCTACCCAACCAATCTTTCCAAAAAAAAAAAAAAAAAGACTCAGAGTGTGAAAGCAGTCTCACCTGCAGATGAATTTAATAATTTTTTTGTTAACATTGGTCCTAATTTGGCTCGAGAAATACCCATTACGGCACCTACAGGTGACACAATAAGCAAAAACATTGCTATAAAAGACTCCATTTTCATAAAGAACACAGATGAGAGAGAGGTCATTGAAATTGTTAAATCGTTTAAAAGTAAAACATCTACAGATTGTGATGGTATTGACATGCTTTTAGTCAAAACTATCATTGAATGCTTAGTGAAGCCACTGACGTATATCTGTACCTTGTTTCTCCAAAGAGGTATATTTCCCAATGCAATGATAATAGACAAAGTAATTCTGATATACAAGATGGGCGACAGAGAGGAATTTTCAAACTATAGGCCTATTTCACTATTGCCGCAATTTTCTAAGATACTCGAAAAAATATTCTGTGAGAGAATTGACAACTTTATAATGAAAAAAAAAATTATTGTGTGAGCAGCAATATGGGTTCAGACACAAGAGGACAACTGCATTTGCTCTAATGGAATTTATAGAAAAAATATCAACTGCTGTAGAAAATAAAGAGTATTCAGTTGGGGTATTCCTGGATCTTAAAAAAAGCATTTGATACAGTGGGTCATAAATTATTGTTAAAGAAACTACAAAATTATGGTATTAGCGGGGTAGCACTGTCCTGGTTATGTAGTTACTTAAAGAACAGATATCAGTATGTATGTGTTGGTAGCAAAAATTCGCAGTTACTGAAGGTTACTTGTGGAGTCCCACAGGGTTCAGTTTTGGGGCCATTGTTATTCAATCTGTATATAAATGATATATGTAAAGTTTCGGAAAAAATGGATTTAATATTGTTTGCAGATGACACTAATTTATTATGCAGTGGAAGCAATTTGGAACAATTTTTGGATACACTCGTAAAGGAATTAAGAAAGTTTAAACTGTGGTTTGATTCAAACAAATTAACGCTCAATTTAAGTAATACAAAATTTATAACTTTTAACAACCATCACAACAACTCAGTATCTAAACTTAGTGTAAATGGTGTAGAGATTGAAAGGGTATCCAAAATTTAAATTCCTTGGAGTAACAATTGATAACAAATTGTGTTGGAAGTCACATATTAATTATATTAAAGGTAAAATATCCAAATCAATCGCAATACTACACAGAGTGAAATATTTGCTGAATGAACCCACACTTTATACTTTGTATCATTCAGTAATACTCCCATACATGACATATTGTACTGAAGTATGGGGAAATACATACATGTATAAAACAAACATATATCCAGTCTTTATGCTTCAGAAGAGAGCTATTAGAATAATAAACAAAGCTGCTTACAGGGAACCAACAAACCCACTTTTTCTTAACCCTCAAGCGACCAAGCTATTTTACGGACTGAAATGACCAAGTGGGGTCATTTATGACCCCATTGTGCTCTGTACAGGGATCCTTATTATAAATGGCTGGTTGGAGGTTTATCATACCAAAACTACTCCCTGTATTTAAGACTGGTATTTTATAATGATCTCATGTAAAATGTGTTTGCTAATAATAGTTTTATTGCAAGAAATAACCAAAACGCAGACTGTAAGAACAACATTACATTTATTTAGACAGTCCTTGTCAGTTCACTCTTGGAACATCATCATCATCATCATAGTCATCATAGTCATCTTATTTCCGGTTCCGGCTCTGCCGGACCGGCGGCGCCACACGAGTCGGCTGCCTGTTGCAACAGCCTTTTTTTTATCTTCCTTCTTCTTTCTACACCTTTCACTCTGTATATATATCACGGACGCACGGATCGCCCCGGGGGTCTCCCGGGTCGGCGGACGGAGCCACGGTTTGCAGCGGGAGACGTTACAGCGGGGAGGAGCTAGTGCTAGCTAGCACTTGGCCGCCGCCCGGTGCTAATGGGAAACTCGACATACCGGGAGCTGTAGCGAAAACGAAGCGGGTGCCGGGCTGGAGTTTAGGCGGCGTGAAAGAAATATAAGACAGAATAATAAAGAGCGATGGCAAGAACCAAGCAGACCGCCCGTAAAATCTACTGGAGGAAGAAGCCCCCCAGGAGACAGCTAGCCACCAGGGCTGCTCGGAGAGGCGCTCTGGCCACCGGCAGAGTGAAGAGGCCTCGCCGTCACAGGTCCGTGGCTCTGAGAGAGATCCGTCGCTACCAGAAATCCACGGAGCTGCTCATCCGTAAGCTGCCCGTCCAGCGCCTGGTGAGGGAGATCGCTCAGGACTTCAAGACCGTCCTGCGTTTCCTGAGTTTCGCCGTCATGGCTCTGCAGGAGACCAGCGAGACCCACCTGGTGGTCTCTTCTTCGCTAAGGGGGTCACCATCATGCCCAAAGACTTTCAGCTGGCCCGCTGCATCCGCGGAGAGAGAGCTTAGACTTTCTGCTGCACATCCACCAGCCATAATGCTCTGCACTGTGTGTCTATATATATACATTTATAGTAATATGGACATATGTTTGCTAGATGTTGTTTTTTCTTGCCTTCTGATTGTTGCTCTGAGTGTTGCTATCCCTATGCTGTTGCAATCCTGGAATTTCCCCATTGTGGGACTAATAAAGGCTTATCTTATCTTATCTTATCTTATATCATTATCACGATGATGATGATACCTATTATTGTAGTTACGATGATGATCATGATACCTATTATGGCATTTTGCGTAATGGCGGTTTTCTTGTGGATGGTGATCCGGATCTACTTACAGTAGCTGTGTGGCCTAGGGTCAGAGAAAAGGAGATAGGCGCCGCCCATATACACCTTCAGGTGTGAAGGGATTAACTAACTAACTATTAGAAGTGGAACATTTGAATAAAATTTATAAAACCAATGTTTAAAAACCAGTGCTTCTCTTCAGGGTCATAAATGACCCCACAAGAGTTTGCGATGTCTACGCCACACCAATTGGTTGATCCCTGCAAAAAACTATGAAAGTGTGTAGGATTAGTAGACTGACAAATTCATGCTAGGAAAGAAAATTTGGATAAAAAATAAAGAGACGGCACATTAAATTATATGGCTGGGGTCGTAAATGACCCCACTCGGTTGCTTGAGGGTTAAATTAAAAGCTCTCAAGTTGAAAGGTCTGGTTGACTTTAAAACTGCAGTAATAATGTTTAAAGTGAAGAATCTAACACTGCCCGCAAATATCCAAAAGCTGTTCCAAATAAGGGAGAAACAATATCATTTCAGAGAAACATGTATATTTCAAAAACCTTCAGTGAGAACTACCACCAAGCAACACTGTGTTTCAGTGCAAGGAGTCAGACTGTGGAACGCTTTTGGACCTGAATTAAAATCATGTACAACGCTTGGACAATTTAAAAGGAACTCCGATTATATTGGCATGTTAGCGCTATATGCTTTATTTTGATGTTAGTAACATGACTATAATATAATTTTACAATTATTATTATTATTATTATAATTTTAAACGGCTGCAACCATTCTACGTCACTACCCAGAATGCATTGTGACGTAAGCAAAAATGGCAATTTACATCGTAATAAAGTTTTTTAAAAATATATAAAACTGGGAATTATTTTCAAAAAAATTATATTATAGTTATGTTACTAACATCAAAATAAAGCATATACTGTAGAGCTAACATGCCAATATAATTGGAGTTCCTTTTAAACAAAAACTAAAGGAAGAAATACTCCAAACAACATGTAAAATCACATAAGAATGATCATATCCAGTCTGTGTTGTGCTGTTGGTTAGTTTTGTTTTGTCACGTTTTAGTCTAGCTTTGTTTTGTTTTGTAATCACTTTTATTTTTATTTTTGAATTCTTAGATGGAACATGGGTGGGCAATATAAGTTGCGGCTTCAGCCACCATCCTTTTCAGATAACTTATGTTGAATTGCATAATCCAAGGAGTTAGTGTTTAATTCGACCTTGTTGGATTTTTTTCCCCTTTGATATATTGTTCTGTTCCTTTCTTTTAATCTAATCTATACAAAATAAATAAATAAATAAAATAAAGATTCAAGATTTCTCTTGGTTGCACTCCTTTCAGCAGTGTAATGCATGTTAGAGTTTTTTGTCCAATCATATTTCAGTCATCTGTGTTGCCAGGGTCAAGCAAATCTGCCTTGGGCCGTCAGGAATTAACGGTGTGGCTCTGTATGTTAAATTAACTGTTAAACTTATCCTGTTGCTTTAACCAATCAGATGAGAGCCATGAGAGCCTCTGCTGGAAGTAGACAGTTACACTGTAGCTTACTGTGGGAGCAGATGGTGAGAGGCTCAGGTTCAGAACGACGGCTATGGCCAGAAAGACAGTGCCCTTCTGTAGAGAGTGCAGTTCCTGCGGGTGAGTGTCTAGGGAGTGTTGGCATAGTGGAAGAGAGAAAGGAATCCACCGCCAAGGAGGAAGAGAGGGAGATTCCGCCACCACGGACTCCGCCTGTGCACAGGGGACTGGAAGACAAGGTGAGTAGAAAGTTGGAGCTTACGTGAGCAGCTGAAGGAATTCTTCGGTGACGGTGGAAGCAGGCTTGGGCTGAGACTACGACAGACTGTAGAGTTTGGTGATGAAGCTCATCTGTAGCGCAGTAAGACATCCCCGTGCTGCAGTCTCGGGCAGCGTGGTAGAAATAGGCCAGGCGTGATGAAGACCAGGTGTGCGCGCAGCTGGGAATAATGAGCAGAGCAGACCATAACAGTACTCCCCCTCTAACGAGTGCCCCTTGGCGGTCGTTCCAGCCTACCTGGGTGAGTCCAATGGAACTCCCTGATGAGATCTTTATCCAGCACGCAGGTGGGACATGCCCAGGACCTGGACTCCAGACCGTAGCCCTCCCAGTCCACCAGGTATTGCAGACCGCGGCCCCGGTGACGGACGTCCAGAATAGACGTCACACCCCACGCCGGGCTGCTGTCGATCATCCTGAGAGGAGGTGGAGACCTGGGAGGAGGACACAGGGGGCTGGAAGACACAGGCTTCACTTGGGAGACATGGAAAGTGGGACATATGCGGAGGGAGGGGGGGGGGGGGAGATCGAGCCGCACAGACACAGGGTTAATGATGCGGGAGATAACAAAGGGCCCAAATAATATGTTTTGCCATCTTCCTGCGCTCAGCCTTCAAACTGATATTCTTAGTAGATAACCAAACCTGCTGGCCCACCTGGTATGAAGGAGCTTGGGTCCTGTGGTGGTTAGCCACCAAGGAATTGCGTTCAGCTGTGCTGCGCAGCGCAGCCTGGGTTGCTCTCCACAGTTCCCGACAGCATCTCAGGTGCGCCCGGACCGATGGCACGGTGATGTCACCCTCTTCTTCAGGAAATAAGAGGGGAGAATACCCGAGAAAAGCCTGAAAAGGGGACATACCTATGACTGTAGAAACCGTTGAGTTGTGGGCGTACTCAATCCATGGCAGATATGAGATCCAGGAGGGTGAGTTGGTTGATGCCACGCACCGCCTCCAACTCCTGGTTGGTCCGTACACACTGGCCATTCGATTGAGGATGGTAACCGGATGACAAGCTCACCGTGGCCCCAAGGGCGTTACAAAATGACCTCCACACCTGAGAGATAAACTGGGGCCCCCGACCGGAGACGATGTCCAGGGGGATCCCATGCAGTCTCACCACATGTAGAACAAACACGTCCGCTGTTTCCTTGGCCGTAGGCAGACCCGGAAGGGGAACAAAATGGGCCGCCTTGGAGAACCTGTCCACTATGGTGAGTACAACGGTGTGGCTGTTGGAAGGAGGGAGGCCAGTGACGAAATCCAATGCCACATGGGACCAGCGCCTGCCCGGAACCGGGAGAGGATGGAGCAACCCAGCTGGAGAGGATGATGGGGACTTGCCGGTGGCACATTGGGGATAAGCACAGATGTACTCCCCAACGTCCTTTTGAAGAGAGGGCCACCAGAACGAACATTACAGAAGCTCCTCCGTGCGCCGTCTTCCTGGGTGGCAGGCAAACTTAGAGGAGTGGGCCCAGTGAATAACATCACCCCGGACGGCCAATGGGACAAACATCTTACCCGCTGGCCTCCCGCCCGGGTCCATTTCAGTCATCCGGACCTTCTACTTAATCCCCCACGAAAGGGTGCCCACGACACAGGAGGCAGGAGGACGGGATGATCCTCAGGGTCAATGGCATCTGTGGCGAATTGCCTGGAGAGGGTGTCCGGCTTGGCGTTTTGGGATCCGGGATGGTACGTGATGGTAAAGTCAAAACGTCCAAAAAACAAGAACCAGCAGGCCTGGCGAGCATTCAATCGCTTGGCCGTCCGAAGGTACTCCAACTTCCTGTGGTCTGTCCAATCCACAAACGGCTGCGAGGACCCCTCAGCCAATGGCGCCACTCCTCCAGCACCAGTTTAACAGCCAGAAGCTCCCTGTCACGATACTATAATTGTGCTCCACAGGGGACAGCCGCCGGGAGACGAAGGCACACAGTCGGACCTTATCATCCGCCAGGGAGTGCTGGGATAGGACGGCACCCACTCCAGAATCCGAGGCGTCCACCTCCACTAGACACTGAAGATTAGGATCCACCTGCACCAGGATGGGAGACTTGGAGAACTGCCTCTTGAGGTCCACAAAGGCCGTAGCCACCTCCTCAGTCCACTGGAAGGGTACCTTGGTCGACGTGAGGCGTGTCAGGGGAAGGGCCAGGCCGCTGTAGTTCCTGATGAACTGGCGGTAGAAGTTAGCAAACCCCAGGACCTGCTGGAGCTACTTCCTGGAGGACGGGGTCGGGCCACTCCACCACCGCCTTAATTTTGCCAGGATCTGGGAGAATCTCCTTATGCGAGATGATAAACCCCAAAAAGGATGTTTCGGGGGCATGGAATTTGCATTTTTCAGCCTTGACATATAGTTGGTTCTCCAACAGCCGCTGCAGCACTCGCCTCACATGCACCTGGTGGTCCTCTAGAGATCGGGAGAAGATTAAAATGTCATCCAAGTAGACAAATACGAAAACACCCAGGAAGTCTCTCAGCACATCATTAATAAGCCGCTGGAATACAGCAGGTGCATTGGTTAGACCGAAGGGCATCACCAAATATTCAAAATGACCACTAGGGGTCTGAAAACCTGTCTTCCACTCATCTCCTTCGCGGATCCGCACCAGATGGTAGGCGTTGCGCAGATCCAGCTTGGTGAACCAGGACGCCCCCTGGAGAGAGTCAAAGGCAGTGTTAAGCAAGGGAAGAGTGTATTTATCCTTGATGGTGATGTTGTTCAATTCCCTGAAATCAATGCACGGTCTCAAAGAGCCATCCTTCTTGCCAACAACAACCCCCCCCCCGCCCCCACCACCGAAGAGGTGGGGGCGGATAATATAAGGATTATGACAGAACTCAGAGATTCCTTGATATAGGCCTCCATAGCTGCCTGCTCCGGCGGAGAAAGGCTGTACAGCTGGCTAGATGGAAGCGGAGCTCCCGGGCGGAGGTTTATGGCACAATCATATGGCCGGTGGGGGGAAAGGGATAGGGCCTGGGTCTTGCTAAAGACGGCTCCAAGGTCATGATATTCACTCTAGACAGGTCGGGGGGCAGGGTGGTGGGAGCTCCCAACGGCATGGACGGCGAGCAAGTGGCTGATTGGAGACAGGCGCTGAGGCAAAATGAACTCCATGACTTAATATTACTGAGCGCCAATCAATAGTGGGATTATGGAGGCGTAACCAGGGAAAATCAAGGATGACTGGGGACAATGAAATCGGCAACACGAAGAACTGTAACTCCTCCCGATGATTACCTGAGACAATGACGGACACTGGGACAGTTTGCTAGGACACCATGGCCATGGGGGCCTTAGACAGTGCGATCAGCTGTAGCAGAGACTTAAGGGGGAAACAGCGAAGCCCCAAACGGGTTGCCAGGTCCCTAGAAATAAAACTTTGCTCTGCCCCTGAGTCGATTAAAGCCCGTGTGGGAATTTCAGTATGTTTATGTAAGAACTGGATGGGAAGAAGGAGTCTAGATAGGGGGTTAGGCTGAGGTGTGTCCATGAGTCCCCCTACTGTGATGCACGGACTCCTCACTCCCGCAATAGAGGCACAACCCTAACTCACGGCAGCACTGTTTTTCGGCCAAAGTCAACTTAGACTGTCCCACTACTATAGGTTCTGGGGTCACAGAGGAGTCAGAAGGTGGAAGGGCCAATAGGGAGGTTAGAGGGGCGTGATGGTACTGGGTCCCTGAGTGACCATAGGATTTACGTTCCGCCGCCTGTTCCCTCAGCCTATTATCTGGACTAATGGCTAAGGAAATTAGCTCATATAGCTTAGTTGGCTTCTCTAGGGGAGCTAGCTCATCCCGAAGGCTAGGGCTAAGGCTCCTAATGAAAATGCTACAGAGGGAAGTGTCCTCCCCGTCCTCAAGTTTAGCAACAGAGAGGTAAGCACACTGTCTCGGTCTGAATGGTCAAACACCTCATTAAACTCTCCGATAAACTGGCCATAAGTCAGGCTAGCTAGCCCTAGCCATCACCACGTAAGATTATGCTAGCGCTCTTCCCTCCAACAAGTTGATCACGTAGCCAAGCTTACTATGGTCAGAAGTGAAGTCCTCAGGAACCCGCTGGAAAACTACCTCGCACTGCATGACGAAACCCCTGGCCTCTCCTAGTTTGCCACTAAAGCGGTTGGGGGTAGGAACGGGAGTGAGCTGAGCCGGGGGCCCCTGTCTGAGTTGGTTAGCAGGTAAGCTAGCAGGAGTTGCTGGGAATAGGTAAGGCCTGGGGAAAAGACTGGGAGCTAGTTAATCTAATCGGTCAGTGACACGAGCTAATTGGGTTAAAATGGATTGCTGCTGATAAGCCAATTGATCTATTCGGATCTCCGTGTTGTTGACATGGCGCACCAAAGCGCTGTCAGCTGGGTCGTTCTGGCGGAGATGTACTGACATGGTTTAGTGACCCAGTGACAAAACACAGACTCCGAATAGATACAATTAGGTTTATCAACAACAAATGGTGTGTTGGTGTGTGTAAGTGCAGGCAGGAACTGCAGGGAACAGAGCGGGACACCGTACAGCCTGACAACCCTAGGAACACACAGAGAGGAATGGTTAATGAGAGCCTCTGCTGGAAGTAGACAGTTACACTGTAGCTTACTGTGGGAGCAGATGGTGAGAGGCTCAGGTTCAGCACGACGGCTACGGCCAGGAAGACAGTGCCCTTCTGTAGAGAGTGCAGCTCCTGCGGGTGAGTGTCTAGGGAGTGTTGGCATAGTGGAAGAGAGGAAGGAATCCGCCGCCAAGAAGGAAGAGAGGGAGATTCCGCCACCACGGACTCTGCCTGTGCACAGGGGACTGGAAGACAAGGTGAGTAGAAAGTTGGAGCTTACGTGAGCAGCTGAAGGAATTCTCCGGTGACAGTGGAAGCAGGCTTGGGCTGAGACTACGACAGACTGTAGAGTTTGGCGATGAAGCTCGTCTAGAGCACAGTGAGACATCTCCGTGCTGCAGGCTCGGGCAGCGCGGTAGAAATAGGCCAGGCATGATGAAGACCAGGTGTGCATACAGCTGGGAAAAATGAACAGAGCAGACCATGACACTTCTATTTACAGATGATGGAGGCCACTGTGCTCATTGGGACCTTCAAAGCAGCAGAAATTTTTCTGTACCCTTCCCCAGATTTCGGCCTCAAGACAAACCTGTCTCAGAGGTCTACAGACAGTTCCTTTGACTTCATACTTGGTTTGTGCTCTGACATGCACTGTCAACTGTGGGACCTTATACAGACAGGTATGTGCCTTTCCGAATCATGTCCAATCAACTGAATTTACCACAGGTGGACTCCAATTAAGCTGCAGAAACATCTCAAGGATGATCAGTGGAAACAAGATGCACCTGAGCTCAATTTTGAGCTTCATGGCAAAGACTGTGAATATTTATGTACATGTGATTTCTTAGTTTTTTATTTTTAATAAATTTGCAAAAATCTAAAAAAAACAACTTTTTTCACATTGTCATTATGGGGTATTGTGTGTACAATTTTGAGGAAAAAAATTAATTTAATCCCTTTTGG
This sequence comes from Pholidichthys leucotaenia, assembly GCA_020510985.1. Lineage (NCBI taxonomy): Eukaryota > Metazoa > Chordata > Actinopteri > Cichliformes > Pholidichthyidae > Pholidichthys > Pholidichthys leucotaenia. The sequence continues at coordinate 200,829,989 of CM035840.1, forward strand.
AATAAGGCTGTAACATAAAAAATGTGGAAAAAGTGAAGCGCTGTGAATACTTTACGGATGCACTGTCATAGCACTGTCATGCACTGTCATAGCTGTTTTTCCACCCACAATTGCTGACAGGAGAGAGGAAAATGATTTGGTCGCTGATATTTTAAAAAAATCAATTTTCCAGATGGACTTTTCAAGAAAAGCTGGTCATTGTGAAGAGAGCTCAGCCAAACCCAAATCTAGCAGGCCCGTCTAGGCCAGGGAAAGGACTTGTCCGTGTTATAATAAATAAATTGTGAAGATTAGATAGATATTGCACAAAGTGCTCTCACAGACACCACACCAGACACACACAAGCTCACACATACACATGCACACTGAGACACAAGTTGCACACACATACACACACACACACACACGCACACACACGGACACACACAAAAGCTCTAGTCTCTGTTTCCTGCTTCCATATATGGGCACAGGTTGCGTGGGCTAAACAACAGGATGTCATAAAGGACTAAAGAGGAGACACCTGGCCGGAGAGGAGCCATTAAAGAGAGGAGACATCTGGAGCCATTGGAATGCTGAGAGGAAGGATGTGGGAGCTATTTGTACCTGAGAAGACCGGTTTGGACAAGTTTGGACAATGGACATATATTGTTGGAGAGTTGCTGGGAAATGCCCATCAACTCAGAAGCTATATGTAGGAGGGGATTCTTTTGTTTGGGGTCTTGGACCATGTTGAGCTGCTGAGACCCACAGCCGTGTTTGATTACTTGCGTGATTCAATAAAAGTTCAGCTTAGAAATAGTATTTCTTCTGTGGTTATTGGTTAGTTAACTGAAAAGATTCTGCTAACTGTCCAAAATTAATTTTTACATCCGTCACTTCCATATTAGCAATGAGCGGTATCCTTGGATTACAGGCTGTATTCAATTCAGTTCAATTCAATTTTATTTATATAGGGCCATTTCACAACAACAGTCATCTCATAGCACTTTCAACTGTAGGGGAAACCCCCACAATTGCAGAAAGACCCCAGCAATCAGGCGATCCCCTGTGAGCAAGCGCTCGGCGACAGTGGAGAGGAAAAACTCCCTTTTAAAGGCGTCGGCAGGACGAAAATTCAATATCGCTAAATCATATCTTAAATTTTTGTGTGAGACGAGCTAATTTGAACCGCACATGTTTTGGTGTCAACAAATGTCGCATAAGGTGACAATGCGCTCTTTAAGTACGCTGTCCTTGAGAGCTGTCTGACTCATTCAAGCGATCAGCGGCTAAGATGGCCACTGACTGTGTGACGTAATTTCAGGGAGAGACAAGCACACGCTCGGCGGACATTGCTTGTTTAAGTTTTAAAATCGGCGATTACGGATATTTCTCGGAGTACTTGTGGATTACAAATAGATTATTTATTAAGATTAGGATTTCAGTAATCGAATTAATTATGGTTTGGCGTTGTGTTGTCTACGGGTGCGACGGTATATCAGAGGAGCATGCGGTGAGTGTTTATGAATTTCCCGTCCCTGGGAAAATCAGAACGGCATGGGTGAAATTCGTTCAGAAAACGCGAAAAAATTGGAATGATGTCGGTAAATCACTCAACAGTAGACATTTCGTTGACAGCGATTTCGAGAATAAGATGCAATTTGTGTCACGACTCGCGGCTCCAGCTGCGCGCACACCTGCGCCTCGTCAGCTGCCGACGCCAGCCACCTGCCCCTGCAAGTAAGCAACATTATCACCGATTATCCCTGTCTCGGTGTGGTGCCCGTTACCCTTGTCCTCTGCTTTTTTCCGGCTGAACGGCGCGCTGCTCTGCTGCCTATGCATCAACCAGTACAAAGATGCGAGCACTACATACGATCCCCCAGCTCCTGAGACACTGCAACCTAACACAAAAAACAGTTTCACACAATGAAACAGTGCATGTATTATATATATATAAAAATTATCCCATTGATTTTCATCATTTTTGGTGACATATCTCACACCTACAATTTATTTCAGACACAAAGGGCTGTGAATAAGTTATGATCAACAAAACACGGGTCCTCAGGGATGTGCGAAAGCTGAGTCCAGGGCAGCAAACTTCAAATGTGGAGGCTTTCCACAGTCTGATTATTCATTTTGCACCAAAGAGTGTACACTTCTCATTCCTTGGAATGTTGACAAGGTGAGGAGATGCAATATGTGACCAAAAATATGAAATGCAATTATAATAACTGACATGTTTCAGGACCCAAGAGACAGACACAGACACATACAAAATAGTTATTCTTTATTGTCAAATGTGAGAGTGTAGTGCAAGTGTGACGCTGGCTTTTAAGAGCCGCTGATTAACACCTGTTGTTCTGTGCGCAGCTGGAGCTGATGAGCGGGATGACGGCCCAGCGGCTGTCATGACAATAACAGTGCCAATTACATAGAGTTTCTGCTGATAGATCACTTATATGTCCAAAAATAAATCATTGTGATAATATTCTAATTACAGACTTTGTTTAGCTGCAATGCACTTTAATGAAAATGCAGGCCGCAAGCATTCAACTTTCACATTTCATAGCTTTTATCAAATTATGTTAATTTGGGTCAAATTTGTATTTCATACTGTAGTCAAATGGATGTCTAATTTTTATTGAATATATTTTTTTTCAGAATATGTGGATGATCTGATGAATACTCTGTTCAACAAAACCTTGGTTGATCCAACCCACTTATGGGAGCAGTGGCACTATGTACAAGCCAGAGTTCCCACCACATTGAGTGCCGAATTGAACCCGAATTTTATACCATAAAATGGTAGAAAAATTATTCAAATGTATATGACATGCGACTTTGATGAATGCTGAAATATTACAATTATAAAATTGACATGAACATTAATAAACTCAATATATGATTTTACAAAACTTTATTTAAATATCATTTTTCACAAATCCTAATCTTGGTAGGCAAAATCCCTTGTAGTGATCCGATGGGAATGTTTCTCTGATGAGGCTCACAGCACAGGCAGGCAATTTCACCCTCACTTCTTCCTGAGCTGACGTCACTGCTGCCTGCCCCTATCGACAGATGGCGGTACTGCAGCATCACTAAGTGAAAGATGGGCTATTACCAAATAAAGTCATTTATGGAGGCTGGTGACACATATTAAATCACGGGAATGGCCAGAATGGAATATTTTCATACAATCAGTTTATTGGTTCAATAAAAAAATGTCACCGTCCGAGGACTTTAACAGGAAGAAACCTCCAGCAGAACCAGGCTCAGGGAGGGGCAGTCATCTGCTGCAACTGGGTGGGGGGGGGGGGTAGAGAAGATGAGAAGAACAGACATGTAGAGAGCAAACAGCATGATGGGAATTCAATCTATGGGAGAGAACAAACAGATGTTAATGACCAGCAAAAAAAAAAAAAATTCATTGAGAGTGAAGAAAGAAGTGAAGCCCAGTGCATTATTGGAGGTCTGTCTAAACCAATTAGCAGCATAACTAAGGGAGGGTTCAGAGACACATGATCCCTCCCTAATTGTAGGCTATATCAAAAAGGAAGGTTTTAACCGTATTCTTAAAAACAGAGATCGAGTCTGACTCCCGAATCCAGATTGGCAGCTGGTTCCACAGGAGAGGAGCTTGATAACTGAAGGCTCTGCCTCCCATTGTACTTTTGGAGATTCTAGGTATTACAAGTGATCCAGCATTTTGGGATTGTAGTGCTCTGTTAGGAGAATAGGGTAGTATCTGATCTTTAAAATAAAAAGGGGCCTGATTGTGAAGAGCTTTGAAAGTGAGAAGAAGGATTTTAAACTTAATTCTGAACTCTATGGGAAGCCAATGAAGGGAGGTCAGAACCGGACAGGTATGATCTTTCTTTCTAGTACCTGTTAAAACTCTTGCTGCAGCATCTTCTGGTCAACGGAAGACTTTTTAAAGATGTTTTAGGACAACCTGATAATAAAGAGTTACCATAATCTAATCTAGAGCTAACAAAAGCATTGATCAGTTTCTCAGCATCACTCTGAGACAAAATGCTCCTAATCTTGGCAATATTATGCAAATGATATAAGGCAGTCTCAGAAACAAATTTAATATGTGAATTGAAAAACAGATCTTGGTCAAAAATAACTCCAAGGTTCCTCACAGAGCTGTTAAGAGTAAGAGTACTCTACTATTAAGAGCTCTGAGTAGTACTGCAAATTATCTTGCTGGGAATGCCTGTTGTTTGCAACTGATTGAGTAGATACTTGAAGCCAGACAGGGTTTGTAAACTTGAGCTGTCTTTCACACCATGACGATTTAGGCAGCGTTCACCAAACATATAAAAATTGGTCTAAAACGCTGGGATACGCAGAAACTTTCACTTTTGGCCGTATGCATCGCATATTCATAATGACTTGGACATATAATTAAGTAATAGTAACTTAATCCAACTAATGCTTAGAGTGTTGCCGACATTCACAACAGCAGTCTAACTTCTGCATAGCACAGTCATGCCAAACTGCTGTTGCCTCCTGATCCATGAATCCTAGGTGTGCAGAGATCATCTCTGTTAAACCCAGATGATTCTCCCCTCCAAACATCACGGTGGGGGGGGCGTGACCAACCTGTCAGAACTGTCAAATATGTCAGGTCAGTCGTGCCTAAAACAGCTGATGTGACTTGTCAGGAACATCAGATAACAGTTGTCACAACCTGGTTCAAAAGCACGCAAACTGATGGCAATAAAAAAGTTTATTTTCAATAAAGGGAAAAAAATAAAACCAAGATAATACATGGAGTGTGCTTTTGCTGGGAGGCGCAGCCAACAGCCAACAGCTGCGTCCTGTGCTTCAGGCGAACAGCTGATTGAATCCTCCTTCTCCGGTGTTCTGACATTTTGGCATATCTATCAGAGCAACACTGGACAGATGACTGTATAGGCTTCAGTTAAATGTATAAGACCCCGACAGGTCCCGTGTGTTTAGCTTTGTGTAGGTGTGTGCGCACACATATGCGCTTCAGGCAGAGAGTTTTGTATGGGTTTTTCCTGTGAACCAATGCTGCAAAAATGCCATTTGCTCCGCTAATGCAGGATGTATCAGCCATACACTGGATGTATTGGAAAATTTTCAGCATGCTGAAAATTTATTTTTTCAGAGGAGCTCGGAGAACAACGCCATATACCAGCGTGCTTCAGCGTGCTCTTAAGTAAGACAAAACTGAGCCATAACTGATTCATGTACCCCAGCGTATTCTCCAAATTTTTCATATGCCTAAATCATCTAGGTGTGACAGGGCCTTGACCAAGGCAGCAGCAAGACACCAAAGCACAGCCGCCATTTGGATAAGCAACAGTATTGTTAAACATTTTGGGAAACAAGAGTGGATCTGCAGCTCAATGAACAAGTGTGCAGGGAAATGGAGCTCTACAATGAAAAGTAAAGATTTTTTAAAACTATTAATTTTATAGTTAAAGTTATCTTTAACATGCTTTGTGTGGACAGCCCTATAGGATATTTTTATGGTGTTTGGTATGAATGGCACTTAAATCGGGTAGATCATCAGTGAAGGACTAGTTGTAAAATACACCGTCCACCACTGCAAGAAACACACCTGAAACCCTCCATAATTCTTAGAACAAAGTGCTGGATGGATTGGGACAGGATTATTATTCCCCATTTTATAAAAAATCCAGAGTGGTTGCCAATTCTGATTCATAAATCTCTCTTGTTTACATTGCACCAATGTGCTCTTATATCCTAATGGCAGATAATCATCACTGGTACACTGTGTGGTACTCCTGTTATCCTGATGAATGTGTACGCTCCCAACTGGGGATAAATGTAGATTTTTTTTTTAAAACATTTATTTCTAAGCTTCTGATATGTCCTCTCATTCCCTTATCTTAGGAGGGGACTTTAATTGCTGGTTAAACCCAGATCTGTTCACACACTCTGACAGGCAGCGAAAAGTAAGCTAGGAGCAGGAAGACAAAAGAAGAGGAAAACAGCAGCCTTGTGTGTAGCACAATGGAATGTACGCACTCTGTTGGACAGAACAACATCACAGCGCCCAGAAAGACAGACCGCACTTGTGGCCCTGGAAATGAACAGGTACAATGTAGACATAGCTGCACTTAGTGAAACAAGATTGCCTGGATATGACAGCTTGGAAGACCATTGGTACATCTTCTTTTGGAGTGGGAGATCAACTCAATAAAAGGAGAGAAGCAGGAGTGGGCTCTGCAGTTAGAAAGGAGACAGCAGCAATGCTTGATGAGGAACTGGTGCCAATCAGCGACAGGATAATGACTATGAGACTCCCACTACAGCGGAAGATGTATGCCACACTTATCAGTGTATATGCCCCAACAACGACCAACAAAGAGGAGGTGAAGGAAGAGTTCTACAGTGATTTACGTGTACCGACTGATGATAGGCTGATACTCCTTGGAGATTTTACTGCCAGAGTTGGTTCGGACACTGAGAAATGGAAAGGAGTGCGAGGCAGTCATGGAGTAGGCAAGTGCAATGCTAATGGAGAACTTCTACTTGCACTATGTTCAGAGTACAACCTTGTGACAACCAACAATCTATTTAAGCACAAGGACACACACAAGAAGACATGGATGCACCCAAGATCCAAGCACTGGCACTTGTTAGACTACGTCATACAAAAATAAGCACAAGTACGTTGAACTATGAAATATACCGGAAGGCTGAGCATGGTGGATCCCTCCCATGCTCAGTTCATGACAATATTTTTAACCAATCTCATTCCATGTGCTCTTTTTTTAATTAATTTGCACCCCTGCCTCTCAAATAGTCTCTGCATAGCCCTGAAATTAATTCATATGGCCACTAAACTGAAGCCAACTACAACACACTGGAGAAAAATTGTTACATAACATAAGATGTGATAACCAAATGTTGCTGTTTTAAGGCTCAGTGTTTTAAAATTCAAACCACTGCATAATTTAAGAAAAAAAATTACTTTTAATGTTTTTTTTCTTTCTTTGCTCTGCTTTGAATGTCGGCCATACAGTGGTGTCTGCCAGCCGCAGACAGAGGGTGCCCATTTGCCACAAATACTTGCTCAGCACACATAATTATGGATCTTTTATTATTACTTTTATTCTTTTGATTCTCATGGCACCCTCAAAAGAATGGCGCCCCAGGCGCCTACCCACTTTGCACATATCTGAGTTCACCGCTGTCTCCGGGTCTGAACAAAAACATTGTTGTGTACACCAGGCCTACGGCAGCATCGTTCACACCATAGATATATAACCCTAGATTGGCAGCGCTGGCCAGTCCGTGGTCGCGGGGGCGTGACGCGCGTCCGCCATCTTGGTACAGGATATCTGTAGCACATCCCTGTGGTCCAGTGCAGACACCTGCTTGGGTCATTCTCCTTTGTTAAACGTTTGACAGGCTTCAGTGAACATGTTTACAACACAGTACAACACAGCGCATAGTGGTTTACTTTCAACATAATCTGCATAAATATTAGGTGTTTAAGAGCTTCATAATTATTAAATTATGGCATTTTGCAGTGTCTCAATCAAGAACTGTCAAATGAGCTGAAAAAAAAGTTACCATACCCCCTGATTAATAATTAAGGCTAGCTCTTTCATTGTGGCATTTATGCATAAATATATGGCCGAAATTGATTAATTCATACTTTGTCCTGGGCTGTATTTGTTATATTTGCCACCCCAGGCAACCAGCTTATTGCCCCCCCCCCCAATTGTCAAAAATGTTCATCAAAGAAATATTTCAGCCTGTGCTATACAAATTGGCCTAGATATGTAAACTTTGAAATAAATAAAGAGAATAAAAAATTACAAATCAATTATTCAAGTTTCTTCATTTAACTAGACAGACATTATACACTCTCCCCCCCCCCCATCTACCTGGATCTGTATAGCAGTTGTTTAAAATCAATTTAAAATTCTTATTGATTTTAGGCCCACATAACAAATTTATACAATACACCAATGTTCATTACAAATTTATTAAATTTATTACATAGAATACACTCAACATGAAAGCAGCAAGCTCATATTAATCAATTGCAAAGTGAGATGAAGTGTTAATTGAATCAAAACCCAGTTTAAAGAAACTCATTTTAAAAGTAATGTTTACTAATCCATTACAGACAAGCACACAAACCTTTTGCAAGTGCACTGGCAAATCAAACTGGGATGGAACTGCATCATCACGAAGTCTTCTGTTTTGTTTTTTTTTGTTACTTATTTGTACCCGTAGGTAGATTTGGTTTGCAGTTTGGTGACAAGCCGCCGGCTGCCGGTCACTGCGTGCGTGAGCGCCCTAAACCTACATGTTTTTGGTATGCGGGAGGAAACCGGAGAAATCCCGGAGTAAACCCGCGCAACACGGGGAGAACATGCAAACTCCACACAGCTCACTGTTGGTCGGGGGCTGGGATCGAACCCACGATCTCATGATCCCCGCGATCCCCCGGCCAAGGGTAAACTGTGCTGCCACAGTGCTAAACCACTGCGCCACCGTGCAGCACATTTTGACATGACTGGTTTGGCCAGTCATGTCAAAATCCTCTGATTTAAAATGTTGACTGCACACAATATCCCAGGCCTTTGGCTCCCAGCCCTCTAACCTTTTCATCAGACTGCACCATTTCCGTCTCCTTTCTTCATTCCCTTTACCACTGGGGAAGCTGAAAAATTGATATAATATATACCTTGTAGCTGAACACAGACCTGTTGCTCACTCTTCTGAGAATGCCACAGATCAACTTTAAAGACCACTGTTATATAATTCTTCCTCTTGTAGTGGAAACTAAGGTGATATGCATAATAACAATAGTAAGTTAACATACATAATAACAATATTACATGATCTGCAAATGGTAAAAGGTAGCGACTTACACATGGAAAGTGTGTCCATTTCCCTTCCTCTGCACATTCCTACAAGTTGCATGTGCACACTGTCTCGGCATCTCGGAAGCTTTGGCAAAAGGGAACTTCCCATGAACTGTAGACCTACACCTAACAGCAATAAGCACATATTTTAAAAAATATTATATTATGTAGCACAATAAGCACATGCCTACAAAGTGGAGGAATGGAATGGGCATACAGTGGGATCGTCACTTCCTTGTGGTAACGTATCGTCACTTCCTGTTTTGCTGTCTGCCTGTGTGGTTTGCTCTCCAGCCACTAGCTAGCCACTAGCTATGGCTACTAGCTCTCTTTCCTCTCCTCCTCTGGTGTGCTCTCTCTGTCAGATGTTTAGCTACACCTCTGCCTCTTTTAGTGATAACGGTAAATGTAATAAATGTTGTCTTTTTGAGGCGCTCGAGGCGAGGTTGTCTGATTTGGAATCCCGGCTCCGCTGCATTGAAACACCGTCTGCGCCAGTTAATCTCGACGGACGCCCATTAGCTGCAGCGGAGCTAGCTAGCTTAGGTCCCACTGTCAGCAGTTCCCCGGCTCTCCTCAGCAGCGAGGAGACTGGGTGGGTGACGGTGAGAAGGAAGCCTAGTCGCAAAGCCCCGGTTCACCACCAACCTGTTCACGTTTCTAATCGTTTTTCCCCGCTCAGCGACACACCCGCTGAGGAAAAAACTCTGATCATTGGCGACTCTGTAGTCAGAAACGTGAACCTAGAGACTCCAGCGGCCATAGTCCAATGTATTCCTGGGGCCAGAGCAGGCGACATCGAGTCAAATTTGAAAATGCTGGCTAAAAGTAACTGTAAATACTCCACAATTGTTATTCACACCGGCATTAATGACATCCGTCTCCGGCAGTCGGAAGTCACAAAACTTAATATAGAATCGGTGTGTGAGTTTGCAAAAACGATGTCTGCCACTGTAGTATTCTCTGGACCTCTCCCCAATCTGACCAGTGATGACATGTTTAGTCGCTCGTCATCCTTGAACCGCTGGCTGTCTGTGTGGTGTCCTAAAAATGACGTGGGCTACATTGACAATTGGAGCTCTTTTTGGGGAAAACCTGGTCTTATGAGACGAGACAGCATTCATCCCACTTTGGATGGTGCTTCTCATTTATCTAACAATCTGGCATCTTTTTTATCCAAATTTCCAAAACCCTGACTACTCAGAGTTGGGACCAGGAAGCAGAGTCACAGTCTTAAACGCCTCTCTGCAGCTCCTCTTCATCCACCACCCCTCAGCTTAGCCCCTGTCTTCCCCATCAGAGAATCGTTGTCTGCTCCCTCCAAAGTAAATAAAAATATAATGTATAAGCATCCTAAAGTGATAAAGCAAAATATTGGTAAAACTCAAATTAAACATAAAGCCTCTAAATTGAATGATTTGGCCTCTGTTCCTCCTCATAATTTAAAAATTAAACGTGGTTTATTAAATATTAGGTCTCTAACTCCCAAGTCTCTGTTAGTCCATGATCTGTTAATTGATCATCAGATTGATTTAATTTCCCTTACAGAGACTTGGTTAGGGCAAGAGGATTATGTTGGTTTAAATGAATCAACTCCCTCTGGTTATTTAAACTGTCAAAATCCCAGAAGTTCTGGTCGTGGAGGAGGAGTAGCAACAATTTATCATTCCAAATTACTAGTTAATGTAAAGCAAAAAACATGTTATAATTCCTTTGAGGGCCTGGTCCTCAGTGTTGGGCACTTTAGCAATTTCAGGTTAAACCCAATTTTATTTGCCATAGTTTATCGTCCCCCATCAACCTATTCAGAATTTTTATCCGAATTTGCTGATTTCTTAGCTGATTTAGTGCTGAAATCTGATAGAATAATTATAGTAGGGGACTTTAATATACATGTGGATGTAGATAGTGACTGCCTTAATGTGGCTTTTAATTCAATATTAGACTCGATTGGGTTTTCTCAGAAAGTAGGAAATTCTACTCATTACCTCCACCATACATTGGACCTTGTTCTGACATATGGCATAGAAATAGAAAATCTTGTAGTGTCTCCTCATAACCCTGTACTGTCAGACCATTGTCTGTTAACCTTTGATTTTACTATTTCTGACTATTTGGCTCCTAAAGAAAAATATTATCACAGTAGATGCCTCTCAGATGATGCTGTTTCCAAATTTATGCAGATTGTTTCCTCTATGCCATGTGTCAACACAACGGAAATAAGCTATAGACAGCTTGCTCCTTCTGTAATTGATAACATGGTGGATAGTGTTTCAGCTTCTCTGCATCAGGCTCTAGACTTGGTGGCCCCCTTAAAAAAGAAAAAGTCTAATCAGAGATTTTTAACTCCTTGGTTCAACACAGAAACTCGTAGCTTAAAACAGAAGACTCGTCAATTAGAAAGAAAATGGCGCTCTACTAATTTAGATGAAATCTATTTAGCTTGGAGAAATCATCTTTTAATTTATAAAAAATCTCTTAGAAAAGCTAGAACGAGTTATTACTCTGCATTAATAGAAGAGAACAAGAATAATCCCAGGTTTCTTTTCAGTACTGTAGCCAGGTTGACAAAGAGTCAGGACTCTGTCAATCCTAGCATCCCCTTAGAGCTTACTAGTCAGGACTTTATGAACTTTTTCAATAATAAAATTTCATCCATCAGAGATAAAATCAATCAGATTCTTCCCACAGTTAACTTAAATACTGTAACTACTACAACTCCTTCTATTGATGTCTGTCTTGATGAGTTTACTCCAATCGACCTTTGTGAGTTAGACAAAATAGTTTCCTCATCCAAACCTTCAACTTGTCTTTTAGACCCTATTCCTACCAGGTTATTTAAAGAAGTCTTCCCACTTATTGGTAGCTTTATTCTTCATATAATCAATTCTTCATTAACTTTAGGCCATGTACCGCAGGCTTTTAAAACGGCTGTAATTAAACCCTTACTCAAAAAGCCAACGCTAGATCCAGGAGCTTTAGTTAACTATAGACCAATCTCTAATCTCCCTTTCATTTCAAAAATCTGAGAAAGAGTTGTTGCTACGCAATTATTTGACCACCTGCAGGGAAATGGTTTACTTGAAGAGTTTCAATCTGGGTTTAGAATCCATCATAGTACTGAAACAGCCTTAGCGAAGGTCACTAACGACCTCCTCATTGCATCTGATAATGGACTAGTTTCTGTACTTGTCCTTTTAGATCTTAGTGCAGCTTTTGATACTATTGATCATAATATTCTACTTGATAGATTAGAACACTATGTTGGACTTAATGGAACTTCGTTGCAGTGGTTTAGATCTTATTTATCTGATAGGTTCCAGTTTGTTCATGTAAATGATGAGTTTTCTTTCAGCTCAAAGCTTAGTCATGGAGTTCCACAGGGATCTGTGCTAGGCCCTACTCTTTTTAGTTTATATATGCTTCCGTTAGGCAACATTATTAGAAAGCACTGTATACATTTTCATTGTTATGCAGATGACACACAATTATACCTGTCAATGAAGCCAGATGATACTAATCAATTAGTCAAGTTAGAAGCCTGTCTTAAGGAAATCAAAGCTTGGATGACTTGTAATTTCCTGCTATTAAATTCAGATAAGACTGAAGTCATTCTTTTTGGTCCAAAAAACCTTAGAAATTCCTTTCCAAATCAAACTTTCAGTTTGGATGCAGTTACTCTTTCTCTTAATAGCTCTGTGAGGAACCTTGGAGTTATTTTTGATCAGGATTTGTCCTTCAATTCACATATTAAATTTGTTTCTAAGACTGCCTTCTATCATTTGCGTAATATTGCCAAGATTAGGAGCATCTTGTCTCAGAGTGATGCTGAGAAGCTGATCCACGCTTTTGTTAGCTCGAGATTAGATTATTGTAATTCTTTATTATCAGGCTGTCCTAAAACATCTTTAAAAAGTCTTCAGCTGATCCAAAATGCTGCAGCAAGAGTTTTAACAGGTACTAGAAAGAGAGATCATATCTCTCCGGTTCTGGCCTCCCTTCATTGGCTTCCCATAGAGTTCAGAATTAAGTTTAAAATCCTTCTTCTTACTTACAAAGCTCTAAACAATCAGGCTCCTTTTTATTTAAAAGATCTGATACTACCGTATCATCCTAACAGAGCACTACACTCCCAAAATGCAGGATTACTTGTAATACCTAGAATCTCCAAAAGTACAATGGGAGGCAGAGCCTTCAGTTATCAAGCTCCTCTCCTGTGGAATCAGCTGTCAATCTGGATTCGGGAGTCAGACTCGATCTCTGTTTTTAAGAATAGGGCTAAAACCTACCTTTTTGATATAGTCTACAATTAGGGAGGGATCATGTGTTTCTGAACCCTCCCTTAGTTATGCTGCTAATAGGTTTAGTTCAGCTCGGGACCTCCAGTAATGCACTGGGCCTCACTCCTTTCCTCACTCTCTATGAAATATTTTTTTTTTTGCTGGTCATTAACATTTGTTTGTTCTCTCCCATAGATTGAGTCCCCATCGTGCTGTTTGCTCTCTACATGTCTGTTCTTTTCTTCTTCTCTATCCCCTCACCCCCCAGCCAGTCGCAGCAGATGACTGCCCCTCCCTGAGCCTGGTTCTGCTGGAGGTTTCTTCCTGTTAAAAGGGAGTTTTTCCTCTCCACCGTCGCCAAGTGCTTGCTCACAGGGGATCGCCTGATTGCTGGGGTCTTTCTGCAACTGTGGGGGTCCCCCCTACAGTTGATAGTGCTATGAGATGACTGTTGTTGTGAAATGGCGCTATATAAATAAAGTTGAATTGAATTAAAAAATATCACAAAGACTTAATGCTTTTATAAACCAACATAAATAAATTACAAAGTACAATTACTTTTAAATGCTTTGCAGGAATATCCACCCTGTCCCCTCCTATCCATCATAGCAAATATTTATAGTAATGTCAGGCAAAATGTAATATAAGACAGAAATAGTAATGTCTATGAGATATGACTGCATTAATCATCACCAGATCTTCTTGTACCCCCTCCCTGTAATAGACAAATGCGAAATAGGTACTGTAAAATTCTATCTGTAAAGTTTCAATTTTCAAATAACATATCTGTAAATTACTATCTGCAAACCTTCATGATGTTGGTCTGATACAGGAGGTAGATGTTTGTACACATATATGTGTAATTATTGTGTAAAGATGGTTTGATAAACCTAAATCTTTCATTAGGCCAAGTGTATACAGGAAAAAGAAAAACTATCCTCACGCTATTTGAGTAACTACCAAACCAGTTACAAGAACCCAAAGTTCATTGTTGATAATATTGGCTACCAATACTGGCCCAGTAACAAAGGACACAATGTAACACTGTATACTAATATTGCATGAGAAATATTGCCATAAGTATCGATACTGAATTACAATATATATTACACTCATGGCAGTCATGCATGTACAGAAATCAGTGACCTCCCAAATGAAAATCAGAGTTTTTACCTTTATTTTTGACAACACGCCATTAAATTATTTAAAAACAAATACTCGACACTTACCTGATCGTTTAGACACCAGTTACACACTGTGTAAACAAACAAGAACCTTGGAAATGAAGACTTAGAGTGTTGTGCGTTGAGCTGTGGATTTGTTGTGATTCCTGTACCAATATGGCGGCCGGAAATCACGCGCTCCAGTGACCTACTTCCAATCTAGGGTTATATATCTATGGTTCACACCTTTCATACCAATCCTTGATGTCCCCGAACATCTTTGGCCAATAGAACTGCTCTTGGATCATTTGGAGAGTCCTTTCAAACCCCAGATGCTCTGAGTCATCGTGGAGTGAAGTCTTAACTGTTGTATGAAATATCTTAGGCAGCACCATTTGTTCCACTGTCCCCTTTGATCAATTTTTACATGTGGATACAAGATGCCATCTCTCACTACTAACCTCCTCCACTCTTTTAAGAGAAGCTGCATGAAAGCCCACCTCTGATCCTTTCACTTCTATCAGGTTTTTTGTTCCTCATCCTGGAATGCAAGATTGGCCTAACAACAGGGTCTTCTTTCCTGTCATGCACGCATCTCTTGCTTGGTCATGGCAGGAAGCGATTCGTCCCCACATTGTTATAGGGCTCACTGAACCCTCCAGAGGGGTTAAGGTTATCAGCTACAGGGCCAGAGCTGGCAGGCAGTCCTGGGCTGGAGGTTACATCATTGGATTTCCTGCTCACTGACCTCCACCTTCTGTGGGAGTATGTGTAGGACTTGGTGAATCCTGGGACCAGGAAGCAGAGTCGCAGTCTTACACGCCTCTCTGCAGCTTCTTTCCAGTTTTCATTTCAAAAATATTAGAAAGAGTTGTTGCTACGCAATTATTTGACCACTTGCAGGGAAATGGTTTATTTGAAGAGTTTCAGTCTGAGTTTAGAATCCATCATAGTACTGAAACAGCCTTTGTGAAGGTCACTAATGACCTCCTTATCACATCTGATAATGGACTTGTTTCTGTACTTGTTCTTTTAGACCTTAGTGCAGCTTTTGATACTAGCAATCATAATATTCTACTTGATAGATTAGAACACCATGCTGGACTTAATGGAACTTCGTTGCAGTGGTTTAGATCTTATTTATCTGATAGGTTCCAGTTTGTTCATGTTAATAATGAGTTTTCCTTCCAACTCAAAGCTCAGTCATGGAGTTCCACAGGGGTCCTGTGCTAGACCCTATTCTTTTAAGTTTATATATGCATCCGTAAGGCAACATTATGAGAAAGCACTGTATACATTTTCATTGTTATGCAGATGACACACCAATTATCCTGTCAATGAAGCCAGATGATATAATTTAGTATCAGTTAGCCAAGTTAGAGGCCTGTCCTTAAGGAAATCAAAGCTTGGATGACTTGTAATTTCTTGCTATTAAATTCAGATAAGACTGAATGTCATTCTAGTTTGTCAAAAAAACCTTAGAAATACCTTTCCAAATAAAACCTCTTAGTTGGGATGTGTTTACTCTTTCTCTGAATAGTTCTGTGAGGAACCTTGGAGTTATTTTGATCAAGATCTGTTTTTTTTCAATTCACATACTAAATTTGTTTTCTAAGACTGCCTTCTATCATTTGTGTAATATTGCAAAGATTAGGAGCATCTTGTCTCAGAGTGATGCTGAGAAACTGATCACGCTTTTGTTAGCTCATAGATTAGATTATTGTAACTCTTTATTATCAGGTTGTCCTAAAACATCTTTAAAAGGTCTCCAGGTGATCCCAAATGTGCAGCAAGAGTTTTAAACAGGTACTAGAAAGAGAGATCATATCTCTCCGGTTCTGGCCTCCCCTTCATTGGCTTCCCATAGAGTTCAGAATTAAGTTTAAAATCCTTCTTCCTCACTTACAAAGCTCTAAATAATTTAGGCCTCTTTTTATTTAAAAGATCTGATACTACCCTATTCTCCTAACAGAGCACTACGCTCCCAAAATGCTGGATTACTTGTAATACCTAGAATCTCCAAAAGTACAATGGGAGGCAGAGCCTTCAGTTATCAAGCTCCTCTCCTGTGGAATCAGCTGCCAATCTGGATTTGGGAGTCAGACTCGATCTCTGTTTTTAAGAATAGGGTTAAAACCTTCCTTTTTGACATTGTAGAGGATGTGCTCAATGAATGAGGCTGGGTTTATTTCTCAGGTTCAGTTTTATTATCAGAACACATTCTCTATTCAACCTCCAAGCAAGAAAAGAGAGAGTTCACAGTCACATCACTTCTCTTATACTCCGGAACATCGAAACTCAAGTCACATGGTGTCTGAGCAAACATACCAGTCACATTGTAACCCCTTTGGTCCCTCCACCATTGTCTCAGCCTTCGATGGTCCGAGAATCCCTCCAGGGCCTCTCTCTGAGACAAAGGACAAATCTCACACCTCCTCGATACCTCCTTCAGGCTCAGTCCTTTTGTCCCTCGAGACGTACACAATAAACATTCAGCAATACATTTGTGGAAAATATATACCCAACATATGTGCCACATAACCCCCCCCAAACGTCTAATATGGGACAACATAATCAGAGATGCATGGCATAAAAAAAAAAATTACCACATAACAAAAATTCAATCCACCAGTTGCCTAGGTCTAAACCTCCTGCCGTATCTGCTGTAAGCCGGCCTTGCTGCTTCTGCAGTGTCTTCCTGCACCTGTGGATTAGAACTGTTAGCCAAACTCTGCATTTTTTAAAGCCTTCGGCACAAAAACGCGTGGGAAACTGTGATGAACCGGGCAGGGAGTGTGTTTGATCCCTGTGTCGCTCTGCAACAGCTGAGCGGGGGGGGCAATTTGGTGCAGGGTTGTCGGGGGAGAAATTCACCAGTTAAACAGAGAGGCTGTTAGTAAAAACCCTAACTCAGCTGGGGAGGCCTGCAAATCTCCCTTAGGTGCAGAACGCAACCCCAATAAAACCCATGGAAGTTTTGTCAACCCAATTTGTCTCCGTAAGCGACGCTCTGAGGGCCGCTATTCAATGACCCTTTGAAAACGTTCGCATAAACCATTAGCCTGGGGGTTATACTCGAGTTAGTGCGATGAATCTTCATCCCTAGGCTGCGGGCCATCGATGACCAGAGTTCAGAAACAAATTTGAGGACACCCTATCGGACGTTATGTCCGACGGAACTCCAAAAAATGCGCAACCCAAGCTGTTAAAAAAGCTCGTGTGCGACTTCTTCCCGCAGTGGTGGATGCCAGAGGAACCCGCTTCTGGCCAGCGCGTGGTGCGATCCCCATCGTCAAAAGGTGTGTGCACCCCTGTGACAACGGAAGGGGGGCCCACCAAGTCGACATGCACATGATCAAAGAGCTTAGCCGGGATGTGAAAAGGCTCCAAAGGAGCTCTAGTGTGCTTGTGTATTTTGGCTCGCTGACACGCTACGCAGGTTGCCGCCCACTCCTTGACCTGTTTACGCAACCCCGGCCAAACAAATTTCTCACCCACCATCTTCATCGATGCGCGCACCCCGGGGTGCGCCAGGGAATGGACCAAGTCAAAAACGCGGCAACGTCACTCGGCTGGTACCACAGGGCGTGGCCGACCCGTGGAGACATCGCAGATTAGGGGAGGCATACCCATTTGCAGCACTCTGTCCTCCAGCCTTAACCCTGTTGGTCCAGACTGGAGCGCGCGCACATCCGCATCGCTAACCTGCTCCGCGGCCATGGCTGCATAATCTAAACCTACGCGGACCGGGGCTGCGTGCGCTTCCGCGCCGCTACCTTGGCCCGCGGCCACGGCTGCAGAGTTCGCCCCCATGGGGCCTGGCGCCGCCACAGCACGCGAGAGACAGTCTGCCACTACATTATGTTTACCTGCGACATGCTGGATATCGGTGGTGAACTCCGATATCGCGGCCAGCTGTCTTTGCTGCCGGCCCGACCAAGGTTCTGAAATCTTGGCCATCGCAAACGTTAGCAGCGTGTGGTCCACAAACGCGGTGAAACGGCGCCCCTCCAACCAGAACTGGAAATGGCAAATAGCCAAGTGTAGGGCCAAAAGCTCCCTGTCGAACGCGCTGTATTTTCGCTCGCTATCGCGCAAGGTTTTGCTGAAAAACGCGAGCGGCTGCCAGGTCCCTGCTACAAACTGTTCAACGACCGTCCCCACCGCTAAATCGGAAGCGTCAGTGATGAGCGCCATGCGGGCCGTTGGGACTGGGTGTGCCAACAAAACCGCATTGCCAGGGCTGTTTTGACTTGGGAGAATGTGCGCTCCCAATCCGGAGACCATTTGATTTTATTTGTGGGTTTTTGCTTCTTAAGTGCAGCATACAATGGTTGCATGAGCTGCGCCGTGCTTGGGAGGAAACGGTTGTAAAAATTAACCATTCCCAAAAACTCCTGTAACGCTTTAACCGTTTGAGGTCGGGGAAAATCCGTTATTGCGCGTACTTTATCGGGCAGAGGGAACGTCTTCTGGTGAAACGCAATGCCCCAAAAAATCAATTTGCGCCACCCCAAACTGGCACTTCGCTGGGTTAATTGTTAACCCGTGCTCTGCAAGCCTCCGAAAAACCTCTGTGAGGTGGCTTTCGTGCTCGTCTTCGGACGTGCTGGCTACCAAAATGTAGTCCAGGTAGACGAACACGAAAGGAAGATCGCGTAGAACTGCGTCCATCATACACTGGAACGTCTGCGCGGCGCCCTTTAATCCAAAAGGCATACACAAAAACTCAAAAAGCCCGAAAGGAGTTATTACTGCAGTTTTGGGTATATCTTGAGCACGCACTGGGACCTGGTGGTAACCACGCACCAAGTCTATTTTAGAAAAAATGCGCGCCCCTGCCAAATGAACCGAAAAATCTTGGATGTGCGGGATCGGGTAGCGGTCATGCGCTGAGGCGTTATTCAACCTGCAGAAATCACCGCAAGGTCGCCACGAACCATCAGCCTTTGGGACCATGTGTAGCGGTGAAGCCCAGGGGCTTTTAGAACGTCTAATGATGCCTAGTTTTTCCAAGCTGGCGAACTCCTCGCGTGCTATGGCCAGTTTAGCTGAGTCCAAGCGCCGAGCTTTTGCAAAAACTGGCGGCCCGGTGGTAGTGATAAAATGTTCCACCCCATGTTTAGCCACTGTCGCTGAAAACGTTGGGACTGTGAGTGCTGGGAACTGAGTGAGCAGTGCGTGAAACTTACCACCTGCGGCTATGACGTTGGCCTGTGCAGTCGGCGGAGCCGCCCGGGCTGTGCAGGAAATAGAGTGAAAAGACCAGACGTCTATTAGCAAGATCAACCAATATACCATGTGAGCATAAAAAATCAGCACCTAACATGTTGAAACTGACTGCTGCTATGACAAAAGTCCACTCGAATGTTCGGCCGTGTAGAGACAGTAGCAGAGTCTTCTCCCCGAAGGTCTTAATCGCTGAGCCGTTCGCCGCCGACACCAGGGGACCACTGGAAGGCGCCAGCCGGTCAGCATAGGAGGGTGTGATGAAACTCAGCTGGGAGCCTGTGTCCACCAGGAAGTGCCTCCCTGATCGCTCGTCCCTCAGGTAGAGCAGCTTGGTCTTTTCGCCGAGAGCCGCAGCTGCTACAGACTCCCGGTCTTGGCGTTTCCCGAGCGCTTGAACTGGCACGGTGGAATGCACTTGCGCGCTCTCTCAGCGAAACAGTGATGGTAAAAGCAAAGGACGTCGCCCGCTCCGCGTCTCCTGGTCTCCGCTGCTGCGGTCGTCAGTGAGTCTGGTGCTGCAGCCTCTGGCCCCCTGCCATCTCCGGGTGTTGCGCTCAGCTCTGCTGCTGCGGCCGTGGCCGTGTGTCGTCTACGAGCGTCGACGAGCCGCTGCGCCTCCTGGCCCAGCTCGTGGTAGTCTCGTTGGGCCAGTAGCTGTGAACTGGCCAGGGTAACTCTCACTGCTGACGGCAGTGTCCTGAGGAAAAGATGGGCAAAAATAAAACCATCATCTTCGGAGTCTCTCAAACTCAGCATCCTCGCCATCAGGTCTGCAGGTCTCTCGGCCTCGCCTTCAGTCAACGCCAGGAGCTTCTCTGCTCGCTCTCCCAGCGAGGGGGTGAAGGAACGGATTTTATTTAGCGAATGCAAAGTCCTTAAGCCAAGCAGTTGCCTCCTGGTTTGCTGTATGGAGGGTGTGTAATCCTCCTTCCAGTCTTTGGAGCGGGCAAGCCTCTATGATGTGTTCCATAGTTTGCTCCTCTCCACATGCGCACAGTGGGCTAGGGCTACTGCCCCATCTGTGAAGGCTGGCCAAGCAGGGGCCATGTCCAGTCCTGAAGCGATTGAGTGTAGACCACTGTCTCCTTGGGAGGTTGGTGCCCGGGACCTGTTGGTTGGGGTTTATCACCAGCTGTTTGTTTGGGACCTCCTTGGTTTCCCATTCCTCTTGCCAAGCTGTCTGGATGGTAAAGTCAGCTGGGGGAGGGTTTTTCCAAATCGGCCGTCTGGATGAAAGTCGGGCAGTGGGTGGGGTGTAGATATCTGCATGGATTGGTAAGTGAGGAAAATCTTTAACTTTTTGGAGCATCCTTTGAGTTAATGCTGCTCGCCGGATGTGTGGAGGGGCTATGTTTGACAGTACAGAGAGCCAGGGGAGTGGTGTTGAGCGGATTGTTCCAGTTATAGTTCTCATGGTTGAGTTGAGCTGGGTGTCTACATGGTAAGATAAGATAAGCCTTTATTAGTCCCACAACGGGGAAATTCCAGGATTGCAACAGCACAGGGATAGCAACACTCAGAGCAACAATCAGAAGGCAAGAAAAAAACAAGCAAGCAAGAGCAGCTAATATACATATGTACGTATTACTATAAAATATATATATATACACACACACACAGACACACAGTGCAGAGCATTGTAGCTGGATGGAATAAATATATGAATATATGAACACACAGTGCAGAGCATTGTAGCTAGATGGAATAAATATGTAAATATATAAACACCCACAGTACGGAGCATTGCAGCTAGGTGGAATAAATATGCAAGTATATAAACACACACAGTGCGGAGCAATGTAGCTAGATGGAATAATATGTAGATATATAAATATATAAACACACCCAGTGCTGAGCATTGTAGCTAGATGGAATAAATATGTAAATATATAAACACACACAGTGCAGAGCATTGTTGCTAGATGGAATGAAACAGCATAACCGTCTACTTAGTTATCCTACATGGTATGATTATGTGCCCATACATATTCTCACCCTTACCCAGGGTGGGTAAGACCTGCAGATCTCAGTTGGCATTAGGGGGCTTGTACACATTGACAATATGGAAGCCACCAATGATTATGGTGTCTGAGAAATGTGTTGTTATCAGGTGATTTGCTTCAACTATGTCAGAACGCACATAGGTGGCACGTCCATGTTTAGCATGTAGAACATAGCACAGGAGGTCAAAGCCTTTGATGGTGAAGCGGCCAGCTTCCTCTGTGCCAATATGAGTCTCTTGGAGGCAGATTACATCAATCGAATGTTGGAAGGCGAGGACTTCGATAAGGCTTCGCTTGGCTGCAGATAGGCCTTCAACGTTTAGTTGTAATATGCGAAGGGCAGATCCTACCACAAAGTGCTCTTGGGGCTGTTTGCTTTCGGCTTTAGGACTGTGACTAGGATTCTTCTTTGACTTGGCACAGAGGCGTCGTCTCTTTGAATTTAGTCTGCTGGTAGGATCATTAGCTTCCCCAGGCAAGCCCGGGTACTGGCGGAGGGCGCGACGAGAACGCTGATCCATTGCCCCCAAGGAACGGATGAGAGCCGCTTTCAATGCGCCGTACTTGTCGTCGTCTGGCGGGTGGTTAATCAGGCTCTCTACCCGCTGGGCTGTGTGGCTGTCCAGCTTCGCAACCACATGGTAGAATTTCGTGGCGTCTGCCGAAATTCCCCAAAGATGGAACTGTGCCTCGACTGCGTTAAACCAGGAGCTCGGGCTATGCTGCCAGAAATCAGGTAGCTGGACTGTGGTAGCTGCATTAGCCTGGCTGGCTCCTGATGAGTCTGGTGCAGAAGAATCGTCACCGGCCATAATTCGTCGTAGGGTCACCAGTGTGGAGGATGTGCTCAATGATGAGGCTGGGTTTATTTCTCAGGTTCAGTTTTATTATCAGAACACATTCTCTATCAACCTCCAAGCAAGAAAAGAGAGAGATCACAGTCACATCACTTCTCTTATACTCCAGAACATCGAAACTCAAGTCACATGGTGTCTGAGCAAATATACAGTCACATTGTAACCCCTTTGATCCTCCACCATTGTCTCTCAGCCTTCGATGGTCCGGGAATCCCTCCAGGGCCTCTCTCTGAGACAAAGGACAAATCTCACACCTCCTCGATACCTTCTGCAGGCTCAGTCCTTTTGTCCCTCGAGACGTGAAGCACACAATAAACATTCAGCAATACATTTGTGGAAAATATGTACCCAACATATGTGCCACAACATAGCCAAATAGGGGGATCATGGTATGGGTATCATGGTTAGGGTGGGATCATGTGCCCCTGAACCCTCCCTTAGTTATGCTGCTAATATGTTTAGACAGTCGGGGGACCTCCAACAATGCACTGGGCTTCACTCCTTTCTTCACTCTCAATGAAACATTTTTGCTGGTCATTAACATCTGTTTGTTCTCTCCCATAGACTGAGTCCCCATCGTGCTGTTTGCTCTCTACATGTCTGTTCTTTTTGTCTTCTCTATCCCCTCACCCCCCAGCCAGTCACAGCAGATGACTGCCCCTCCCTGAGCCTGGTTCTGCTGGAGGTTTCTTCCTGTTAAAAGGGAGTTTTTCTTTTCCACCGTTGCCAAGCACTTGCTCACAGGGGGATCGCCTGATTGCTGGGGTCTTTCTGCATTTGTGGGGGTTTCCCATACAGTTTGTTGAAAGTGCTATGAGATGACTGTTGTTGTGAAATGGTGCTATATAAATAAAGTTGAATTGAATTGAATTGAATAGATAGATAGATAGATAGATAGATAGATAGATAGATAGATAGATAGATAGATAGATAGATAGATGTACTTTAATTGACCCCAAACTGGGAAATGACAGTGTAACAGCAGCATGACAGTAGACAACCTAACGACAGAAACACACGCATGGCAGACAAAGGGATTACCCATGGAAAATAAAACTAACACCACTATAAAAACCTATGTACATCATAGCTGAATATATGGTGACCCATATAAAAATTAATCATACCCACTGCACAATGCAGGACTATCAGGAGCAGAGTGAAATGTGAGGTACCAGTTAGACTGTAAGGTGCAACATGGCAGCATAGTTATGACCAGAATACAACATCATCGTGAGTTATTGTACAGTGAAATGGCATGCGGCAGGAAAGATTTCCTGTACCTGGCCATTCAACAGCGAAGCTGTAGCAGTCTACTGGAGAAAGTGCTCCGCTGTCCAGCGTGTGGTGGAGGGGGTGATCAGGATTGTCCATGAGAGATCACAGTTTGTTCAGTGTCCTCCTCTCCACCACTGTCTGAAAGGTCTCAGGCCTGAGACCAATCACAGAGCCAGCCCTCTTGATAATCTTGTAAAGTCTGTTGGTGTCGCTGGCCCTGATACTGCTACCCCAACAGACAGCAGCAAAGAAGATGGCGCTGGCGACAACGGTATCATAGAAAAGCTCCAGCATCCTGCTGCACACGTTGAAGGATCTCAGCTTCCTCAGGAAGTAGAGTCTGCTCATCCCCTTCTTATGCACAGCATCGGTGTTGGATCTCCAGTCAACCGTTGCTGATCCTGAACCCCAGATATTTGTAGTCCCTCAACCACCCCACATCCTCCCCCTAATCTGCAATGGCTGAGAAGGCATCCTCTTCTTCCTGAAGTCAATCACCATCTCTCTGGTCTCGCTGACATTCAGCCTCAGGTGATTCTCCTTGGTCCACTCCACAAATCTGTCTACTAGTGCCCTGTACTCCCCCTCCTCTCCCCCTCTTATACACCCACAACAGCTGAGTCATCAGAGAATTTTGAAAAAGCCACAAATTCTAAAGAAAAACTAAATTTGTGAGGGACAGCATGACATCAGTTTTGACATCAGACAAGAATTCTGGCCTTACAAGTCTAAAAGAAACAAAGAAAACCAACTTTTCACTTTTGGAGATGAGTGGGAACAGCAGCAGAATTCTAGAGGGTCCCGGAAACAAGTAGGTTAGAGCAACAGGGGTAACTATTAATTATTAATAGTACAGTATCAGTTATTCACGACAGGCAGAATAGCAGGAAGCAACTGTTATAAAGGGTTAATAGGTTGCGGTGTGATGATGCAGCTGGCTGGTGACATCATCATGCCAGCCAATAAATAAGAAGAGTCAGACATCTTAGGGCTCTCTCCATTCACAACAATACAGAGTTCAGTCATACCAAACCTGTACTAGTTGTTTGTTGTAATAAAGTTTGAGTTCCAGCACAGTTCATCTCTTCGTTGGTCTTTCCAGGTTTCACCACGGCAGTCGAGCAGGACCAGCCTCACTCGTGGTCGACGCAGGAGGGGGTGCTCGAGAGGCCCTGGACAAGGGTACCAAGCATAACAGCGAGAAGCCTGCGTTGACAAGTGACACCGACAAGGTAGCTCCAGTTTTCCCCGGAGCTCAGCCACAGTGGGTCAGAGGATCTGGGGCTACAGCAATGACCACTGCAGCAGCTTTAAAAGAGGCCAGGGCCAAACCGAAAGGCATGGTGGGATCGCGTGCCAATCAGCAACACTGCAGACCGAGCAGAGCCCCTCTGAGAGTTATGGATCCGGTCCGGGTTTGTGGGGGGCGATGTCCATGGTGGATGTGGGCCAAATGACAGCCAGAGGAACACCAGGAGTGGCTGCACATTGTGGCTGTGAGGGGCACAGCCTACTTTCAGCTGTTGGACGGCTCATGGAGGCATGCCAATGAGCTGCGGTGTGCCCGGGAGAAGGCTTCAGATGGTGGGTCCAGACGAGAGAGGTGGTCGATGGTGAAGAGAAGAGGCACTCTCGTCTATGAGGTCAGCTGTGATTCTGGAGGTGTTCCGCTTCCAGGAGCGGGTCTACTGAGGGATGCCCCTGGGCCCCACAAGCCGGTTCTACCCCTTTTCTACCAGAAGGACAATAGTGTGGTCTTGAAAACAATAATAATGATAAAAACGTTCCAAGATTCTAATGTTCATATGTTTGCATGTGCTTAAAAAAGGTTAGAACTAAACTGTTATTGTTCAGGGGATTATTTTATGTACTGTTGTTTAGTTTAGAAGTCATGTCAATGTTTTAGTTTGACGGATTTTTAGCATTTACAGGTGTAGAATAATCCACCTTGCCTTGTGGATAGGACTGTACTCCACCCGTCCTCCCTAGTTTTAGATTTTGTTGCATGAATGTGATAGGCCATTTAGTAATTTCAGGTCTAGTCTTTTAGTGCGTGATTTGGGTCCTAAATAGGGGATGGTCTTAATTGTGTGTTTTTGGACTTTTCTAAAGTGGAGGGGGGGGAGAATGTTGTATGTGAGTTTGGCCCTTGGGGCTTGCTGTAGCCGCTCTGCGGGATGATGTCAGGCGGGCTACAACTGCTGTGTTTATTCTGTGCCAGTCCCAATAAAGGTCAGTTCATTGCTTGGCATAAGTCGATTCCTATCTCACTGATTTCATACATAACAGTTTCCAGAATACATTGGTGATGAGAGTAAAACATGGAAGTATGCCTGAGGCTACTAAGACCATTTCTGGAGTACCTCGGTGACCCACCCATTCCTTGGCCGTGCTGGCTCAATGCTTTTGAGACGTACATATCAGCGTTGGACCTGGGCAAATTGGATAGGTTAGTTGGAATGGATTAGACTGGATTGGATTGTTAGTTCACAACCTGAGCATAGAAGGACAATGCATTTTCTGTTACGTCCCTGTGCGCTTTTACACAGCGCATGGAGGAGAACAGAAGCAAAACCCACATGCAGAGAGCGTTGAGTGCAATTTATTGAACAAAAATAAGTTCAGTTCAGCAACAGTTATGAAGAGCAAACAGAGGGATGAGTTAAACAGTCATGGAGGGCTCCAGGAGAACAAGGGTGGCTCTAGGACGCTCGACAGCCCAAGGGGGAGAATGCCTAGTGCCGCAGAACAGCTGAACCGCACGGAGAGAAAGGCAAATTAAACTTACGGGCTGGAGCAGTCCAAGGCAGTCCGTGCTGTCTGAAGTGAAGGAAGGCAGGAACAGCTGCTAACATTAGGCAACAAGCAAACGTTGGGTAATGATAGCAGAAGACCAATTAGTCAGGCTGAATACACAATGAAGGTAGTGGAGTACAATCAACAATGATCTGGCAATCTCTCCCAGCAGACACAGGCCTTAAGATAGCTGCCACTGATGAGGAGAGAGATTGCCGGTGTGAAAGAGTGAGAGCGAATCAGTGGAAGTGCATGGGCTGGACTGAATGGAAACAGGTGTGCTTGAGTGAATGTCTGAGCATGTGAGTGAAGATGAATGGAAGCTTGTGTGTGTATGTGTGCAGGACAGTGCATGAGAATGTGTGTGTGTGTGTGTGTGTGTGTGTGTGTGTGTGTGTGTGTGTGTGTGTGTGAAACAGAAAAGTAAACACAGTAATGAGACACAGCTGATCCCACTGACAAGAGGAGGAGGCGTGGCTGAGCTGTCAGGGAGCGAAAGGACCCAAGAGGCTCCCAGACAGCGCCCGATGGAAAATAAACAGCACAAGGGGACAAAATAGCCACAGCGTCATAGAACTTGGTTTGGAACCACCAAACCCAAGTTCATGACAATTTTCCATACACTAGGACCAACAGACTCGTTCGCTGATGCTGTGGAACTGATAGCTAGCTACTTCGCTACATCTGACAACGTGTTGGCATGGCACATTATATTCCACCAATGGCGACAGAGAATTGGTGAAACAACCCAACAATTCATCGCAAACCTTTGTCACCTAGCTAGCATGTGCAGATTTGGTTTATTGGAAGATGAAATGGTGCGGGACCAGCTGGCCGAATACACTAGCAACCCGCAGCTGCTGGCGAAGATGCTAATGGTGCCAAACTGCATGATGCTAGCTAACACCATCGAGCTAGCGTTCCAGCTTGAGTCGGCCGACAGGTTAGTGTTATGTCCGTGGGTTTCTACTTTAGATTACCACTCGGAGGAACAAACACAAAGACACACACGGCTGCAGGTCATTAGCTTGCTCGTTTACTCAGGTATACGCACACGTACACACATGCACATCCACAGTTCAGTTCAATGAGCACACTCTTATACTATTGGCGATGCCACAGGGTACAGCGCCCACCAATGGGGTGGCATATGCAAATGCAACTCATACAACTCATACAACTCCCATACATCACATCTCCTCCCCACTAAATATTGTGCCCACCCCCAAGATACACAAAGCAAACAACTTTTATTATTTTAAAAAAACACACACTAGCCTTGAGGCTGGGAGTAGACGATCCCAAACCCCTGAGTCAGTCAAGGGTTTATTCTGCCCTTTTGGTGAGACGTGACTCTCTCATCTAACACATAAAAAAGGTCTCTTATTCAAAAATGTCCAATATATGTCTCTTAAAAGTATCTTAAACAAAGTTTATGGAACATAACGCTCTGGTGGTTTAGTAATACGAGAAGGATATCTCTTACCAGTCTCTGGAGGTGATGTGGTGTTTCCCTCTGAGGTTACCTGGGGTAGTGGTGAGGGGTCACTCACAGGAACCGGAGTAGCTGGTTCTGGAACAGTCTTTTCCAGCACAAGCAGGTCTGCTGAAATGCACGACGATGCAGCTCCGCCGTCGTCTGTAGAGGTATCCCATTCAACAACCCTGGCCAGCATCTGGTCCGCGTGTCGCCTCCAGTGCTGCGATGCGCCGATGTCGACGGTGTAGGATACAGGGCCAGTCTCAGCTGAAACAACCCCTGGTATCCACTTCTTCTCTCCTCTCCCGTAATCCCGAACAAGAACTGGGTCTCCCACCTTAAACGTTCTGGCTTTTGCATGCATCCCTCGATACACACACTGTGCCTCTTGTGCTTTCTCTACCTCTGATGTCACGCTAGGCTTCAACAGGTCCAATCGAGATCGCAACTTGCGATGCATGAAAAGCATAGACGGGGACTCCTTTGTTGTAGAGTGTGGAGTGTTACGGTACGTGAGTAGAAAGGCGTCCAGTCGGTGTTGTATGGAAGTGGTTCCAGTGGAACGCTTCAGTGACTGCTTAAATGTCTGTACAAAACGTTCTGCAAGACCATTTGTTGATGGATGGAATGGTGCAGAGCGAATGTGCTTTACTCCATTGCCTTTCATAAAAGTGTCAAACTCGTGTGAGGTAAACTGAGGACCATTATCGCTCACTAACACCTCAGGGAGCCCATAGCGACTAAATAACCCTCGGAGCACCTGGATGGTATTAGCCGTTGTAGTGGAACTCATAAGGTGTACCTCAGGCCATTTTGAATGGGTGTCTACAACCACCATAAACATTTGGCCCTGGAACGGCCCAGCAAAGTCAACATGAATTCTCTGCCATGGGGATCCAGGCCAGGTCCATGGGTGGAGTGGTGCTGGTCCCGGTGCTTTCTGTGTAAATTGACAGGACTGGCATGTTTTTGAGACCTGTTCAATTTGAGCGTCAATTCTGGGCCACCACATGTAACTGCGGGTGACAGCTTTCATTTTGACAACACCTGGGTGTCCAGTATGCAGTTTCGACAGCAGTCGTGATCTCAATTTTGAGGGAATGACGATGCGCACACCCCACATAAGACAACCTTGCTGGAGTGTCAACTCATCCCTCCGGCTGATGAATGGTGCCAATGTGTTGGCCACATCCTGGACCCTTGGAAAGCGACCTGTGGAGACCATCTCCAGGACTTGAGCAAGGACAGGATCACCCCTGCTCTCTCGGCAGATTTCTCGACAGTTCACAGGTAAGGCTTCTAGGTGTTTAATATGAAAACTGTCCACAGTACTGATTCTCTCTCTTGATGATGTTGGTAATGGAAGGCGTGAAAGCCCATCCGCATTTCCATGACGAGCTGCCTCTCGGTACTGTATGGTGTAATTATGGGCAGCTAACAGGAAAGCCCACCGCTGCATTCTAGCAGCAGCCATAGATGGTGTGGCTTTGCATGGACTCAGAATAGTGGTCAATGGGCGATGATCTGTAAGGAGTGTAAACTGCCTGCCATACAGATAATGATGGAATTTACGAACTCCAAATATAATGCCAAGAGCTTCGCGCTCAATATGGGCATAATTGCATTCTGCCTTATTCAGAGTCCTTGATGCAAAAGCTATGGGCCTCTCTTGTCCATTCGGGAGAATGTGTGAGATGACACTACCTACACCATAAGGTGATGCGTCACACGCCAACCAAATGGGAAGTTGTGGATCATAATGGGTTAACACGCTTTGAGAGAGTAACTGCTCTTTTGCCTCTTTGAAAGATGCAGCACATTCAGATGTCCATTGCCATTGTTTTCCTTTACACAACAGAGTATTCAGTGGGCTTAGGATAGATGACAAGTTGGGGATAAATCTGCTGTAATAATTAATTAGCCCCAAGAAAGAACGTAACTGACTCACGTCTGTAGGTGCAGGAGCCTCCACAATTGCCCTGACTTTCTCTGGTGCCTTGTGTAGACCCTGGGCATCAATGACATGACCCAGATATTCCAGTGAATCCTTGAAAAATTCACATTTTTCCTTCCGTACTCGCAAACCGAATTCTTCCAAGCGCCCTAGGACTGCATCCAGATTTTTCAGATGCTGCACACGATCCTGTCCACTGACCAATATATTGTCCAGGTAACAGTGAACGTTCGGCAGACCCTGGAGGACTTGGTCCATGGCACGCTGGAATATCGCTGGTGCTGAGGTAATTCCAAATGCCAGCCTGTTATAACAAAACAGACCCTTGGATGTAGTTATTGTGAGATATTTTCTGGAATTTCCCTCTATCACCATTTGCAAATAGGCATGAGATAAGTCCAGTTTACTGAAATGCTGCCCCCCCGACAGTGATGCGAATAGATCTTCAATGCGTGGAATTGGGTATTTCTCCACACACAGGGCAGGATTAACTGTGACTTTAAAATCCCCACATATCCTAACATCTCCGTTCTTTTTCACAACGGGCACAATGGGTGTTGCCCATTCACTGAATTTGACAGGGGATATAATGCCCTGCTCACACAATCGATCAATTTCAGCCTCCACTTTTGGCCTAAGGGCATAGGGAACGACTCTCGCTTGACAGAACCGTGGCACATGATCCGGCTTCAGCGCTATGGCTACTTCCATGCCTTTCAGAGTGCCGAATTCTTTTTTTAAAGACCTCTGCATGTCTTTGTAGCACGCCCTCTAGCGTCTCCTCCCGGACCGTCTTTATTTCTCGCCAGTCAATTCGAATCCTCCGCAGTCACTCCCGACCAAAAAGTGGGGGTGAACTTCCCCGAACCACATACAGTGGTAGTCTAGCCCTCTGCTTGTTCATCCTCACTGAAACGGTGATGACACCCTCTGCTGGAATCACCTCCCCCGTATATGTTTTCAACATTATATGGGTTTGGCGCAAGGGCAAGTCCTTAAAGTGTGCATCATACAGTTTTCTTGAAATCAGAGAAACGGCAGCACCGGTATCTAATTCCATAATAATCCTTTTACCTTCAGTTTTTGGTTTAACACACATGTATGACAAATTACTCTGCTGAGACACCATATGCAGGCTCACTTCAGTGTCTGTAGTGCTACCATCACTAGATATTTCTTTTACATCCAATTGGTGCACCCTTTTTTTCTTTTTAGCTTTATACTCCACTGGTTTCTCCTTATTTACAGTCTCTTTGTTCCTGCACATTTTCGAGATATGTCCTCTCTTACCACATTTATGGCATTTTTGCTCCTTATAAAAACAATCACTCTCTTTGTGGTTCATTTTTCCACAGCGCGAACATTTTGTGTGTTGTTTGTCGTGTGGTGACAGTGCATGCACTTTCAGCGCATTGCTCAGCTGATGTGTCTCGCGAGCTACTGTCTCCATTGACACGGCTAGTTCCATTGCTTTGGAAAAAGTAAGCTTCTCCTCCGTCAGCAATTTTTTCTGGATAGCTTCTATATTCAGTCCACAAACAAGCCTATCCCTCAATGCATCCTGCAGGTGCATACCAAACTCGCAGTGTTCAGAAAGCTTTTTAATGACTGCTATATATTGCGTCACAGTTTCTCCCTCTTGTTGGTTCCGTTTATGAAAGCGAAATCTTTCAGCAATCACAATTGGCTTTGGAGAAAAGTGGTCTTTCAAAACTTCCGTGAGTTGAGCATATGTCTTAGCCCCCGGCTTATCTGGAGCTACGAGGCTACGTAAAAGTCCATATGTTGACGCACCAATTACACTTAAGAAAACAGCAAGCTTTTTCTCCTCTGCAATACCATTTGCCGTTACAAAATGCTCAAACCTCTCAACGTAGGTTGTCCACTGCTCCACCGACTCGTCGAATGGGTTAATGTGTCCAATAACTCCAGCCATGGCGTGCAGTTAGCTAGCGTTTAGCAATCTTGTCACCTGGTGTCCTGTCACCTGGCGTCCTGTCACCCGGCGTCCTGTCACCCGGCGTCCTGTCACCTGGCGCGCTTTCACCTGGCGTCCTGTCACCTGGCGTGCCGCCCCCAGCCAAACTCCCACCAGGACCAACATTCCTCTTCCTCCGTCACTCGCAGTCAATACCGCGGCGAGACTTGGAAACCTAAAGTTATCCTCGTCGCCAATGATGTTATGTCCGTGGGTTTCTACTTTAGATTACCACTTGGAGGAACAAACACAAAGACACACACGGCTGCAGGTCATTAGCTTGCTCGTTTACTCAGGCATACGCACACGTACACACATGCACATCCACAGTTCAGTTCAATGAGCACACTCTTATACTATTGGCGATGCCATAGGGTACAGCGCCCACCAATGGGGTGGCATATGCAAATGCAACTCATACAACTCATACAACTCCCATACATCACAGTTAGCATCGGAGCTAGGTGTACAACAACAGCAGTGACAGCCAAGCCAGATACCGCTGACATACGCAGTGAGCATGGAAGAACCTGGTGACACGGTAGAAGAGTTTGAAGCAAACACCGTGGACCAGAGGGATGCTATATGTTCCACTTGCAGCAGCTGTGGTTCCCCAGCACACCGGGAGAGAGCACATTTTTGCCTGGCAAGGGGGCAACGATGCAAGAAGTGTGGAAAGTTTAATCACTTTGCCAAAGTTTGCCGGTCGACGACATCGCTGAGCCCGCTGGCCAAACAGAACCCGCGGCGATCACCCGATCACCCGATCACCCGATCACCCGCGGCGATCATTCACACCTTAAAGCCTGGGAGCACAACGTATGCATTCAGCATGATGGAGATGGACAACATTACTTTGCCGCTTCTGCACAACACCACTGCAGTGAGGTCAGTGTTAAATTGGGCTATGGTGAGGAAATTTTTCCCTAACCACAAGATTGGCAAGAACCCAGCGGCGCTGTATGGGTATGGTGGCTACAGAGTTAGCAACGTAGGGGCCATCACGCTAATGGTCCACTACGTGTCAAGAGTAGTTACTGACTTCGTGTTTCAAGTGACCACACATGGAGACAACATATTAGGATATGACCTTTTCTACCGACTGGGTTTCTCCATCCACGACAGTAATGGACTCCGCTTGACTGATTATGATGGTTGGGACGCAACATGCCCCGATGACGGTGTCGATGAGTGGGACGAGACACAACAGGACGAGAGCACAGCCGTCCTGTGTGTGCAGGAGAAACGCTGTTCGGAGGGGGGACAGCGGCCAGACTTGCCTCAGATCCTCACCCAGCATGAGCCAGCGGGAGCCACTGCGGACTTGCAGGAGAGGGAGCCCACACGCACTGAGGATCCCGGGACACAACAACCTTGTGTGGATCCTCGCAACGATGATAGTGACACATCACAACAAACCAGCACCAGATAATAGAGAGAAGGAACCAAACTGCTTCCCAATCCTCACACAGCACCATTCCATGGGAACCGCAGCTGAGCCGCTGAATGAAGAATCCAGGATCATGCAGGACACAGCAGAGGCACCGGACATCTTCTGGATCTATGACTCGCATTGGCCTCCAGGGACCGCCACAGTAGCGCCTGATGAAGAGTTTGTGACCCACCACGTAACAGTGAAACCATTACCACCTGATGGATGCCCCACGATTGACGTGGATACTACATCACCATGACCACAGTGACACATGCAACTGAACAGAATGCCACTTGAGGTACTGGATTGGGCTCGGGTCCAAAAAAATCGAGCGACCGGCCCTTGAGTGTGAGATTTCGCGTGCCCCTAGTGGCAGAGCACAGCACTGGCCTGCCAACTAATTTTGACATCCCTGTACTCCCCAGCTATACTGACAACTTGTACTGACCGTGGCAGTTCAGAAGGTGGCAGACACGCATTAGAGGAATCATGGCTGACATGTAATACACCAAAGAAGAAGAACTCCTTATTTCCTTTTCCTGTATTCCCTTCTTTTAGCTCAGAAAGCTAATATGGCTGCCATCCATCATCATGCACCATCACTTAGACGGCTTTGTACATGGAAAATAGCCGCGGGATACAAGCAAAACTTATGTGGGATAATCATAAGACTTTGTAGATGTGGTAGAAAGCATAAATGACCGACAGAACACAAAATAACGACCATGATGGATGAAAACGCACAAACCAATCAGCGAGTGAGTCCCCTTAGCCGCTGGTAAGTGACAAATTTCTTTGTTTTTTTTACATTGTACTGATTTCTTGTTCATATACTTTGAAGATAAAATGATAACGTACCCCTGTACAAAAAACGGTGTCAAAAGACTGAACTATTCTTTGTGTAAATATGTCCAAAGTCCGCTTTTGGCTGAGTTATGTAATTCATTATAGCTGCTGTGGCATTATGCAAATTAGATGCGTAAATTCATTCCTATCTGAAACTTTGGATCATATTTTACATCTTTCTAATTGACAGTAAGCCATTACCTCTTACCACTTTCAAGTTATAGCCTTGGAAATCTGAAATATTTTATTGACAAAAAATATTTACCACTCTTGACCACTCGAGTTTATGTCACAATTCGGCGACAGTCGCACTCAAAGCCTTAACTACATCACGGCCCCCAGTACCACTGATGCCTTGGAGGATCACCATGCAGCTGGGACCAGCGACCTTCCAGCTGACAGATAGTTTGGTGTGGCACGCCAATCATCTCTGATGAGCTCAAGTGACACCTCTAGAGTAAAAGGATTTGCAGGAGTCAGCTCATGCAGTGTGGGACCTGGGCTGGAGTTTTGTGGGTGATGGTCCCAGTCCAGGGGACCCAGCATCTCCATCAAATCAAATCAAATCAAATCAAATCAAATCAAACTTTATTGTCATATTGCTGTACATACAACTGTAGTGCAGGCAAGATGAAATTGCGTATCTCTCGGCATCCATATAAGAAGCAGGGGCACATCCGCCATGGGCTCGTTACAAGGCCTCTCCAACAGAAATGCCTTCCTCATGGAAAAGTATGAGAAAAAGGACTGGTTAGCTAGGGGTGCAGCTGCCAGCAAAAGAGTGGCCGAATAATCCACTCAGCCGTGCTGGACTATGCGGTGGTCCACCCGCTAGCCCTAGCTAGTGGTGTTTGTATGAATGATTCCAAATTGGGGGAGGGTTAAATTTGACCATATGTTCTGTGTTTTTGCCATGGGAAGATGAATGTTATAAAAGGTTAATAGGTAGTGGCGTGATGACGCAGTCTGCTGGTGACATCATCACACCAGCCAATAAATAAGAAGAGTCAGCCATTTTAGGGCTCTCTCGACTGACAACAATATAGAGTTCAGTCATACCAAACCTGTACTAGTTGTTTGTTGTAATAAAGTCTGAGTTCCAGCACAGCTCATCCTTTCCTTGGTCATTCTGGGTTTACAGACATAACAAGCACTAGTCACATTCACTCAAAAAAGGGATTTATTTTGGCCTGTGGCTTTAACAAAATATTAAAAGGGGATCAAAACACAAAAATCTGCAGTTTCAAATTGTGGACAAACTGGAGCACTTTGGGGCGGAGCCACCGGGGAACCAACAGCGGCCAGACGTAATGCTACCCAGTTGGAGCCTGCCACTGCCGATATGCAACACCCTCGTGACAGTGGAGATTGGCCCACTGGGAATGTAGGGCCTTGGTCTCTGGGTCCAGCATGGACACAGCCTCCCAGGGGGGCCGCTGGCGCGTGTTCAACCACTGCCGAACCCGAGAGACGACCGGATCTCTATCCTGCTTGCTCTACAGCTGCTGCGCGCCGATGGCCTCTGTGACATCATCACTGGGGAGAGCTGACTGATTATCTGAGGAGGAGCTGTGCACCGCTGTGTTATTCCTGCTTACAGTGGTCCGGAGAGCAGCAGCCTGTGGAACGGCTTGGTCTCGGTCCTCTGTCTGCTGGCAGTGCCGAGAATCCTCCGCAGCACAGGGACGCCAAGACAGCACATCAGCATTGGCATGGAGGCGGCCTGCCCGATGCACAATCTGAAAATCATAATCCTGCAGTGCCTCCAGCCATTTCGCCAACTGTCCATCCGGTTCTTTAAAATTCAGTAGCCAGGTCAGGGAAGCGTGATCTGTCCTGAGCTGAAACCTCCCCCTGTACACCTACGGGTGAAAATGGCGAAGCCCCTGGATGACAGCCAACAGCTCTCGGCGAGTAACACAATAATTCCTTTCGGCTCTGCTGAGAGTGCGGCTGAAAAAAGCAACTGCCTGCTCTCTGTGTTCTCCCTCCTGGGATAACACTGCCCCAATGCCCTGGTTGCTGGCGTTCATGTCCAGGATGAAAGGGCGGTTCGGGTGGGGATACTGCAGCATGGGGGCTCCGATGAGCATCGAGTGAAGCCGGGAAAAAGCAGCAGCACAGTCCTCACCCCACTCAAACGTGCGGACCTTCCGTGTCAGCTGATGCAGCGGGCTGGCGATGGTGGCGAAGTCTTTCACAAACTTCCTATAATAGGAGGCCAGTCCGAGAAAACTCTAACTCTCCCATGTCCCGTGACACCGGCCAGTTTTTCACCACTGCCACTTTCTCTGGATTGGTGGCGAGTCCCGCTGCACTGATGATGTGGCCAAGAAAGGTGGTTTCTCGCCGAAATAAGTGGCATTTCTGCAGGTGTAGCTGCAGCCCGGCCCATCGGATGGTGTCTAATACTTCCTGGAGGTTGGACAGGGTGCCATCAAAGTCAGCTGCGTGAACCAGCAGGTCATCCAGATAAACAATGCAGTGGCTCCGGGGCATGTGAGCCAACATTTGCTCCATCAGACATTCAAAGTTGACCGGGGCGTTGCAAAGTCCAAACGGCATCACGTTGAACTGCCACAGTCCCTACCCGATGGAGAAGGCTGTTTTCTGACGGGCCTCCGGTGACAGCTCTACCTGCCAATAGCTGCTGCGGAGGTCCAGCGAGCTGAACCAGCTGGAGCTGGTGATGTAATCCAGCACGTCATTGATGCGAGGCAGAGGGTAGGCACTGGTAATCCACACAAAACTGCCACAAACTGTCCTTCTTCTTAACCAGAACCACCGGTGCCACCCAGGGGCTGCTGGAGGGCTCAATAACGTCCGCCTCCAGCATTTCCCATATTTTTTGTTCTGCCGCCGCCCGCCTTGACAAAGGCAGACAGTGGGGGTGGAGCCGGATAAGCCTGGTCTCACCGGTGTCGATCTGGTGCTGCACCAAGCTGGGTTGTGTGCACTCATCATCCTTGGCAGCGAAGACATCAATGTAGCAGTCCAACAGCTCCCGCAGCTGGTTGGTGTCTCTGTCCCAATTCTAGTTTGCTGCAGCTCTGCTGGAACAATTCCTTGACCGCCTGCTGTGTTTCTGCTGACACACTGACCCACTCCACTGTCATCCCCCCCCCACCCCCCCACCCCCCGCTGTCTCTGCCGGTGATTGCGCTCCCTCTGCTCGTGCTGGTGGCGCTGCTGTGTTCAGTTCTGGCGGCGATCTGCCTGGTTCGGTCCGTTCTGGCGACCCCTCGATCACACAGGTCCCCGGGTTCCTCCTCTGGGTCCAGATGCAGAATGTGATGGTCTGAGCCCCCAGCAGGACAGATGATCTGGTGGTGTCAATCGTTGTGTCCCATGCTGCGAGCAGATCGAGTCCAGTAATGCAGGGATCTTGGATGTCAACCAGCCAGAACAGGTGGTCTGTATTATGGTTGGCCACCCCCACCACAAGAACTCTCCGCCCCCCCCAGTCTGGCGCGCTCACCGGTGGCTGTGGTGATGCAGCGCCTGGTGGGCTCCTACCCCTGCGGTCCTGCCTTGTCTGTATCGGGCAGCACTCCGGGTTGGACCAGGGAGATGGTAGAACTGGTGTCGATCAAGGCCCGGATTGGCGTGCTGTTCAAGCTGCACTGCAGGTACATTCCTAGCGAGTGTCCAATTCGGCCCAAACGTGGTGACAGTTCATCGGGGAAAATGTCTGTGGGAGGCAGCAGGTCCCCGTCCATACCACCTCGCTCTAGTTTAAAGCCGGTGAGGGGGCGGTTTGTCAGGGGGTGGGTGCCGGGCAGTACCGCATGATGTGTGCTGGATGGGTGAGCTTCTCCACCACCCCCGGCTCAAAATCAGGGCAGCCACGCTGCGTCAGCAGCCGTATGTCCGCTGCATAGGCTCCCAGGCTCTCTTGGCTGCCTCGCCGGCGGTTGGCCAGCTGTTCCTGGGCGTGATCAGTGTTGGTCGCTCTCCCAAACCGCCTCCGGAGCACTCCTTGTAGCGCTGGCCAGCTGCGATGTTCCTCAGGCCGGAGGTCAGACAGTGTGCAGAGAGCCTCGCCCTCCAGGGCTAGCGCGACCTGCACGGCGGTCTCTTCGGGTGTCCAGCCGTTCAGCGCAGCAATCAGCTTGACCTGGACCAGATAGTTGTCCAGCAGGACTTTGCCGCCAAAGTGGGGGAGTTTGGCCCGT
This sequence comes from Pholidichthys leucotaenia, assembly GCA_020510985.1. Classification (NCBI taxonomy): domain Eukaryota; kingdom Metazoa; phylum Chordata; class Actinopteri; order Cichliformes; family Pholidichthyidae; genus Pholidichthys; species Pholidichthys leucotaenia. The sequence goes on from CM035840.1 coordinate 200,868,339, forward strand.
TGGTGGATTGGTGGGACGGTCGCCTCTTGGTCGATTGCCGCCCCTGGTCGCAGTGGAATCGCCAGCCTGTCCTGCCCTGAAAAGGGTGGGAAGCAGGGCCGGTTCGTTCTGCTTGACCCACCCTGCCTTCAGAAAGGCAGAAGGCGGGGTATGCTGGCCCCGTCAGGTCCGCTGCTCCATTCGTCATGGCAAGCAGCTCCAGGGGTCGGTGTGTCGACTCTGTTGTCTATCTCCAGCTGAGTAATGAGCTGCTTGAGCTGCCGAATCTCCGTCCTGATTCTGGCTTCCATCTTCTCCGTGATCCCACTTCTGAAACCAGTGTGACGTTGCAAGGGTTCATACAATAAGGAGAGATGACTTAGACGAAACAGGCTTTATTTATACACACACTCACAACAAAGAACAGGCCCTCGTTTCACTCATGGTGACACAGACACATGATTTGGCACATATAGGGAAACAACGCTATCACAACTGGTCTTATTACACAGTTATAATGGCACACACGGATAACGTTTAGAACACACAGATACAGTATTTGAATCCTCCACGGCGCAAGCATGCCGGGAGACTCCTGCCCCCTTATCACAGCCCCGATGTTATACTACTGAGATATTGCAGTATGTCAGTTTCCAATATTTTAGACAGATGCATACATATAAATAAAGCAATCTGTGAGAAAAGTCACAATTTAACAGAAGAGTTGCAAGATAAGATAGAGTCCCTATAATGCTTTTGGAGTTTACCTTTTATTACAGTGCATTATGTAAGCTTTAAAGTCAAGCAGCCTCAAACTAACGCTGCACTTATATAGGCACTTTTCTAATCACAAAGACCACTCAAAGTGCTTTCACTAGTAATAACCCCTCATTCTAAGGGGCCTATAGGGAAACAGATATCTAGGGACATTTAGAACAAACCATTAACCTAACATGCATGTCTTTGGGATTGTGGGAGGAAACCGGAGCCCCCCGAGGTAAACCCACGCAGGCACAGGGAGAACATGCAAACTCCACACAGAAAGGTTCCAACCCCTGCCAGCCTGGGGATTCGAACCAGGAACCTTCTAGCTGTAAGGCAACAGTGCTAACCACTGCACCACCGTGCTGCCCACCTCCAGAGGAGTTCTCCTCTCCCACAGAAACTACAGCACTGCCTGAAACTTCTCGTTTGGATTCGCTGTTTTCTTCTGTTGCGTTAACTCAGAATAAAGACTTGATACATGATGAAAAATGGGGGCTGCTGTCATGTGCCTTGCCTGTTTCGTTGTGCTGTTAAAGCTGGGGTGGTCGCTCACCATCGAGAGTGGCTAAAATAAGAAGAAATTGTTGTTTGGGGGAAAAATAATTAGAGCCCTCTATGACAGCCTTCAACCCTTTTATGATATTGTCTCCTTGAGAGTAACTGGTAACTAAGGCGCCCTCCAATGGAAAATTGTGCCATAATGCAGTGACTGCCTTCCTGCCCCTACATGACTGTCCCAGAAGGTGACATCTTTCACTTCCTCTCTCTGCAAGGCTTGTTCTGTATCTGTGGCTCTCTGAATTTCTCCATGGTACTTCTCACTCTAGTCCTTGACACCTGGAAATAACAATATATTCATGTCTTGCTTTGCGAGCATGAACAATTCTTTTTCTTAAGTCTAAAGTGATTTCATTTTTTTGGCATGATGCTTTCTCAAGCGGCGCCTCAAACCCTTACTGAAGTTTTTATGGCAGTTGTGGTCTATATTAATCATATATCCCATAACCTACATATGTATAAGCATGTGAGAATGTTTGGTGATTACATATGTAAAGCGACTTCACACCTCAGAACAGGACAAAAGGTCTCAACCGCCAGTGGAGATCAAAGCGCATCCGAGGCGCTGCGGTGGAGACCAGATAGGTCGCCCTGACCTCCCAGGGCCAGGTGGAGGGGTACAGAGACAAAGGAGGGGGATTAAGATAATGCGGGATGTCAGCTTTGATATGCATGTCTTTTGTTGTGTGTAAGTTTAGTGATGGGAATTCCGGCTCTTTTTAGAGAACCGGCTCTTTCGGCTCGGCTCACCAAAAAGAGCCGGCTCTTTCGGCTCCCAAGCGGCTCTTCAGGTTGTTTTGTTGCTTTAATTTATTAATTTAATTTATTATCAACAACAATATAAAATTATGCACAAAATTAATTACTAATGTAAAAAATGTTTTTATTTATATATGTTTATTATATAAATATGCTTTTGTTTATTCACTCCACATAAAATGTAAAAAGTAAATTATAAAATTCAAAAACCAACTATTTACAATTCAACTTATAGCTCTTTAAATTTTCAGCTTTTTCCTTTTAAACAAATTTAAAGTGAAACAACACAAAACACTGCAAACCAGTGTTTGAGCAGCTCTTCTGCTAAGTTCTCAGAAGTGTGTTTGTCGCTGAACTCAAAACAATCCAGAAGACAGGACACCATTTTATAATTTTCAATAAAGTGACACGTTACTGACAAGAAGGATGTGATGGTTTGGGATGTCCAGCTGTCAGTCGTTAGACAGACTGCTGTCGCTTTTTTAACCCTCTCTTGCAGTGATGCACGTTCTCTGTCATATAGGCCTGGGATGATTTTTTGGGAGAGTGTTTTCCTGCTTGGAATTGCATACATTGGATTGGAGTGCATGAATAAACTTCCTGAATCCTTTATCATCCACAACTGAAAATGGTTGGAAATCAAGTGCAATCATTTTTGCCAGTTCTTCATCAATTGAGTTGTCTTGCTGGGAAAACAGACTTCTGCAAAAACTGTCTCACAGAGCTCTGGGTTGTAGGTTTAGCAGCAACAGTTGCAGTAGAGACACTGGCACCTTCATTAATATCACACTCAACTGACTGTGTTTTATCTTCCCATTGCACTGCTGGGTGGACAGTTCTCAGGTGCCTGTGCAGGTTGTTTGTGGAGCCGGCTCTATATGATATTCTTTTCTGGCAGACTCTACACTCTGCCTTTGTATTGTCAATAAAATTGAAATGGTTCCAGATTTTGCTTCTTTTCCTGGTGTCACTCATTTTCTTTACTATACCTTTCTAAATGTGTCGATGTCGTCTCTTCTTGTTTCCCCTGGCTCTCTCTCCTCCTGCTCTGCTCGTGTGCTGCTGCTGCTGTGAGCGTAACTACCGCCCTTCCCCCATCAGCGCAAACACAAGGCAGGCACACATATTGACCAATCACGTGCGGCTAGAAGAGAAAAAAAAAAGTGAGAGCGAGAGGGTGAGAGAAAGGAAAAAAAAAAACACGGCTCCCAACACGGCTCCCAATAAAGAGCCGGCTCCCGTCGTTCACTTCAAAGAGCCGGCTCTAAGAGCCGTTTCATTCGCGAACGACCCATCACTAGTAAGTATAAGTATGTAGAGCCGAATGTGTTCGCTCTCTTTCTACTTCTGCTTCTGCACTAGATGAGACTTGTTAGAGGAGCGAAGCTGATAATAAACTTTGGTTTATAAGTCACATTGCCTCGTTATTCCAAGCTCTTCTACACTGGTGACCCTGACGCGAGGATGGACCAGAGGCGTTCCCCTGCGATCGACTCATCTGTGGCGACCCAGGCAGACGCCGGCGCCCATGCAGACAGGGGAACAGATGGACGACGTTCCCCCATGGCAGAAGTGACAGAGAGGGCTCAACCGAGCACCAGCTCCGCCGCGAGAGCCGAAGGAAGGCACTCTCACCCTGCGGACACATCAGGGACGGCCCACACAAGCGCCGTCACCGTCAAGCTGCCGGACTTCTGGCAGGAAGACCCGAGCTCGTGGTTTCAGCAAGCTGAGGCTCAGTTTGCACTTGCAGGCATAACGGCTGATGACACAGAGTTTTATCACATCGTCGCCAAACTCGACGCCGCCACTTCGAGATGTGCGCGGAGCATAATCCAGCGGCCACCGGCCCAGGACAAATATAGAGAACTGAAGGCAACCATCGTGGAGAATTTCGTCCCCTCTGCCGAGGAGAGAGCCGAGAGGATCCTGGCGGTCTACGGCCACAGAGGATGCAGACCCAAGGCCCTCATGGAGGACTTGCTGCAGCTCAAAGAAGAGGACAATGACAACTTCCTCTTCCAATTTATATTCCTCAGTACTCTGCCGCCACACATGAGAGGGACGCTTGCCAACATGCGATGCAGCACCCAGCAAGACTTCCGCACGCTGGCTCGCGAAGCACAGCGACTCGTCAACGCCTGCAGTGAACAGACAGCCACAGCAGCATCCGCAGACCTCAACGCCGATGTCCGGAGCAACGGGGAGCCACAAACCACTGAGCAGAACCCGCCCACCATGGCAGCGACACGGCCAAGACGTAACAGACGGAACGACGTCTGTTATTACCACCACCGCTTCGCCGAGAAGGCTTACAAATGCGTTCCCCCCTGCAAATTCATGAAGTTCGGGAAACGCCAAAGCCGAGAACCGTTAACGGCGGTGGTTCTCGGCGAAAAAAGCAAGCTTCTCTATGTGACGGACGGACACACCGGCAAGCAGTTCCTAATTGACACGGGAGCTCAACTGAGTTTTATCATGCCCTCCCAAGCAGACCGGGCCATGGGCCCCCGAGGCAATGGAGTGATGGCAGCCAACGGCTCCATCATCGACACTTATGGCGAAAGGAACCTGCCCCTCTGCATCCATGGCTGCAACTACAGATGGACATTTGTTGTAGCGGCGGTGAGTTTTAACTTGTTGGGCGCGGATTTTTTGTGTGCACATGGGTTATTAGTCGATCTAGCAAACAGACGCTTGGTTAATGCATTGTCATTTGCTTCTATTCCCTGCTCAGCTCGAGTTTCTCCACCACCCGTGCAGGCCAGCGTCACTACAGCAGGAGGTAAGTTTGATCAACTCCTCACCCAATTTCCAGCACTCACAATTCCCAAATTCTCAGCTACAGTGGCTAAGCACGGGGTCGAACACTTTATTCCCACAACGGGCCCACCCGTATTCGCCAAAGCTTGGCGCTTAGACGCGACCAAGCTCGCCATAGCTTGGGACGAGTTTACCACCCTTGAAATACTAGGCATTATCAGACGCTCAAAAAGCCCCTGGGCGTCACCGCTACACATGGTCCCGAAATCCGACGGTTCTTGGAGACCGTGCGGCGATTACCGCAGATTAAACAATGCGACAGCGCATGACCGCTACCCAAATCCTCACATCCAAGATTTTTCACTACATTTGGCGGGTGCGTGCAATTTTCTAAAATAGACCTGGTCCGTGGCTATCACCAAGTCCCCGTTCGAGCAGAAGACATTCAGCTGTAATAACCCCCTTCGGTCTTTTTGAATTTTTGCGGATGCCTTTTGGCCTCAAAGGCGCTGCTCAAACCTTTCAGCGGATGATGGACGCGGTATTACGCGACCTCCCTTTCGTGTTCGTCTACCTCGACGATATGCTGGTAGCCAGCTCGTCTGAGGAAGAACACGAACAGCATCTCACTATGGTTTTTCAGAGACTAGAAGAGCACGGGTTAATAATCAATCCAGCCAAATGCAAATTCGGCGTGTCACAAATTGATTTTTTGGGACACAGAGTTTCACCGAAGCGGGCAGTCCCACTGCCAGACAAAGTTCGCGCAGTAAAAAGTTTCCCACGGCCACAAACGGTCAAATCGCTGCAAGAATTTTTGGGAATGGTTAATTTTTACAACCGTTTCCTCCCCCGCGCAGCTCAGCTCATGCAGCCCCTATATGACGCGCTCAGAAAACAAAAACCTTCCACGCGGTCGAATGGACCCACGGAGCGCGAACGTGCCTTCGCGAAGTAAAAAGTGCCCTAGCTAATGCCACATGTTGGTTCACACCTGATCCCTTGGCCCGCATTGCGCTAACCACAGACGCTTCAGACCTGGCCATAGGGGCGGTTGTAGAACAACACGTCGGCGGAACCTGGCAACCTTTAGCATTTTTCAGCAAATCGCTAAACCAAACTGAGCGTAAATACAGCACTTTTGACAGAGAGCTGCTAGCGCTTCATCTATCCATCCGCCACTTCCAGTTCTGGTTGGAGGGGCGGCGTTTCACGGCTTTTGTAGACCACAAACCGCTCACCTTTGCGATGGCTAAAATTTCTGAACCATGGTCAGGCAGGCAACAAAGACAGCTAGCTGCGATTTCAGAGTTCACCACAGACATTCGACATGTGGCAGGCAAACTTAACGTGGTAGCAGACTGCCTCTCTCGCGCTGTGACATCGCCAGAGCGCGAGGAGACAGATTATACTACCTCAGCCGCAGAACTCTTCGCCAACGCGGACACATACGCAGCCCCAATCCACGCAGGGATAGATTACGCAGCCATGGCGGAGGTGCAAAGTAGTGACGCGGACGTGCGCGCACTCCTGTCTGGACCAACAGGGTTAAGGCTGGAGGAAAGGGGTTTACGCGACGGTGTGCCCCCCCCTAATATGCGACATCTCAACCGGCCGACCTCGCCCGGTAGTCCCAGCTGCATGGCGCCGCCGTATTTTCGACTCAATTCACTCCCTCGCGCACCCGGGTGTGCGCGCTTCGGTTAAAATGGTCGCCAAAAAGTTTGTGTGGCCCGGCCTGCGCAAAAACGTAAAAGAATGGGCAAAGACTTGCATTTCTTGTCAGCGCGCCAAAATACACAAACACACAAAAGCCCCTCTAGAGCCTTTTCGAATCCCAGCTAGAAGGTTCGACCACGTTCATGTCAACCTCGTGGGACCACTACCTTCCTCCCAAGGTTTCACACATCTGTTAACAATGATAGACCGCACCACGCGCTGGCCTGAGGTGGTCCCTCTGGCGTCAACCACAGCGGAGGAAGTCGCTCGCGTTTTTTTTGACAAACTGGGTGGCACGTTTCGGCGTCCCATCGGACATCACGTCCGATAGGGGGCCTCAATTTGTCTCGGAGCTTTGGTCAGCTATGGCCAGCAGCTTAGGAGCGACAATTCACCGCACCACCGCTTATCACCCTCAGGCTAATGGGTTATGCGAGCGTTTTCACAGATCTTTAAAGGCCGCCCTCAAAGCCTCACTAACGGATACAAATTGGGTAAATAAACTTCCCTGGTTTTATTGGGGTTGCGTGCTGCGCCTAAAGAGGATCTAGACGCCTCCCCAGCAGAATTAGTTTTTGCACAACCTCTCAGGCTCCCAGGTGAATTTTTACCAGAGAACCCAGAGCCAGGGCATCTTCCAGCCCCGAGGCTTTTAGGCAGCAATGGACCTGACACTCTCCCCGGACCGGCACATCACTCTTTTCCACGGGTTTTTGTCCCCCAAGCTTTAAAAAATGCTGAATTCGTTTTTGTTAGGCATGAAGCTTTAAAACCAACCTTCCGCCCACCATACGATGGACCATTCAGAGTGCTGGAACCTGGTGATAAGCATTTTGTGCTTGATTTAGGGGACAGAAAAGAAACAGTCAGCATTGACAGACTTAAACCTGCCTTCTTGTTGAGAGACGAGCCTGCACGGTTGGCGAGAGCACCTCAGCGGGGTAGCCCCCCAAGAGAAAAGACTCAGCCCCCCTGCAGGGAACGAATAATCACTCTCCTTTCCAAGCTGCAGATTCCTTACAGGAAGGTCCCACCAGGACGCCCGAACGGACCCACAGCAGATTCGGGAGAAGATTAAAACCCAGACGGCACAGGGACTGATACAAACTAATCAAAAGTTGTTCACTAATTGTGCTGTAACAGTTTAGGACTGACTTGTGATATTACTATGCTGTTATGATTACCACTGAATTCTCTACAGGAGCATAGCTGCTGGAAAGTTTCTTCCTTGTCAAGAGGTGTAGCAGTTAGTATGTCATAATAATTATCTTAAACTGTGAATTTTTCTATTGTCCTTTTCTTAGTCGTTTGGGGGGGCCTGTGGTCTATATTAATCATATATCCCATAACCTACATATGTATAAGCATGTGAGAATGTTTGGTGATTACATATGTAAAGCGACTTCACACCTCAGAACAGGACAAAGGGTCTCAACCGCCAGCGGAGATCAAAGAGCATCCGAGGCGCTGCGGTGGAGACCAGATAGGTCGCCCTGACCTCCCAGGGCCAGGTGGAGGGGTACGAAGACAAAGGAGGGGGATTAAGATAATGCGGGATGTCAGCTTTGATATGCATGTCTTTTGTTATGTGTAAGTATAAGTATGTAGAGCCGAATGTGTTCGCTCTCTTTCTACTTCTGCTTCTGCACTAGATGAGACTTGTTAGCGGAGCGAAGCTGATAATAAACTTTGGTTTATAAGTCACATCGCCTCGTTATTCCAAGCTCTTCTACAGCAGTGGCTATAGGTATAGAACCATACTTGCAGTATTCTTGTTACAGACACGGCTCAAATCTGATTGGCCAGTACATTCTATTAATGCCTATCTTAAAGCTACAGGTATGGAAATCTGAAGGATTTATTTGTTTACATTTTGGTGTACCCTGCCTCTCGCCCAAAGATGCTGGGATAGGCTCCAGCCCCCCGCGACCCGAAAAGGATTAAGCAGAAGAAGATGGATGGATGGATGAATGTCTACTTACTACCTTTTTAACCCCATTCTCAACTCGTAAGGCTAACCTCTTGAATTTAATTCTAAATTCATGTCAAGAAAAATGGTGTGGATATGGCAGAGTGAGCAGCATGTGAACCACGAACCTTCCAGTCAGAGGTCAACTGCACGATTCACCTGCACCAAAGCCACAGCAGTCTGGAGTCCATCTGAAAAGGTTTAGTCGGATTTTCAGCTTTTCCGTACCAACAGACATTTCATATAGGGATACAGCTTCTGTACCAATAGAGACTGCCAATTGGGCAACTGTGTGTAAATTGGAAGATAACTCTCAGTTAATTGATTTTAATGCTTTGAGCACAAAGTTAAAGCACATCATTGCACAGCAGTGGTTTGTGCTATGGCTCAATAAAAATGTCAGATTTTCAGCAGGCTAATAGTATTAACCCTGGTAGTTCTTACGTTCTGTGAAATAATTTTGTTTCACTGTGCAAAGTAAAATAATGCACACACACACACACACACACACACACACACACACACACACACACACATATATATATATATATATATACACTACCGTTCAAAAGTTTGGGGTCACCCAGACAATTATTTTGTCTTTTCCATGAAAAGTCACACTTATTTACCACCATGAGTTGTAAAATGAATAGAAAATATAGTCAAGACATTGACAAGGTTAGAAATAATGATTTGTATTTGAAATAATAATTTTTTCCAGATACTCATCCTGCTCAAAGGAAGGTCAGTTTTATAGCTTCTCTAACCAGCTAAACTGTTTTCAGCTGTGCTAACATGATTGCACAAGGGTTTTCTAATCATCCATTAGCCTTCTGACGCAATGAGCAAACACATTGTACCATTAGAACACTGGAGTGATAGTTGCTGGAAATGGGCCTCTATACACCTAGATTCAAGGTTCAAGGTTCTAGGGCTGCATGGTGGTGCAGTGGTTAGCACCGCGGCAGCACAGTTTACCCTCGGCCAGGGGATCGCGGGGATCATGAGATCTGTGTGGAGTTTGCATGTTCTCCCCGTGTTTGCGTGGGTTTACTCCGGGATTTCTCCGGTTTCCTCCCACATGCCAAAAACATGCAGGTTAGGGAGTTAAGGGGCACTTGCGCACGCAGCGACCGGCAGCTGGTGGCTTGTCACCGGACTGCAGAACAAATCTACCTACGGGTACAAAATAAGTAAAAAAAAAAAGTGACTTTATTAATACCCGTAGGTAGATTCTTTTTACAGTCTGGAGAGGGCATCTCAAACACACAACTTTAAACATCAAAAAGACCACACCAGGGACCAGTAAAAAAGTAGATAAGATAAGACCACATAAAAAGGCCAGACCCAAGAGTTTAAATAAAATGCATTAAGGCCTGTTTAAAAGAACGATAGCAGCAGGAAAAAAGCTGTTCCTGTACCGTGTGGTTCTGCATCTGGGGACTTTGAACCTCCGTCCAGAGGGTAAAAGCTGGAACTCACTGGCCAAGGGATGGGAGTCATCAGCCGTGATAGAGGTGGCCAGCCGCTGTACCTGCCTGGTGTACAGGGCCTCCAGACTCAGCTGTGACTCCCCCCAATGAGACGACTGGACCATTTAATGATCTGGGCCAGTGAGTTTCAATCTTTGAGGGGCAGGTTTCTAAACCATGACACTAACGAGAAAGATAAAACTGATTCAATAAAAGCACAATAAAAAAGTGTCATGATAAGATAAGATAAGATAAGCCTTTATTAGTCCCACAACGGGGAAATTCCAGGATTGCAACAGCACAGGGATAGCAACACTCAGAGCAACAATCAGAAGGCAAGAAAAAAACAAGCAAGCAAGAGCAGCTAATATACATATGTACGTATTACTATAAAATATATATATATATACACACACACACACACAGACACACAGTGCAGAGCATTGTAGCTGGATGGAATAAATATATGAATATATGAACACACAGTGCAGAGCATTGTAGCTAGATGGAATAAATATGTAAATATATAAACACCCACAGTACGGAGCATTGCAGCTAGGTGGAATAAATATGCAAGTATATAAACACACACAGTGCGGAGCAATGTAGCTAGATGGAATAATATGTAGATATATAAATATATAAACACACCCAGTGCTGAGCATTGTAGCTAGATGGAATAAATATGTAAATATATAAACACACACAGTGCAGAGCATTGTTGCTAGATGGAATGAAACAGCATAACCGTCTACTTAGTTATCCTACATGGTATGATTATGTGCCCATACATATTCTCACCCTCCATAGCGACCGGTAAGTTCCTAGTTGTATGCCGGAGGGGACCATTGTGTAAGTCTATTGCATCTTTTGCATTCAAAAAACTATTAGTTTGTTACGTCTTTTTGCTATCTCTGCGAGCAGCCCTGCTTAGGTTGTACAGTCTGACAGCCGTTGGTAGGAAGGACCTACGAAACCTCTCGGTTGTGCACCTGGGATGATGTAGTCTGCTGCTAAATGAGCTCCTCAGTGCATTCAGTATGTCCTGCATAGGGTGGAACTCGGACTCCAGCAGAGATGACAGTTTAGCCACCGTCCTTCTCTCTCCTATCTCCTCCATCGGATCAAGGCGCTGCCCCAGGACAGAGCTAGCTTTCTTAATCAGTTTGTTCAGTCTCTTCCTATCGGCTGCAGTAATGCCACTGCCCCAGCAGACCACTCCAAAAGTGATGGCTGATGCCACCACCGTGTCATAGAATGACTTCAGCAGCGCCCCTTGTACACCAAAAGACCTGAGTCTCCTCAGCAGGAACAGCCTGTGCTGTCCCTTCTTGTAGAGTGCATCAGTATTGTGTGACCAGTCTAGTTTATTGTTCAGATGAATACCCAGGTACTTATAGGATGTCACCATCTCGATGTCTGTTCCCTGTATATTTACTGGTACTGTGAGGGGCTGCCCATGCCTGCGGCAGTCCACCACCAGCTCCTTAGTTTTCCTCGCGTTGATCTGGAGGCAGTTCCGATGGCACCAGTCCACGAAGTCCTGGATAAGCCCTCTGTACTCAGCTTCATCTCCATTGGAGATGAGGCCAACGATCGCAGAGTCATCAGAGAACTTCTGTAGATGGCAGTGTGTTGTGTTGTGTGAGAAGTCCGCAGTATAAAGAGTGAACAGGAAGGGAGCCAGCACCGTTCCCTGGGGGGGCCCCCGTGCTACTGATGATCGTGTCGGACACACAGTCCCGGGTTCTCACAAACTGAGGCCGGTTCGTGAGGTAGTCCAGGATCCATGATGACAGGTGCTGGTCCACCCCTGCGCGCAGCAGCTTGTCCTTCAGGATCATCGGTTGGATGGTGTTGAAAGCACTGGAGAAGTCAAAGAACATGATCCTCACCATATTCCCGGGCTTCTCCAGGTGGGACAGAGAACGGTGAAGGAGGAAGATCACCGCATCCTCCACCCCAATGCCATGCTGGTAGGCGAACTGGATTGGATCCATCGCTGGTTCCACCAGGGGGCGGAGGTGAGCAAGGAGCAGTCTCTCCAGGGTCTTCATCAAGTGGGACGTCAAGGCCACCGGTCTGTAGCTGTTCAGGTCTTTGGGGTGGGAAGTTTTTGGTACAGGTACCACACAAGATGTTTTCCACAGCTGTGGTACCCTCCCCAGTTTCAGGCTCATGTTGAAGATATACGTCACAATCCCACACAGCTGGTCTGCACAGGACTTGAGGAGCTTTGCGCTGATGCCGTCCGGTCCCGGCGCCTTCCTCGCCTTGATCTTCCTCAGCTCCGTCCTCACCTGGGTCCTGGTCAGGGTCAGGATGGGGGGCTGTGTGTTGGGAGTGGGGGGGGTGTTGGTGGAGTGGGGAGTGGGCAGCAGGACTTGATTTCTTTAGAGGCAGCAGTGGTTGTTGTGCAGTCAGGGGGGAGGGCGGTTGGTCAAATCTATTGAAAAACAGATTCAGGTTGTTCGCCCACTCCCTGCCCCCTGTGGCCTGGGGGGAGGTATTCTGGAGCCCCGAGATGGTTTTGAGGTTTCTCCAGACCCCGCTGATGTCGCTCTGTTGCAGCTTGTCCTCCATCTTCTTCCTGAAGCTGTCCTTGCCTTCTCTGATCTTTCTCCTCAGCTCCCTCTGTACGGACTTCAGCATCTCCCTGTTCCCTGACCTGAAGATCCTCTTCTTCTCTCTCAGAAGTGTTTTTATCTCAGGGTTGATCCAGGGTTTGTTGTTTGAGTGACGCCGTATGGTCTTGGTGGGAACGGATTTGTCCACACAGAAGCTGAGGTAGCCCGTGAAGGTGTGAATGAGGCCATCGATGTCCTCACCATGTGGATCGCAGAGCTGCTTCCAGGCGGTGGCTTCAAAACAGCCCTTTAGGGTGTCCATTGTCTCCTCAGACCATAACTCCACAGTGTGCATGGCCGGAGGTTGTCTGTGCACTAGGGGTTTGTACACCGGCCGGAGATGAACCAAGTTGTGATCCGATCTCCCGAGTGGGGGGAGTTGTGATGAGGTGTACGCCTCCTTAGTGTTTGCGTAGAATAAATCCAGTGTTTTATTGTCTCTAGTGTGGCATGTGACATACTGGGTGAACGTGGGTAGAATGGGAGACAGTGAAACATGGTTGAAATCGCCTGAGATGAGGAGAAGAGCATCTGGGTGTTCTGTCTGCAGCCTGCTGGTTACTGAATGGATGACGTCACGTGCTGTCCCAGCGTTCGCCGTCGGATTTGCATAAACAACAATGCAGATCACGTGTGAGTGTTCTCTCGGGAGATATGTAGGCCTCATGCTAACAGCTAGCAACTCAATGTCTTTGCTGCAGTGTCGTTGTTTAACAGTGATATGTCCCGGTCTGCACCAGTTGTTGTTAACATACATTATCACTCCACCGCCCCTAGCCTTGCCACTGTCTGGTGTTCGGTCAGCTCGTATCATGTGAAAACCCTCCAGCTCAATGTTAGCATCTGCTGCTAGTTCAGTTAGCCACGTCTCAGTAAACAAAAGGAGAGAGCACTCCCGGTATGTGCTATCATAACGGGAGATAGCCGCTAGCTCATCTAACTTTCCCAGTATCGACCGTACATTTCCCATGACAACAGATGGAAGGGAGGGTCTGTACCTTATATTTTTTGTCCTCCGCCTTACTCCAGCCCGGCAGCCGCGGCGTTTTCGCCTCAGTTCTCTCGGTATGTCGAGTTTTTCCAGTGGGACCGGGTGGCGGTTGAATGCTAGCAGCTGTTCTCTGCTGTATCGTATCCTGCTATAAACAGTGGCTCCGTCCACCGGCTCAGGAGACATTTAGGACGATCTGTGTGTCCGTGATATAAGTGGGGTGAAAAAAAAAGACGGATCAAAAGAGAGAGGAAGGGAAAAAGACTCGGAATCGAGCCGCTGTTGCAAAAGGCAGCCGACTCGTGTGGCGCCGAGAGGAAAAAAAAATGGGAAATGGGACAACCTCCTCAAACAAAACAGGCGCTGGTGTCCCTTCCTATTTATGGCCTCACAATTCAATTTAAAATTCAAAGTATTATCAATACTTCTATGTAGATATTGCACCAAAAACCAGACATTTGCAGCTAGAATAGTCATTTACCACATTAGCAATGTATATTAGATATCAGAGTGTATTTCTGATTAGTTTAAAGTTATCTTCATTGAAAAAAACAGTGCTTTTCTTTCAAAAATAAAGAAATTTCTAAGTGACCCCAAACTTTTGAACAGTAGTGTATGTGGGGAGACTTGAATAACGAAACCGAATTGCCTTTAATTTCAGTTTATTTCAAGTAACCATTCCACTGTCTGCTCTCATTCCTGAGCAGCGAACAAAGAGAGTGAACACACCAAAGTTCTCTCATTTAAACATTCTCACATCAAACCATTTCCCTCGCGGGGGAAATCACACATCTATATCAAAATCTCTTTATTCACATTCATTAGCCTTTTATTTACATAACTCCCCTTTCTCTCCTCTCGAGCCTCAGTGGTCAGGAAGTCTTCTGTCCCCTGTCCTCCGCAGGGGGTCCAGGCTCTGTGGCTCCGCACCGCAGGGGGCTGGCTCTCCTTCATCGTGAGGTTAAATCACATATGCAGTGTCCAACATATACATGTCTCACAACACAGCCATATAACCCCCCCCAAACGATGAAGAACAGACTAATTCCTAAAATTTAATAGCACCTTACTCACTACTGAATAATCAACACCAACATTCAGTCTGTGCGCCGCTTGGGCTTCAGCCGTCTGCCGAATCTGCTGTGAGTTGGCCCCGCCTTGCCTGCGGTGCTTTTCTGCTTCGGCTCTGTTGACTGAGGAAGAGAGTGATTAATTGCCCTCTGCGGGGGCCTGCCTCGTCGAGGCGCCACTGCGACCGGTACAGACACGTCCTTCATGACAAAAGCAGGTTTTAGTCTGTCAATACTGACTGTCTCTTTTCTGTCTCCAAAATCTAGCACAAATTGCTTATCACCTGCCTCCAGCACTCGAAATGGCCCTTCGTAAGGTGGTTTGAGCGTTGCTTTAAGGGCTTCGCGCCTGACAAAAACGAAATCGGCATTTTTCAAAGCCTTGGGGACGAAAACTCGTGGAAAAGCGTGATGAACCGGACCCGGGAGCGTGTCTGCCCCCGTGCCGACTAACGGTCCCAGAGCAGAGAGAGGTGGGGGCTCTGGGTGCTCTGGTAAAAACTCGCCCGGCAGCCTCAGAGTTTGTGCGAATACCAGCTCCGCTGGGGAGGCGTCTAAGTCCTCTTTAGGCGCAGAACGCAACCCTAATAAAACCCATGGAAGTTTATTTACCCAATCTGCATCCGCGAGCGACGCTCTGAGTGCTGCCTTCAAAGACCTATGAAAACGCTCGCATAAACCATTGGCCTGAGGGTGGTAAGCCGTAGTGCGGTGAATTTTGGCTCCTAAGCCGTTGGCCATCGCTGACCACAGCTCAGAGATGAATTGCGGTCCTCTATCGGACGTAATGTCCGACGGAACCCCGAAGCGCGCCACCCAAGCCGTTAAAAAAACGCGAGCCACCTCCGCGGCCGTGGTCGTCGCAAGTGGGACCACTTCCGGCCAACGTGTGGTGCGGTCCACCATTGTCAAAAGATACGTGAACCCCTGTGATGCCGGTAGGGGGCCCACAAGGTCGACGTGCACATGGTCGAACCTTCTGGCCGGAATGCGGAACGGTTCTAACGGGGCTCTTGTGTGCCTGTGAATTTTGGCCCGTTGACAGGAAATGCAGGTTTTTGCCCATTCCTTCACGTGCTTGCGCAGGCACGGCCAAACAAACTTTTCCGCCACTAGTTTCACCGACGGGTGCGCCAGTGAGTGGACCGAGTCAAAAACACGGCGGCGCCACGTGGCCGGAACCACCGGACGCGGGCGCCCCGTCGACATGTCGCAGATCAGGGGGGGCATACCGGTTTGTAAACACTTGCTCTCCAGCCTCAACCCTGTTGGTCCAGACTGGAGCGCGCGCACGTCTGCGTCCGCCCCCTGGTCCGCTGCCATGGCTGCGTAATCTATACCCACGTGCACCGGGGCTGCGCGCGCCACCGTGCCGCTCTCCTGCGGCGCGGTCACGGTGGCCCGTTCTGCCTCTGCGCGTGTTGGGGTCGTGAACGCGCGTGAGAGACAATCCGCTACTACATTGAATTTGCCCGCGACGTGCCTAATGTCAGTGGTAAATTCCGAGATTGCGGCCAGCTGCCTCTGCTGCCTGCCGGACCACGGATCTGAAATTTTGGCCATGGCGTATGTGAGCGGCTTGTGGTCCACATAAGCGGTGAAGCACCGTCCTTCCAGCCAGAACTGGAAATGACGAATAGCCAAATGCAGCGCCAACAGTTCTCTGTCAAACGCGCTGTATTTTCGTTCAGCCGCGCTTAAAGATTTGCTAAAGAAAGCCAAAGGCTGCCAAACTCCGGCTACCTGTTGCTCAATAACGGCCCCTATGGCTAAATCTGAAGCGTCTGTCGTCAGCGCGATACGTGCTGCAGGGTCTGGGTGGGCCAGGAGCGCAGCGTCAGCCAAGGCTTTTTTAACCTCTGTGAACACGCGCTCCCGCTCCGGGGACCATTCAACCGCCTGGGTCGGTTTTTGTTTTTTGAGCGCGGCATATAACGGTTGCATGATTTGAGCTGCGTGGGGCAGGAATCGGTTATAAAAATTCACCATCCCCAAGAATTCCTGTAGTGATTTGACCGTTTGTGGACGGGGAAAATCCGCTACCGCGCGTACTTTCTCTGGTAACAGAACCGCTCCCTCCGGGGAGACGCGGTGACCCAAAAAATCGATCCGCTCGACGCCGAACTGGCACTTGGCTGGGTTAACTATTAAGCCGTGCTCTCCCAGCCTCCTAAAAACTGCTGTGAGGTGCGTTTCGTGTTCGTCCTCTGAAGTACTCGCGACCAAAATGTCATCGAGGTACACAAACACGAAAGGGAGATCGCGTAACACGGCATCCATCATCCGCTGAAATGTTTGCGCCGCCCCTTTGAGACCAAACGGCATGCGTAAAAATTCGAAAAGTCCGAACGGGGTTATTACTGCTGTTTTAGGAATGTCCTCCGGTTGGACCGGGACTTGGTGATAGCCGCGAACTAGATCAATCTTTGAAAAAATGCGCGCCCCCGCCAGGTGCACCGAAAAATCCTGAATGTGCGGGATGGGATAACGATCGTGCGCCGTAGCGTTGTTTAGCCTGCAGTAATCCCCGCACGGTCTCCAGGAGCCATCGGCTTTCGGTACCATGTGCAGCGGCGAAGCCCACGGGCTCTTCGACCTACGAACGATGCCCAGCCTCTCCAGGCTGGCGAACTCCTCGCGCGCAATGGCGAGCTTAACTGCATCCAAGCGCCGAGCTTTTGCAAACACGGGAGGACCAGACGTGGGGATAAAGTGTTTCACCCCGTGCTTCGCGACCGTCGCTGAAAAAGTGGGCACAGTGAGCGCTGGAAATTGGGTGAGGAATGTGTGAAACTTACCACCTGCTGTAGCGACGTGGGTCTGTACTGGTGGCGGGGACACTCGAGCTGAACAGGGGAGAGAGTAAAAAGAGAGTGCATTTACCAGCCGTCTATTAGCAAGATCAACTAACAGATTGTGTGAACACAAAAAATCCGCGCCCAACATGTTGAAACTCACCGCCGCTATTACAAAAGTCCATTCATATGTGCGGCCATGTAAGCACAAAGGCAAGGTCCTTCTCCCGTAGGTGTTGATGTTCGAGCCATTTGCCGCTGTAGCTCCGCTACCGTGGGGTCCAGCCACCCGGTCCGTGTATGTTGGGGTGATGAAGCTCACTTGTGCTCCGGTGTCGATGAGGAACTCTCGTCCGGAGCGCGCATCCGTGATGTAGAGCAGCTTGCTGCGTTCTCCGAGGGTCGAAGCTGCTAGCGACCCCCGGTCTTGCCGTTTCCCGAACTCCTGAAGATGCAGGGCGGCACACACCTGCGTGCCTTCTCTGCGAACCTCCGATGGTAAAAGCAGAGATCTTCTCCTCCGCTGTGTCGTGCCCGCGCCTCTGCCGCCGGGCTATTGGCTCCACCTCGTCGCGGCCGTGTTGCCGCCGTCGTCGGCCAGTCTGGTTCTGCCGCCTCTGGCTCCCCGCTGTCTCGGGTTGCTGCTGTGGTTGCTTGCCCGCCGCAGGCGTCCAGGATCCCATCTGCCTCCTGGGCCAGCTCCCGGAACTCCTCCAGGGTGTGACACTTTTTGCCGGCCAGCGTGCTTCTCGCATGCGCCGGGAGGTTGGAGAGGAAGATGAACTGAAAAATGAAATCATCGTTGTCCAACCCTCTCAGCTGTATCATCTCCTCCATCAGGGCGCTCGGCCTGTGTCCACCTTGGTCTAGCAAAGACAGGATCCTCCTCGCCCTCACTTCAGCCGAGGGGGTGAAAAACTTGATGAGGGTGGATTTCAGCTTGCCGTACCTGTCGGTCGCGGGTGGCTGCTCCACCAAGCTCTGCACGCACCGAGCTGTGCTGTTGTCCAGTTTAGCGATGACATGGTGGAACTTAGTGTCATCCACCGTTACTCCTGTGAGCGCGAACTGCGACTCTGCTTGCAGAAACCACGACCGTGGGTTATCCTGCCAGAAATCAGGCAGCTTAACGGCCACTGCGCTCGCCAGCTCTGAGCGCTGTGAGTCCGGGACCCTGAGAATTTCTTCGTTCATTCTCAACGTCGTCAGTCACCAATGTGGGGAGACTTGAATAACGAAACCGAATTGCCTTTAATTTCAGTTTATTTCAAGTAACCATTCCACTGTCTGCTCTCATTCCTGAGCAGCGAACAAAGAGAGTGAACACACCAAAGTTCTCTCATTTAAACATTCTCACATCAAACCATTTCCCTCGCGGGGGAAATCACACATCTATATCAAAATCTCTTTATTCACATTCATTAGCCTTTTATTTACATAACTCCCCTTTCTCTCCTCTCGAGCCTCAGTGGTCAGGAAGTCTTCTGTCCCCTGTCCTCCGCAGGGGGTCCAGGCTCTGTGGCTCCGCACCGCAGGGGGCTGGCTCTCCTTCATCGTGAGGTTAAATCACATATGCAGTGTCCAACATATACATGTCTCACAACACAGCCATAGTGTATATCGAACAACACATATGACCTAAATCTTGTTGGTCGATACATTTATTGACTTACAATTAATGGCAGTTGTTCCCCCAAAAACATGCAAGTTAGGTTAATTGGCATCAAACTGGGGATTCTAAATTGTCCTTAGGTGTGACTGTGAGAGTGAATGGTTGTCTGTCTCTCTGTGTTGCCCTGCGATGGACTGGCGATCTGTCCAGGGTGGACCCTGCCTCTCGCCCAAAGATGCTGGGATAGGCTCCAGACCCCCCCCCCCCCCCCGTGACCCAAAAAGGATTACGCGGAAGAAGATGAATGAATGTTTCCCTGGTTTTTGAAGCATCTGAATGGCTCACTGACATCTTCCTGAATCCCATCACCCACGGGACCATCAAGATCAGTGAACTCCGCCGACGTCACTCTTCTCTACACAAGCACACGAACGCGTGTTGATGACGTCATCAGCAGTGCGCCTCCACAGAACAACAACAGGAGGAGAGCTCGGCTGTTGCTAACTAGCCTGCCTAGTTATTTTACGCTACTTTCTCTTGTTCTTTTCCACAGTTCTGTCTGTTATAGTTAGTGATAGCTGCAGCTATGTGGCTGACAGGAGAAAGCCTCGGCTGGCCTCCGCGGCTGACTGGGAGCAGCTATGTGTCCCCTGAGCTAGCAGGTTCGGGCTAAGGAGCTCCACACAAAGGTAACAGCCCATCATGTCCTCACAAAGACGCTAAACAGTTTCCGGAGCAGTGTTGCCAGATGGGAAATGTTGAAGTATCGTACCAGCGGCTTAAAATGATCATATTTTGAGGAAAATTATTGAACAGACCCAGTTTTCATTCCGACATGGCTCAGGACCATCTGCTTCAGTAACAGTATCACAAATCATGCGTGTTACAACCTATAACGCAGTTTTACCTTTAAATAATCTAACAGATGGTTGGAAAAAAAAAATGCCTCTACCTTTGTGGAGAACAGGATGAGCCTGGACTGAACAGCCCAGAATATCAGTCATACTTAGCTATCTTCTATATGGCTTCTGTTGAATCATCATACACTACTCACAAAAAGTTAGGGAAATTTCTTCTGGGTGAAATTTCAGGATGCACCTAAAATGCACTATAACCTTTCCAGGTGAACTTAATTTGATCTTCTCTAACCTTTTAAATGCACATGTCCAACTGTTAAATGTTGCAGTACTTTTTGCATAACTTGCTGTTCTCTAACAAGGTGTTTAACGGCAAAATTCACAACAGGTGTCTGATCCATGAATCGACCAATAAATTGTCTGGTTCAGTAGAATTGGTATTTAAACAGTCCTCTTTATCATGCTGTTCACATTTTGACATCATGAGACCAAGACGACACCTAACAATTGATCAACAGTACCTCACCATTGTGAGGCTTCAAACAGGATGTTCTCAGAGGGAAGTGGCCACTCAGCTTAGAGTGTCATCAGCAGGTTGCAACAGAGATACAGAGAGGCTGAAAGAGTCACAGAAAGGCATAGAAGTGGACGTCCTTTGGCCACATCCCACACTGATGACCGCTTCATTGTGAACAGTGTCTTGCGGAACCGGATGATGAACGCCACGCAACTCCAGGCACATTTAAGGGAGGTGAGAGGCACCCAGGTGTCATTACAAACCATTCGAAACCATTTTCATCCGCGTGGTCTGCGTGCTAGACAACTTGCAAGGGTACCTGACCACACCACCAGGCACAGGCATCATCGTCTTGCATGAGCCAAGGAGCATTTACGCTGGACAAAGGACCAGTGGGCCTCAGTGCTGTTCTCTGATGAAAGTTGATTCACACTGAGCAGAAATGATGGCTACCAACAATGTGGGAGACGTCAAGGAGAGTGCTATGCATTAGCCACTGTTGTCACCGGACGAGCCTGTGGTGGTGGTGGTGTTAGTCTGGGCAGGTGTGTCTAGTCAATACAGAACTGCCCTAAACGTTAATGAGTGGTACAGTGACAAGCCGATACTACCTGAATAACATCATTACTCCAGTCATTGTGCCCCTGCATGAACAACACAGGCTTAATTTCATCTTCATGGACAGCAATGCTCCAGCTCATCAAGGTTGCATTATTAGGGAACGACTGCTGAAGGCTGGGGTACCTCAAATGGAGTGGCCTGCACTTTCTCCAGACCTAAATCCCATAGAAAACCTATGGGATCAGCTGAGTCGCTGTGTAGAGGCTCGTAACCCTGCACCCCACAACCTCAATGACCTGAGGGCCGCTCTTCAAGAACAGTGGAATGCCATGCCTCAGCAGACAATAAGTTGTCTGAGGCAGTGCTAACCACTGCTTCAGTGGTTAGCACTGCGGCAGCACAGTTTACCCTTGGCCGGGGGATTGTGGGATCGTGGGTTCGATCCCAGCCCCCGACCAACAGTGATCTGTGTGGAGTTTTCATGTTCTCCCCATGTATGCGTGGGTTTACCCCGGGATTTCTCCGGTTTCCTCCCACATCCCAAAAACATGTAGGTTAGGTTAACTGGAGACTCTAAAGTGGCCCTTTGTGTGAATGTGTGTGAATAGTTAAAAAAGGGATGGCGCCGTATTGTGGCTGCTTCATCCATCTAGGTGGTGGATGACCCTTAATTTCTGTAAAGCGTCTTTGAGTGTCTATGATAAAGCGCTATATAAATCTGATGCATTGACTGATTGATTGAAGTTGACTTGTGAACAGCATGAGACGTTGTTGTCAAGCTGTAATTGATGCTCAAGAGCACATGACAAGTTACTGAGACTATGACATTTTTGTTGTGGTATACCCACTGTAGCTCTCTTCACGACAACAGACACAGGTCGGTTCCTTTGAACGGGCGTTTATTGGGACTTATGCACCCCCCCTCTTGGTCACGCCGTGAGAACTGTATAAGCAAGCATAACGCATAACCATATATACAGTACAGACCAAAATAACAGAATTTACAAAACAAATACCTCGTTGGCCGCTTGTCATGAAAAGAGTTCTGAAGGTAAAACAAACTGCTTGGCTTCAATCTTCAATCAAACTTAAGTGCAAGATAGCTGAATAACATGGCACAGCGTTCTTCTTATTTCCGCTATGTGCTACAATGAAAACAATCCCAGCGTCACTGCAGACGGAAAACATCAGTTCCGGTCAGGAAACAAATAAATTTCAACAAAATATACAGTCGCAACAACCAACATGTAATGTACAGAAAATATATAATTTTATAACAACACTTACACTCCCACCAAATCACTCACTGATTTAAATGCGGGATTTCCTTTAAACACAGATTATAAATGGAATCAATGGCTTGAGTTGTTTTAACTCTGAAAGAATGTGACCCACTTTTGTTTAATTTCTACTTAATTTGCTTCAAGCAAGGTAACCACCTTGTGAATGGGCCTTTCAAGGTAAACCAGTCTAGATTTTCCTTTGTCAAGTGTGGCGTCACTAACTTGTAGTTTCAGCTTTCGTACCATGCCATCTGTACTAGGGTGAGTCTCTACAACTCTGGCGAGCTTCCACTCATTTCTTGGTGAGTTGTCATCTTGTAGAATCACAATGTCATCTACTTGTGAATTTTGTGTTGGTTTTTGCCATTTCTGTCGTTGCTGGAGGTTTAGAAGATATTCTTGTTTCCATCTTTGCCAGAATTCATTGGCTAGGAACTGCACCCTTTTCCACCTTTTATGCAGATAGAGGTCTTCCTTGCAGAACTGTCCAGGTGGGGGCAGTATTATTGAAGATTTCATAGTTAAGATGTGGTTTGGAGTGAGAGGTTCTGGACCAGTAGGATCCTGAAGATGTTCAACACTCAGTGGCCTGCTGTTGATTATGGCCATTGTTTCATAGAGAAATGTCCTCAGAGTTGTAGTGTCGAGTCTACTTGCAGACTTGTCAAACATGGCAGTCAAGATGTTTCTGATTGTGCGGATTTGGCGCTCCCAGACTCCTCCCATGTGGCTTGCTGAGGGGATATTCACTACAAACTTGCAACCGATTGCTTGTTGACGTTCTTGATCCATTGTCTTGAGCAGTTGAGAAAACTCTCTCCTGGCACCCATGAAATTTGTTCCTTGATCGCATCTTAGTTGCCGCACAGGTCCCCTGATGGCTACAACTATTCGAAGTGCATTCATGAAGGCATCTGTTGTCAAGTCATCTAGGGTTTCTATGTGTACTGCTCTGGAACATAAGCAGGTAAACAACAATCCATATCGTTTCACTTCCTTTCTTCCTTCCTTCACAATAAAGGGGCCAAAACAATCAAGACCACAGTAAGTAAAGGGAGGGGATGTCTCAGTTCTCTCTTCTGGCAGGTCTGCCATTTGCTGGACCTCTGTAGTTCGTCTGTATCTCCTACATTTTACACATTTGTAAATGTGTGAGGACACAACATTTCCACATCCTAAGATCCATATTCCGTTTGCACGCAACTCATTCATGGTTATACCTCTTCCTTGGTGGTGTACACGCTCATGATGATGCTTGACAAGCAGTGTTGAAACATGGGATTTCTTTGGAAGGATCGCCGGATGCTTTACATCATGGTGCAAGGCTGACTGGGACAATCGTCCTCCTACCCTTAGGACATAGTTCTTGTCCAAGAAGGTGTTCAACTTATATAACTTGCTGTACTTGTTCAAAGTGTCTCCCTTCTGAGCTTTGATTTTTTGTATGTCCGCAGCAAAGGCATCTTCTTGCACTAGCCTGATGATAAAGCTTTCTGCTTCCTTTCTTTCTTCAAGACTAGTTGCTTCATTTGTTCTTGGCTGAAGTCCTTTGATTTCTTTGGCAAATCTCTTGAGCCTAGCAATGGCTCTAACTGCTCTGGACCAGTCAGAGAATTTGGCGAGGCGTTTCGCCACTGACTCTATTCCTTTCATCATGACTGTATGGACATGGGCTTTGCGAAGTTCAGGGTCAGTTCTTTCAACATCTCCCACCATTTCCTCTTCACGTGGAAGATTCTGGTGCCAAAGAAAATCAGGTCCTGTCAGCCAATTAGACTCTTTTAACTGAGCTGCACTCAGTCCTCTTGAAGCGCAGTCAGCTGGGTTGTTTTCAGTGCTGACATGTCGCCATTGTGCGGGATCTGTGCTAGATCTTATGCGTTGGATCCGGTTGGCTACGAATGTGTGGAATCTCTTTGCATCATTGTTCACATAGCCAAGGACCACCTTTGAGTCAGTCCAGTAATACACTTGTAGGTTTTCAATCTCAAGCTCCCCTTTGACAATGTCGGTGTTGCGGACTGCAACCACAGCTGCTGACAGTTCAGCTCTTGGGATAGTTAGTAGTTTGGTAGGAGCTACTCTTGCCTTCCCCATCACAAGTGAGCAGCTGATCTGTCCTGTTTTGCTTATTGCTCGAAGATATGAACATGCACCATATCCGTTGAGACTTGCGTCCGAAAAGTTGTGAAGCTCATATTGTGTGACCTCATCAAAGGCCAATGGAAGGTAGCTTCTTGGAATTTTTCTTTCTTTCAAAGGTATTTTTATTATTATTAATTGAAGTATCAATACAATACAAAGTATTAGAAATTTTCATTTTTGTTTCAACCAAACAGTAAAAAACTAGAACTTAAAGCCAACAAATGTAAATGCTTCAAAGCACAAAAACCTTTAAATAAACAATAAAAAAAAAAAAAAATACAAAGAAAAATTATGTGTGTGAAGTGGGGTTGGGGTAAAGGGGATATGAGCTACTCAGAAACTATAATCGTGGGTCTTTCAAAGAAATCAAGAAACGGGCGCCATAATTTATAGAATTTGTTTTCAGAGCCACAGACTGTATATCTGATTTTTTCTAAATCCAAACAGGACATTATATCTTTTATCCACTGTAAATGTGAAGGGGGCGAAGAGTCTTTCCACTTCAGTAATACAGCACGTCTGGCCAATAATAATGAAAATTTGAATACTTTTAATTTGGAACTTGGCAAGACAAGTTCTGGAGCCACACCAAAAATGGCGCATAATGGATCAGGTTTAATTTGATATTGCAGGACTTCAGACATAGTGATAAAAACAGAATGCCAAAAATTCATCAATGCAGGGCAGGACCAATACATGTGAAGCAAAGTGCCAGGAGCGCTACCACACTTTTCACAAGTTGGGTCTATATCCGAGTAAATACGTGCTAACTTAACCTTGGACAGGTGCATCCGGTGTACAATCTTAAATTGAATAAGAGCGTGACGAGCACACATTGATACAGTGTGAACCTGGCCAAGAATAGAGTCCCACAGTTCATCAGTAAAAGTAAAATTAAGATCTTGTTCCCAGTTCAATTTGATAGCGGCCAGAGAAGAAGATTGTAAATTTGAAATTAAATTATATAAAACTGACATTACCCCCTTAGAAGTTGGTTTAACTAATAAAAAATCATCTAGAGGATTATCAGAAGGTTTTTGAGGGAATTGTTTTGTCATGGTTTGCACATAATGTCTGACCTGGAGGAAGCGGAAAAAGTGTGTAGAAGTGATGTCGAATTTGGTGGAAAGTTGAGAAAAACTTGCAAATTGACCATCAAAATATAAATCCGCAAAAGATTTTAAACCTTTTCTGTGCCATATATGAAATGCACTATCAATAGTTGATGGGGTAAATAAATGATTTGCGGCAATTGGACTTCTAATGGAAAAAAACTGAAGACCGAAATTTTTCCTGAATTGAGACCAAATTCTAAGAGACTGACGAACTACTTTATTATTACCCAGTGTAGACAAAGCAAGGGGAAGTGGTGAACCTAAAATTGCCGGTAGGGAAGTTTGATTGTCCACATGTGACTCCATAAGGATCCATATAGGTGATTTGGGTTCCAGATAAAAATGTTTCCAATATAACATGCACCTGATATTTGCTGCCCAGTAGTAATATTGAAAGTTAGGCAGAGCCATGCCACCTACTGATTTGGGTCTTTGAAGAAAAACTTTCCTCAATCTCGGATGTTTACCATTCCAAATAAATGAGGTAATCAGAGAGTCCAAAGACTTAAAAAAGGATTTAGGAATAAAAATGGGGAGACATTGAAACAAATATAAAAACTTTGGAAGTAACATCATTTTTACAGAATTGATTCTGCCAATTAAAGACAAGGATAATGGGGACCATTTGGAAAGTATTAACTTGCACTGGTCAAGTAAGGGGAGAAAATTATTTTTAAACAAGTAATTAAATTGTTTAGTGACACATATCCCAAGATAATTAAAATGATCAATAACAACCTTGAAAGGAAAATTTTCAAAATCCTGAACTTGAATCTTTTCATTAATCAGAAACAGTTCACTCTTATTAAGATTAATTTTATAACCAGAAAACCTACTAAAACTATCCAAAATATTAAGTATAGCGGGTAATGAAGTAAGTGGGTTGGAGAGAAATAATAAAAGATCATCAGCATAGAGTGAAACCCTATGCTCAATGCCACCCCTACGAATGCCTAGAAAGTCCCGGCTCCCACGGATTGCAATAGCTAACGGCTCAACTGCCAAGGCAAAGAGCAACGGGCTCAAAGGACAGCCTTGCCTCGTACCACGGTAAAGTCTAAAATAGTCAGAATAGCGACAATTAGTTAACACTGAAGCTAAAGGACTAGCATAGAGAAGTTTAATCCAGGAACAGAAGGAAGGACCAAAACCGAACCTCTCCAAAGTAAAAAACAAATACTCCCACTCAACCCTATCGAATGCCTTTTCAGCGTCCAAACTAATAAGACATTCAGGTATGTTGTGGTGAGGAGTATAAATAATATTAAACAACCGCCGCAAGTTAAAAAAAGAATGGCGATTTTTAATGAAACCGGTTTGGTCCTGTGAAATTATAAAAGGAAGAATCTTTTCCAACCTTGAAGCTAACAACTTTGACAAAATTTTAACATCGGTATTTAACAAGGAAATAGGCCTGTAAGAAGCACAATCAACAGAATCCTTATCCTTTTTAAGCAACACAGTGATACAGGCCTGATAGCATGAAGGAGGAAGTGTACCAGAGTCAAGCGACTCTGTAAAAACTTGACAAAGGAAAGGGGCGAAGTCATCAGAGAATTTTTTGAAAAAATCAGCAGAAAACCCATCAGGTCCTGGAGATTTTCCTGATTGCATGGATGATATTGCCAGCTGAATTTCTTCTTTTGTGATGGGAGCTTCTAAAATTTGCCGAGATTCTGAAGAAATCGAAGGAATATCAATAGAATCAAAAAAAATTTCCAAATCCTTTAAGTTTGTTGTATATTCTGAGGTATATAATTTGGAATAAAATGACCTGAAAATATCATTAATCGCTTGTTGGTCAGATGTCACCTCTCCTTTATCTGTCCTAACTCCAGTAATAATTTGCTTAGCTCTAATACCACGTAGTTGATTAGCTAGAAGTTTACTGGTTTTTTCGCCATGTTCATAAAATTCACTCTTGTTCCTTATTAAACAACCTTCAATTTGTCGAGTAGAAAGTAAATTAAATTTAGTTTGTAATGTCATACGTTCCTTGTACAGAGCGGGTGATGGAGATTGAGCATATTGTCTGTCAATGTCCAGGATTTGATCTAAAATAACCTTCTGTTCCTGTATTAAGGATCGTCTTTTAAATGCTGCCAATGAAATAAATTCCCCCCTAAGAAATGCCTTCATGGCCTCCCATATCGT
Organism: Pholidichthys leucotaenia; assembly: GCA_020510985.1. NCBI lineage: Eukaryota > Metazoa > Chordata > Actinopteri > Cichliformes > Pholidichthyidae > Pholidichthys > Pholidichthys leucotaenia. Next base: position 200,896,050 of record CM035840.1, read on the forward strand.
TTTATTTGACATACCAGGAGTTTTATTTTCTTTCAAAAAAAAATTAATTTTAGAAGAAATATTCGCAACCAATTTTTCATCTGTAAGTAATAATGGATCCAATCTCCAATGCTTTCTCATGGAGTCACATCCATGGAGGATCATTTTAAGTACAAGAGGGGCATGATCAGAAACCGAGATGCTATCATAACTGCAAGAGCAAAGGTTATTAATTAATAAATTGTCAACAAAAAAATAATCTATTCTGGTATAAGTATGGTGTACGTGAGAGAAAAAAGAATAGTCCCTGCCGTTAGGATGTAAAAAACGCCAAGGATCTGTAAGGCTATATTCCTCAAGAAAAGACTTAACATAAGTTGCAGATTTATTAAGACTAGCAGGTTTTGAAGATGAGCGATCTAAGATCGGATCCATATACAAATTAAAGTCACCCCCAAGAATTAGAGAATGAGTATTTAAATCTAGAAGCTGCGAAAAAAGGTTGCGAAAAAAGTGCACATCATCAAAATTCGGTGCATACAGATTAGCCAAAGTGACATGTTTATCGCCAAGTTTACCTGATACTATTACAAATCGTCCATTTTTATCTGATACAACATTAGCGGGAATAAATGGGATATTTCGATCAATAAGAATAGCAGCGCCCCTGGCCTTAGCTTTAAAATTTGAATGAAAAAATTGTCCTGACCAACATTTTGACAAACGCAAGTGGTCGGAATCCTGCAAATGGGTTTCCTGCAAAAACAATACCCCAGGCTTAAATTGCTTTAGACGTGACATGACTCTCTTTCGTTTAATTGGATGGTTCAACCCCTTCACATTCCAGCTTACCAAAGTAAGATTACTATTCATTCAAAGAGTAAAATTTATATATTATGTTGTGTAGCCCAAAGAAGAATAAAGTGAGGTACGGGTAAAAAAAAAAAAAAAGGAAGGGGTAAGGGGGGTGTAAATAAAACCATAACAAAAAAAACAAAACAAAAAAAAAAATAAATAAAAAAAATAAAAATTAAAAAAAATAAATAAATAAAAAAATCCAACAACCAAACCTATAACAACACTCCAGCCGGTTGCAAAAAAACAGCAACCGCTCCATCTCCAGCTCTATTTTCATCCTAACAGAATGCTCCCATACAACTGGCTTCAATCCTGCATAATATGAACGTTTTACCCTAAAAAAAAAAAAAATATATAAGATAAAATTAAAAAAAAGAATTAAGTAAACAACAACGTATAGGGAGCCAATTTTACCTTGTTTTTAAACATCTGAAAATGCATCAATGTCCAGTCAGTGCAGCTTCAATGAAGTAACAAGCAGCCCAGCGCGGCAGCTGGTCAACCCAGAAATGTCCAGTTCAAGGCGAAAATTGCTGGTTTCTCTCCATAGTTTGCATGAAGCGGGTGGCCTCTGAGACGGACGCCAGCCACTGGTTTTTGCCGTCTGGAAGAGTTATCCGGAGCCTGGCGGGGAAAAGAAGAGAAGGACGAAAACCTCTCTTGTACAACTCGGACATAACCTCCTTATATTCGGCTCGTTGCTTCTGAACGTCGGCGTTATAATCCTCGTAGAACTGAAGTTTATGCCCACGATATTCCAAAGTCCCACGGCGTCTCCGCGCTTCTCTCATCACCAAGTCTTTGGTCCGAAACCGGTGGAAACAAATAATGACAGCGCGCGGCTTCCCATTCGGACCCGGCTTGGACATGAGGCTGCGGTGGGCTCTATCCAGCTCTGGGGGAGATGGCAAAGTTTGTGCGCCAAAGACGTCCACCAACAGCCGAGAAAAAAATTCAGATGGCCGTGGACCCACATCAAAGGACTCCGGCAGACCCACCAGACGAATATTCAGCCTCCTGCTTCTTCCCTCCAGGTCAGAAAGTTTGTTTTTCAAAAGTTTGTTCTCCTCCTGTATTGACTCGCATGTAACTTCAAGCGCCGCTAGGCGCTGGCTGACGTCCTCCGCGTTGTTTTCAAGGTCGCCAATGCGTTGCTCCTGGTTCGCCACATCTGCTTGAATTTTGTCCAGCTTACCATTAATAAGTTCAAATGAAGCTTTGAAGTCAGCAGCTATGGACATTCTGTGTTGCTCTAGCAAGGCAACAAGTGCAGGGTTAAGGCTGATACTAGCATCCTCAGCTAAGCTGGTGTTAATATTGTTCCCTGCTGCCTCCTTTTCAGTCTGCTTTCTTGTTTTGGACATATTTCAAAACAGATTCTGCATGTATTAAATGTCCAAAACATTAACAGCTTACAGCAAAATAGGGTTTAAAAAGTAAAGAAAAAAAAATATAGCAGGAGCCAGCAACGCACACACCTACTCCATTGCCAGCACACCTGAAGCCCTTCTTGGAATTTTTAAGGCTGCCAAGTGAGGCAAATCTTGAAGCCAGGATTCCCACTGAGGCAGAATGTGTTCGGGGAGGTTGTCGTCCCAACCCATCTTGTCTTTGCATAGAACTTGAAGGATCTGTTTACCGACTAGTACGAAGGGGGCCACAAACCCTAGTGGATCAAAGACAGATGATACAGTTGAGAGAACCCCCCTCCTTGTCAGTGGGTTTTTCTTAACTACAACCCTGAATTGAAATTCATCTGATTCAATGCACCACTGAACTCCCAGTGCCCTCTCGACACGAGGTTCTCCTAGAGCCATGTCTTGGTCCTTGGTCTGAGCACGTTCTTTGGGTGCAATAGCAGTGATCACTTCCTTGGGGCTGCACGGTGGCGCAGTGGTTAGCACTGCGGCAGCACAGTTTACCCTTGGCCGGGGGATTGTGGGGATCGTGGGATCGTGGGTTCGATCCCAGCCCCCGACCAACAGTGATCTGTGTGGAGTTTGCATGTTCTCCCCGTGTTGCGTGGGTTTACTCCGGGATTTCTCCGGTTTCCTCCCACATGCCAAAAACATGCATGTTAGGTTAATTGGCTGTTCTAAATTGTCCCTAGATATTTGTTTCCTATAGGCCCTTAGAATAGAGGGTTAGTATTAATGAAAGCGCTTTGAGTGGTCTTTGTGACTAGAAAAGCGCTATATAAGTGCAGGTTAGTTAGTTAGTTAGTTAGTTCCTTGTTGTTAGACACAAACTTGTGTAGTCGAAGGTTTCCCATTTTGCACAATGCCCTCGACTCTTCCACCAGATTTATGGCTTTGGCAGGTGACTTGACGCTTATCAAGCCATCATCAACATAAAAACTTCTTTGGATGAAGTTAATGGACTCTTTGCTGAACTTTCCATGGCCCTGAAATGCTAGATGCTTGAGTCCAAAGTTGGAGCAACCAGGGGATGAGGCTGCCCCAAATAAGTGCACTCTCATTCTGTACACTGAAGGTTTGGAGTCCAGGTCTCCTCCGTCCCACCAGAGGAATCTTAGGTAGTCTTGATGTTCTTTAGCAACATGAAATTGGTGGAACATCCTTTCAACGTCGCACATTATGGCAACTGGACCCTTTCTGAATCTACATAACACGCCAACTAAGGTGTTGGTCAGGTATGATCCGGTTAATAGATGGTCATTCAGAGAGGTTTCTTGGAAGCGTGCCGAACAGTCAAAGACCACACGGATTTTTCCAGGCTTGTGGGGATGATAGACTCCGTGGTGAGGAATGTACCATGATGGTTGATTACCAAGTTCAGCCTGTGGGACCTTCACCGCATCTCCTCTCATTATGACGTCATTCATAAAATGGACATAATCCTTATAGTACTGCTTATTCCTTCTTAGTTGTCTCTCTAATGAGTTCAGCCTGTGAACTGCACTTTGTTTATTGTCTGGGAGATTAGGTTTCTCCGTCTTGAAAGGAAGCGGGAGCTCATAGTGGCCGTCCTCCTTCCGCCTTATACCATCCTTCACTTTAGATAGGAAGAGAAGGTCTTCTTGAGAAAGTAGCTTACTATCTGTTGTGTGGTCTGCGAAATCGGCTTCAAGAGCTTTGATTATATCTGCTGAGTTGATTTCTTTAACTTGAGTTCTGCACACAAAGTATACTTCTTTCTTCAGTTCTGCTTGTGGCTGTACAGCAGGTGTTACTTGTCGCATTTTAATTCTGTGACTATTCCCAATTGCATCACTGTAGTTAGCTGCGGGATTTGCACAGCCGACAATACTCCAGCCAAGATCAGTTTGCTGTGCATATGGATGATTGTCTTTCCCAAACAGAATTTCTCTTGGAAGAAGGGCTTGTTGGCAGTTGTAGCCAATTAGTAGTCCTACTTCACAATCTAGTGGTGGTGGAATCTTGTCTGCCAGTTGTTCAAGATGAGGCCACTTTAGTGCTGTTTCAGAGGTTGGAATGTGTGACCTATCTGCTGGGATGAACTCTCGTGTGAAAAGTGCTGGCAATGGAATTCTTCTCTCTAAGTTGTATCCTTTCACTTGCAAGTTTGTCAGTTTCTGAGAGGTTATGACTACTGATTTTGTAGTCATTGTGGATAGCCGCAAGCTGACATTCTCTTTGCTTGTATCGAGGTCTTGGGCTATTTCGTCTAGGATGAAAGTTGTATCGCTTTGAGTGTTTAAGAGTGCATACACAAGAACTTCGTGGTCTGGGTGCTTTGTAGACGAGATCCAGACTGGTACGATTGAGGATGTTTGTGTGTTTGGGCCCTCTTGTATGACTCTGTTGGTAGTTGCTGTCGCAGCTACTTCTTTGATCTCTGCTTTGTCCTTTGAGTTATCTTCTCCTTTTGGAGCAGTCAGCCTTTGACGGTCTTTAAACTTCTCCTCATGCAAACATGTCGGATGTCTTCTTTGGCACCTCTGGCATGTACTTCTGTTGTCACACTCCTTTGAGTGATGTCCTACATTCAGACATCCAAAACAAAGCTTCTCTGCTTGCACAAACTTGACACGATCTTGAACTGTCTTTTCACCGAACTCTCTGCACTTAGCAAGGTCATGTCCTGTTCTTTTGCAGAAAACACATGATGGAATGCTGCTCTGTTTTGTATCTGTGGCCAGCGTCTTTGCTTGAATAGTTTGGCTTCGGGTGTGTTTTATTTTCTCACTTTCCACACTCTTGAGCGCTTGCATTGAGGATATGGGATCACAAGCAAGGTCTGCTTCCTTAGACAGGAAGTCTACAAACTCTTTAAATGGTGGATAATCAGCGTTTGCTTGTCTGACTTCCATCACTTTACGGTTCCATCTGGATACCAGCCAATCTGGTAACTTCAGCAGAATTTTTTGGCTTTCATTACAGTCATTAAGAATTTCTAATGTCTTCATGTGGGGCATTGCAGCCTCACAGCTCTTAAGGAAGTCTGCAAATTCCCTTAATTCACAACCATCTTTTGAGCTTATTTTTGGCCATCCATGTAGTTTGTCCCTGAAGGATTTCCCAATTATAAATGGGTCTCCAAAACGTTTTTCCAAAAGCTGCCAGGCCAAGTCATATGCAGCTTCAGTGCCCAATAAGAAGAATCCTTCAACGGCCTTTTTTGCAGCACCACCTAAATACTTCCTTAGGTAATACAGTTTTTCATTCTTTGGGATGTTTTTCCTGTCAATCAATGTTTCAAAAGAGAGTCGCCAAGTCCTTGAATTTCAAAGGATCTCCAGTGAATAATGCAGGCTCTGGTGTTGGAAGACGATTCACATTTATAGCTTCTGTTAGCATGCAGACCAAATCTGAGGTGTTCTGTGCTGTAGGCATTTGTGGAGCTTGAGCTGTGACTGGCAGGGACTGAGGAATGAAGGAGGGACTTGAGGCATTGAGGGCTTGTGTAGTGACTGGCAGAGACTGAGGGATGAAGGAGGGACTTGAGGCATTGAGGGCTTGTGTTTCTCCAAATTCAACATCATACAGCAATTCAGCTGTTTTAAAATTTTCTTCAACTTGATCATGGACCTTTACTCGTGCTCTTGCAGCATTTAACTTCTTCACTTCTTCCAAGCGTTTAAGCCTTCTACGTTTGTCTTGCATTTCTCGTTGTCTGGCAAAGGTTTCAGATTCAAATTGTGCAAGCCGTTGTTTATCTTCAGCCTCTAGCCTTTGGAGTTCAGCCTCTTCCCTTTCTTGTTCATCCAATACTGCTAAGACTTCCTGGGATGCGGCAGCCTCCGCTGCAGCCTCGCATCTTTTGGCTGAGTTAGTACTAGAATGAATAGAACATTTTGATTGATGAGATGGTGGCCTTGATAAGGAGCAAGTTGAGTCTAGAACTGATCCAACATCGGGCCAAGGTTCATCCTCTTCTTCTGTTTTAGGCTTCTTAAGCTGCCCCTTTGCCTTTTGAATGATGAACTCTGAGAGTGAAACGCAGGTGTCTACTCTGCGTTGTAGATCTGGCTCAGGAGTTTGTATTTTGCGTGATGTTTCATATATGGCTTTCACATCGGAGCAAGTGCTGCTTATATTTTCAATCAGCTCACTCAATTCATCCTCTGAGGCTTCATTGGTCAGTATTTCCTTGCCTATTCTAGCATGGTACCTCCATTTCTCATAAATGATTCTGTACCGTCGTTGGATACCTTTCATCTTGTCTTCTTGAAGTTCTCTCCCCTTCTCTGTGAGGGTTCGAACTCTTTCGCTTCTTCGCAGCCCTTCTGCTTCTGCAGATTTGGTAACTTCAGGTTGGGCAGATGAGTCAGCCATCTTGTGGCAGGTCTCAGTGTTTGTGTCAGACATTTTGAGATAACTTGAACAACAGTGAAACAACTGGATGATGACCAGTTTGTAATTATACTGACTTCAATACTGCATTAAGACAACTGTATAAACATTTAAACTTAGCCACTTTTCAGCTAACTTCAATTTCAAAGCAAGAATAAGAACAGTGAAATTACTTTAACACAATATGTAAGTATGAACTTTAACAGCTGAGATAATGTGTTTAGAAATGCATTAAATTGCTTATTTTACAAGATAGGAAAACAGAGTTGGGTTAAGTGCCCTTTAACGTCACTGAAAATGTCCTTTAAGCTTGTTGAAATTTTACAGACACAAAGCTTGCATAAATCTTAGTTTCAGATTAAAATGTCCTTATTTTTTAGCGTTCATCAAAGGTTGTTGATTTACATATAAATTTAACATCGACTTTAACTTTGTAACATGAAGCAACTGTGAAAATCAGGACATCTGATAATCTCCAACCACAACAACTAAATGGCACACAAGTTGATAGATCTGAGTCCTTATTGCAATGTCCAAGTTGAACCACTTCTCACACCACCTTAACTTGAAACTTGAGGTGGAGCGCTTTCTGGCTTTAACTTGTAAAGTTGCGCTTTAACATAGTCTAATGGCCGTTACTTGCGGTTGCTATGATGACAGTGCGGTATGGACTTGCTTAACTGACGACCTGGATCTTCCTCTCCTCGCTACCCGCCGTGATCTCGGAGTCCTTGTTACCCGTGTTGAGCAGGCGAGTTCTCACTGTAGCTCTCTTCACGACAACAGACACAGGTCGGTTCCTTTGAACGGGCGTTTATTGGGACTTATGCACCCCCCCTCTTGGTCACGCTGTGAGAACTGTATAAGCAAACATAACGCATAACCATATATACAGTACAGAGCGAAATAACAAAGAATTTACAAAACAAATACCTCGTTGGCCGCTTGTCATGAAAAGAGTTCTGAAGATAAAACAAACTGCTTGGCTTCAATCTTCAATCAAACTTAAGTGCAAGATAGCTGAATAACATGGCACAGCGTTCTTCTTATTTCCGCTATGTGCTACAATGAAAACAATCCCAGCGTCACTGCAGACGGAAAACATCAGTTCCGGTCAGGAAACAAATAAATTTAAACAAAATATACAGTCGCAACAACCAACATGTAATGTACAGAAAATATATAATTTTATAACAACACTTACACCCACCACTGTTGTTGGCTTTTGTTTCAATAAATTGTTTGAGATGAGGAAATCATCATTGCATGCTTCTATTTAAATGCCCTACTTTCATGATATTATATCACTGTAGTGTGAACTTTTTACATTTTCCATAAATTTCACCCGAAAGCCAAATATCCCTAACTTTTTGTGAGTAGTGTATATCAAGGTCTTGCCTCATAAATATTTTGAGAAGTACTCTGTTTATCCATTAGGAATAAACATCAAAATCAATTCACATAAAGTACTACTAAAATGCCTCTGGTAATTGAAGTACAGACCTGTCTGTTTTACTGAGAACCACAATCCAGTGGCATTTTTGCACAGACATTTGCACATTGCAGCAGCAACAGAAAACCAGTGCTAATACCAACAACAGGTTTGAACTACCCAGTAAAACTCCCTCCCCCAAATTCGTTTCTCAACCTGCTGGCGATGTTCCTTACTTGTTGAGTCTGTCATGCCTGCATTAGTGCTGTAACGTACGTGAACGATTCAGTCGAGTGTACTAGTTTTTATGGGTGAACGTGCTGTACAGAATCACTCACCAGAACTGTACAGGAAGCCAGGGATCAGCAGCTGAATCACCTGCCTGAGCAGCAAATGAGCCCTGCTTGCTCCTTTCAGCCGACTCTCAGTTCAGTGATTGACAGACAGTTGGAGCTCCAGTACACCACTGACTGATTCGGTTTGCAACTACAGTATCTCACAAAAGTGAGTACACCCCTCGCATTTTTGTAAATATTTTATTATATCATTTCATGGGACAACATTGAAGATATGACACTTTGATACAATGTAAAGTAGTCAGTGTACAGCTTGTATAACAGTGCAAATTTGCTGTCCCCTCAAAATAACTCAACACACAGCCATTAATGTCTAAACCACTGGCAACAAAAGTGAGTACACCCCTAGTGAAAATGTTCAAATTGTGCCCAAAGTGTCAATATTTTGTGTGGCCACCATTATTTTCCAGCACTGCCTTTACTCTCTTGGGCATGGAGTTCACTAGAGCTTCACAGGTTGCCACTGGAATCCTCTTCCACTCCTCCATGACGACATCATGGTGTTAAGAGACCTTGCTGTCCTCCACCTTGTGTTTGAGGATGCCCCACAGATGCTCAATAGGGTTTAGGTCTGGAGACATGCTTGGCAAGTCCATCACCTTTACCCTCAGTTTCTTTAGCAAGGCAGTGGTTGTCTTGGAGGTGTGTTTGGGGTGGTTATCATGTTCGAATACTGCCCTGCGTCCCAGTTTCCGATCATGCTGTGCATCAGTATGTCACAGTACATGTTGGCATTCATGGTTTCCTCAATGAACTGTAGCTCCCCAGTGCTGGCAGCACTCATGCAGCCCCATGACACTCCCACCGCCATGCTTGAGTGCAGGCAAGATACACTTGTCTTTGTTCTCCTCACCTGCTTGCCGCCACACATGCTTGACACAATCTGAACCAAATAAGTTTATGTTGGCCTCATCAAACCACAGGACATGGTTCCAGTAATCCATGTCCTTAGTCTGCTTGTCTTCAGCAAACTGTGGGCTTTCTTGTGCATCATCTTTAAAAGGGGCTTCCTTCTGGGAGGACAGCCATGTAGACCAATTTGGTGCAGTGTGCGGCTTATGGTCTGAGCACTGACAGGCTGACTCCCCACCCCTTCAACCTCTGCGGCAATGCTGGCAGCACTCATACGTCTATTTTCAAAAGACAGCCTCTGGCTATGACACTGAGCATGTGCACTCAACTTCGTTGGTCGACCATGGCGAGGCCTGTTCTGAGGGGAACCTGTCCTGTTAAACCGCTGTATGGTTTTGGCCACCGTGCTGCAGCTCAGTTTCAGGGAGTTGGAAATCTTCTTATAGCCTAGGCCAGGGGTGGGCAGTGAGGGCCATTCCACTGCAGGTTTTCTGTTCCACCCAGTCTCTTCAGCAGGTGTTTGCTCTGATCACCTTCAAGGATTGCTAATCACTGAAAACACCTGCTGAAGAGACTGGGTGGAACAGAAAACCTGCAGTAGAATGGCCCTCCATGGCACATGATTGCCCACCCCTGGCCTAGGCCATCTTTGTTTAGAGCAACAATTCTTTTTTTTTTCAGATTCTCAGAGAGGTCTTTGCCATGAGGTGCCATGTTGAACTTCCAGTGACCAGTATGAGAGAGTGTGAGAGTGATGACACCAAATTTAACACACCTGCTCCCCATTCACACCTGAGACCTTGTAACACTAACAAGTCACATGACACTGGGGAGGGAAAATGGCTAACTGGGAACAATTTGGACATTTTCACTTAGGGGTGTACTCACTTTTGTTGCCAGCAGTTTAGACATTAATGGCTGTTTGTTGAGTTATTTTGAGGGGACAGCAAATTTGCACTGTTATACAAGCTCTACACTGACTACGTTTTATCAAAGTGTCATATCTTCAGTGTTGTCCCGTGAAAAGATATAATAAAATATTTTCAAAAATGTGAGGGGTGTACTCACTTTTGTGAGGTACTGTATTTCTAGAGGATCTGTTTGGTTTGACTCAGTACCTTTCAGTGAACCGTGGATCCCATCACTAACCTCCATCCAAGGCCGTTTCTCTGCTCTGGTACCGCGACACAAGTCTTCATTTTTCTTTTCCATGCAGCTCGCGCAGATGAGATGATGCGTTAAAACAAGCGTGGTATGTATGCAGAGGGTCCATATCTTGATTGTGTTTGCTAATGTATTAACGTAGCCATGTAATGAAGGGGTCAAATTATTGTATATTAGGGGATTTATGGAATTATTGATCATACGGAGGGCAAAATTATCATACAAATATGATAATTATCATACGTCTGGCAACACTGCTCGGGAGAGTCACTCTGGTGTCAATGTGCTCCGGCCTCAAGTCTGAGTGGGACATGTGCATCTAAGCCTTAGCCTTAGAAGATTCTAAGGGATATAGGCATTTTAACACGAGTCAAGTGTGTGAAATTAGAATTATTGACTGTATATTATTGATATATTGTTGGCAATGGTAGAATGGTACCCATAGAATGCTTGCTACAGATACAACTCCAGTCTGATTGGTCAGTTGGTATCACATGACTGCATGCCATACCTCATTCAGCAAAATCTATGAATACATTGACATAATTAATCAATCCCTCCAGGATTTCACGGGATGTTTTTATGATTGTTGTGGCCCAAAAAGCCTGAATTCACAGGAGCTTTTCTAAAAAGTTGTGATAAAAGTTGCAATGTTTTGAGAAGTTTTTTTGCACTGAAAGTTGTGGGAAGAATTACAAATTTTAGAGCAGATCCTTTTTTTCCAGTTTACTACAATGATATTCTATATAACAATACAAGAAAAGCACAGGATTGTCAAAAAATTTCTTATTCAACAGTGATTTGTAATTTAAGCAGAAACTTCTGCTATACAGAAAAATTCTTTTGTGCAACAGCAAACACAGGCTTTAACTCAATATCCATTACAACAGCTAAACTGCATTGAATGCATGTTAAAGAGTAGAGATGTGGAAATTATTGGCAGCACCTTCATTTGAAAACTTCTTACGATCCCCAACCAGTTGTTCACGGAGGAGACATAAACAGTTATTGTCTTTTCAGTGCACTTCTTTACCTCAGAATAAGATTTCAAACATATTTAGTCTGCTTCATGCTGCCTTGGGAGTACTCATTATGGAAAAAATGTGGAGAGTATATGTTTTCGTCTTATACTAAAGACAAAAACCTCAGTAAATTGCAAATTTACAATTAAAAAAAGTTGCAACAATACAAGGGAAAAATCATAAATTTATATAGAAAAAGGCACAAATGCACAAGACAAAGGTTGCAAATTTACATGAAAAAGTAACAAATTTATCAAAATATTTAAGCAAAAAAGTCAGTAGTTTATGAGGAAAACCCCCACAAATTTGCTTAAAAATATCTTCAATTTCAAACAAAAATATCACAGATTTACCTGAAAACACTTGTGTGGTTCCAAGAGTAAAGCAGTCACTCTCTACTCTGTTAACTCTGGTAGCAGATCCATTCTTAAGCTGGATTTATGCAGCCGCATTACATCAACGCCATTACGACGGCGCTTACAGATGCATTGATCAGCAGTTTTTTCTTGTATGTTGGGTGAAATGTGCTCCGTTACCAAAACAGGTTTCAGCCGATGTGCAGAGTGATTTGTGTTCATTGTGTATTTTCGTTTATGAAATAACAACAGACAAGAGCAGAATGTGATGGAGTTGGAGCTAAAGAATGTTAAGAAAAAGCAACATTTAGTATGCTCGTTGCACACAAAAAGAGAGGTCGGAGAAAAGGGTGCATGGTCACCGCCGCTGCTATTTGACAGTCTGTGTAATTAGTGGGGTCATGACGAGCCACGAGCTTACTTCCTCAGTATTCTTCTGAATGTGGACCGCTGTTTAACTGACTCTCTGTGGAAGTTGTGCCTCCATGAACAGGCAGAGCGAAGGAGCGGTGAGAACCTGGAAATGTGAAGGAGGAGACAAAGCGGACCAATCACAGCTGTTATGGCCTGTGTCGCCGACATGCACCTTTCCTTCTCTGGAGAGGTGCACGTCAGGCGACACAATAGGAACGCACGCCGCTACTGAGCCAATGCCGTGACAGCATGATGTGCAGTGTTTCCTCTGGCTTAAAGACCTTGGCGCGGTGGCAACCTATTTTTCCGTGGGGGGGGGGGGGGGGGGGGCGCACAACAAAACACATATGCATGAATATGTTAATTTTATACTATTTATTTCTTTTTTTTATTTTGCACTGTAACTTTGGATATAATAATAATAATAATGCATCAGATTTATATAGCACTTTATCATAGACACTCAAAGACGCTTTTTACAGATTATTCCTTCACTGCAGACAGACAATGGTAGTGGCAGGCTACTACTGTAGCCACAGCTGCGCTGGGGCAGGCTGATGGAAACATCAAAGTCAAATCAACCTTTATTGTCATACTGCTGTACATACAACTGTAGTGCAGGCAAGATGAAATTGCGTTTCTCTCGGCATCCATGTAAGTAAAAAGAACCTAATTTAAGACACACTCACACACACCCTTGCCCCCCACCCCAACACAGCCATTCACACATCCCTGAGACATACTTGAAAACTAACCAGAACTATAATATACAAATATTATACATAATGTCCACAGGTGCAGTAGTGTGTATGAGAGATTCCAGATCAACTGTTCAGCATCCTAACAGCTTGTGGAAGGAAGCTGTTGATCAGTCTGGTGGTTCTGCCTCTGATGCTCCGGAATCGTTTGCCAGATGGCCGCTCTCCCCAGATTTCCTGCCATTGTGTCCCTGGGCAAGACACTTTACCCACTTTGCCTCCAGTGTCCATACCACTGGGTATGAATGTGTATAAATGTTCGGTGGTGGCCGGAGAGGCCGTTGGCCCGGATTGGCAGCCACATTTCCGTCAGCCTGCCCCAGGGCAGCTGTGGCTACAGTAGTAGCTTGCCACTACCATTGTCTGTCTGCAGTGAATGAATAATGTATCTGTAAAAAGTGTCTTTGAGTGTCTATGATAAAGCACTATATAAATCTCATGCATTATTACTATTATATGCAAAATTAAAGAAAAGAAATAAATAGTATTAAATTAACATATATCTTTAAGCCAGAGGAAACACTGATGTGACTATAAAAATGTCAGGAAAAGCCTACTAGAACAGTTGAACTTTATCTGGGGTTAATTAGAGGTGCTTTAAATGGTGGCAGGTGTGTGCTGACTCCCATTTAATGTGAGTTTGAATGTGATTGGTTAATTCTAAACACAACCACATCCCCAGTTATAACAGGGTGTGCATATTTATGCAACCAGGTTATTGTAAGTTTTTATTTTTTATTTTTCCCCTTAAAAGATTTCAGTTTGTTTTTCAATTGGGTTATACAGGTTATAGGTCACATTAATGGTGGAAAAAGTTTTGAAATGATTTATCTTGGTCTCATTTTTTACATCACAAAAACCTGGAATTTGAACAGGTTTGTGTCGACTTTCTATATCCACTCAAAGTATTCACAGCCTTTGCCATGAAGCTCAAAATTGAGCTCAGGTGCATCCTGTTTCCACTGCTCATCCTTGAGATGTTTCTACAGCTTAATTGGAGTCCACTTGTGGTAAATTCAGCTGATTGGACATGATTTGGAAAGGCACACACCTGTCTATATAAGGTCCCACAGTTGACAGTGCATGTCAGAGCATAAACCAAGCATGAAGTCAAAGGAATTGTCTGGAGACAGAATTGTCTCGAGGCACAAATCTGAGGAAGTGTACAGAAAAATTTTTGCTTCTTTGAAGGTCCCAATGACCACAGTGGCCTCCATCATTCGTAAATGGAAGAAGTTCGGAACCACCAGGACTCCTCTTAGAACTGGCCGGCCATCTAAACTGAGCGATCGGGGAGAAGGGCCTTAGTTAGGGAGGTGACCAAAAACCCGATGGTCACTCTGTCAGAGCTCCAGCGTTCCTCTGTGGAGAGAGGAGAACCTTTCAGAAGGACAATCCACCAATCAGGCCTGTATGGTATTGTGGCAAGAGGGAAGCCACTCCTTTGTAAAAGGCACATGGCAGCTTGCCTGGAGTTTAGAGCTGCAATTAAAGATTATTTTAGTTGTCGACTAATCTTAACAACTATTTTTTTCGACTAGTCACGTTTATTTTTTCTCATGTCCACCATCTCTGCTTCTTGTTGGGGCTGCACATTTTACCTCAGCTGCTGTTTAGTACCTCTTACTGTTCTGTCTCCTGTGGATGGGAGGCATTTAAATGCCATTTTGTCTCAGCCGGACACAGTGTAATACAGTGTAACTAATATTCAGAATGAGGGCTAATATTAACAAAGATGAAAAAGCGATAGCGACTGCTGCAATTCAGTCACTGCATTCAACACGTTAGCCATGACAGCTCAACCCTCAGCAACCAGAGAACTTATTGTCAAACAGGTAAAGTACCATTAACAGCACATACTAACAGTATTGTCATTTTTCTAAAGCTTGAAACAGTTGGCCATTGAAAATAAGCGGCGCTAACTTTCTTTACTCGCTAAAACTTACCCTTGCAGAGGTAACGTGGCTCCCGGGACTCCCTGTGAATTAAAGCTAAAATGTCCGTATTTTAGCCTGGCTCGTTAGCTGGTAACAGGCTTTACTCTAGGTAGGTTCTGCAGGCAGTTAGACATGAAGCACACGTTAATATCTTCACAACAGTGGGTCTTTATTCTCCTTTCTCTGCGTTGGAGAGACACATACAGTCGCTTCACGCTTAAATTCTGTAACAATTGAGAAAACAAAGCACAACACATGCTTCACCATGCTGTGCTCCTCTTCTTCTTCGCTGGAAATTGTTCACGCATGCCGGACAACAGAGGCACTACTGTTCTCAGCAGTTCTGGTCATGCATTGCAGTTCCGGTTAAATGGAGCTTGCTTCTGCTGGTTACAGCTAAACCGTGGCATTAAAAGCTTTATAGTTAAATGATTTGTCAACAACAAAAATATTTGTCAACAACTTTTTATTGTCAATGTTATCAGTGACGTCAACTAATCGTTTCAGCACCTACTGGAGTTTGCAAAAGGCACCTGAAAGAATCTCAGACCATGAGAAACAAAATTCTCTTGTCTGATGAGACAAAGATTGAACTCTTTGGTGTGAACGCCAGGTGTCATTTTTGGAGGAAACCAGGCACCATTCATCACCAGACCAACACCATCCCTATAGTGAAGCATGGTGGTGGCAGCATCATGCTGTGGAGATGTTTTTTAGCAGCAGGAACTAGGAGACTAGTCAGGATAGAGGGAAAGATGAATGCAGCAATGTACCGAGACATCCTGGATGAAAACCTGCTCCAGAGTGCTCTTGACCTCAGACTGGGGCAACGGTTCATCTTTCAGCAGGACAACGACCCGAAGCACACAGCCAAGATATCAAAGGAGTGGTTTCAGGACAACTCTGTGAATGTCCTTGAGTGGCCCAGCCAGATTCCAGACTTGAGTCCAATTGAACATCTCTGGAGAGATCTGAAAATGGTTGTGCACTGATGCTTCCCATCCACCCTGATGGAGCTTGAGAGGTGCTGCAAAGAGGAATGGGTGAAACTGCCCAAAGATAGGTGTGCCAAGCTTGTGGTATCATATTCAAAAAGACTTGAGGCTGTAATTTCTGCCAAAGGTGCATCAACAAAATAGATTTGTGACCCATGCTGGCAAAATGAGTCGGAATATGCACTGCGTCATTACGAGACAAAGGCAGGAGAAGGCATAAATCATGATTCTTTCTTTGTTTGCTAGCGGCAAGTCCTGGGAAAACCCCCGTGAGTGCCTGGTATCACTGTAAAGCTTAGAAATCGTACTTTCTAAAAAATACATGTTTTGGTGGAAGATGCAACTCCCAACCGATTGAACGCGAGTTTTAAACCTAGCCAAAATATAAACAAATCAGCTTTTTCCGGGTCTGTTTTTGCACACTTCCTACAAATATCATTTTGAAGGCCTTTCAATACAGAATATGGAAATAACGTTTCATCAGTTTTGATAAAATCCTCAAAGTGACTCATTTTTCCAGCATGGGTCACATTTCTTAGTTTTTTATTTTTAATGAATTTGCAACAATCTAAAAAAAAAATACTTTTTTCACGTTGTCATTATGGGGTATTGTGTGTAGAAGTTTGAGGAAAAAATGAATTTAATTCATTTTGGAATAAGGCTGTAACATAACAAAATGTCTAAAAAGTTAAGTGCTGTGAATACTTTCCGGGTGCACAGTATATCTACCTTCTCTCCATCATATCAGCCAATTCTCTCCCTTTACCAGTCGTAGTCCCTACATTTAACGTCCCTACTTTCACCACCACGCTTCTACCTTTCCTTTTCTCTCTCTCCCTCCTAACATGCCTTCCCCCTCTCGATCTTTGACCAACAGTAGCCCAATTTCCATCGACACCCTGTCGGTTAGCAGCATTGGTGGCAGTTGTTGTTAACCCGGGCCTCTACCGATCCAGTATGAAAGTGATTCGTCATTGTTGCATATAAAAACAGTGGTAAGATGGCGGCCCAGGAGTGACCAGGGAATAGAGGGGGTTGGCGGCCCACCTTTCTGGTGGTGATGCCAACCAGGGTGTAGGAGCATGCTCAAATAACGAGGCTGAGTTTCAGTCATAAACCAGCTTTATTTGACAGAACACAAGCTCCTAGCATTCTCAAAGCAGGAAAGAGAAAGAATCATACTTCAACCCCCTTTTATACATTTCCAGCATCAGAATTCAAGTCACATGGTGTCTTCAGTCAACATACAGTTACAAAGCATCCCTTTGAAGCTTCACCATTGTCTCTCATTTCTTGATGAACCGGAATACCCTCCGGGGCGTCTTCTGTGGGACAAAGAGACAAATCTCACACTTCCTTGTTACCTCCTGCAGATTTGAGTCCTCAGTCCTTGCAGACGTGACACTCCACAATACACATTCAGTTCTGTCTCTGTGGCAGCGTGAGCCCACAATGTGTGTCGGCCACACTACCCCCCCCCCAAACGTCGAGTAAGGCAAAATCTGCATGGCATAACAAAAAGAGAAACACAAAGCACTCCATACATCGCTAATCAATCCACCAACTAAGATAAGATAAGATAAGATAAGCCTTTATTAGTCCCACAACGGGGAAATTCCAGGATTGCAACAGCACAGGGATAGCAACACTCAGAGCAACAATCAGAAGGCAAGAAAAAAAACAAGCAAGCAAGAGCAGCTAATATACATATGTACATATTACTATAAAATATATATATACACACAGACACACAGTGCAGAGCATTGTAGCTGGATGGAATAAATATATGAATATATGAACACACAGTGCAGAGCATTGTAGCTAGATGGAATAAATATGTAAATATATAAACACCCACAGTACGGAGCAACTGCCTAGGTTTTAATCTTCTGCCAAATCTGCTGCAACTTGGCTTGGCTGCCTCTGCAACATCTCTCTGCACCTGTGGATTAAAGCCGTTAGCACCTCTCTGTGAAGACTTTGGAGAATGTCTCCTCTGTGGCCTGCCCCGGCGGGGGGGCCTCGCGAGCTGCACCTCCTCGTCAGCCAGAACAAAAGCGGGTTTGAGCCTGTTAATGCAAATCAGCTCCCTTCTGCCCCCTAAATCTAGCAGAAAATGCTTCTGCCCGGTCTCCAGCACTCGAAACGGTCCGTCGTAAAATGGCCGCAAACTTGGACGCTGGGCGTCATGTTTAACAAAAACAAACTCTGCATTTTTTAAAGCCTTGGGCACAAAAACGTGTGGGAAACTGTGATGGACCGGGCCAGGAAGCGTGTTTGTTCCTGAGCCGCTCTGCCACGGCTGAGCGGGGGGGGCCATTAGGTGCGGGATTATCAGGAAGAAATTCCCCGGGCAAACGGAGTGGCTGAGTGAAAACTAATTCAGCCGGGGAAGCATGCAAATCTTCCTTAGGTGCAGAACGCAACCCTAATAACACCCATGGAAGTTTGTCTACCCAATTTGTATCCGTTAGCGACGCTCTGAGGGCTGCTTTCAATGACCTGTGAAAGCGTTCGCATAAACCATTGGCCTGGGGGTTATACGCGGTGGTGCGATGAATCTTCACCCCCAAGCTGCGGGCCATCGATGACCATAGCTCGGAAATAAATTGGGGACCCCTGTCGGACGTTATGTCCGACGGTACACCAAAACGCGCAACCCATGCTGTTAAAAATGCTCGCGCAACTTCTTCCGCTGTGGTTGATGTCAGAGGAATCGCCTCTGGCCAGCGCGTGGTGCGGTCTACCATTGTCAAAAGATGTGTGTGCCCGTGTGATAACGGAAGCGGGCCGACCAGGTCAACATGCACGTGATCAAAACGCTTAGCGGGGATGTGGAAAGGTTCTAACGGGGCCTTAGTGTGTCTGTGTATTTTAGCTCGCTGACACGCTACGCAGGCTGCTGCCCATTCCTTGACCTGTTTGCGCAACCCGGGCCAAACAAATTTCTCCCCCACCAATTTGATCGATGCGCGCACCCCCGGGTGCGCGAGAGAATGGACCAAGTCAAAAACACGGCGACGCCACGCGGTTGGCACCACAGGGCGGGGCCGTCCCGTGGAGACATCGCAGATTAGCGGGGGCATACCGTTTTGTTGCACCCTGTGCTCCAGCCTTAACCCTGTTGGTCCAGACTGGAGCGCGCGCACGTCCGCGTCGTTAACCTGCTCCGCAGCCATGGCTGCATAATCTAACCCAACACAGACCGGGGCTGCGCGCGCTCCCGCGTCGCTGCCCGGGCCCGCGGCCATGGCTACAGAGTCTGCCCCTATAGGGCTTGGTGGTGCTATTGCACGCGAGAGGCAGTCTGCTACAACATTGTGTTTACCCGCGACATGCTGAATATCAGTAGTAAACTCCGATATTGCGGCTAGTTGCCTTTGTTGCCGGCCTGACCAGGGTTCTGAAATTTTGGCCATCGCAAACGTTAGCGGTTTATGATCCACAAAAGCGGTGAAACGTCGCCCCTCTAACCAGAACTGAAAATGACGGATGGCCAAGTGTAGGGCCAAAAGCTCCCTGTCAAATGCGCTGTATTTCCGTTCACTATCGCGCAAGGTCCTGCTGAAAAACGCGAGGGGTTGCCAGGTACCTGCCACAAACTGTTCAACTACCGCCCCCACCGCTACATCGGAAGCGTCAGTGGTGAGCGCCATGCGGGCCGTTGGAACTGGGTGCGCTAACAAAACTGCATTTGCCAGGGCTGATTTGACCTGGGCAAAAGCGCGCTCCCGCTCCGGAGACCATTCGACTTTATTTGCGGGCTTTTGTTTTTTTAACGCGGTGTACAATGGCTGCATGAGTCGTGCTGCGCTTGGGAGGAAATGGTTGTAAAAATTAACCATCCCTAGAAACTCCTGAAGCGCCTTAACCGTTTGAGGTTGCGGAAAATCTGTTATGGCACGCACTTTATTTGGAAGGGGAACTGCTCCCTCTGCCGAAACGCGATGTCCCAAAAAATCAATCTGCGCCACCCCAAACTGGCATTTCGCTGGGTTCACTATTAACCCGTGCTCTGCCAACCTCTGGAAAACTGCTGTGAGGTGTTTTTCATGTTCGCCTTCGGACGTGCTGGCTACCAAAATATCGTCCAAATAAACGAACACGAAAGGCAGGTCGCGTAAAACTGCATCCATCATGCGTTGGAAAGTCTGCGCGGCCCCCTTGAGGCCAAAAGGCATGCGCAAGAACTCAAAAAGGCCGAAAGGAGTTATGACCGCTGTTTTGGGTACATATTGCGCGCGCACTGGAACCTGGTGATAGCCGCGCACCAAGTCTATTTTAGAAAAAATGCGCGCCCCCGCCAAATGAACAGAAAAATCCTGAATGTGCGGAATCGGGTAGCGGTCATGAGCTGAAACGTTGTTCAACCTGCGGAAATCGCCGCAAGGCCGCCACGAGCCGTCAGCCTTTGGGACCATGTGTAACGGCGAAGCCCAAGCGCTCTTGGAGCGTCTAACGATGCCTAGTTTTTCCAGATTAGTGAACTCCTCGCGCGCGATGGCCAGTTTAGCTGGGTCCAAACGCCGAGCCTTTGCAAAAACGGGAGGGCCTGTGGTTGTTATGAAATGTTCTACCCCATGTTTGGCCACCGTTGCTGAAAAAGTGGGGACTGTGAGTGCTGGAAACTGAGCAAGCAGAGTGTGAAACTTACCACCCGCGGCTGAGACGCTGGCATGTGCAGTTGGCGGGGCCACCCGAGCTGTGCAGGGAATAGAATGAAAAGACAGTGCATTAATCAGACGTCTATTAGCAAGATCAACCAATAAACCATGTGAGCACAAAAAATCAGCCCCTAACATGTTGAAACTGACTGCTGCTACAATAAATGTCCACTCAAATGAACGGCCTTGTAAGGACAGAAGCATGGTCCTCTCACCAAACGTTTTAATTGTGGAGCCGTTCGCTGCTGACACTGACACCCAGGGGGCTGTAGAAGGCGACAGCCGTTCCGCGTAGGTGGGCGTGACGAAGCTCAGCTGCGAGTCCGTGTCCACGAGGAACTGTTTCCCCGAGCGTGCATCCGTCAGGTAAAGCAGCCTGTTCTCATTGCCGAGAGTCGCGGCTGCTACCGGCCCTCGGTCCTGGCGTTTAAAATTGCACGGTGGGACGCACCTGTGCGCTCTCTCTGCAAAAACGGCGGTGGTAGAAGCACGAGCCGTTCTCCGCTCCGCGTCGTCTGGCTCCGGTCGCCGCCGTTGTTGGTGCGTCTGGTGCCGCTGGACCCAAGCTGTCTCCGGACGCCGTTCCCGAACTAGCCGCCGCGGCCGAAACCGCGTTCTGCTTGTGGGCGTCGACCAACTTCTGCGCCTCCTTGCTCAACCCATGGTAGTCTCGCTGGCCAATCGGGGTGACTCTGCCAGGGCCACTCTCACTGCTGGTGGCAGGGTTCGAAGGAATAGGTGGGCGAAAATGAATTCGCCATCCTCGGAGGCTTTGAGCTGCAGCATCTTCACCATCAGGTCCGCAGGTCTATCGTTTTCTGCCTCCGTCAGCGCCAGGAGCCCCTCTGCTCTTTGTTGGACTGAGGGGGTGAAATGGCTGATCAGCGCGTCTTTCAATGCGCTGTACTTGTCGCTGTCTGGTGGATGATTAACCAAATCATCCACTCTCTGGACCGTGTCGCTGTCCAGTTTCGCTACCACGTGGTAGAATCTTGTGTCGTCGTTGGAGATTCTCCGGAGGTTGAACTGCGCCTCGATTGCGCTAAACCATGAGCGCGGGCTGTGCTGCCAGAAATCGGGCAGCCGGAGCGTGGAGGCGGCCATCAGGCTGGCTTCCACCGAGCCCGGTTCGGAAGAATTCTCATTGCTCATTCTCCGTCGTAGGTCACCAGTGTAGGAGCATGCTCAAATAACGAGGCTGAGTTTCAGTCATAAACCAGCTTTATTTGACAGAACACAAGCTCCTAGCATTCTCAAAGCAGGAAAGAGAAAGAATCATACTTCAACCCCCTTTTATACATTTCCAGCATCAGAATTCAAGTCACATGGTGTCTTCAGTCAACATACAGTTACAAAGCATCCCTTTGAAGCTTCACCATTGTCTCTCATTTCTTGATGAACCGGAATACCCTCCGGGGCGTCTTCTGTGGGACAAAGAGACAAATCTCACACTTCCTTGTTACCTCCTGCAGATTTGAGTCCTCAGTCCTTGCAGACGTGACACTCCACAATACACATTCAGTTCTGTCTCTGTGGCAGCGTGAGCCCACAATGTGTGTCGGCCACACAGGGTATAAAGGCCACAGCCGGAAGGAGCACGCCCTCTTTCGCTGTTGACACCTGGACCGAGAGCACTGTAGTCCACTGTTGTACTGTTCGTGAGTTCTGTAATAAACACTATAAACTTACGCGAAACCGGGACATCAGCGCTGAACAGCACCGGGGCTAGACCAACGGGTGCGCGTCTGAAATGCACCAGAAGGCGGCCTTCGAAAAGGGCTTCAGGCTGGACCGGGAAGAACACCGGGTCCAAATGGGAAGCCCCCCCCCCCGCCCCCCCACGGCGGAGGGATCCGGAGAGACTTATTAGAGCTCCCCTGGTGGTCGTTGATATGGTTTGCCCTAGGGTGGAAGCTCGGTCGAGGGGGTCCCATAGATGTCGTGGGCTATACCATGACCAGGGGTGGCTATAAGTGGAGGCCACCTGGAGTGACGGCTACCTAGGCCTGTCAGATGAAATGTGGAGGCACCCCAGTGAGCTGTGTCGAGTGGTGGAAATGAAGAGACGGCACAGCCCGTCACCAGAGACTAAGCGATGGAGACGCTCTGGCTGGCAACCACGGGATGGTAATCCGGGGGGGTGGGTCCACTAGCTGTGTGAAATGACTGTGAGCTGTTTAGTTGTTGTGTTAAATGTTCTTTATCACATGTATATAAGTTATCTCTACTGGGTTGTGCTCCGATTGTGCTTTTGATGAATTTATTTGACTGTTTAATTGAATATATTTGGTGAAACTATTTGAATTTTGAACGGAAAATGCTAAATTAGGTTCCCAATTTTCTTGTGAGGAGTAATGGTTTGTAATAGTTAACATACATTGAGGTAAAACCTGTTTAGTAATTGGGATAAGGTTAATAGGTGCTGTGAAGCTCGACCTGTTGTGTGTTAACATAAAAATTTGTAGTGATAAAGTTAATGCCTCGACACTGTTTTCTTTTGTGTGCCCAAGTGTGGGGTGTGTTGGGGTGGGAGGCCGCCAGTAGAGCTTGGTTAAGTGTAGAATGCAAATGTTTATTGTTTAGTGTTTATTGTATATATGTATATTTATACAGTAGACTGTTCTGGGATTAATTTTCTTTTGGAGACACAGCTGTATTTTAGTTTGGACTGATAGGGATAAGGTGGCAGAATAATCCGCCTGGCCATGTAGGGGGCGCTGGTTGTCTTCCCAACCCCCCAGCCTTGGTTGTATGATTGGATACGTTATTTATTTTTTGTGTACATGCTGTTTTCCCCTGTCAGAGTGTGAGTCGGGTGCTAAATTTGGGTGGGTCAATCTGTGTGCCTGCAATTTTTTTTAAAGGGGGGGTGGAATGTTACATATGAAAACAGTGGTAAGATGGCAGCCTGGGAATGACCGGGGGTTGGCGGCCCACCTTTCCAGTGGTGATGCCAATCAGGGTATAAAGGCCACGGCTGGAAGGGGCACGTCCTCTTTCGCCATTGACGCCTGGACCGAAAGTGCTGTAGTCCACTGTTGTACTGTTCATGAGTTCTGTAATAAATACTGTAAACTGCCTTCCGCCCTGCTTCTCATTTTACCAATTATGGACACAACAGTCATGATCCGTATGTTTGATTTGGCAAAGATTTTATGTCGGATGCCCTTCCTGACACAACCCTCCCCATTTACCAGGGCTTGGGACCGGCACTAGGAGTACACTGACTTGTGCACCCCCTGTTCCTGGGCTGCTTGTGGTCTTGATAAAAATTTGAGAAAGGCTTTGATTGTTCTTTTGTCTCTTTCTGTATTATCTTTTTGTCATTAAGGTTTTCCCTGTCAAAAAAAATATTTATGGCAAACCAGACCACAAGACCACCCAGTGGAGATTCTGGCGTCCACCAATGAGCATCGACATTCTTTCCTCAGTTGCCATCATGTCGCCTCGAAAAAGACTCCTGGTGCCCGTCAGCAGTCGACGGAAGGCAGCGGATGACTACTTCCCCTTCAACCTCCTGCCCGTGGAGTGCCAGCTGCACGTGTTCTCCTTCCTGAACGAGGTGGATAAGTGCAGCTGTGCCCTGGTCTGCCTCAGCTGGAGTTGCCTCGTGCGCTCCTGGAAGCTGTGGCGTGTGGCAGACTACTCCCGCCGTGGCGTCTTCCACCTGGGTCAGGAGAGGCTGCTTGTCTCAAACCGTGAGTTCGAGAGGTGGAAGTCGTGGGTACACCATTATACCCACCACCTGATTTCTCGCCACGCCAGCCTGCTCACGCTCAAGGCCAGCTTCGACCTCGGGGACCGCTGCCACAAGTGGGGCGAGCTCCTGAGCCACCTGCTGGACAACATCCACTGCAGGGACCTCAGCCACCTGGACCTCAACTGGACCTGTACGCTGCTTGAGCCGTTAGACCTGGGGATCCACAGCTGTGGTTCGCATCAGGACAGCATCACCAAGATGGACCAGGTAACTGATTTTTCTCACCCGCACACGTACACAGTCATACAGCCAGATAGAACTTAGAGTGAACATATTTTATTTATTGTGTAGTAAGTAAAGTTTATTTATTTAGCACCGTCCATAGAAAAAAATCATGAAGTCCAGTTACAAAAAACAATGAAAGACAGTGAAGAAAAATCAAAACAAAATACAGGACAGAATACAAATCTAAGCATAAATTCAAGGGACTGTAGAACAACCAAGAGGCACCAATGAATCTCTTATCTACAGTAACTAAAAGCCTGCTTACAGAACGTCTTCAGCTTCCTTTGAAAGAGTCAACAGAATTAAAGTTAGTGTAAGTGGGCAATGATTCATCAGTCGAAGTCTCCAAAGGATCTTCAACTCAGGTCTTAAAATGAGTGTGATGAGACTTGATCTAATGATCTAAAGCTAATGGGGCAGGAATTTGCAACAAGTCTTTGAAGAAAGTGCTTGTGGGAGGAAACCACAGTACTCAGTGAAAATCCGCACAGACATGGGGACTTGACACATGCGCACGCACGCACGCACGCACGCACGCACACACACACACACACACACACACGTCCCAGCTAGCCGGCGCTTATGTTTGAACCCAGAATTTCCTTGCTGTGAGGCAACAGCACTCACCACTGCACCGCCGAGCAGTTACTGTGTCCAAACATGATGAAATAAGTGTGTGAAAAATCATCTCCAGTTCAGCTTAGACACCAGTGTTTTTCAGTTTAGATACGTTCCTCAAATGAAAAAAGCAATTCCTACTTAATTGTTTGCAGTGATGCTCCAGAGGCATTGCTGAATCAAAAACAGCTCCCTAAATGTCTAATGCTTGGCTGAAATTAAAACACCAGTATGCTGCTTAATTTGTTTGATACTGGTCAAGCATAGATTTATAATGTAATCATGTCGCATGAAAAATTTGCCTGTTCATGTTTGGTGTGGACGCACCTTTACAGTCAAATTGAATAGATTAGGCTTTATTGTCATTGTACAGTTGTAAAGTACAACAGAATTGGGGGTGCTCTGCCTGGCTACTGTGCTGTAAAAGTATGAAAAATAAAAACATATAAAGCACACAATTAAATAAAATAGCATACATTAAATAGAACAGTATAAAACAGGGGTCACCAACTGTTGGAAAAATTCCTTATCAGAAATCAGGCAGGATCAAAGTTTCAGAAAATTTAATATGCACTGATCAGCGGAAGACAATACAGAGTACAGCTTTCACAGACTGCCCCAGTGCATTGGCTTAACTAACAGTGTGTTTCTGGCTAATATATATCCAAGGGGCCATCAGGGTGAGGTCACTTCCTGATAGTTCATTCATGACTCAATTGATAAAAGTTTGCTGAGCCTCATGATTATTTCATTCATGACTCAGATTGTATCTGCTGACATGCAGGAAACCAGCTGACATTATTGATAGGGCTGAATGCAGTCAGTGTGATAGAACCAAGTATTCACAGTTGATAACCTAACAGTTACATCAGCATCCTTTAATCTGTTTTTTTCCACTGCTCAACAACTCCAAATATGGTAACAGGATTTCCTGAGTCAGTATACACATTAAGCTATATACTGTATATATGTATGTGTGTGTGTGTGTAGTATGTATGTGTATATATATATACACATACATACTACACACACATGTGTATATATATATATATGTATATACAGTATATATATGTATGTATATACAGTGGGGTAAAAAAGTATTTAGTCAGCCACCAATTGTGCAAGCTCTCCCACTTTGCTGACGAGCTTTGTGGGAATGCTGATTTCATTTTCCAGCGGGACGTGGCGCCTGCCCACGCTGCCGGAAGTACAAATGCCTGGTTTTTAAATTATCCGGTTCCGCCGGACCGGTGGCGCCACACGAGTAGGCTGCCTGTTGCAACAGCCTTTTTTTTTATCTTCCTTCTTCTTTCTACACCTTTCACTCTGTATATATATCATGGACGCACGGATCGCCCCGGGGGTCTCCCGGGTCGGCGGACGGAGCCACAGTTTGCAGCGGGAGACGCTACAGCGGGGAGGAGCTAGTGCTAGCTAGCACTTGGCCGCCGCCCGGTGCTAATGGGAAACTCGACATACCGGGAGCTGTAGCGAAAACGACGCGGGTGCCGGGCTGGAGTTTAGGCGGCGTGCAAGAAATATAAGACAGAATAATAAAGAGCGATGGCAAGAACCAAGCAGACCGCCCGTAAAATCTACTGGAGGAAGAAGCCCCCCAGGATGCAGCTAGCCACCAGGGCTGCTCGGAGAGGCGCTCCGTCCACCGGCAGAGTGAAGAGACCTCGCCGTCACAGGCCCGTGGCTCTGAGAGAGATCCGTCGCTGCCAGAAATCCACGGAGCTGCTCATCCGTAAGCTGCCCATCCAGCGCCTGGTGAGGGAGATCGCTCAGGACTTCAAGACCGTCCCGCGTTTCCTGAGCTTCGCCGTCATGGCTCTGCAGGAGACCAGCGAGGCCCACCTGGTGGTCTCTTCTTTGCTAAGGGGGTCACCATCATGCCCAAAGACTTCCAGCTGGCCCGCTGCATCCGCGGAGAGAGAGCTTAGACTTTCTGCTGCACATTCACCAACCAACCATAATGCTCTGCACTGTGTGTCTATATATATATATATATATACTGTATATATACAGTATATATTTATAGTAATATGGACATATGTTTAGTAGATGTTGTTTTTTCTTGCCTTCTGATTATTGCTCTGAGTGTTGCTATCCCTGTGCTGTTGCAATCCTGGAATTTCCCCATTGTGGGACTAATAAAGGCTTATCTTATCTTATCTTATCTTAAAAGATGAGAGCGGTCTCCAATTTTCATCATAGGCATACCTCAACTATGAGAGACAAAATAAGAAAAAAAAATCCAGAAAATCACATTGAAGGATTTTTAATGAATTAATTGGTAAATTCCTAGGTGAAATAAGTATTTGGTCAATAACAAAAGTTCATCTCAATACTTTGTTATATACCCTTTGTTGGCAATGACAGAGGTCAAACGTTTTCTGTAAGTTTTCACAAGGTTTTCACACACTGTTGCTGGTATTTTGGCCCATTCCTCCATGCAGATCTCCTCTAGAGCAGTGATGTTTTGGGGCTGTTGCTGGGCAACACAGACTTTCAACTCCCTCCAAAGATTTTCTATGGGGTTGAGATCTGTAGACTGGCTAGGCCACTCCAGGACCTTGAAATGCTTCTTACGAAGCCACTCCTTCATTGCCCGGGCGGTGTGTTTGGGATCATTGTCATGCTGAAAGACCCAGCCACGTTTCATCTTCAATGCCCTTGCTGATGGAAGGCGGTTTTCACTCAAAATCTCACGATGCATGGCCTCATTCATTCTTTCCTTTACACGGATCAGTCGTCCTGGTCCCTTTGCAGAAAAACAGCCCCTAAGTATGATGTTTCCCCTCCCATGCTTCACAGTAGGTATGGTGTTCTTTCTCCTCCAAACACGACAAGTTGAGTTTTTACCAAAAAGTTCTATTTTGGTTTCATCTGACCATATGACATTCTCCCAATCCTCTTCTGGATCATCCAAATGCTCTCTAGCAAACTTCAGACGGGCCTGGACATGTACTGGCTTAAGCAGGGGGACACGTCTGGCACTGCAGGATTTGAGTCCCTGGCGGCGTAGTGTGTTTCTGATGTAGCCTTTGTTACTTTGGTCCCAGCTGTCTGCAGGTCATTCACTAGGTCCCCCCATGTGGTTCTGGGATTTTTGCTCACCGTTCTCGTGATAACTTTGACCCCACGGGGTGAGATCTTGCGTGGAGCCCCAGATCGAGGGAGATTATCAGTGGTCTTGTATGTCTTCCATTTTCTAATAATTGCTCCCACAGTTGATTTCTTCACACCAAGCTGCTTACCTATTGCAGCTTCAGTCTTCCCAGCCTGGTGCAGGTCTACAATTTTGTTTCTGGTGTCATTTGACAGCTCTTTGGTCTTGGCCATAGTGGAGTTTGGAGTCTGATTGTTTGAGGTTGTGGACAGGTGTCTTTTATATTGATAACGAGTTCAAACAGGTGCCATTAATACAGGTAACGAGTGGAGGACAGGTGCCATTAATACAGGTAACGAGTGGAGGACAGAGGAGCCTCTTAAAGAAGTTGTTACAGGTCTGTGAGAGCCAGAAATCTTGCTTGTTTGTAGGTGACCAAATACTTATTTTACTGAGGAATTTACCAATTAATTCATTAAAAATCCTTCAAAGTGATTTTCTGGATTTTTTTTTCTCATTTTGTCTCTCATAGTTGAGGTATACCTATGATGAAAATTGGAGACCTCTCTCATCTTTTAAGTGGGAGAACTTGCACAATTGGTGGCTGACTAAATACTTTTTTGCCCCACTGTATACAGTACATGAAAAATTCATATACATCAAAATTCACACAACTCAGTGAAGCATAGAATTTTTCCATCACCAACTAAAACTGCAAGAGGTCCGATAAGTGGGTCCTCCTCCCCAGCCGAGGTCTGAACTAGGTGTGAGAATCTTCAGACACCTCATGATTCAGTTATGAATCAGAACTCCAACTTGATTCTAAAACCATTCTCAGTGCAACTTGATGCATTTTTTTTTATTCAGGATTTTTCCCTCCCACTGTGTGACAACTTGGACCTTTTAAAGCAAAGTATTTGCAATGACCCATGAATTTACTTCCAACATCTTTTATTAAATCAAGTGGAAGAGAAATCTGGCACATGGACAATTTATCTCAAAATGTACTTTTGAAAACTGCCATCATTTCATGGATATTCCTTCAGAAGACCACAGCTGTCTGCAGAAAGGCCAGGATCATTTAACTTGCTTTCACACATTATTTTATTAAGCTCATGTTTTAGCTGCTTTTAGCGCTATTTTTTTTTCCACAATATTTTTATTGAACCTTTTTTACAAACATAACACAAACAATCAAACACTAACACTAAAGTAATAAAAAAAAATGTACTAAAACACACCAACAACCACTAACAGGAACAGGTCTTCAACAATGCTCCTCTGTTTAGTCTAGGCAATCCATTACATAAGTATACATATTATACATTCACCAGTTTGGAATTTATAAGGTCCACACACATCATTCACCTTCTTCTTCAAAAGTTATGTTTAAATTCTTTACATAATCAATAAAAGGTCTCCATATATTCTCAAACACAGTTTCCTTTGATTTCAGTATGTATGCTATTCTTTCTAGTGGAAGGTTTGTTAACATCTGTCTTAACCACTGAGTCACATCTGGTCTATGAGTCTTTTTCCACAATAGTGCAATACATTTTTTGGCGTTAAGCAAACTGAGGTCTATGAATGCTCTTTCACTTTTATTAAAGTTGTGCTTTTCTGGATGCAGACCCAACAAAAACAATTTAGGATTCAATATGATTTGTTTTGAAATTATTTTTTCAATTGTTCCCCTCACCTCTTCCCAAAACATTCTAATTTTCCTACATTCCCATAAACAATGAAATAAGGTTCCTTTACTTTCCATACATTTTGTGCATGTATCTGGTATGTTTTTGTTATATCTATTTAATTCCACCGGTGTAACATACATCCGCATTAACCATTTAAAATGTATCAATTTTAGACGTA
Organism: Pholidichthys leucotaenia; assembly: GCA_020510985.1. Classification (NCBI taxonomy): domain Eukaryota; kingdom Metazoa; phylum Chordata; class Actinopteri; order Cichliformes; family Pholidichthyidae; genus Pholidichthys; species Pholidichthys leucotaenia. Next base: position 200,926,204 of record CM035840.1, read on the forward strand.
CATTTATTGATTTGGTTTGAGCTTCTGTACAAGCCAATTCCCATTGTTCCTCTGAGATTTCAGTTTGCAGGTCTTCTTTCCAATAATTCAGTCTTTTCTGTGAATTTTCACTTGAAGATAATGTCAATGAGTTATAAAACTCTGAAATAATACCCTTTCTCTTACTATCTTTCGTCAAGATTTTTTCCAAGGATGAATAAATAGGTCGAGTGAGAGCATTGTTTTGATTTGATCGAATAAAGTTCCTAATCTGAAGATATTTAAAAAAAATGTGTTCTATTAAGATTAAATTTGATCCTCAGCTCTTCAAAAGACATTATGTTATCTGAACATGACAAATATAAATCTTGAATTTTTTGGATCCCTTTTAAATTCCATACTTTAAATACAGCATCCGCTCTCCCTGGTTTAAAATATTGATTACCCCATATTGGACTAAATTGTGACAGTAAGTGTGGTTCTTTTAAATATTTTTTAGTTTCACACCATATTTTAATCATATGTTTTACAAATGGATTTTTAACTTGTTTCTGTAATTTTTTTGCCGAGTCTGAATATATGAATATGGGAAGAGGTAAAGGTAAATTGTATGATTCCATTTCAGTCCAGTGAGGGAGATCATTTGATGAAAAATAATATGTCATAGACCTCAGTTGTGCTGACCAGTAATACAACATAAAGTTTGGACATTTCAGACCTCCACGATCAAATGGTAAATATAGTAAGGACAGACGTAATCAAGCCTTCTTATTGTTCCATATAAACTCCACTAACTTTTTTTTAATTCTTGAGAATAGATCTGAAGGTGGTGGTAAAGGAATGTATTGAAATAAATAAAGTATTTTGGGTAAAATATTACTTTTAAGTATATTAATTCTCCCAATCATCGACATTGGTAGTGACATCCATCTCTGAATTCACTCATTAATGTCTGTCATTAAGGCTTCGTAGTTGGCACTGGCGACTGATTCCAGCTTGGGCACAATTTGAATTCCTAAATATTTAAACTGATTTACAACATTGAATTGATTTACCTCAGAAGCTGGGTGCTTTCTCTGGGACTCATTTAGCATTAATATTGAAGATTTAGTTTTATTTATTTTATATCCTGATATTTCCCCAAAATTCTTTATTAAATTCAACAAGGTCGGAATTGATTTTTTAAGATTCGACATAAACAAAATTATGTCATCGGCATACAGGGAGATTTTATGTTCTGTTGGTCCAACCTTAATTCCATATATTTGCGGATGTAAACGTACTGCCATCGCTAAAGGTTCAATTGCCATAGTGAACAGTAAAGGTGAAAGTGGACAGCCTTGTCGACATCCTCTATTGATTTTTATTGATTTTGAGATATTGCTGTTTGTTAGGATTTCTGCTGTAGCATTATTATATATTATCTGAACCCATTTTATGAAATTATTTACAAATCCAAACCTTTGTAAGACTTCAAAAAGAAAGGGCCATTCGACCCTATCAAAGGCCTTTTCGGCGTCCAATGATAGGAGAGCTGTATCCGGTGCTTCTTTATTAGAGTAAATAATATTGAATAATCTTCTTACATTATGGAAGCCTTGTCTTCCCTTTATAAAGCCATTCTGATCTCGGTTAATAATATTTGGTAATATTTCTTGTATTTGTCTGGCTAAAATTTTACAGATTATCTTAAGGTCAGCATTTAATAGGCTTATTGGTCTCATATTTTCACATTTATTAGAGGGTTTACCTGGTTTTGGCAACAGTATAATTAAGGCATTATTCATGTATGATGGTAAATTACTATTTTGAAATGCTTCTAAAACCATTTCCAAAAAAGGTTTTATTAATTTATTCTTAAATTTTTTATAAAGGTCAACTGGAAGACCATCTGGTCCTGCACTTTTTCCTGATTTCATATTATCAATGGCTAGCCCAACTTCTTCTTGACTAATTTTAGACTCCAGTATCTCCCTGTTTTCATTTGGAATACACGGTATAGATAGTCCGTCCAAAAACCCATTTAGTTTTGTTAAGTCAGTTTCATTTTTTGTATCATATAATTTTTCATAGTAATCTCTAAAGGCTCTATTAATTTCTAAAGGATCTACAACTACCTGTCCGTTACTTATAATACTGGTAATTGGTGTTTTAGATTCTAATTGTTTAATCTGCCATGCCAATAATTTTCCTAATTTTTCACCTTGTTCATAAAAAGGTTGCTTCAATCTTAGAAGACTCGAGGCAGCTCTATTCGCTGATTTTTTTGTCATATTCAGCTCTCAGAAATATTAATTCGTTCTCTAACTTTGGGTCACTTCCTGCATACACTTTTTCTTGAAGAGTTTTTAATTTGTGTTCCAATTGGACTCTCTCCTCTCGAGTCTTCTTAGATTTTGAACCTGTATAACTAATAATATGTCCCCTAATAAAAGCTTTGAAAGCCTCCCACTTTATACATGCTGATGTTTGTGTAGCATTAATATCGAAGAACTCATCTATCTGTTTTTCTATGTACTTAACAAATTCCTCATCCTGAAGCCATTTATGCTGAAATTGCCACCTACCTGGCTCCTTTGTCAATTTCTTATCGACATATATGAGACAACAGGGTGCATGATCAGAGATCACAATATTATCATAAAAGCAGTTTTGAATCTTGGACCTTAATTCTGTGGAGATCAAAAAATAGTCAATACGTGAGAATGACTTGTAGGTATTAGAATAACAAGAGTAGGCTTTAACTTGTGGTTTCATTTCTCTCCATATATCCAGCAATCTCAATTCTTTCATAGAATGCTTAATGATCATCCTGCATCCATTGTGTGTACAGTCCAGTCCTGTTGATCTGTCTATACCGGGATTCAATGTACAATTAAAATCCCCTGCTATTATATGTTGCCCTGTAAGTGATGATAAGATAAGAAATAAATTAGCAAAGAACTTTTGATCATCTATGTTGGGACCGTATAAGTTCACCAAATTTATGTTTTCTAATAGCAAAGATCCTTGAATAATTAGATATCTTCCAAATTTGTCTCCAATTACATTTTTCACTTGAAATGGGACTGATTTATGTATGAGAGTCATAACTCCCCTGGTTCGGGATGAAAATGATGAGGTGAACACACTTCCTTGCCATCTTCTCCTAATTCTTTTTACATCCTCCTCTATTAGATGGGTTTCTTGTAAAAACACAATTTTTGAACCTATGTCTTTTATTTTATTCATAACTTGTTTAAGTTTTTTTAAATTTTGTAGACCTCTGCAATTCCATGAAGTTAAATTAAGATTAATGCTTTGGTCTATGATCAATAGGGGGTTTAGGATTACCTCGCAATATAAACATGCTCATACAGAGAAGCAAAAACATGAGTGGTTGAACATTCATCCTACAAACTACACACAAACAAATTCCCCCTTCCCACCTTCGTGGTAAACCCCCCAAAATAAAAAAAAAAAATTCTGTCTCCCGCTATAGCCATCGACCGCTCCACACCCACGAGGATCAGCCAAAGCCACTCCTTCTTCATCCTCCCAATCACCCTGACTCTACTGCTTTTAATAACGTAACATTAACTCTCTTCTGTAATTTTCCAATTTAACTCCAAAATTTTATAGCAATTTTGTACATCTTAGTTTTGTTTTTGTTTTTTTTGTTTAATATGTAATACAATCTATATTTTGTAATCTTGCTCTATGCTTCAAATCAGTTAAATGCCTATGTAAATGCTTAAATATTCTACCCTATATTCTGTTCATGCTTAGCTCCCACCAGTCTCTTCCTGGATCTTCTTGATGAGCTCCTGCGCCTCCTCAGGGGTCTTGAAGATGTGTGTTTTGCCCTCATATGTGACCAGAAGTCTTGCAGGGTAAATCACTCCATGACGAATCCCAAGGTTGCGCAGTTCTTTACGGATGGGGTCAAACTGCTTCCTTAATTGTTGGATTCCTGAGGCCAAATCTGGGTAGAACCGCACCTGTTGATCTTGGTATTTAATTTCTCCTTTGGCCCGCACCGCGTTGGAGATCGTCATCCTGTCTCTGTAGCTGAGAAACTTCATAATTAGCCTTGTTACCTCTCGGTGGGCCAATTCGGTGGACGCTTTCCAAGACGACTGATGAATTTAGCTCTGCGTTGTTCAGCGCCTCCGGGATCCACCCCTCCAAAAAGGAGCATGAATCACGACCTTCGGCTCCCTCCGGTAGACCCACCAGCCTCAGGTTGTTCCGTCTCGACCGGGACTCCAAGTCCAGGACATTATTTTCCAGACATTTATTTTTTTTTTTCCAAAGTGCGCACCTTTAATTGAAGTCCGCCGATTTCATCCTCCGCACTGGAAACACGAAGCTCCACCTGCGTCACTCGCTCCACGCAGTCACCCAATTCCTTTCTCATTGCATCCAACGCTGCCATAATCCCATCAAGTTTAGCAGAAAAGTCTGCTCTCATTGAGCTAATGGCAGCCAGCACTGCGCCTGTGCCGCCATCATCAGCAGTTACCGCACCACCGCTAGTTTCATCCGCCATATCCGCAGCTTTTCCTGCTGCGCCACAGACGTGAACGTCCGTTAATTTGGACTGCTTCGGCGGTTCAATTTTCCCCCCACCTGATTTCCCAGCCTTAGGCTTCACCGGCATATCCTCGCCCAAACGCTGGGAAAAATTCTGTTCCAAATGAGAGAGTTATTTGCCGAATATTTATCTCTAGGAGCAGAGCAGAGTGATACGTGTCCTTCTAGGTGGCCGCCATAACCGGAAGTCTTTAGCGCTATATTAATTTTTAAACAACAAAAATTTACAATGAATTTGTTGTTCAATTTGAAGCAAATGATGTAATTTAAATTTTATAATACAGGAGAACACTAAATGTGTCTGTTGACTCCAAATAAATAGGTCTAAAATTCTAAAAACTACAACTAAAATCCTGCAACTGTTTTACATCCATCCATCCATCCATCTTCTACCGCTTTTCCGGAGGTCTGGGTCGCGGAGGCAGCAGTTCAAGCAGAGAAGCCCAGACTTCCCTCTCCCCAGCCACCTGCTCCAGCTCTTCAGAGGGGATACCAAGGCGTTCCCAGACCAGCTGGGAGACATAGTCTCTCCACCGAGTCCTGTGTCTGCCCCGGAGTCTCCTCCCAGTGGGACGTGCCTGAAACACCTCAAGTGGGAGGCGTCCAGGAGGCATCCTAATCAGATGCCCATACCACCTCAACTGACTCCTTTCAATGTGGAGGAGCAGCGGTTCTACTCTGAGCCTCTCCCGGATGACTGAGCTCCTCACCCCATCTCTGAGGGTAAGTCCAGCAATCCTACGGAGAAAGCTCTTTTCAGCCGCTTGTATCCGCGATCTCGTTCTTTCGGTCATTACCCAAAGCTCGTGACCATAGGTGAGAGTAGGAACGTAGATTGACTGGTAAATCAACAGCTTTGCCTTAGAACTCAGCTCCCTCTTCACCACAACAGACCGGTACAACGTCCGCATCACTGCAGATGCTGCTCCAATCCGTCTGTCGATCTCTCGCTCCATTTTCCCCTCACTCGTGAACAAGACCCCAAGATACTTAAACTCCTCCACGTGGGGCAGGAGCCTGTCCCCAACCTGGAGAGGACAATCCACCTTTTTCCGGCTGAGGACCATGGACTCGGACTTGGAGGTGCTGATTCTCATCCCAGCCGCTTCACACTCTGCGGCAAACCGTCCCAGCAAGAACTATAGGTCATTGCTGGATGAAGCCAACAGGACAACATCATCTGCAAACAACAGAGATGAGATCCTGTGGTCACCAAGCATGACACCCTCTATTCCCTGGCTGAGCCTAGAAATCCTGTCAATAAAAATTATGAACAGGATCGGTGACAAGGGGCAGCCCTGGCGGAGTCCAACTCTTACTGGGAATGAGTCCGACCGAGTGTTGGCAATACGAACCAAACTCTCACAATGGTCATACAGAGACCGAATAGCTCGTAACAACAAGCCTGATACCCCATACTCCCGAAGCACCCCCCACAAAAAACCACGAGGGACACCGTCAAATCCCTTCTCCAAGTCCACAAAACGCATGTAAACTGGTTGGGCAAACTCCCACGAACCCTCGAGAATTCTTGAGAGGGTAAAGAGCTGGTCCGATGTGCCACGGCCAGGACGAAAACCACATTGCTCCTCCTGAATCTGAGGTTTGACCAACGGCTGGACTCTCCTCTCCAGTACCTTGGCATAGACCTTCCCAGGGAGGTTGAGGAGTGTGATCCCTCTAAAGATGGAGCACACCCTCCGGTCCCCTTTTTTGAAAAGAGGAACCACCACCCCAGTTTGCCATGCCAAAGACACTGTCCCCAACCTCCACGCAATGTTGCAGAGGCGTGTCAACCATGACAGCCCTACAACATTCAGGGCCTTGAGGTACCCAGGGCGACTCTCGTCCACCCCCGGGGCCCGGCCACCAAGGAGATTTTTAACCACCTTGGCGACCTCAGCCCCTGTGATAGGCGAGTCATCCCCCTCGTCCACAAGCCCTGCTCCCTCTGTGGAAGGCGTATCAGTGGGATTGAGGAGCACCTCGAAGTATTCCTTCCACCGCCTGATAATATCCCTAGTCGAAGTCGAAGTCAACAGCGCCCCATCCGCACCATACACAGCGTGGACAGGGAGCTGCTTCCCCCTCCTGAGCCGCCAGACGGTTTGCCAGAATCTCTTCGAGGCTGACCAAAAGTCTTGTTCCATGGCCTCATCGAACTCCTCCCATACCCAGGTTTTTGCTTCAGCAATCACCCGAGCTGCACTCCGCTTGGCCTGCTGGTACACCTCAGCTGCTTCGGGAGTCCCACAAGCCAACCAAACCTGATAGGACTCGTTCTTCAGCTTAATGGCCCCCCGTCACCACTGGTATCCACCACTTGGTTCAGATATAAATATATATGAATATATATAAAATATAATTCCATACTACAGAATTTCTCCAACATTTATTTTTAGCTCAACAGTAAACTGTGTTACAGCATGGATGGAACTGTAACTCCACAGTTACAGGGAGAGGGGAGGTGAGGCTTTTTATGTTCAGTAACATATGGAGCTTTTACTGAGTTGTTACGTAAGTGATATTGGAGGCTACGAAAAGAGCCTCCATAACCAGCGACCTCACCTCTGCATCCCAGCATGGACAACTCTGGGCAAAATAGAGGAAGAAGTGTCCTTGTAAATACACTCAGTTTCACAACAGCGCTTCTTTTTGTGGGTACAGACTTGAAACAAACCATGTCTGTCTCAGGTGGATGTCCTGGCTGTTGGCCTTGTGTGTGTGTCGCCCGCAGCGAACCGTGATTTTGCGACCCGCTGCATACTCTCTGGAGCGGTTGGAGCTGCAGAGTGATGAGAGTGGCGTTCATGGGACAGCGGAGAAAGGAGTCTGAAGCAGGAAAGTGCACAAGGGCTCGTCCCATAATCTGTCCGAGCAGTCGCCAATACAACAGTTCAGTTCCGCCTTTTTCTGCTTTTTCACCATCAAAGGTGAAAAGGTGACAGTGTGAAGGATACGAATAAGGGTCACCAGTGTGGAGGCAAGGCTCAAATAAGTGCAGGCGGACACGGCGAACTGAAGGTTAAAAGGGTGCTTTATTCTTCCTCCATCACGAGGCTCACTCAGCGCTGTGGCAGCGCGCTGGTGTGAGCCCTGCATCTCTAGAGTGTCAGAATGCGAGTGAGAGTGAGAGAGCGAGGCATATACAGTCAGCTCTTTTATACTGAGCTACAGACAGTGCATGCATGGCATATTAGCATAACAGTCACATTTACATGAGAGTCACACATGTCAATAGGCTGCAAGGCACATCTACATATTGAAATCAGTCCATACATCTCATTGTTCTGTTAATTGCTCAAGCTGAGTGCTCTGCCTGTCCAGTAGAGTGTGGTGGATCACCCCACACCGCTCCCCCCCAGAGTGCTCAACAAGGCCGACTTTTTTTTTTTTTTGCAGTCCATAGGGGCGCTGTGTAAACGGCTGCCTTTCCAGTAGCTCGGTATTTAGCTCCTTTTTAACCTCTTTACCCTTGTTTCCCACTTTTTTACTCTTCTTGCGAAGAGATTGTGTTTCTAGATATCCTATGGATACTTATAACTTTGAAATGCAACCAAGAGCCAGTTTCTTCACTTATTCATGGGAGGAACTGCTGGCTCTGCGAATAAAGGGACGAGCCGGGATACGACATCCTATCCCGGTGGAGCTGAGGAGGAGACCACGGGGCTGCAAGGCTGGGGGCTAAGCTAAAGGCTGAGCAAGCCAAAAAATGGAGGTGCTTCAAACCGTCGATTCCTTCCGTCATCATGGGCAATGGGAACTCATTACCGAACAAGATCGATGAGTTGTCCGCTTTGAACAACCAGCGGATTTACCGGGAGAGCAGCTTGTTCATTTTTACAGAGACATGGCTGAACCACCTAGTACCGGATGCTAACGTGGATCTGCTAGGATTCACTGCTGTGAGAGCCGACAGAGACACTAAGGCTAGCGGGAAAAGAAAGGGTGGGGGACTCATCATGTACGTTAACAATCGCTGGTGTAACCCAGGTCATATCTCTGTAAAGACAGTCTCATGTTGCCGGGATCTCGAGCTACTAGCTGTTAGCCTGCGGCCATATTACTTGCCGAGAGAGTTCAGTCACGTGATCACCGTCTGTGTTTACATCCCTCCGAGAGCGGATGCAGCCACTGCCTGTGAAAAAATCCATTCAGTCACAGCAAGGCTGCAGACACAGCACCCTGAGGCACTCTTGATCATCTGTGGGGACTTTAACCATGCAACTTTGGATGCTACTTTGGCTGTTTTTAATCAAGTTGTAGACTGTCCGACTAGAAACAACAGGACAATTGATCTGCTGTATGTTAATGTACGGGATGCATACAGAGCGACTCCCCTTCCCCCACTAGGGAAGTCTGATCACAACCTGGTTTATCTACAGCCACTGTATATTCCCCTGGTCCAAAAGCAACCTGTGACAACTCGATCAGTCAGGAGATGGTCCCCTGAGAAGGAAAGTGCCTTGAGAGACTGTTTTAACACCACAGCCTGGGATGTGCTGATGGACCCGCATGGTGAGGACATAGAGGGGCTGACACACTATTTCACGGATTACCTGAACTTCTGTACAGATGTGGTCTTCCCTGTGAAGACTGTCTGTTGCTACCCTAATAACAAGCCATGGGTAACACGGGAGGTCAAGATGGTCCTCAACAAGAAGAAGGCTGCTTTTAGGAGCAGAGACAGGGAGGCCATGAAGGCAGCACAGCAGGAGGTGAAATACTGTGTGAAGGAAGCCAAGGACAGCTATAGGAGAAAGGTGGAGCAGAAGCTGTGGGAAAACAACATGAGGGAGGTCTGGGAAGGTGTGAGAACCATCACAGGTCTCAACACAAAGACCAGAGTTGTTGAGGGGACAATAGAGAGGGCAAATGAACTGAACGATTTTTTCAACAGGTTCAACCAGCCTTTGCTCTTGCCCCTCCCACCCCCGCCCTCATTACAACCACGCCCCCCCCCTCCCCTCTACACACCTCCCCCCAAATATTGCAACCCCCCCCCCCCTCCTCTACATCAGCACGACCCTTGCCATTTATCACCACAGAACAGGTCAGAGGGCAGCTGAGGATGCTCCGACTTAGGAAAGCTGCAGGCCCGGACAAAGTGTGTCCAAGAGTATTGAAGACCTGCGCTGCAGAACTGGGGGAACCACTACAACGGATCTTCAACTTCAGCCTGTAGATTGGGAGAGTGCCCACTCTTTGGAAGACATCCCGCATCGTTCCAGTTCCGAAAAAGAACTGGCCCAGCGAGCTGAATGACTACCGACCAGTGGCACTCACCTCACATCTGATGAAGACGTTGGAGCGGCTCTTCCTCAGCCTCCTCAGACCCCAGGTGCAACATGCCCAGGACCGCCTGCAGTTTGCGTACCAACCAGGTGTTGGTGTGGAGGATGCCATCCTCTACCTGCTTCATCGAGCCCACTCCCATCTGGATAAGGGAAGTGGCACAGTGAGGATTCTCTTTTTGGATTTCTCCAGTGCCTTCAGTACCATTCAGCCCCCCTTGCTTCGGGATAAATTAAGCAAGATGGGAGTGGACTCCCACCTGGTGGACTGGATCTCTGACTACCTCACTGGCAGACCACAATATGTCGGGCTGAAGGACATTACGTCTGACACAGTTGTCTGCAGCACTGGAGCCCCCCAGGGCACAGTATTGGCCCCTCTTCTCTTCACCCTGTACACCTCGGACTTCTGCTACAACTCGGAGCTGTGTCATATTCAGAAGTATGCCGATGACACAGCCATTTTTTGGTGTATCAGGGATGACAGAGAGGAGGAGTATCGGAGACTGGTAGGGGACTTTGCTGCATGGTGCCACACTAACCACCTACAGCTCAATACCTCTAAGACGAAGGAGCTGGTTATTGATTTTGGGAGGTCTAGACCAAGACCTCAACCAGTCCTGTTAGAGGGAGCTGAGGTGGAGGTTGTGGATTCATACAACTATCTCGGGTTGTGGTTGGACAATAAATTGGATTGGACAACATACATTAGCCACTTGTATGGGAAGACACAAAGTAGGATTTACTTCCTAAGGAGACTGCGGTCCTTCAACATCTGCAGTAAACTTCTGTGGATGTTTTACCAGTCGGTGGTTGCCAGCGTCCTCTTTTACTCCGTGGTGTGCTGGGGGGGGGGGGGCAGTATATCCAAGAAGGATGTGTCCAGACTGGATAAACTGATCAGGCGGGCCGGCTCTGTGGTCGGCATGAAGCTGGACACCCTGGTGACGGTGGCAGAGATGAGGACTCTGGATAAACTGTTGGATATAATGGACAATGTCAGCCACCCTCTGCGCACCGTCATTAGTGACCAGAGGAGCCTGTTCAGTGAAAGACTGCTCCTTCCCAAGTGTCGGACTAACAGGCTCAAGAACCCTTTTGTCCACCATGCCATCACACTCTATAATTCCTCACTTGGGGGGGGGGGGGCATTGAGTACAGAGGACAGTAGGGTATTCATAGTGCAATAACCTTAACTTAACTTAAATCCTTCTTCTTACTTACAAAGCTTTAAACAATCAGGCTCCTTTTTATTTAAAAGATCTGATACTACCGTATCATCCTAACAGAGCACTACACTCCCAAAATGCAGGATTACTTGTAATACCTAGAATCTCCAAAAGTACAATGGGAGGCAGAGCCTTCAGTTATCAAGCTCCTCTCCTGTGGAATCAGCTGCCAATCTGGATTCGGGAGTCAGACTCGATCTCTGTTTTTAAGAATAGGGCTAAAACCTACCTTTTTGATATAGCCTACAATTAGGGAGGGATCATGTGTTTCTGAACCCTCCCTTAGTTATGCTGCTAATAGGTTTAGTCAGCCGGGGGACCTCCAGTAATGCACTGGGCCTCACTCCTTTCCTCACTCTCTATGAAATATTTTTTTTTTGCTGGTCATTAACATTTGTTTGTTCTCTCCCATAGATTGAGTCCCCATCGTGCTGTTTGCTCTCTACATGTCTGTTCTTTTCTTCTTCTCTATCCCCTCACCCCCCAGCCAGTCGCAGCAGATGACTGCCCCTCCCTGAGCCTGGTTCTGCTGGAGGTTTCTTCCTGTTAAAAGGGAGTTTTTCCTCTCCACCGTCGCCAAGTGCTTGCTCACAGGGGATCGCCTGATTGCTGGGGTCTTTCTGCAACTGTGGGGGTCCCCCCTTCAGTTGATAGTGCTATGAGATGACTGTTGTTGTGAAATGGCGCTATATAAATAAAGTTGAATTGAATTGAATTAACCATACTTGTACAAGCCGTATTTAGCTTTGTATTTATATTGTGTATATTATGTTAACCCCTTGCACTCCGGTCAATTTCCCTAAAAACGCCAAAAAATAATGTGCCCAAAGTAAATCGAAAGCTGTTCTTCAACCCTTTGCAGCATCTTCATGGGGTTGGTCTCATTTAAAAGAAAACACTTTGAATTTTTTGGCAAAACAGTCATAAGCTCTCTAAGTGCTCCGGCCACTGAGTTACAGTCATCTAAGCATAGTGAACTTGAAGAAAATAAATTTGGCCTGGGTGTTTTTTTTTGATACAAATGCTTGCAAATAACACACAGCTTCAGATCCGGGCTGGAAAATGCAACAGAAATGTAGAACCAACTGTTATCCAGCTGAGGTCCAAATTTTGTAATAATACCACAAAAAATGAATATATTACACAGCTTTTTCCTCAGGTTGTTCCCGGGCGTTTTGGAACTGTGCCAAATTGTGCCAAATGGCACAGTTTGGAAAAACGTCTCTAACTTTTGAATGCTTCAATGTAGAAGCTTCATTTTGGGCTCTAATGAAAGGTCACACTCAGGGCTGTGTCTGTGTGTGTGTGGGGGGGGGGGTCGTCCCCCCCTTGCTACAGAGGATGGACATCGGCCATCGCTACATGACGGATTAGCCTCATGTGGGATGTGGGACAGCAGCTCAGTCACCGCAGCTCCCCCCCCCCCCCTCGCTACAGAAGAATAGCGGGGGGGGGCGTTCACAGTCTGGACGCGATGAACGAACCGTGTACCGCGGAAGACTTCGTGCGCTGCACAGTTGCAATTTACCGATCGGTCAAAAGTCATTTTGGATTACAATTTTTAACACCTTACCTCTTCACAGCAGAGTCCTGGAGAACTTCTCTTCCCCATTGTCAGACGAACGTGACGCTGGTCCACTCGTGGTTCTGGTCTCGCGACCCGATCAAAACATAATTCCATTATTGCGGTTTTGTGCTTCCATGATTGCGGTTTTTGGTGAATGATTTTTCAAAACAAATAACAGTAGTAATTAAAAAAAGACTGGCGAAGGCGTGTGTGTCACTCAGCCTTCGTCGTCAGCCTCCGTCGGTCTATGACCATGGAAGAAATCATAACGTCTACTCTGCTGGAACAAAAACAAAATAAGCACCGCCTGTGGCCGAACATGCCGATGCGCGAATGCTGTCACACAGGTTGCATTTGTGGATGGTCTCCGTGCTGCTGGGTCTGTGGGGTTCTTCCTGCGGGTCCTTTTTTGATCCGCTGTCTTCACCCAGCCTTAAAAAAAACAGCTCGCGAACTTCTCTGCTTCAATTGGCTCACTGCATTCACAGCGTTGGTAGGTGGGTCCTTCTTGCTAGGTTTTCAGTCATTGGTTCTTCAAGGTTTCAGAAACCCAATTCAAGGCTCTTATTAGTCGAATGAGAGGTCAATCAGATGAACTAATCTGTCCGTGGCTGTGTCTGCAGTTTTTATTTTCAGTGCGCGCTTGGACGCCATACACCACCTACATCAACATCTCCATCATGTGTCCTAGAGCGCACGAGGGCGCGCTCGTGTGCTCTCGTGCGCTCTAGGACGCAGAGACTTGCCCGTCCGCGGTACAACAGAGTGCAAGAGGTTAAGTGTTTATTTTTTTCTTTTTTGCTTTTCTGATCTGTATGCTCCTTTTATGTGCTGCTGGAAATTTTAAATTTCCCAGAGGGAGTCATCCCAAAGGGATTAATAAAGTTAAGTCTAAGTCTATCAAAACAGAACAGTCTCCCTTTTCCCTAAATTGTATCAAAAGGCGTCAGGGTCCGAACAGAGGACTCTCGGGGTCTGGATCTGGACCAGAGTCTGTCAGTGACCTTTGGTATAAAAAATTCACACATTGGTAGTGGCTTTGCAGATGGATCAATGTACTGAAAAGTGCAGAGTGCAAGAACAGGTGAGATTTTTTTAATAGTAATTAAAAGGTCCTCAGTTCTGTGCATGTGAGCGTTCAGAGGGAGGGGGGTGGGGCCCCTGACTGTTTGCAGTTCAGATGGCCCAGGAGAAGAAACTGTTTGTCAGTCTGGAGGTGTGGGACCTGATCGATCTGAACCATCGTCCAGAGGGAAGCAGGTCAAACAGGTGGTGGCGGGATGTGAGGGGTCTCCTGTTATGGCCTTGATCCTTCTGAGACAGGAAGATCTGGAGATGTCTTCCAGGGAGGACAGAGGGCTGCTGCTGATTGTTTGGACAGTGTTGATGACCCTCTGCACAACCTTCCTTTTCTCAACCGTGGAGCCGGCGTACCACACACCCAGACAGTAGGTGAGCAAACTCTCTACTGGGCAGCGATAGAAGGCCAGCAGCAGCTTCTGTTCCAGGTTGTGCTTCCTCGGGACATGGAGGAAGTGCAGCCGCTGTTGGGTGGCTGGACTTACGGAGGACAGTAAATCCTGCTTCATGCTCCATTTCCCTCTAGTCCGCTGTGGTCCGCATACGCTTTGGACGAGCCTGGCATGCACATGGCGCTGCTCATGCTCAATTTTTTCATCTACCCAGGCCAAGCGGTTGACGCATGTGCACAACCATCATTTGTAGTTTCATTCCCACCCGACAGGTAGCACCAAGGCGCTGCCGCACCGAGGTTTTCACCAACGATGAAACGGCGGACGTCTTGAGAAAGTTTCTCTTCAAATATAGTCCATTTCTGCTGTTTGACTTCTCGGTTTTCACTCCTTTTCCACGAAGATGCTGCTGCCGCTGTGAAAGAAAGTATGTATGTATGATTCATGTATGTTTTTATTCTCGTTTACCGCCTCCTCGTTGTCTTCTTCATCTGCTGATGTATACTGTGTCGATATCGCCACCTCGTGAATGGGACATTCAGTCTTGCGCGTGCGCTTTTCAACACGTTCAGGTCGTGGGCAGGCGGCGTGCGGTCACAAAATTTGGGCTGCACACGGTCATCCACGGTCGAGCACTGCGGACACTAGCGGAATGGAGACAATGATATAAATTTCATCACACAAGGTTTCTGGTTACGTGGACAGCAGAGGAGTAGCATGAAGCAGGCTTAAACTAGAAGTCCCAGAAGTTGGCCCTCTTGTGGCCTCTTGTTGGTCCCCTTATGGGTTTTCTAGGTAAAAAGGCCAAATGGCCCCTCTCTGGGACTTCTGGTAAGGAAGACAACTTATGGGATTCACAAACCTTAAAGGAACAGTAAAACTGTTTGTCATCTGAATAAAAATAGTAAGATACTTTACATTGTATGCTGTTTTGGCAGGGCTGTACGAAGGGGGGTTGAAAAGTTCATAGTGGTCAAATTTGACCAAATGTGATTTATTTTTCAACATAGCCTCCCCTTTGCCCCACACACTTCTTCCATCGGTGTTGCAATGCTTGATGCAACAAATAAACCACATTTGGTGAAATTTGACCACTATGAACATTTCAGCCCCCCCCCATTTCCCCTGTACAGTGTGGAAGTCTGTGCAAAGAATGAATGAACTGATGTAGCACCAGTGCGATGACAAACTATTGAGAGTCACTGGCATTTTTATAAGTATTTTAATTTTGTGGCCCCGTGTCAGACTCAGCGCAGATCAGTGGTAGATATACACCGATATATAGAATTCAGTGGCTGCTGCTGTTTGTCCTCCGTTACAACGGATAGAACTGCAAAACGCATCAGACATTCTTTTTCATACCAGCGCTGAACAGCTTCCATATTTACAAGAACAGACACCATGTTTGCGTGTGCAGGCTGTACTTTTGAGTTTCACATTTAGCGCCACACAAAGTGGAGAGGACTGTCACGGGGAAAAAAAGAGCAGATGCGAGGTGAACCAGGATGCATAGAATGCTCGTCGCTGACAGGACAGACTACTCTCTTCTCCACTGCTCCAGGCTCTGAGGTAGTGACTGAAAAATGCTCTTATGTAAGAAACATTTTTTCCATTTCTTCCGGGTCCACAGTGGGTTGATTTGGCACGGCTCTGGAGGAGGAGTGTGATGGAGAAAGAGGAAGCTTCATGGGGTGATGTGGGCTGTTTTTATGGTCTAGTCTAGTGGTGTCAAACGTAGAGCCCGCGGGTCAAAACTGGCCTGTTAGTTTGTATGGTGTGGCGAGTGTATTTAGGTGGTTAGGACTGATGGCTGATGTGGAAATGTATGTAAATTTAAAATAATCTTCTGGATCTTGACAAGTTATTTTTATCATAAAGTGAAATACTATATTTTAATGAATAAACTGCACTACTTACAGGGTGGTGCAGTGGTTAGCACTGTTGCCTAACAGGTAGAAGGTTCCATGTTTGAATCTCCAGGCTGACAGGGGTAGGGACCTTTCTGTGTGGAGTTTGCATGTTCTCCCTGTTTTGTGTGGGTTTACTCCAGATGTTCTGGTTTCCTCCCACAATCCAAAGACACGCATGCTAGGTTAATTGGTGATTCTAAACGGTCTCTAGCTATCTGTCTTCAGTAGACCCTTAGAATAGAGGGTTAGTACTAGTGAAGTGCTTTGAGTGGTCTTTGAGAACTAGAAAAGCACTGTATAAGTACAGATCCTGAACTTTGCAGTCAGTTTTAGAGAAGTAACAGATGTTTTTATCATGCTACAAATTTTTGTCATGTGCTACATGACTATGAACCTCTGTAGCACCAGTGCTGTGAGCAAAAAAGTTAACATATAGCCCTGGTTGGTAGCGCCACCTCATGAATGGAGATTTAGTCCTTGTGCAGCATGGTCACAAAATTTGGGCTGCACATGCTCACCTGCACTGCGGCCTCGCGGAGCTTAATGTACTGGAGACGATGACATAATTTACATCACACAAGCCTCACCCTCGAGCAGTCACGCACAATGGAGGTGGAATATAAATAAGCCTTTATTTGTCTACCTAGGCATCTGTTGACGGAAGGTCCCCGCATCTCCTCCACATCAGGATCCGTCAGGAGTGTGAATGGAGCGTAACCAGGCGAGAGTCACTTGGCGGAGTAATAAATTGATTGATCGAGCGTCTCTGCACAAGACAAGCCTGTTGTTAGCCATATGACACATCATATAGGACTGGAACTCTATAAATTGTAATTAATTTCTCATCCATCTCTTTATCTGCATCTCTTTGTGTGTGCACTCTACTCCTCCCGAACTGCTCTGCTCTCTCCGGCCTGCACATCATTGGTCGATGGGACTCCTGGTGGGGGGGGGGGGGGGGCTGTTCTAGTCTGTTCACCCAAATCTGCAACAGCATTGGGACATTAAACTTCCGCCTATATGCGCAAAAGTAATAAAAAAAATCGTGTGACAAGCATAACTTCATGGAAATGAAGAGCGGGCACCTCGTGACAGCTCAAGACTGTTGACACGATGCTACCAGAATGCATGCAAGGCGTGCTTCATAGACAATGAATTGGAAGTGTGAAAATGCATGCCTAGGTGGACACATACCACTTAATGTATTTTATGGAAATATTTTAGTTTTTATTTTCAACAAAAAAGCAGTGGAGCTTTGTAAACATACTGGCCTTATTTACATGTGTTCTTAGCTTAGTTTCTAAGTATGGGTCTTTAGTTCCCTTTGCTGTGTGTTCTTAGTTTTATTTTGTGTTTTAGCTCCAGTGTTTCCTCTTTGGGGCCCCTCATGCCGGATGCTGCCTGGCCCATCTGCAGGGGTGTTGGTCTTGTGCGTTGCTGTAGCTTGGGTGGGTGGGGGCGTTATGCCACTGCCTACAGCTGTGGTGCGGGCCCAGGCCTGTCCTGGTTGGGGCTGCCTTTGTAGCGCCTTCTGTGGTTACGGGCTGTGTGGTCTTCCAGCATGGGGGGCTCCACAGGATGGTTGCGTCTTCACGTGGTGCCTCGGTGACGAGCAATGTCTCTTTTATTTTATATGTGTGTAAGAGAAGTAGAGGGTGATGTACATGCCTGTGTGTGTTGTGTTTGTGGGTATGTTTATGGGAGGGTTGGAAGGGGTGGAGATGTAAAATATGTAACTAAACGTGTCTACTGTTTTTATTTATGTAAAGCACTTTGTGCAGCGTCTAATGTTTAAAAAGTGCTATACAAATAAAGTTTGAGTGATTGATTTTTGTAGTCACATCTTACAGCACAAGCCATGGTCCACAGAGAGCTTCCAAAGCATCAGTGGGATCTCATTGTTCAAAAGTATCAGGAGAAGGGTACAAAAGAATTTCCAAGGCATTAAATATACCATGGAACACAGTGAAGACAGTCATCATCAAGTGGAGAAAATATGGCACAACAGTGACATTACCAAGAACTGGACGTCCTTCTGGAATTGATGAAAAGACGAGAAGAAAACTGGTCAGGGAGGCTGCTAAGAGGCCGACAGCAACATTGAAGGAGCTGCAGGTATTTCTGGCAAGTACTGGCTGTTTAGTACATATGACAGCAAGCTCCTGCCTTCATATGTCTGGGCTATGGGGTAGGGTGGCAAGACGGAAGCCTTATCTGACAAAGAAAAACATCCAAGCACTTTGAAATCTCCCAAACGCATGTGGGAAAATGTGTTATGGTCCGATGAAACCAAGGTTGAACTTTTTGGCCATAATTCTAAAAGGTGTATTTGGAGCAATCACAACACTGCTCATCACCAAAAGAACACCATACCTACATTGAAGCATGGTGGTGGCAGCATCATGCTTTGGGGTTGCTTTTCTTCAACTGGAACTGGGGCCTTAGTCAAGGTGGAGGGAATTCTGAACAGTTCCAAATTCCAGTCAGTGTTGGCACAAAACCTTCAGGCTTCTGCTAGAAAGCTGAAGATGAAGAGGAACTTCATCTTTCAGCATGACAATGACCGAAAGCACACATCCAAATCAACAAAAGAATGGCTTCACCAGAAGAAGATTAAGGTTTTGGAATGGCCCAGCCACAGTCCAGACCTGAATCCGATCGAACATCTGTGGAGTGATCTGAAGAGGGCTGTGCATAGGAGATGCCCTCACAATCTGACAGATTTGGAGCATTTTTGCGAAGAAGAGTGGGCAAATATTGCCACATCAAGATGTGCCACACTGATGGACTCCTACCCAAAAAGACTGAGTGCTGCAATAAAAGTCAAAGGTGCTGCAACAAAGTATGAGTTTAAGAGTGTGCTTATTTATGCAACCAGGTTATTGTAAGTTTTTTGTTTTTTTCCCTTAAAAGATTTCAGTTTGTTTTTCCATTGGGTTGTACAGGTTATAGGTCACATTAATGTTAGAAAAAGTTTTGAAAGGATTTATCATGGTCTCATTTTTTTACATCACAAAAACCTGGCATTTGAACATAGGTGTGTAGACTTTTTATATCCACTGTATATGAGTGTGAATGAGAGGGAGGCATGTGTAATGGTGAAGATGGAAGGAGTAGAGGTAGTGAAAGTAGACGAGTTTAAATACATGGGGTCAGCCATTCAAAGCAATGGAAAATGCACAAGAGAGGTGAAGAAGAGAGTGCAGGCAGGGTGGAGTGGGTGGAGACGAATGTTGGGTGATTTGTGACAGAAAGATAGCAAGAGTGAAAGGGAAGATTTACAAGACGGTAGTGAGACCTGCTATGATGTATGGCAGTGGTTCCCGACCCCCGGGCTGCAGACCGGTACCGGTCCGTGGGTCATTTGGTACCAGGCCACACAGAAAGAATAAATAACTTGCATTACTTCTGTTTTATTATTATCTGAGTGTGAATGATGTTTTATTTTAAAAAAAAATACTGGATTCTCTACGTTACATCTGTCTATGGCTCACTCTTGACGCATGTCAAGACGCTTGTCTCGTTACCGCTAAAATTAAACCCACGAGCTAGCAAAATGAGTAAAAAACAAACGTCTTTGGAAAGTTTCTTTGTGAAGGGGAAAAGGCCCAGTGAGGAGAGAGAGAAGAAGAGCCTACAACTTCCAAGAAAAAGAAAGCTGCATTTAACAGACAATCATCATATGAATGTACTGTCTAAGGAGGGAGTCGGAAGCTGCACTGTCGCTACTCCCCTCAGTGTGGTTTCTGGTTGTGTGTGCTCGCGGGATATACTTGGACTACTCAGACTGCTTCTGTTCTGTGAGTACAAACTGTTAACGTTTCCCCTTGCAGCGGTGCTGCTACGCTTTGGCACTTTGCCCAGTTACTTCCTCCCGAGTCAGTAGTGCGTCCTGGAGGACTCTTAAGTTAACCCGAGCTATTTACGTTATTGTGTACTGTCAGTTTTTTGGCCACTGTGCACTGTGGTCTGCCCGCTGCACGTTATCGTGTGAGCCCTTTAGTCACTAAAGGGCGACCAGAGAGTGTTGTGAGCAGAGAGGATGTTACTTATGTTATGTTGTTGTTGTTGCGATGTTAAGAGGACGCTGCTAATAAAGTTGCAAACGAGTACACAGTGGTTTCATGTTTATTATTATATTTAGAAAATACCACAGTTTTTATGCCGGTCGTATCATGTTCTTTTGTTGTATTTATCCGCCATACCTTAAAGGCCAGTTCCTGAAAATATTGTCTGACATTAAACCGATCTATGGTGCAAAAAAGGTTGGGGACCGCTGATGTATGGTTTGGAGATGGTGGTGCTGACAAAAAGACAGAAGATGTAGCTGGAGTTGGCAGAGTTGAAGATGCTAAGATTTTCATTGGGAGTGTCTAGGATGGACAAGATTAGAAATGAGTATATCAGAGGGACAGCTCAGCATGAGCAGTTTGGAGACAAAGTAAGAGAGGCAAGGCTGAGATCGTTTGGACATGTGCAGAGGAGGGATAGTGGAGATATTGGACAAAGGATGTTGAAGATGGAGCTGCCAGGCAGGAGGAGAAGAGGAAGCCCCAGAGAAGATTTATAGTAGTGAAGGAGGACATGGAGAGGGTTGGTGTTCCAGGGTTGGTGTTCCAGAGGAAGATGAAGGGATAGGGTGAGATGGAGGCAGATGATCCACTGTGGAGACCCCTGAAGGGAGCAGCTGGAAGAAGAAGACGTTTATTGTCATTCAGTTCACACAGCCAATCATGCACAGTAGAATGAAATTACGTTTCTCCCATCTAGAATATTAATCACATCTCGAATCAGAGGGGTTGCTGCCATGCAAGGCGCCGCCACAAACAATTTCTCCCTCCCCCATTCTGTTATGCTGAGCACCATCATTTTTATATGGTCTTTGGTATGACCTGGTTGGGACTTGAACCCCCAACCTCCTGGTTGTGGGGCAGATGCTCTATCAGAAGAATAGGATTTTTACAGCAGTTTTTGTGAATCTGACATTTTTAGTTGTTTGGGACAAATGTTTTTGCATTTTAAAGGATGTCTTAAGTGTTAAAGAGAAGTCATAGCATTTTGTGCGATTGTGTAATTGCAGAGTATGAAATTGTGATTGGGACTGCAATTCGATTCTTTGTGCAGCCTTAGAAGACTTTGGGCCCTGTTATGAGCAACAACAGTGTTTTTTGTGCTGCACTTCTCACCTTATGCCAGTGTTTTTGCTTGTTTCTGTCAGCACATTCTGTTTTATTTGCGTCACACCATCTACCTACTAGTAGAGAGTGCACCAACTTTGTGCTGGGAGGAGGAGGCTCATTTCTAAGAGGTGTGGCAGCACACAATCTCATGCGCATCAGTATTTCATTGCATTTCATGACAATGCATTTTTGATAAGGAAAAAGGAGGTCTGTCCTCATAAGCGTATTTATTGCTATTTCAGCAGCGTATTTTGAGATCGCATAGCTCAGGCGCTCATAAGGAAATACAGCATGTGCTGGGATTTTCAATTATTTTAATAATAATGCATCAGATTTATATAGCACTTTTCATGGACACTCAGACACTTTACAATGGATGCATTATGCATTCACTCCACAGACAATGGTAGGCTGCCGATCCACACCAATGGCCTCTCTGACCACTACCGAACATTTATACACATTCATATCCAGTGTCATGGACACTGGAGCCAAGGTGGGTAAAGTGTCTTGTCCAGGGACACAATGGCAGGATGGCTGGAGAGAGCGGGATTCGAACCGCCAACTCTCCGATTATTAGATGGCTCACTCTACCTCCTGAGTCACTGCCGCCCCTCTTTTAATGGAGAGAATTGTAATAGTTTCACTGTTGTAAAAGTTTCACTGCACAAAGGGAAAAAAACTGCGTGGGTTTATGATTCAGTCCTCTTTTAATTAATGTAATTACTGGACCACAGCAGGACCAGTCTGCTGTACCGGGAAGAGAGCAGTCACCCAGCCCCGGAGAAGAGCCAGCAGGTACGCACAAAACATTCATAATTAACTAATGATAACAAGTTTTTTATTTTTTGACCTCATTCAATGTCATTCTTTAAACAGATGAATTCAAAATGAAAATATCCTAACCATTGTTTTGAGTTAAAACATAACAATTTTGCATTCAGCAGAAGAGATTCATTAATGGACCTCGGCTGAGATGAACAGCTCCTCTCTCTGGTTTTAAAAAAGAAGTTCAGATGAATGATAATATAACTGAACTCTGTCAAAATCATGGACAAAGAGAAAGACTGGCATAATCTCTGAATTGTGGCCTACACCTCTCATCCGTGTGTAATTATGATCAAGTGTAGGCACTGTTGTGGAGAAGGAGGTTAAGCTGAAATGGCCAAAGTGAAGCAAAAACTTCACACTGAACTGCTGTGAATTTACGTGCAAAAAAAAAAAAAATCAAAGGCAGATTGTCCACATTGCTGCACTGCATTTTCACACACTGACGGTGTCAAACAGCACATTTTCTAATGTGTTCATGCTTTTATGGTCTTTGGGTTGGAATTTGATCATTCTGAAGTAAAGCAGTAACTTCTAGAGAGCCAATCAGGACAGACTACAGTATCAGGAGTGTGCATGGTATGCCGTTTTCAGGCCCTCTAAATAAAATTCATTATAGATGGTGACAGAGGTAATGGAGTGATGTCAGTTCATGCCTTCTGTGTGGGGCAGATATGTCACTAACATAATCTCATAACTTGTCTCTCCTCTGATTTCAAGGTGACCAACTTTCAGGAACTTCTGAGCAAACTCACCCACAGCTGCCCACGCATCACCAAGATGCGGCTACATTTTGACTGGTCGGATTTCTCAGTGTTCCTGCTCACCCAGTTTCAGCAGCTCCGAATCCTTGAGCTCAAATCCTTCTGGGTCTTCAAAGGTGTCACTCCCTCGGCACTGCAGACCCTGACCAAATCTCTGCCCAACCTCAAGTCGCTGACTTTAAACATTCTGGTGCCACTCAGGAACCTTGGTATCTCCTACACCCTGGAGTCTCTGTCTCTAGAGTTCTTGGATGTGTCGCCGAGCAAAGGCCTGGTCCTCTCCTGCCTGAAGCTCCCAGCCCTGCGTGAGTTTCGAGCAAAGAAGATCAGCCTTGGCATCACGCTGGACCGGAGGACCAGGCTACGGATCCAGAGCCGGTGGCCTTGCCTGTACCATGTTCTCAGAGAGGGAACACCCAAGCTCCAGGCCCTGAACAATGAGAGGCTTCTCCCAACGTGGAGAGAGGAAAGTTATGGGGAGCTGTCTGCTCTACTAGAACAGTCCTGCTACTGCGTTCAGCATCTGGACAGTTGGCTTTGGTAGTGACAAGAAATAACAGCTCTCAGGTCGAGATTCCACAAGAAAGCTAGATTTTGCTTTTATGCTCCATACTTTTGTTTGAACAAGCCATAGAGTCAAACTGGAAACAGATGCTCGCAGATACAGTTAAACTAAGACTGAAAGATGTTTCCAGTTCTTGGACAAAAAGAAACACAATGTGTGTCTTTGATTTTGTTCAACTCAAAAGTATGAGTGCCTCAAGGTGATTTACACTGTTGTTTTCCACATTAACAACACTGGCTACAACAGGTCCAAGACTAAATAACCACGTAGGTGCCCCCTCAAAAAAAGTGTGTTTATTAAAATAATTCAACAAGTTTGGGATAGGTCTGAAAATTTGAGTTTAAAATCCATCTTCAGAAAGCAGGAGCATGACATTTTAAATTAAATGCTAACTATATAGAATGTTAGAATCTTAATATATCACACAACTATTCATAAATTATGATTTCCTAATTTTACAGAAAAATGTGAATCACACTTGTGATATTATTTTTAATGTTTCAGTAATTTATTGTAGAAAAAATACTACAAATGTCTTAATTTAATACCATTGGAAGACTTTTTAAAATAATGAAAAAAAAATGTTAGATCCAAA
Source organism: Pholidichthys leucotaenia (assembly GCA_020510985.1). Lineage (NCBI taxonomy): Eukaryota > Metazoa > Chordata > Actinopteri > Cichliformes > Pholidichthyidae > Pholidichthys > Pholidichthys leucotaenia. The sequence goes on from CM035840.1 coordinate 200,950,162, forward strand.
AGTCCTTAAAATATTCCAATCAAATTGTCAGTATATTTTATTCTTAGTCCTTTAGTAAAAGGTTGATTTTGTATGGCTTTTTATGACATCACACAGTTATAACAGTATTGTAAACGGAGCTGTCCTCATTATTTTGGTCGTTGGTTGAACTTGAAGTACAGGGTGTCCATAAAGTATCCTTACAATTTAACAAATGTATTACAAAAGCAATTGAATAGACAAATCTGTGGAAATTATTACAAAATGAGGAGTAGATATTGAAGTTTTTTTTTTCCCCTCATTTAATACACCTCTATATGGGCACCATTAGTTGTACAAAGCACATCAAGACGGTACTGGATTTCTTACCATGTTTGCTGTAGCATAGCCTCATCAATGGTGGCAATGGTATCAGTGATTTTTTGCTTCACGTTGGTGATGTCCCATATCTTTGTTTGATACACGATATCTTTAACATAATCCAGCAGAAAGTCCAGGCGAGCGATATCTGGTGAAGAAGGTGGCCAGGGAATTGGACCATCTCTTCCAATCTACCAGTCTGGAAACGTTTGATTTAGGAACCCACGAACGTTGAAACACACAAATGCAATGTGATTAAAACCGCTGATAACCACTGAGTACATAGAACAACGCTGATTAACATATCTCATCAATTGCTTTTGTAGTAATTTTTTTTTAGAATTGTAGAGACTTCAACAGCCCTTATATCCATCCTCAGAGACAGCTGACTACTGTGCTACAGCAGCCATTTTGACAATACTAATGCTACTTTATGTGTAGAACCTAAACTAGCATTAGTAATATAGTGATTGATTAGTAATTAGCGATTTGTTGGTCCATGGAGAAATTGATCCTCTTTTCACTAGAGAATTGCAAAGAAGTCATGAGATCAATGTTAACATGTGACAGAATATCACAATTACACACACACACACACACACACACACACACACACACACACACACACACACACACACACACAGAGACGTGGACAAAATTGTTGGTACCCCTCTGTTATGAAAGAAAAACCCACAATGGTCAGAAATAACTTGAATCTGACAAACGTGGTAATAAATAAAAATTCTATGAACATTAACCAATGAAAATCAGACAATGCTTTTGAATTGTGGTTCAACAGAATTATTTTAAAAAACAAACTCATGAAACAGGCCTGGACAAAAATGATGGTACCCCTAGAAAAGATTGAAAATAATGTGACCATAGGGACATGTTCAACCAAGATATGTGCTCTAATTAACATCACAGGTGTCTACAAACTTGTAATCAGTCAGTCGGCCTATTTAAAGGGTGACAAGTAATCACTGTGCTGTTTGTTGACATGGTGTGTAGCACACTAAACATGGACCAGAGGAAGCAAAGGAGAGAGTTGTCTCAGGAGATTAGAAAGAAAATTATAGACAAGCATGTTAAAGGTAAAGGCTATAAGACCATCTCCAAGCAGCTTGATGTTCCTGTGGCTGTAGCCAACCTCCGTGGACGTGACCGCAGGAGGAGACGGTTAATATGAATGGTAACAAAAGAGCCCAGAACAACCTCTAAACACATTCACGGTGAACTCCAAGGTCAAGGTACATCAGTGTCAGATCGCACCATCCGTCGTTGTTTGAGCCAAAGTGGACTTTATGGGAGACGACCAAGGAGGACACCACTATTGAAAACAAATCATAGAAAAGCCAGACTGGAATTTGTCAAACTGCATGTTGATAAGCCACAAAGCTTCTGGGAGAATGTCCTATGGACAGACGAGACAAAACTGGAACTTTTTGGCAAGGCACATCAGCTCTATGTTCACAGACGCAAAAATGAAGCATACCAAGAAAAGAACACTGTCCCTACTGTGAAACATGGAGGATGGTCTGTTATATTCTGGGGCTGCTTTGCTGCATCTGGCACAGGGTGTCTTGAATGTGTGCACGGTACAATGAAATCTCAAGACTATCAAGGTATTCTAGAGAGAAATGTGCTGCCCACTGTCAGACAGCTTGGTCTCAGTCGCAAGTCATGGGTCTTGCAACAGGATAATGACCCAAAACACACAGCTAAAAACAGCCAAGAATGGCTAAGAGCGAAACATTGGACTATTCTAAAGTGGCCTTCTATGAGCCCTGATCTAAATCCTATTGAACATCTGTGGAAGGAGCTGAAACATGCTGTCTGGAGAAGGCACCCTTCAAACCTAAGACAACTGGAGCAGTTTGCTGATGAGGAGTGGGCCAAAATACCTGCTGAGAGGTGCAGAAGTCTCATTGACAGTTACAGAAATGGTTTGATTGCAATGATTGCCTCAAAAGGTTGTGCAACAAAATATTAAGTTAAGGGTACCATCATTTTTGTCCAGGCCTGTTTCATGAGTTTGTTTTTTAAAATAATTCTGTTGAACCACAATTCAAAAGTGTTGTGTGATTTTCATTGGTTAATTTTCATAGAATTTTTATTTATTACCACTTTTGTCAGATTCAAGTTATTTCTGTGACTATTGTGGGTTTTTCTTTCATTAACAGAGGGGTACCAACAATTTTGTCCATGCCTGTGTGTGTGTGTGTGTGTGTGTGTGTATATATATATATATATATATATATATATTAGTGCTGTCAGGTGACTAAAACATTATAATCATGATTAATCACAATTTTGTTTTTAAATCAGTTCTAAATGTACCTGTAAGGGATTTTGTTTTTGTCCTAAATTTATACTGCGGCACAGAAGCAGGGCCTCTGTCTGCTCATCAGTCTGGGCTGATGAGCCCTGACAAGCCTGACAAATTACAAGCCTGACAAATTACTGTATATGAGGGTTGAAAACTTCACAAATTAATAAATATGAGTGTATTGCCCATAGAACCAAGTATTTCTGTCTGAAATCCCAATCAGGTTTTCCAGGCCTAAATGTAGGCTGTGTTTGAAAGTGGAGTACAAAGAGGTGTAGCCTATATGTAGGCAATCACATGTTTAACTTTGACAAATATTAAAGAGACTAAATTGCATTAAGATTTATTTGATTGTGTGAATATTAATTACAGAATACCTAAATATTGAAAATGAATGGGACATCCAATATTAGCGATTGTCTCAGATTGATCTTTTATCACTTACAGTGGTTAGAAAAGTCTACACACCCCTGTTCAAATGCCAGGTTTTTGTGATGTAAAAAATGAGACCAAGATAAATCATTTCAAAACATTTTCCACCATTAATGTGACCTATAACCTGCACACCCCAATTTAAAAACAAACTGAAATATTTTAATTTTTAAATTTTTTTTTAAATTTATATTTTGTGTACTTTATTGATCCCCAGAGGGGAAATTCAGGGCATCCACATGGATGGATGAGGCAGCCATGTTACCGTGCCGTCTGTTGTGTCCATAACTCGTACTTCAATAACGAGGCCGGAGGTGTAGTAGAACGTAGGTTTATTGGTGAACTCACAGTGTGATACAGGGGCTCTCGTAGAAGCAGAGGTCTGATTGTAAAGAGACCATGCACTGGATGTCCCTCCAAAATTGATGAAAAGATGAGAAGAAAACTAGTTAAGGAGGCTGCCAAGAGGCCGACAGCAACATTGAAGGAGCTGCAGGAATTTCTGGCAAGTACTGGCTGTTTAGTACATGTGATAACAATCTCCCGTCTAGGGTGGCAAGACAGAAGCCGTATCTTACAAAAGCAAAACATCCAAGCCTGACTAAATTTTGCACAAACACATTTGAAATCTCCCACATGCATGTGACAAAAGGTGTTATGATCCGATGAAACCAAGGTTGAACTTTTTGACCATAATTCAAAAGGTATATGTGGCACAAGCACAGCACTGCTCATCACTAAAAGAACACCATACATACAGTGAAGCATGGTGGTGGCAGCATCATGCTTAGGGGCTGTTTTCCTTCAGCTGGAACTGGGGCCCTAGTCAAGGTGGAGGGAATTATGAACAGTTCTAAATTCCAGTCAGTGTTGGCACAAAACCTTAAGGCTTCTGCTAGAAAGCTGAAGGTGAAGAGGAACTTCATCTTTCAGCTTGACAATGATCCAAAGCACACATCCAAATCAACAAAAGAATGGCTTCACCAGAAGAAGATTAAGGTTTTGGAATGGCCCAGCCACAATCCAGTCCTGAATCCAATCGAACATCTGTGGAGTGATCTGAAGAGGGCTGTGCACAGGAGATGCCCTCGCAATCTGACAGATTTGGGGCGTTTTTGCAAAGAAGAGTGGGCAAATATTGCCACATCAAGATGTGCCACGCTGATAGACTCCTACCCAAAAAGACTGAGTGCTGCAATAAAAGCCAAAGGTGCTGCAACAAAGTATTAGTTTCAGAGTGTGCATCTTTATGCATCCAGGTTGTTGTAAGTTTTTTTATTTTTCCCCTTAAAAGATTTCAGTTTGTTTTTCTATTGGGTTGTTAAGGTTATACAGTGGTGTGAAAAAGTGTTTGCACCCTTCCTGATTTCTCATTTTTTTGTATGTTTGTCAGACTTACAGTAAATGTTTCAAATCATCAAACAAAGTTAAATATGAGACAAAGATAACACAAGTAAACACAAAATGCATTTTTTAAATGAAAGTGTTTATTATTAAGGGAAAAAGATCCAAACCTACATAGCCCTGTGTGAAAAAGTGATTGCCCCCTAAACCTAATAACTTGTTGGGCCACCCTTAGCAGCAACAACTGCAATCAAGTGTTTGTGATAACTGGCAATGAGTCTTTTACAGTGCTGTGGAGGAATTTTGGCCCACTTATCTTGGTAGAATTGTTGTAATTCAGCCACACTGAGGGTTTTTGAGCATGAACCACCTTTTAAGGTCATGCCTCAGCATCTCAATCAGATTCAGGTCAGGACTTTGACTAGGCCACTCCAAAGTCGTCATTTTGTTTTTCTTAAGCCATTCAGAGGTGGACTTCCTGGTGTGTTTTGGATCATTGTCCTGCTGCAGAGCCCAAGTGCGCTTCAACTTGAGGCCATGAACAGATGGCCGGACATTCTCCGTCAGGATTTTTTAGTAGAGAGCAGAATTCATGGTTCCATTTACCACAGCAAGTCTTCCCGGTCCTGAAGCAGCAAAACAGCCCCAGACCATCACACTACCACCACCATATTTTACTGATGGTATGATGTTCCTTTTCTGAAATGCTTGTGTTACTTTTACGCCGGATGTGATGGGACACCCCTTCCAAAAAGTTCAACTTTTGTCTCATCAGTCACAGAGTATTTTCCAAAAGTCTTGGGGGATCATCAAGATGTTTTCTGGCAAAACTGAGACAAGCCTTTATGTTCTTTTTGCTCAGCAGTGGTTTTTGTCTTGGAGCTCTACCATGCAGGCCATTTTGGCCAGTCACTTTCTTAGGGTGGAGTCATGAACACTGACCTTAACTGAGGCAAGAGAGCCTGGAGTTTTTTGGGATGTTTGTTGTGGGTTCTTTGTTGACCTCTTGGATGAGTTGTTGCTTTGCTCTTGGGGTATATTTTGGTTAGCCGGCCACTCTCCTGGGAAGGTCACCACTGTTCCATGTTTTTGCCAATTTTGTGACTGTGTCACACACTGTGGTTTGCTAGAGTCCCAAAGCTTTAGAAATGGCTTCATAACTTTTTCCAGACTGATAGATCTCAGTTACTTTATTTCTCATTTGTTCCTGAATTCTTTGGAGCGCAGCAGGATGTCAATCTTTTAGAGGATATTTATGGCCAAGTTCACTTTGTCAGGCAAGTCCCTATTAAGTGATTTCTTATGGTCAGTAATCATTCATGGGTGTGGCTAGAGAGAATTGAACTCAGCTTTCCAAAGATGTGATAAACCCAGCAGTTAATTACAGACGTGGACAACAATTGTTGGAACCCCTCAGTTAATGAACAGAAAAACCCACAAATGGTCCCCAGAAATAACTTGAATCTGTTACAAAAGGGTTTTGTAATAAATAAAAATTCTATGAAACATTAACCAAAGAAAATCCGACAATGCTTTTGAATTTGAATTGTGGTTCAATAAGAAAAATTATTTTAAAAAACAACACATGAAACAGGCCTGGACAAAAATGAATGCTAATCCTAGAAAAGATTTAAAATAATGTGACCATAGGAAAGGGACATTTTCAACCAGAATGTGTCCTCGAATAACAGCACAGGTGTCTACAAAACTTGTAATCAGTCAGTCGCCCTATTTAAAGGGTGACAAGTAGTCACTGTGTCTGTTTGTTGACATGGTGTTAGGCACACTAAACATGGACCAGAGGAAGCAAAGGAGAGAGTTGTCCTCAGGAGATTAGAAAGAAAATTATAGACAAGCATGTTAAAGGTAAAGGCTATAAGACCATCTCCAAGCAGCTTGATGTTCCTGTGACTACAGTTGCACATATTATTCAGAAATTTAAGATCCACAGAACAGTAGCCAACCTCCCTGGACGTGGCCGCAGGAGGAGACGGATAATATGAATGGTAACAAAAGAGCCCAGAACAACCTCTAAACACATTCATGGTGAACTCCACGGACAAGGTACATCAGTGTCAGATCACACCATCCATCATTGTTTGAGCCAAAGTGGACTTCATGGGAGACGACCAAGGAGGACATCACTGTTGAAAACAAATCATAAAAAAATCAGACTGAAATTTGCCAAACTGCATGTTGACAAGCCACAAAGCTTCTGGAGGATGTCCTGTGGACAGACGAGACAAAACTGGAACTTTTTTGGCAAGGCACATCAGCTCTATATTCACAGACGCAAAAATGAAGCATACCAAGAAAGAAACACTGTCCCTACTGTGAAACATGGAGAGGTTCTGTTATGTTGTGGGGCTGTTTTGCTGCATCTGGCACAGGGTGTCTTGAATCTGTGCAGGGTACAATGAAATCTCAAGACTATCAAGGTATTCTAGAGAGAAATGTGCTGCCCAGTGTCAGACAGCTTGGTCTCAAGTCGCAGGTCATGGGTCTTGCAACAGGATAATGACCCAAAACACACAGCTAAAACACCCAAGAATGGCTAAGAGCGAAACATTGGACTATTCTAAAGTGGGCTTCTATGAGCCCTGATCTACATCCTATTGAACATCTGTGGAAGGAGCTGAAACATGCCGTCTGGAGAAGGCACCCTTCAAACCTGAGACAACTGGAGCAGTTTGCTCATGAGGAGTGGGCCAAAATACCTGCTGAGAGGTGCAGAAGTCTCATTGACAGTTACAGAAATGGTTTGATTGCAGTGATTGCCTCAAAAGGTTGTGCAACAAAATATTAAGTTAAGGGTACCCATCATTTTTGTCCAGGCCTGTTTCATGAGTTTGTTTTTTAAAATAATTCTGTTGAACCACAATTCAAAAGCATTGTGTGATTTTCATTGGTTAGTTTTCATAGAATTTTTCTTTATTACCACTTTTGTCAGATTCAAGTTATTTCTGTGACCATTTTGTGTTTTTTTTTTTTTTTTTTCATTAACAGAGGGGTACCAACAATTTTGTCCATGTCTGTAATGTTTTAACAGGAAGGGGTAATCACTTTTTTCACACAGTGCCATGCCAGGTTTGGATTTTTTTCCCCCTTAATAATAAAGACCTTCATTTAAAAACTTCATTTTGTGTTTACTTGCATTATCTTTGTCTAATATTTAAATTTGATGATCTGAAACATTTTTAAAGTGCCGATGACATGTTTTTGACTTCATGTAATTTTTCAACACATAATACAATATGACAAAATAGGTTGGTCTGTGCAGTTCTAAGCCAAACAGGCTTTTTTTCATGCGAATATCTGACGTTTTCACGAGCGCCACGTCACCAATTGCGTCAGTGGCTGGATGACCCCACGGCCATGTTGTAAAGCCATCGACAGAACACAGTGCTTGGCTGCCCTTTGTACACACAGGATGGAAGCGGTAGAAAACATCGACATGGTTCCAGCACATGTAGTCTGGAATTGGTTTGGTGTTTGTCCCACTCTTCAGACGATATAGTTCCGAAGAATGGGATGACAATGAAGAACTTGGGGGGCATCAAACCGTATAGGTTTGAGCCGTGCCAAGCGGGCAATGTGTCTAGCAAGTCAGACTCAGTAAAAGTCAGCTCTTCATGTTTTGTGTGCGTCATCTGCCGTGTTGTCAGCCAGCCAATATTGCCAACACTATCACGACGTGTTAGCCACTCCACACAGCCGTGGTTCTGTTGCGCCCTTGTAGTGATATCGGCTCAGGGGCTCAACCGTGGTTAACACGTTTCCTCCCCATGTTTGCTGGGTGATTTCGGCCCCGAAGGCCTACTGTTTGTGTTTCTGTGTATTTTTGTAAGTTTTCACCTTTTGGGATCCAGTCTTTATATTCATTACATGTGCTGTGGTGAATCTGGCGCGTAAATCCATTCATCATAAACCCTCCGTGCACTCTTACGCAGGGCACCGAGAGGGAATGAAATGATGAGGATTTACGTGCAGGGTTCAACCACAGCCATTTAATACAGAACGACAGACAATCCCAAAAAGGTGAAGACGTACAAAAACACAAACACAACTTACTGGTGGTGTTCGGGGGGCCGGCATCGCCCAGAGAACGAATGAGAGGAGATGTGTTAGCCACAGGTGCGCCCCACAGCCGACATCGCTTCAAGGACGCACGAGAACCATGGCGAGCATGGAGTGACTAACACGTCGTGAGAGTGCTGAAAATACTGGCAGACTAACAGCAAAGATGACAATACTATGGACCAGCAGTGCGTTACTGACAAACGGCCGCGAAGTACACGTGCTGCTGGTGATGGTGTGATGAGAAGCACCTGGGCGAGGACCGGGAAACATGATCAGCGGGAGGGGAATCAGCTGGTGATAATGAGAGGGGGGACGTGGCCAGACCAGTGAGATGTCAGCATGGGATCACAGAAAGTAGGTCAAAGCTGCGCATAAATCCATTAATCCTTCCCCTCCTCGTGCCCTCCTCCTGCGTAAAAGTGCACGAGGAGGCTTATGACAGTTTGAGCTGAAGCGTGTGATGTGGTCTTTCGCGGCCTGCTGTTTATCTAAGCCTGCGACACAATGTCAGGGCACAGCCGTAAAATTAAAACAAGAAACCAGAGAAACTGTGAGCTACAAAGCTGCTGTCATTCCAGTCATCAACACCGGAGTCCATTCTGTCACTGATGTCATCGGGGGGGGGGGGGGGCACCACAGTCCAGTCAGTGGCTGCGGTTTTTTGATGATAACTAGTTTATGCAGGCGCGTTTGTAAATATTATATTGATCATCGACAATGACTTTTGGGTTTACATAACATCCTAAAAAATGTCAAAATCGTGTCATCAGCCCTTTAAGTGTGACAAACATACAAAAAAAATGAGAAATCAGGAAGGGAGCAAGCACTTTTTCACACCACTGTAGGTCACATTAATGGGTGAAAAAGTTTTGAAATGATTTCTTTTGGTCTCCTTTTTTTTGCATCACAAAAACCTGGCATTTGAACAGGGGTGTGTAGACTTTTTTTATCCACTGTGTACTGAAGTTAATAGTGAATCTTCACTTTGGGGAATGGGAGTTGTTCAGTCATCATTATAATTACTTAAGTTTATATCACTGTTCAGTGATAGAGTTCAGTGCAATATTGAATTTCTTCTGTGTATTGTCAAAAAACTCATACAGTACTATAACAGGACACCTTTACAAATATTTGAGACCCATTGCAGTGCATCATTTTATATTTTAGCAATATTTTGTTATTAGAAGGTTTTTTAAACTGTAATTAACTAAAATAACTACAAAACACCATCATTATTATACACAGCAGAAGGACCCATTTGACTGCAACCGTTGCATCAGTGTTGCCCATTTGTCAGTAAATATTTAACTAAAAATGATTTATTTCGTTATTTGGGCGTTTTTGTGTCCTGCGTTTGGTCGTTAAGACATTCTGGTTATTCCACTCCACAATCATGGTGGTATTATTATTAAGTTTTTAATTTTTAGATGGTCACGCAGGAGGGGGAACTCACGGTCCTGCATAGTACAGTGGTACCACACGGGTGAAGCAGCAGCAGGGTCTCCCGTCTACCACTGACTGAGCAGGCTGGGCGTCCCTCCCCACGAAGGACCATGGTCTGCCTGGTCGGGCCACTGCTTCTTCGAGCATGTTCTGTGTTGGATACACTGGTGTTCTTTGTCAGACCCTGCTGACGCTCCACCCAGTCTGCTCACGCACCTCATGTTCTCCACATTTTCTGAATTATCCTTTAGACCTACACAGTCACGGCAACTTTATGGTATAATTTTTTAAGCATTAGATCTTCAGTATTATCTTTTTCTAGTCAAATTTGTAATTTTTTGCTTCCTTGTTATGCTCACGGTGTGCTGTGGTAACTGATGCCATGATGTCGTGTATTATCCAATCAGTACGGAGTCGATGCAAAACCTTGTCCACACCTCTAGAAGCCAGAGCATGAGGAGAAAATGATGACTTAACTTTTATTGATAAAAATTACATATTTTGACTGAACAACTCCATACTCGGAGATGCATACCCTCGTAATCTCAGCAAAACACGTTTAAAATCTGAGGTCAGTCTGACAAACGGTTCAAGAGATATGTGAGGAACAGACAGACACACACAGATTCTGTGCATTTATAGATAGATAACCAGAATAAATTCAGGAAAAATTCAAATAAAACTCATCCAAATAAATTTAAAGCAATGGGCAAACATGAGAAAACTAGAACTAATGAATGTGGTTCAGGGTAGATGTAGTTAAATAGAGAAGTGAGCACAAAAAGAGTTTTTTGTGTAATTTTCTACTTCGTACACAGATGTTCACAAACGCACTTCTATTTATGATATCACAATTTTCATTGCAAATCTTTTCTACATGTGTACAAACTGGAATTTTTCACATAGATTTACTTTGCAGGGTTAAAAAGCTTTATGTGCATTAAGAAACAGTGGAATCACTTAAATATTAATTTATGAGTTCAAACTACTTTTGACACTAAGCTGCCTCCATACACCTGGTCTGTTCTCCTCTCAGGACGTGGGTGTGGATTGGCTGATGAATGAGTGCGTGTTCTCTGTGGGCCAGGGGTGCAGAACATACTGTATATGTGTTAATTGTAAGTAGCACAGTTAAACGGGGAGTTATGTGACTCTTTATGAAGACATTAACAGTGGCAGCACTAATATATACGTATATATTGGGATGCACCGTGTAATTTTGGGCTGATCCAATGTTAGTTGGCTGATGGACAAATTCAGATGTTTTCCGAATTTGTCTCCTGTTGTCTGTTTCAGGGCAGAATCAGTATGTCACTGCCATCTGTCAAGTTTATTTTGTCCATAGTCTTAATGTATTGGTGCTCTCAGCCAATATAATGGGATACTGTGGTTTTAAAATGAGCTAAAAAAGAAAGTGAAAACGTTTTTGCTGGCTACTGAGTACTTTGCACTTTCAGACAGCCAGTATTAAGCTGGTGTAATTCCAGTCTCAGCAAGCTAGGAATGCAGAATGTTAGTTAATTCCAGTGCTGGACCGCTCTTTTTGGGGGGAAGGGGGTGATGATGTTTTGAGTGTTTCTCCAAAAACAGTGAGGTTTTAAAGCGCTTTATTTTAAAGAAGTTCATCACCTGTTGATGTCTGGAAAGTTTTTGCACATTTCCATTTTAGAGGGCTTGTTTCCCAAATCAATGCAAGTGTGACCTATCAAATTCCAGCAGTGTGTGTGTGTGTGTGTGTGTGTGTGTGTGTGTGTGTGTGTTTCTTATTTACATGTCTTCAAAATAATCTGGGTGTTTACAAATGTTTAATAAAATTCATAAAAATTAAGGCCTTTAATTATCCTTGAAAATTCAAAAATAATCCTTCCATCTTTCAAAGGTGCTTAGAATATCACAGGTATGGATAAATCACTGCTACGGGTCCCCTGGGGCCCTTGCCCCATGGCTGTGGGCACTCCACACGGGGCCTCTCTCTGGCCCTTCTCCTGGGGTGGGTGCCTGGCTGTCTTGGGACTGGGTGGCCTCGGGGTATTTGTGCTATGTCAGCACTGTGGGTTGCCTGGGCGATGGCACTGTCCTGCTTGCCTGGGTTTCCGGGGTGGATGTTGCTGTGGCCTCCTGTAAGGGTTAGGTTTTTTGGGGGGAGGCTACGAGAGTGCCCACTGATTGGGGGGGGGTGTCTTCAGTGTAATTTAAAATTGGCCTCAGGTTTTTGCTGGGACATCAGGAGATCATGGTCTCACCAGGATGCTGCAGACCGGTGGAAATCTCCTTCTGAAGAGCTTTTGTGAACAACCTCATCAGTGGCGCCTCCAGAAATTTTTCAGCAGGGAGGCCACGTGGGGGCCACTGAAAATCTTGTGGTGGCACATCAGAATCGAAAGCCAAAATTCAAATCCAGAAATTCTCTCATGTTGTTGTCATAGACTTATATCAATGAGTTGAAAACTGTAATTTCTAGACATAAGTCCATTTTAAGATTCTGAAAAAAAAAAAATTCTTTAGACTTTTTAAATCAAAAGGTTAATACTAATAGAAATTCCTGTACATTCAATGATTCCATCATTGAGAAAGGAGAACAGCTCTTTTTTCCTGTAATTTCACAAAGTTTCTAGCAAACTTTACAGTTCTGAATAACACCTAACAAACCTCTCCAACTTTATTGGACCATATAAGATTTGGCTGTCAAATACAAAAATAAAGAATGAATAATCATTTGGAAAAAATTTTCACACATAAATGTAGTTGCTTTAAATTTGTTTCTAAGACTGCCTTCTATCATTTGCGTAATATTGCCAAGATTAGGAGCATCTTGTCTCAGAGTGATGCTGAGAAACTGATCCACGCTTTTGTTAGCTCGAGATTAGATTATTGTAATTCTTTATTATCAGGTTGTCCTAAAACATCTTTAAAAAGTCTTCAGCTGATCCAAAATGCTGCAGCAAGAGTTTTAACAGGTACTAGAAAGAAAGATCATATCTCTCCGGTTCCTGCTTCCCTTCATTGGCTTCCCATAGAATTTAGAATTAAGTTTAAAATCCTTCTTACTTACAAAGCTCTAAACAATCAGGCTCCTTTTTATTTAAAAGATCTGATACTACCGTATTATCCTAACAGAGCACTACGCTCCCAAAATGCAGGATTACTTGTAATACCTAGAACCTCCAAAAGTACAATGGGGGGCAGAGCCTTCAGTTATCAAGCTCCTCTCCGGTGGAACCAGCTGCCAATCTGGATTCAGGAGTCAGACTCAATCTCTGTTTTTAAGAATAGGGCTAAAACCTTCCTTTTTGATATAGCCTACAATTAGGGAGGGATCATGTGTTTCTGAACCCTCCCTTAGCTATGCTGCTAATAGGTTTAGTCAGCCAGGGGACCTCCAATAATGTGCTGGTTTTCACTCCTTTCTTCGCTCTCAATGAAATTTTTTTTTTTTTTGCTGGTCATTAACATCCGTTTGTTCTCTCCCATACATTACGTCCCCATCGTGCTGTTTGCCCTCTGCATGTCTGTTCTTTTCATCTTCTCTGTCCCCTCACCCCCCAGCCAGTCGCAGTAGATGACTGCCCCTCCCTGAGCCTGGTTCTGCTGGAGGTTTCTTCCTGTTAAAAGGGAGTTTTTCCTCTCCACCGTCGCCAAGTGCTTGCTCACAGGGGATCGCCTGATTGCTGGGGTCTTTCTGCAACTGTGGGGGTTCCCCCTTCAGTTGAAAGTGCTATGAGATGACTGTTGTTGTGAAATGGCACTATATAAATAAAGTTGAATTGAATTAAAATTAGTCCAGCTTGACAGAGAATGGTAGGAGGAGACAGGTTCAGAGTGTGACAGTGATCTGATCTGTCCTAGTTTGCTGTACTTTGTTAATATTTGTTAATAATATATAGCACACTGTCACAACTCGTCTTCGCCAGTCATCTGCCTCAGCTGCGCGCACACCTGCGCCTCATCAGTCGCCGGCTATTTAACCCGCTCGGCCCAGAGCTTTGGTCTGGAGCCGTCTGTTCGCCAACGCTCTCTAATCCCTGTGCAGGATCGTCTCTCCCCGGCCTACGCCTTTCTCCACCCAGCAAGTAAGCTGTGTTGTTTGCTCACCTGTCCTTCAGTCTCTCCCCTGTGCACAGGTGGATCCTCCAGGCGGCGGATTCCTCCCATCCTCGCCTCATCCTCGTCCTCTTCTCCCTCTCATCGCCGAGCACGCAGCAGGGCGCTGTCCTCCAGGCAGGAGCTTCACTTGCCAATACCAGCCACCGCTACACCTGCAAGTAAGCAACGCTTTGCATATTAACCCTGCAGGGTGAAGGTCCGCTCATATCCCTGTCTCTCCTCTGTCCATAGGGTTGCCTGGCTGCACGGCGTACCATTCTGCCCCCGGCGCTCCCTGTTCACCTGCAGTCCATTCACATTCCGCACACACGCGTCCATACATGCCTTGTTATTGAGTAAAGCCTTTAAATCTCACCTGAGCCTGTGTGCGTGTTCCCTGTGCCCGTTATTATGTCAGTACAGCTCCAGCAGGGCAGCCCAGTGGACAGTGGGCTCGCACGCCAACTTTCCACCCTCGAGGCTTGGGTGGATTTGATTGCTCATCAACAACAAGTCATCCTTAATCAATTAACTAGCATCACTCACCGTTTGGATCGCCTGGATCCCCAGCAGGCATTTCCTCCGGCTCGTCCTAGTGGGCCAGCTCCCGCCGCTCCCCTAGCTAGCCAGGCTAGCTCGGGACCGCCAACCCGGCTCACACCCATCCCCACACCCGCGCGCTTTAGCGGAAAGCTCGGTGAAGCGCGCGGGTTCCTCCTGCAGTGTGAGTCGGTATTCCAGCGCATCCCTGGGGACTTTCCCTCTGACCACAGCTGGATTGGGTACATTGCCAATCTCCTGGAGGGGCGAGTGTTAGCCTGGGCTTACACCGTTATGGCGAAGCCCAGCTACACGAACCTGTCCTATACCCATTTTGTGCAGGATTTCTTTGAAGTTTTTGACCACTCAGATCGCGACAGCGTGCTAACCGATCGGCTGCTAAACCTTCACCAGGGTAGCCGGTCAGCGGCCGATTACGCTGTCGACTTCCAGGTGGCAGCGGAGGAAGTTGGCTGGGGCGATGCCGCCCTCTGCAGCATCTTCCTTCGCAGCCTAAATTCTAGTCTGCGGGATGAGTTGGCCTGCCGGGATCAGCCGGAATGGTTGTCTGATTTAATCTCCTTAACAATTAGTTTGGATAACAGGTTGAGAGAGCGGGCCGCCGAGCGGAAGTCCTACAGCCACTCGCGCGGAGCCTCTGTCCGCGCCTCTCAGCCTCTCCCCCTGGCGTTACCCGCTCCGGAGTCCGCCGACGAATCTGAGGTGATGCTGGTCGGGCGAACCAAGCTCCCTCTAGGGGAGAAACAGTGCCGCAGGGAGCTGGGTCTCTGCATGTATTGCGGGGATGACCAGCACTCCGTGGAGCGTTGCCCAATTAAGCCAAAAGGGGAGGTCCACGAGTCACTGTAGGGAGCCTCGCGGACGCAACCCATCCTAATCCCCTCTCAAAATGCATACTGCCCATTAGGTTCTGTCACAACTCCATCGGGCACCTCACTCACGCACTGGTGGACTCGGGGGCAGAACAGAACTTTATTTCCAAGAGCCTGGCAACCCGCTTGGGCATCCCATGTCAAGCATTGCCAGCCCCCCTCAATCTCGTCACCCTCTCCTGTACGCCTTTGGAAAGGGTTACCCATCGCACCAAGCCGGTGCCTGTCATCATCTCTGGCAACCATAGAGAGGATCTTAGCCTATTTGTCTTGCCCACCTCGGCTTCCCCCGCCATCCTGGGCTACCCGTGGCTGCGCCTCCACAACCCCGTGCTTGATTGGCAGTCCGGCAGCATTCTCTCTTGGAGTTTGTTCTGCATGGGCACCTGCCTCCAGTCTGCTGCCTGCGCCCCGTCTGCTCCTCCTACTGCCCTGGACTCGCCCCTGCCGGACCTCACCCTGGTGCCTCCGGAGTTCCACGATCTGGGGCTCGTCTTTAGTAAGTCCAAAGTGCTGTCTCCACCACCCCCCCCCCCCCGACCGCCCGTATGACTGTGCCATAAACCTCCGCCCGGGGGCACCATTACCATCTGGCCGCCTCTACAGCCTGTCTGCCCCGGAGCGGGAGGCCATGGACACATACATCAGAGAGTCACTCAGCGCTGGCATCATCCGCCCCTCCTCGTCCCCACTCGGAGCTGCGGGGGTTTTTTTGTCTCAGAAGATGGATCCCTGCGGCCAGTGTATCGACTTCTGGGCTTCAACGACATCACGGTGAAGGACAGATACACCCTCCCCCTTATGGATTCCGCCTTCAACTCCCTCCAG
The DNA here is from genome assembly GCA_020510985.1 of Pholidichthys leucotaenia. Classification (NCBI taxonomy): domain Eukaryota; kingdom Metazoa; phylum Chordata; class Actinopteri; order Cichliformes; family Pholidichthyidae; genus Pholidichthys; species Pholidichthys leucotaenia. The sequence goes on from CM035840.1 coordinate 200,966,473, forward strand.
GGGGGCCACCTGGTTTACCAAGCTGGACCTCCGCAGTGCGTACCACCCTCGTTTGGATCCGGGAGGGCGATGAGTGAAGACGGCATTCCGGATGCCCAGCGGCCATTTCGAATACCTGGTCATGCCGTTTGGGCTCACAACGCCACCAGCCGTCTTCCAACGGCTTATCAACGCGTCCTGCGGGGACTTCCATGGGGTCTTCGTGTTCGTGTACCTGCCCCCCCGGACAACATCCTGAAATCCTGACTTCATTCAATAGAAATAATAAATATCAAAATATCAATCGCAGGACTCGGGAGGAGCATCAGGCCCACGTGAGGTGGGTTCTGCAGCAGGCTTCTTGAAAACAGACTGTACGTTAAGGCAGAAAAGTGTGAAATTTTTCACCAAGAAGACCTCTTTCCTGGGTTTCGTCATTTCCCACGATCAACTCCTCCCCCACCCTGCCAAGGTCAAAGCGGTGGTCGAGTGGCCCACCCCCTCTTCCAGGAAACAGGTGCAACAGTTCCTTGGATTCGCTAATTTCTACCGCCGCTTTGTGCCTAAGTACAGCACTATTGCCGCCCCCCTGACCCGCCTCACCTCTCCCAAGGTGCCGTTCCAGTGGACCGAGGAGGCAGTGTCAACTTTCGAGACCTTGAAGACGGAGTTTTCTTCCTCCCGGGTCCTGACCCAGGTTGACCCCTCGCTGCAGTGCTTGGTCGAGGTGGATGCATCCGACACGGGGGTGGGGGCAGTTTTGTCTCAGCGTTCTCCGGTGGATGGGGTGGTGCGCCCTTGCGCCTTCTTCTCCCGGCACCTGTCGGCTGCTGAGCGAAATTACGATGTCGGTGACAGGGAGCTCCTGGCAGTGAAGCTCGCGCTGCAGGAGTGGCGTCACTGGCTGGAGGAGGCAGCGCAGCCTTTTGTAGTCTGGACAGATCACAAGAACCTGGAATACCTGAGATTGGCCAAGCGTCTGAACGCCCGCCATCATCAGCGGCGAGTGCACATCACTCGCCGCTGGTGCACATCATCAGCGGCGAGGAATATAAGCCGCCTCGCCCTGAGCTTCGGCCTGAAGCCGTCAGACTTCGCCACTCATCATCGTGAGTCAACCTTTCCTTCAGCACGACGCTTTTGGTAAGAAGCCCTTACCTCCTTTCTCTCCAGTCTGCTCCCCTGTGCACAGGTGGATTCCTCGGTGGCGGACGACGCCTCTCCCTCGCCATTCCTCGCTGCTGCACCGAGCCCTGCAGGTGGCTGTCTTCCGGGTCCCGTCCTTGTGGTGCCAGTCATCTGTCCCTTGCAAGTAAGCTCCTCTCTCGCTCATTCTCCTCCTGTGTTGGTGTGTGCCCGTTACCCTGTGTCCTTGTGTTCTTTCCCATAGGGTTGCCGGCTGTACGGTCTCCTGCCTCTGTGCCCGAAGCAGACGCCGCCACCAATACATTTACATCCCGCAGACACACATCCATTCACCCCTGTTGCTAATAAACTATTTGAACTTCTCTGAGCCTGTGTGTGTGCATCTCCTGAGCCGTGCGTCATGTCAGTACGGCTTCAGCAGAGCGGCTCGGCAGACGGCGGGCTCGCACACCGGTTTTCCACTCTCGAGGCTCGAGTGGATCAATTAGCCTATCAGCAACAGGTGATTTTCAATCAATTGTTAAATTTGACTAACCGGTTGGGCCGCTTGGACCCCCAACAGTCGTTCCCCCCGGCTCGTCAGGGTGGCGCGGCTCCTGCTGCTCCAGTGGCCGTCCAGCAGGCTCCGAGTGCACCGGTTCGGCTCACACCCATTCCAACCCCCGCCCGCTTTAGCGGTAAGCTCGGCGGAGCGCGGGGGTTTATTATGCAGTGTGAGTCCATTTTCCACCGTGTGCCCGGAGACTTTCTCTCAGATCATAGCCGAATTGGTTATATCGGGAATCTCCTGGAGGGGCGAGCTTTAACATGGACCTATGCCGTAATGGCGAGGCCCAGTTATGCCGCCCTCACATATGACCAATTCGTGAGGCGCTTCCTGGAGGTCTTTGACCATACTCCAACCGAGACGGTCCAGGTCGATCGGCTTCTCGCCCTCCAGCAGGGAAGCCGGTTGGCAGCGGACTACGCGGTCGACTTCCAGGTAGCGGCGGAGGAAGTAGGCTGGGAGGAACGCTCCCTCTGCGGCCTTTTTCTCCGCAGCCTCAATGATGATCTGAGGGATGAACTGGCTGGGCGGGATATTCCTGAGACGCTAGCGGAGCTGACATCCTTAGCGATTAGTTTGGATAACAGACTGCGCGAGCGCTCCTCAGGGCGGAAGTCGTCTTCTTCTCGCCCTCGTGGAGCCTCGCCGCGCCTGTTCCAAGCTCGCCCCCTGGCGGCGCCGCCACCATCGTGCCCCGAGGAGTCGGAGCCGATGGTGACGGGCTGGACAAAGCTTTCACCTGCGGAGAGACAACGCCGCCGTGAGTTGGATCTCTGCATGTATTGCGGAGATGACCAACACACGGTGAAGCTTTGCCCACGGAAAGCCAGTCGGCGGGGTCCGCGAGTCACTGTAGGGGACCTTGCGGATCTCAATCGGTTAAACTCACACACACAATTGAAGCTGCCCGTCCGTTTCTGCCATAATCCCACTGGGCATCTCACCCACGCACTGGTGGATTCGGGCGCAGAAGGCAACTTTATTTCACAAAGCCTGGCAACCCAATTGGGCATCCGCTGCCAGGCACTGAGAGACCCCATCTCCCTGGTCAACCTCTCTCGTGCCTCCCTTGGGAGAGTGATGCACCAGACTGTTCCTGTCCCCGTGATTATCTCAGGAAACCACCAGGAGGAGATTACCTTCTACGTCCTGCCCAACTCTGTGTCGCCCGTCATCTTGGGGTATCCCTGGCTACGCCTCCACAGCCCTGTCCTGGATTGGAAGTCAGCTGGGGTATCGGCATGGAGCACGTTCTGCATGGGCACCTGCCTTCAGTCCGCTGCCTGTTCTCCGTCCGCTTCTCCCCCCGCTACGGACGCTGCACCCCCGGACCTGTCCCTGGTGCCTCTGGAATTTCACGACCTGGGCATGGTATTCAGTAAGACCAAGGCCATGTCTCTCCCTCCTCATCGGCCCTATGACTGCGCCATCAACCTCCGCCAGGGGGCACCCTTACCTTCTGGTCGGCTCTACAGTCTGACGGCGCCGGAGAAGGAGACGATGAACGCCTACCTAAAAGAGTCGCTGAGTGCTGGGATAATCCGTCCATCATCATCACCCGTGGGGGCAGGGTTCTTCTTCGTTGGGAAAAAGGACGGATCCCTCCGTCCTTGCATTGACTATCGGGCCCTAAATGACATCACGGAGAGGGATCGTTACACCCTGCCCCTCATGGACACCGCTTTCCACTCCCTCCAGGGGGCGACCTGGTTCACCAAGCTGGATCTACGCAGCGCATACCACCTCGTCCGGATCCGGGAGGGAGATGAGTGGAAGACAGCCTTCCGTACCCCAAACGGCCACTTTGAATACCTGGTAATGCCGTTCGGGTTGACCAACGCTTCTGCCGTCTTTCAGCGCCTCATCAACGACGTCCTTCGGGACTTCATCGGCCTCTTTGTGTTCGTCTACCTGGATGATATACTCATCTTCTCCAAGTCCAGGGACGAGCACCAGGTCCATGTGAGGCGGGTCCT